>CM026204.1:20009276-21209276 GCA_014839995.1 Xenentodon cancila | reverse complement strand
GAAGCCACCCTCAGCATCCGGCTCGCCGACCATTAACCACACCAACAGCAGCAGCGACATCTCACCTGTCAGTAACGAGTCTGCCAACTCCTCCCCCATCAAGGACGGACACCACAGCCCTCAGGATGCACTGGGAGGGCCAGATGGAGCCCACGGGATCAATGGAGACACCTGCACCGCGGGCCTTAGCACAACACTGCCCCTGGACCAGGTCCGGATGGAGGTGCAGGGGGAGGAGGAAAACAGGGAGGAGGATGATGTCGACCACGTCGAGGAAGAAGAAGAGGAAGAAGAGGGCCTAAGCATGCAAACAGAGGATCGACGGGGTGGAGATGGACAGATTAACGAACAGGTGGACAAACTGAGGCGACCCGAAGGTGCCAGCAACGAGAGCGAGGTTGATTAGATCAAAAAGCATGAAAACATTCTGCAAAACCCAAATTCTCATCTCTGCTGACGACTTTGCTCGTCTCCTCCTCGTGGCTCTCACACGCTGCTCATTTTTTAACTTCATTTTCACTATCTATTTGTACTTTTCTGTAACATTTTAATGTCGTGCAGAGTAAGGAGTCAGTGTGGGTGTAATAAGATTCGCAACTCGCAGATACTGGCGTGTCTGGTGACACATGGCTTACCACAGTTTTTATTTGATCTTCCAAATAAAACAACTGCATGCCAACCCAGAGTTTCAAACCCTTCTTGACGTCTCTTTAGAAGGAAAAACAAATAATAGTCGAGTCAGAATGACTGAAAGTCTGTTTGCAGTATTAACCATGTGTGACTTAGTGCTTTGCATTTTCATAATTTCATCAGATAATTCCCAGCTTTGCCTTGGTGTCCTAGTAATTGTACTAAGGCTGTTATTCAGACCAAAGAATTGGTGCCACACAGGATCCCTCTGCTCTAAAGTGCAGTTGTGGGTCAGGAATCATATGTTGCTTCAGTCTCTAAGTTACCGTGAGCTTCCAGTGGAGCATTAGCAGAGTTTGTCTCCCTGTTGATGGCAATAGGAGAGGACAAGCTCTTCCAGGGCCTTAGCTCTTAGCCTCTTTTATGTGTCCTTTTGCATTGGTGTCAGTCTGTCAATAATTCACAAGGCCAGCAGGGTGGCATTTGGGTGAAATAAAAGCCCTGAAATTCGAGATGAGAATGTGATGACGGGCTTTGTTCCATGCCGGTGTCAGAGTGCTCATATGCTCACAGAAGGGGAAGATAAATGTTTTTCCCCCGCTTTCCTTTTTCACTGAGGGCTGAATTGTGCATCTTTGTGAGTGTGTTTGTGCGTGGCAGGCGAGAAAACCCAGGCAGTCTGCTGAGCTGTATCTGCGTCTCCAGCAGGGCAGCTGATTTGGTTTGTGAAGTATGTTAATAATCAAATGATCAACAAATAACAGATGTATTAGTTCATGCAGCTTGAAATGTCAAGGAGGCTAAAAGCGGAAATCTAATACAGAAAGCCCAGTTGTATTGTATTATTTTCTGTGACAAACCCTCCGGTCCAAATTATGTAGGGCTTCCTACAGTGAGTAATCTTTACAGAAAACGGCTCCAATATTTTGTAATTAAGCTGCAGTAAGACACAAGCGCTGCCACAGATGGAAGTTGCAGAACTTGTATTGCTTTCTTTTTTTTCTTCTTTTTTTTTTTTTTTTTGTCAGTGTGGAGGTGGATGGGGAAAGTTTAAAAAAAAAAAAAAAAAAAAAGAAAAAAGAATGCCCCATGATTGAAAAGGAAAGTAATGAATAAATACTTGACTTATTGAATTACTCACTGCTTCTCTAGCTGACAAGAAGAGTCCCTGAGTGAGAAGAAAGGATATCAGCTCTTGCGCCATTTCCACCTCCATCACATGGCCGCCTTAACAGCGATATAAGATACGGGGACGCTGCACATTTCTGAGACACAGGTCCTGACCTACAGATTAGGTTTTGTTGTGTTGATTGAGATTAAGGAGTGAATGATGAGACAACCTCGCGGTATGCTGTAAATCTATTCTTTTGATGTATTAGAAATGATTTTTTTTTTCCCTGTGAATGAGAAACTCTTGTTAAAGGAAGTACGGAATCGATATGCTTCACAACCACTGTAGTTTCACTGATTGGTCCTCCCTGTAACTCTCTAAACACTGTTTAAATCCTGGACAGAGCTCTAATAAACTTTTTTTTTTTTAAATTCTCAATAAAAATTGCATTTATTTCAGATTATTTAAACACATTACACTGCTTTACACACCCCACTTCATTGTACTTTATGTGGCATTTTAAACCATTTACGGTGAGTTGTGAACTGTCAAATCTTTGCATGTGTGAAAGTCGATGTTTATACTGTGCTTAAAAAAGGACACTTCATTTTACCAACATTAAAATTTTAAATGGCATCTGCAGGTTTTAGACATACACTTTAACTGTTTAAAGTCTTCACTCTTAAGGAACTTTAATTTATTGTTGACTCCGGATATAAAACGAACAAAGTGTTTGTGTGTACTGTTTGCAAAGTGCTGAATGATCTTGAGGCATGACAACACCGGGACTTTCAGTATTTTCTCACTCTGCTTTCTCCAGAAATGACTAAGTGATGTGTAAATAGTTAACTTTTGTTTATTTCTGTAGGTGGCCTGTGGTTTCATCACCATTAGAACTGCCGTTCACAAAAAGGACAAACAACCTCCAACTACTTTTAACTTTAATTTGCAACTAGATGCTGATGAATCCTACACATTTAAACTTTACTTTTTAATTCACAAAAATCTTTGAAAGCTAAAAGTTTGTTTCCATAACTGTATTCTTGTGATGTTTTAAAGCAACGCTGCTACTAAGGTGGATTTAAAGTGCTGTTCTGTGTTACCACATCTGAGTCGATCTTTGCACCGGGTTCAGGTTCACCCGATATTTTATTTTTTTATATATATATATATATATATATATATATATATATATATATATATACATACATACACACGCACACGCACACACAGTTATTATTGGATAAAACCGGGACAAATATTACCAAGCGTAGCCTTAATTCGGTGGTATTATGCAACTCTCCTCTGGAGGCAATGAAGTGTTCGGAAAACTTTTGTATTCTGCAAGTATTCCTCAGTGCCTGTGCACATGTTTTTGCCATCCAATGACAGTTTTCTCTGGATCAAAGTGTTGAACTGACTGCTTGTTGTTGGAGCTAAACTTTATAACAGCCTGCGAACCAGACGAGTCTAAAAGTTTTGTTTGTTTTGTCATAGTATTGCTGATCGGTTGGCAACTCACAAGTCGCCCGTGGGGGGAAAAAAAGAAATCATTCAACATGTTCTCATTTATTTCTTTTTAATCAGCAAGAATTTTGCTGGACAGTTTTGGACATAATGGCCTGAAGTTTGGTTTTAATCATTTACTGCCACGAGTTTAGACTTGTGATGGTTGCCGGTTTCTTCGCCATCAACATGAACAGATAGAACTTTTCTGTAACAGCTCATTAATGCTACGTAAACACGTTTTTGTTTTTCTTTCTCATATTGAACATTACTTTTGTGCATTTTGTTACCGTCTTTCTCAACTACTGTGTTTAGCTCCTGTTTCTCCCAGGCCTTTAGGACTTTTGCATGTACTAAAAACAATACAATTTAAAAAAAAAAAAAGAACAATAAAGATAAAAAAATGGTTATTACCGTATCTTAAATGCACAACTTACCATGGCCAGACCAAAGAAAAAGCCTCCTTTTTTTTCCCTTAATGCAGGTCATTCTGAATATTGCCATGCATTGTCAAGTGTATGAATTTAATTTATCTAGGTCCAAATGATCAATAGCGTTTCACATATTGATGAGGTGTATAAACTTCTCTGAGGTTCGATACCACATCCCTTTGTAATCCATTAACCTCTCCCTGGAGTTCAGGCCAACCTTAGATTTATACAGACCTACAGTAATAAATCCATGTGTACATCATTTAGTGTCTTGAGGGATTTGCAGTGCATTCCTGTCCACAAAGCATCATCTATCCTACCATATCGTTCTCATCTAAATTTTTAAAGAGTCCAAACAACATCCACAAGATTTTACATAAGCTTTCAGAAATGTGTCCATCTAAGTGTGTTTCCTGTTGCATTAGCCAGTAACCAGCGCTTCTCGATGGTGGCGCATTGAGGGATTGTTCTTCCAAAGCAACACCTTGGTTTTGACACCATTTGGCTCCCTGGTTGGGAGCCCTAACCTCATCAATCTTGCTGCTAAACGGAGAGCACTCAATAGGATAGTGTATCGACACGCTCTGAACTCCATTGTTCACTGGAACTGAGCACTCAGCAGGTTAGAGGGCTGAGTGTCTCCTTGGATCAATGCAAGAGTTGTTAGCCCTTAGCAGCAGCAGGAGCAGTCAGAGGGCAACGGGGCTCTGTCTGCACCTCACACATTAACTCCGCTCATTTAAAACAACTCCTTTAGCCCTCGAGTGTTGATTCTGCTCCAGGTTTTTGTCTTCCCATCGTAGTGAATGGGGATAATTTACGTGGTAGCAGCATGGGTCTTCCTGAAGCTCCGAGCTTAACCAGACTTCCAGATAGTTGGGGGGGGAAGTGTCCTGTAATTTGCATAGGAAAGGTCACACACAATGCAGGAAGAAGACATCGGGGTATGAATTGCCCATCCTTCCTCTTCCTTGTGAGATAAGAACCATGTAGCATGTATCTGGATGCCATCTGATGTCATTTCTGATGACTGACCAGGCCTGTGGAGACGCCGCTGGATGCATAACCCTCCTGGGAATATCCTTTTAATCTCCCAGACTCTGTGGTTTCACTGATTTAATTACTATTTGCAGAGGGAAAAGTTCTTGTTAAATGATTTTAATTTTTACTGCTTTAAATTTGTACATGTATTCAGTTCTACTTATTTTTATTTAAAAAATGGTTCCAATCAGTAAGGATCAGCAATTTAGGTGAACTCAAGCTTTGGGAGGATGTTACATTTCTCTTCCCGAGGGTATAAACGATTACTGCTTTAGTCAAAGTTTCCATTTATCCAAAGAAAAATCTACATTAAGGCTTGGCACTAAAATATGAGCTGATTTTTATGTTTCTAGATGGCGTTTTCACTTCATTGTGTGACCACATTGTTGGCATCTTGTTCTTTTAGTTAAATGTCTTCACAACTGTCTGTGCAAAAGAAAAAAAAATAGGATGGCCCGTTTCGTAGGAAGTTAAATGGTTTAACGCAGCCTCTTTTACATGTTTCCCGGTTTCAACAGCATTAGAATAACTGCTGCAACTACAGGCTCAAAGAGCTGCTGGCATGGTTGCAGACTTTTAGTCTTGCTTAAAATATTAATGGTTGTGTATTTTGCTTTAGCTTGTTATATTGTTTTGTTTTTTTTTTCCCCTTCCCTTCTCTGATGCATTTCCTTAGTAGTGTTTCAGGAGTGAAAGTAAGGAAGCATGGGTCACCTCCAAAAGCGCTCTTTGGCTGTCTCTGTAAAAGCAGCTTACCAGCTCTGAGCGGCTGCTGAACACTGGCTCCTTCCTGGTGAAAATGAGAACATTTGACAAGCCAAGGTCACCAGGGGGCTTCAATCGCAGGGCCCAGCGAACACTGCAAAGTCATAAAGCACTTTGTCATCACTCGCTATATAAACTCCCAACAGTCAAGTGGGATCACATTCCCCTCCCTCCTACCTTGTGTGGCCTGTGTCACTTGATTTTCTCTTGGCGCTGTTTCAAATCCAAATGGAGTATGTGGATGCTGGAGGGCTGTCATGTGGAAGGCCTTTCTTGAACTTGAGGGAAAGCTTTACTTACCTTATTGACAGGTGAAGGAAGATGCTGGAAAGGACTGATGCTGAAAAACGGCACCCGTCTGGAGGGGAGGGAGAAAGAATCGGAACGGTCGGTAGTCGTTGGTAGTGTTTATGACTGGTCCAGTAATGAGCCATCAGGAGCATGGTGGCCATGGAGACATGAGGGGAGATGAGATGTAGAAAAAAACAAATGCCCTTGTCCTGCACTGGTCGAGAGATTGGATTATCCAATGGAAAGCCTGTCAGCCCGCTGTGGAACCACAGCTGCAGGCAGCGCAGGGGCAACAGGTGCGCACTTGCAGACATTTGTGTGAATTAAACTAATCGCAGGGCCTGGCTGTGCAACACCTGAAGCATGCTTGTGGCAAATGAGGGGGAAGATGGGGGGAGGAGGCACAGCTACATCTTCATGGAAAACGTTTCCCTTTTGCTCTGTTTGAAGTATAAGGGGCTTTCTGTTTGATATGGTTGCTGGGGTTTGGGTTTCCTCCAAAAACAGAAAAAGGGAGATTGAACTATGAAATGTTCCATGTATGGAGATCCTTTTGCATCATTTGTAAAAAAAAAAAAAAAAAAAAAAAAAAAAAAAATTCAACCTCAAGTACATAAGTTATTATGCTTATAGCTTTTCACAGGCTCCAAAAGTTTGGTCAAACTACAAAGAGAGAATTGTTGTGCACTAAGATGTGACCAACAGACTACAGAGAGATTCCCAACATAACCGAAACATTGGGCGTCTCATTACACGCATCCTCATGTATACTTGCTATTAATTGCATTAGTGCGTTTTTTGTTTAATAGGTATGACTACATGTACACTATGCTTAAATCAATATTGAAGTCATAAAGATGAAAATGTTAAATGCAGCGCAGGAAACATCTTGGTCCATCACATACCCACCCATTTTCAGTCCTGCTGGGCTGGTCGCAGCTGATTTTTGATTTTCCATATTGACACTACCAGTGTTGTTGCCACTGACTGTAAGAAAAAATTTAAAAAAACTCAGAAGGGTCATCCATACGTTTCCAAGCAATGGTTTTAAAGCCATTTTTTTGTCTTGACCTATGACGATGGCCATCTTGGCAGCAGCTGACGGATCTGCGGCCAATCTCTGTCAGAGCTACTGGTGCCGTCCATCTCCAGCAGGGTGGTCGAGGCTAACCAGGGTCTGTCTAGACGGCTCATGTGGAGCAGCAGGTAGCTGCGGCCATCACACCCGTTAAAAAGCTGCTTCGGGTCCTTTGGGGTAATTCATAATTCACCCTCCGAAGACCAAAACTGTTTTTTGTTAATGGCTGTAAATATGTTTATTTCTGTGGTAAAGAAGGTCATGTTGACCTGGACATCGTGATTTACTTACTTTTGGACCCCTAGAGGTTATTTGATGAACTGCACGGGTAACCGTTTCAGTACAGTTTAGCATTGTCTTTTTGTTGTGCTGAATTGTCACCTTATATCCAAGTTTCTTTAAAATTTGTAGTTAAATGCTCTGTAAATTTTAAATATTCATAAAATATATTTGATGGCACGTTCCATTTTTAACGCAATGACTTTTTTTCCAGATCAGATGATACGTGCAAAGCTAAGTTGTTGTAACTTAATATTACATGATATTAAAAGATGGACAAGATGCTATTCAGCATCATACTAAATATAATGTATGAAAACGGTAGAACAATAAATAAATTCAACAAAAAATAGACTTTAATCTGATTCAGCTCCAAAGAAGTTTTCTGCTTTTTTTCTGTTTTTTTATATTTTGGTTCAAGATTGGTCAGAGTGGAGTTTGAAGAGATTGAAAAATGTAAATGCATAGGACTGACCAAGCTCACACATACATTTATACTTCGTATAAGTATTCTTGATATGTTCTTTAAATTCTATAGTAAGACTTTCCACCCTTGGTATTTCCACCTTCACATTTTGATGATATTAACTAACTTACTGCAGCTTTTGAATGACTTCTTTTGCATCTCCCCAGCTGTCCAGAAGTACAATCCTGCAGCCACCAAACATGTGAAAGTTGTTTGGTTTAAAAAAAAAAAAAAAATTGTCCTGTGAAAAAGAGGTAAGGTTATACATTTACCAACCTTGTCCTCCCAAATTGGAAAGGATTGTCACAGTGAAATATGATCCCTGTTTTTATGCCCTTAGAGAGAGGAGAGTGAGTGTGGCGGAAAAAAAAAAAATCCTAAAATCCTTCAGTGGTCGCCAAATGTCTTGTTTTGTAAGGCTCTGCAGTACCCAGAATTCTTCTGGTAACAGAAACCCAAAGTGAATGATGGATGTTTTCTATTATTAGCATCAGCAGAATCTTCCCAACCTTTACTTCTTCCATGCTACAAATATCACATTGCTGATGTATTCCATATTAAATTACTGAGTTTTAACAGCAGTGGTGTGCAGTATCTGTTATCAGCAACCATAATGTGGAAGATTAGCGCACACATGATGCCCACCTGTTGCCCAGCTCTGTTTTATGAAGGTCACAGCTGTGATACTGAAACCCGACTTTCTAAAGGCTGTCATCGTGTTCGTCTGAGGCTGGCTGGATTCAAGAGTCGTTCAGCAAAAATAAAGCTGATTGCGGTTCTTTTAAAAGCACACACAAACATGACTAACCACTACAACGCTGAAGCTTCAAACTTTAACCTAATCAGTATGGATATCTGCTCTATTTCCCCCAAATACACCTATGCAAACAAAACAGAAAACAGTGTGATTAAATAAAATGTTGAAACGATCCAACAAGCTCCAGTTAGGTGGAGTCAACGTTGCTTTGTAGCTCGGCTTTTTAATGATTTTCTTTCAGCAGTGGAGTCGTCCTCCTCCTCCTCCGTCGTCCAAACAGTGATGGATGGCGCCGTATGACACTGATGTACCTTGACCTTGGAAGTTGAAATTTTCTTTGATTTGCTTTCTCTGGTCCACTTTCACTGTGGTGAACGCCACGATACCGAACAGCAGAGTGCCGACTTTAAATGAGAAGACTGATGAAGGGCGAGGACCCCTGCGGCGGTAGTTACGGGACGCTCCCTTTGGTCTAATTCGTTTCAGTCTTTTCTAAGGCACTTGCCAATTAGACAAGCAAATTATTAGCAAGTAAATTATTATTTATTATTATTTTTGTCAGTTTCAAGTTATTTCAGTGACTGTGCTGTGGAAACAGGCTGCTCACACTCACCTTCCCGATCTTATATTTCTACAAATCCCGGCTTGTGTGATAATATTCAACCATCCTTTTGAGTGTTGTGGCTGTCAGGAGTTTTATAAATTATGGATGGAGGTTTTTGTTTTTCCCTGTCAGGAAAAGTACTCCTTTTTTTTTTCTGTGCTTAATGACATAATAAAGGAAACAATGGCGCTCCTTTCATTAGTATTTAGAGAAATCGACCAGCTCTTATCATTGCTACCACTTTGATACAGCACTTCCTGGTCATTTTAGCCACTGAGGAACTTTCCGAAGGAGTAATGACTTTTCAAGCAGACCTTTGACTCTGACCTTGGGATGAACTTGTACAGATATCCACTTCTGGGAAGACTGGCTTCAGTCTTGAATGTTTTGTACTTTTTGCTTTAGAAATTATTTTAAATCTACAGCAATCGCTTTTCTAAGTTTGATGCTTGTCTTAGTTTCCGCAAAATTTAGTGCCTTTGCTTTTTACTAATTTGTACCAAATTAGTTAAGACCAAGACAGCAATTACTTTGTTGATATCACTTTATCATCACTTTATTACAAGTTGTTTTTTAATGGGAGGCCTGACATCCAGGCACAGATCCATATTAACAAATGAAATTAAGACGACAATACAAAACTTGAAAACATGAATGTTTTAATTTTCCATACTGTTTTACTTTGTAAAATATCACAGCAAGCAGAATTGAAGTGGGAGCATATCCACCACAACATCTATGATGGTATCATGTTAAAAGTTCTGTTTTGTCAGTTTAGCTTCAGTTCAGCTTCAAGGTTGCAGGAACAACTGCCTAGATTTGACATCCATGACAACTGAACAACTGAACTTTTAGAACTAGGTTGCGGGGGCAGCAGTCTGAGCAGGGATGCCCAACCTTCCCTCACCCCAGACACTTCCTCCAGCTCTTCCGGGGGGATTCCGAGGCATTCCCAGGCCAGCCGAGAGACATAGTCTCTCCAGCGTGTCGTGGGTTTTCCCCCAGGGTGTCCTCCCAGTAGGACATGCCTGAAACACCTCTCTAGAGAGGCGTTCAGGGGGCATCCAATACAGATGCTAAAGCCACCTCAGATGACTCCTCTCAATGTGAAGGAGCAGCGACTCTACTCCAAGCTCTTCCCGAGTGACTTAGCTTCTCACCCCATCTCTAAGGGAGCACCCAGCCACCCTGCGGGGGAAACTCATTTCGACCGCTTGTGTCCAAAATCTTTCCCTTTCGGACATTACCCAATGTTCATGACCATAGGTGAGGGTGGGAGCGTAGATTGACCGGTAAATCAAGAGCTTCACCTTTTGACTCAGCTCCTTCTTCAACATGATGGTCTGGTACACCGACCGCATAACAGCGGTACTGCACCCATCCATCTGTTAATCTCAGCTTCATATTTCCCTCACTCGTGAACAAGACCCCAAGATACTTTAACTCCTCCACTTGAGGCATGACCTCTCCACCTATTCGGAGAGAGAGCACGCCACCCTTTTCTGGTTGAGAACCATGGCCTCAGATTAGGAGGTGCTGATTCTCATCCCAGCTACTTGACACTCAGTTGCAAACCGCCCCAGCACATACAGAATGAAGGTCCTGGTCTGATGAAGCCAACAGGACAACATCATCTGCAAAAAGCAGAGAGGAAATCCTGTGGTTCCCAAACTGGACCCTCTCCGGTCCCTGGCTATGCCTAGAAATCCTGTCCATAAAAATTATGAACAGAACCAGTGACAAAGATCTGCCCTGCCAGAGTCCAACATGCACTGGAAACAGGTCTGACTTACTGCTGGCAATGCGAACCAAGCTCCTGCTCTGGTCGTACAGATACTTCTCCAGATTCACAAAGCATGTAGACTTGTTGGACATACTTCCATAGACCCTCAAGCACCCTGTGGCGGGTATAGAGCTGGTCCAGGTTCGACTATTGGACAAATTCTCCTCTCCAGTACCCTGGCATAGACTGTCCCAGGGAGGCTGAGAAGTGTGATCCCCTATAGTTGAAACACACTCTCCGGTCCCCCTTTTTAAAAATAGGGACCACCACCCTGATTTGCCACTCCGGTGGCACTGTCCCCGACCTCTATGCAATGTTGCAGATGCGTGTCAGCCAACCGCCCTACAACATCCAGAGACTTGAGGTTCTCAGGGCGACTCTCATCTACCCCTGGTTCCTTGCCACAGAGGAGCTCACAGACTACTTCAGTGACTTTGACTTGGTTGACAGAAGAGTCCCCAACCTCTGCTTCCTTAGTGGAAGGCATGTCGTTGGGATTGAGGAGATCCTCCTTCCACCGTCCGACAATGTCCCCTGTCGAGGTCAGCAGCCCCCACCCACACTGTAAACAGTGTTAGCAGAGTACTGCTTCCTCTCTCTGAGGCGCCAGATGGTTTGCCAGAATCTCTTAAAGGCGGACCGATAGTCCTTCTTCATGGTCCCACCAAACTTCAAAGTTTTTGCCTTCAGGACCACCTGAGCTGCAGCTTGCTTGGCCCACCGGTACCCGTCAACTGCGTCAGGAGTCCCACAGGCCGACGTGGCCCGGTAGGACTCCTCCTTCAGCCTGACAGCGTCCCTTACTTCCAGCGTCCACCACCGGGTTCGGGGATTGCTGCCACGACAGGCACCAGAGACCTTGTGTGCACAACTTTGAGCTTCTGCATTGACAGTGGAGGCTGAGAACATGGTCCACTCTGACTAAATGTCCCCAATCGTCCTCGGAATTTAGGAGAAGCTCTCCCACAGGTGGGAATTGAAGACCTCCCTGACAGAGGGCTCAGGCAGACATTCCCAGGTTGCAGGTTGTTGATGTGGTGCAGGTTGTTGATGTGGTGTGTGGGCTATGGACCACTTTCACAGCAGTTCTTAAGGAGGAAGTCCTTGGACTTAAAAATACCACAAAACCCCCAAATGAATTTGATCAGAATGTACGATTATGTTAGTTTTCATTATAGCTTGAGGTTATTATGGTAAGATGGGTGTCTTCCAATCAGCTGCCGGGCTTGCTTGTCATGCACATTTGTCCATTTTTTGGATCCTCTGGGATCAGGATGAGTCTGGAGTTTCTAAAACTGAGCTTTAAGCTGACTCTTCAGAAAGCCTGTGGGTGACATCACCAAAGATTTATCCAGTTCTTCTTATACACTGCATGGCTGGAAAAGCTGGAAGAAATACAAAGGTCTGAAAACCATCTGACTACTCTTGATCTGAAGATTATTCATTTCTGCATCTGGAGGAAAAACAAACCATCTGATTCCATCCCACATAGAAAGAAATAAACGAGGTTAAAACGTTCGTATTTATTGATAAAGCCAAATGCATCAGCATTAATGAGGCATTGAATTTTTGACTATTGCACCTACTACTAGTGGTCGAATGTCAACTTTTCACCTGTTTCCTCCTCTTGATTTAGTCTTCCAGTTCTTTAAAGGTCTTAGGTGCAGATAAAGATTTTGACCACTTGTGATTTTCTGTCTAGAAAACTATAATCAACTTCAGCATACGTGACTTCATCCAACAATGAAAGACATTGATTAATTTTATTTCCCCAAATGTTTCGATTGCCGTGAAACATAAATTTAAACAGCTGGGACATGAGTGGACATGGAGGCTACGGAGGCTGAAAGTCCTCGTGGTTGGGAGTTACTGAAACGAACGGGTTCAAGTTGTGGTTAAAAAATAAGGGAAATAAGAATGATAATCATACATTTCTAGAATTGATTAAAAGTCTGACATAATTTCCATGTATGGATATTGACAGTGAGGTATACTCTTTGTGTTTAAAGCAGTTTCTGTTTTATGTGGGTTAACTGTTCCCCTGTTTATGAGTCAGATATCGTCGCAGCGTTGACCCGTTCCCATATATAACAAACATTTTCTGTTTTGCCTCTACATCTGCAACCAAAACTTTCTTTTTTTTTCTCTTTTTTTTTTCCAACTTCCACGTGACAGCAGCTTCTTTAACGTGTGAAATGAGTGACACTTCCTGTGTTACACAACTATAAATTTTGTCAGTTTATGTATGTGACTCTGGGGCTCCGAATAAGACAAAGTCATCAAGGCAGATTATTGCAGGTGCATAAGCACACTCGCTAAACTCTAACGTTCTTGTATGTGCAAACAGATAAACCACTCTGAGCCACTTCATCATCATTTTCTTCCCCGGAAATTATGGTTGAAAGGCTTTCACATTATTAACATAAAAATGAGTCACACGGCGCCGATGCCAGAGTCGAGCGGTTTTACAGCTCTGTTGAACGCGGCCTGTTCTGTGTTCCAGCCGTCATTGCACAGCAGAAACACCATGTTGGACCATTTCAGCTTATTGTCAGCCAATATGCCAGGCTTTTTCCCTGAAAGAAAATTATCCCATTCCCCCTCGGACTCGCGTCAAATTAAGCAAATTTACAGCTTAGCACTTAAGAACTTCTCCCTTTGCCAAGAAAGCAGCAGCGGTGGCGGCGGCGGCGGCGGCAGCAGCAGCAGCAGCGGGCCTCGGTTGCCAGTTAGCGGTGCTGCGCTGTGGCAACTGAAGTGGAATGAGAATTACTCTTTGGCTTCTGAGAGAGCGGCGATCCATCTGACTTTTTACTTTAAGCGCTCTCGTTTTGGATCAGACTTATGAAGTGATGAAATGCTCCCACTCAGCTCTAGAGACCTCTGGTCCAATTCTGAAGCAGGCTGCTTGAGGGGTGATGGCCACGTGGCAACCAGCCAGCCTGGATCAACTGTTCCTTTACTGTTTTCCTGCTTGCTGGCTGTTACAAGCTGTTTGTTCTGCTGGAAAAGTTGTGTTTAACTGTGGGGATGACTGATCTACAGCAATGGGCAAACTTGAGGTAAGGTAAAACAAACAGAACACAGTGTTTGGTGTTTCTTAGTAAACATTTATGCAACCAGGTTGACGGGAGGCTCATTTTTCACAAGCTGTTTAAAGGCCCTCAATGCTAATCTTTCCACTGGATTCTGTTTGTGTTTGTAAGATGACAACTGCCTGTTTACCATATAACATCTCATGTATAGCATTACAACCCCGCCTCCCCCCACTTTGTGAAAATGTGCTCACTTCAAACAGAGCAAACAGAAATATAGGAGGCCTGTTTGTTCTCGGCGCCGCACGGTAACCACATTTAATTCTGACCATGATGGTCGCTGCTCGAGTCCCAGTCACATACTCTGAAGGTTATCGCTTTATATTTGGTGAAACAGTGAATTTTAATTTTGAGGAAACATCATCCAAAGGTCATAATCTATTACAGACATCTGTCTGCGATAAAGCCTTATTGATTTGTGTAGTTGCGCTGATTTTTTTTTATTTTTTTTATTTTTCCTTTGAGGTACCCTCGAGAATGACATTCAACTACTGCCCTCCGACAAATGTGACCTAACAGTGGAGGTAAAAGAGGGAAAAAAAAAAGAAATTAAACTGATCTGACTCATTACCACACTGATCAGATCAGCAGTTTCCAGACCGTTTCCCTTCACACTGCGCAAAGATGCAGAGTTTGATCCAGTTTTGCTGGTTTTTGAAATGTCCTTGTTTGTTTTCATGAAGTGAAGGTTCCAGCAAAAACTGTGTGAAAACATGTTTGATCTGTCGTTGCTATGCGCTGAAAATGTGTTGAACGATGAGAATTATTAGAAGCGCCGCCCTCTGAAGAATGTGAGACGTGTTCATGGGTCCAAAAAAAAAAATAAGAAAAAGAAAAGAGGTGGGGACAAATGTTACCAGACCAGAAACGAGACACACGGGTGTCGCACGGAGCGTCTGATTTAAATCTACAGAGCGTGCAGACTAGCGCCGCTGTGGTTTACGCACAATAACATCTGTATAAATAAATATATATTTGTTAACTTTCATTTGTGTAGGAGGATGAAG
This sequence comes from Xenentodon cancila, assembly GCA_014839995.1. Lineage (NCBI taxonomy): Eukaryota > Metazoa > Chordata > Actinopteri > Beloniformes > Belonidae > Xenentodon > Xenentodon cancila. The sequence continues at coordinate 21,194,432 of CM026204.1, read as the reverse complement.
TCAATCACCGCCTGACCAGTGACTGCTGCCGACTCTCAGTGTGGTTGGATATAAACGTGGGAAATATAAAACGGATGGAAATCTTATTTTAGGTGATCATTGTGGACCAACTTTGGTGCTTGATGTTTGCCGTATCTCATCTTTTTACTCAGTCGTTCCTGTGGACGGCTTTAACAGCAGACACGGGCCAGGTCCTTAATGCAGAGGCGCTTTTTTTTGTTGTTGTTGTTGTTTATAAGGTTTTGTAGCCGAGTGACAGATGTATCCCGCTTTGATCGGCCCACGAAGGCTGCCAATAATATCAAAGACCCCGGTCACACACTTTCAAAAGGAACTCGGGCACATCTCCGCAGAGCCACATAAGGCAAAGCTGCATGTTTCTGAGGGCCTGCATCCAATGAGGTCTTGTTAATGGTAAATTGGATGAGTGTGTGTCCAATTCTCCTTTTCCTCAGAGGTATCTCAGCAGCAACAGCTGCTACCAATAGCGAAGCCGTGTTTTTCACACAGCCCCCTTTTCTGCTGTGTGACCGAGGTCCTTCCAAAATAAGCTCATAGACATGCAAAAATAGATAAATGAACATCTATTGCAAAGGGCACGGGATTTAAACAGAGGTCTAACCGGAACAGAGCGGTGAAAGAGACGAGGCAAACATCTCATCCAAAACTGTGAACTATAAATGAAGCAGTAAAGTAAGTGGTGCAGACACGTCCGGCGGTATATAAGCAATACATTTTATGCTGTATACTTGTGGGGACCGTCAACAAAAAGCTACTCCTATGACAAAGATATCACAAACGGAAGGTCATGCATTTATGCAAAAGGTTGCTCCCTCATTTTCCAGCGTGGAGCCGAGCGTCAAAGGCCCACTTAAAGAAACCTCTCATGCTACATTTAAGGCGGCCACCATCACACCGAATGGTTTAAACATCAGCTGCAGCAGCCGGGAGTCGCCAAGTACTTCATGAATTCGTTTGTTTTCAGGGGTTTCTCGGACAGCACGCTTACACGATGCCGCCAGAAAACAGTTTGAAGGAGTTCAGCTGTGTTTTCTGTGAATTTTTTAATTTGACGTTCAAATCGGCTGAATTGAAACAGAAAATGTGATGCGAAAATCAAGTTTCTGAGAAATTATATCGTTTTGAAATTAATTACCCTCTTTTTTGTTTTATTAAAAGTCCTAATTCCTAGAAAACGTGACTTGTCTGTCAGCTTCTGTCATGTCGATAGACTTCAGCTTGAATTCCTTCATCTGGACTTGGATGGGCTCTACTTGTGGAGCGCCTTTCTTCAGTTCCAGAGCAGACATATTTGGGCCTAATCTGGGCTGCATTTGGTACTTGTGGCTCAGTTCTGGCACTTGCAAACTTCTTAAGCCAAATGAGAGCCAAAGAAAAAAAGCAGATATGCAAAAGGTTTGGGCCAAACATGTTTTTTTTTGCTATCTGGGGCATCTCTGGTTGTAGAATTTACATCACTGATTTATCTCGGTGCACGACGCTCCATAAAATTACCATTTATATGCCAATTTTCTGAAACTTCACTAAGATTTTTTTGACGTATATTGATGGAAACCCACAGAGAAGATGTGCTAAACCTCGGGATCTGAAGAGTTCGTGTTTTCTAAATTAAACATTTCCCTTTAAGTCTATGATTTTTTTGACATAGCATGATGTTTTTGTAAATCTTTGTAAGGCTCAGTTCCACTCTGCGCTGATCTGGTTGTCTACAGTGGATTTATTTCACTTTAGAACAGAAAAACCAAACAAAGAGCTATGAAGGCTGTGATAACTAACCGAAATTAGTCTGGTATTGTATAGTTTTTTTTTTTTTTGAAGAGATAAATGGTTCCAGGAACGTACCTGTGACCTTGGTTGAACTTGCGCGTGCCCGGAAGCGTCAGAAGGACTCTGAGGCCAGCAAGCGGCTCGACGAACCAGGAACCATCTGTTTCAGTGCGGCGTGTCTGCCTGGAGACGTTTTTATGCAGAGAGATGTGGACTCAACTGAAGTGCATTGCAGACAAATTTCAGTGATGTATCTGCGTCTGGGGCCTGAACCCAGAGCGCTGTAAGTGCTCCTTCTTCTCGGCAGTCATCACACTGTAACGTATGTTCAGTCCGGATAGACTCAGACACAAACGCTGAAGTCGTGTGCCTCATTTGACTCGTGGAGTAGATCATGTTCACTCATGTGGAGTAGCGCCGTGGCACCTTTACTTATACAGCACGTGTTCACAGTATACCGACGGTGAGAATAGATGGGATTACACACATTCCTTCGCTTGTTCCTCACCCTGTGCTTGTGTATCCCGTGTTTCTCTCACGTCCACGAACCGTATTACAGTGTTCACGTGATGTCATGAACTATTCTCATCCCTCCTAATTTCTGTACATCCTCTTATGTGTTTTTGTTTTTTTTTTTTTTTGCAGCGACTGACCGTCCACGTTATTAAAGCTCTCCTGTCATCTTCTATGATCACATTCTCAGGTTTCAGAGCTGATACATTTTTCCTTTCAAGCTCTTTGTCTATTACTGCAGGACTCGTGAACAGGCGGGTGGTGAGTCCAGGGCAGGCAAATCTCCATAAATCCTTCCACAGCGGCTACCCTCTTCAGGCTCCACTGTACAATATCTGTCTTCATCTAGGAGTGCACAGGCAGAGCCACCTGCTTTTCCTCTGCCCCCCTCTTCCCCCCTCTCCATGCTTTGTGAACTTAATAAAAGCTGCCATTACGCAGCGCTTCATCTGTTTGGGCCCTAATCTGCCTTATAGGCATCATGTGACCACATATGCAGTACACACCTGTCGTGTGTGTTCCAGGCCTCAACTGTTGCCTCTCCTTACCGCTCAAACTCTCACTCAGCCTGCTCCTGGCACGTCTACCAACTGCGTGTCGCTGTTGGCCAGCACACAACGCGCAGCCACCACATGCACAGTTGGCACTCGTTATACGTACAACTGTCAGGTTCTTTTTTTTTTTTTTTTTTGCGTGAAAGGAAAAAAAAAACAAAAGTTACCTCTAAATGATTTGTTTTATTATTCAGAAACACACCGACACTGAAAACAGACCTAAAGTTATTCAGTATGTTTTTATTTCAGTGAGTGAAAAGCTCAAACTTTGCATCAGACATGCAGAAATTAAAAGAAAAACATAAAATATAGCACACGGACGATGGACAGCACTGCATCCAAGAGGAAATAAGCAGTTTGACTTGAATGTGACGTAGTGCTGAGGGCAACAAATTCAAGTTGTTTTGTTTTTTCTTAAAAGAAAAAAAAAAGAAGCTTTATAGTCTGTTTTTCATATAAAATGTGTCATAAATTAAGCCAAATTGAATGCTGATGGCTTGTAGTCCAAAAGTGCAATATATTTTACAAAATCTGAAAGTTTTCTCTGCGGTGGATTTAATGTTTCACTTTCCCAGCGGTGGAAACAGATCTTTGTTTATCTCCAGACCACTGTTTTATACCGTCTTTTTTCCTCAGTTAATTAAAGCGGTACGATGATCTGTCTTTTCAGTGGAAGTCTACGCAAGATTTGGAGGTTGTTTCCGTCTGGTTTTTGTGTAATATAATTTTCAGCTTTATTCCTTTTTTTTTTTTTTTCCCCTCTGGTAGATTATATACAGGATACCAGCTGGCTGACAGATGGTGATGCCTTTATCTGTGTTTTTTTTTTCTTTCTTTTTTTTTCATTAAAAACATCACAAGGAAGAGAAGGAAGCATGGGAACAGCTGTAGATGAGGGGGCAGAGTCAGCACACTGGCCTCTGGGTGACATGAGGGAGAACTCAGTACATGGCTTAAGGCAAAAAAATAAAAAACAAAAACCAAAGAAAGGGGAAAAATTATCATATTAAATGTGCCCTGTTAGCAGTGAGAAAGCTGCAGAAGCCACCTTGTTGGCGGCAACAGAAACTTATGTCTCCTTAATGGTCCTTGGCTCTTGTTCCCACACCAGAACGTGAAGAATGAACAGTGGGGCGACCCCGACAACAAATATTGTTGATTCCTAAACCTGCATGGATGCAGATGGTTTCTGCTGTCTTTAAATTCTTTGACTTAAAAAAAAAAAATTCCCAGTTGGAGTTTTACAGGCAAAACGCGGAAAACAGACGCCCAAGGCGATGAAGTGATTGGTCTTAACTGGAGCTCTGAGCAGCTTATTGACACAAATGCAGGTGTGTTGTTATTCTCTCTCAGGGAAAAGCGTGCATCTCCTGAGGGGAAGACGGAGAGCGCTCCGGTGACCTCCTGCCTCGCGGTCATCCGGCAGCACTTCTCCGCTCCACGCACATGTCGTAATGTTCTCAGGCTGGACCGCCGTCAAGCACTACATGTTCACCGTCGTAATAACTCGATTTATTATTTAGTTTGAACTTTTTACAGATCCTGCTCTTTTGCAGCCTCACACACACACACACACACACACACACACACACACACACACACACACACACACACACACACACACACACACACACACACACACACAAATTGAATTCAAGTCCACAACATCTGCCAACACCAACACTTTTTTCAAGTTAATGAGCCAAAAAAGAATAAAAAAAAGACAGAAAAATGACAATGAATAAAGTGAGTTGATAAATAAAGCAGAAACATCAGTAAATGAGTTAAGATCAGTGTATTTTAGTTTGAGCTGCTGACAAAATTTGGAAAATTGTATGTATAATGCAAAAAAAATTGAATCTGTTGCAGTCTGAACAACCTTGGGTGTAAAAAAAAAAAAAAAAACAAGAAAAAAAAAAGCTCACACACAAGCAAACTATAATGAGGCTATTTGATTTTTTTTCTTTTTTTTACTTTTTATTATTCATTTCTCCTTTTTAGGGTTTTCTTTTTAAAGGAAGCTGTTCATCAAAGAGCATTTTGTTCATATATAGTTATTTTTTACAGAGGAAAATACTGTACAGCCTTTTTTTTTTTCCTTCTCAAAACAAGATTTCAAGGAATATCATCTACACACATTATTATTCCCTATGTTAGGATCATTTCTTTCCAATGCCAAGCTCAGGAGATAATTCAATGAGTCCACTCCTCCGTCATACATATTTGCTCAATAAAAACCAGAGGGTGGTCTGACAGGTTTATAATTTGGTACGACAGTAAGTGAGCATTGCTATGAACTTCTGAAGAATTAATTTAAATCACAGTCCATATTAGTGTTTCTTATTTGGTTGCCCTTTTTTCTGGCACACCGCAGATTCTTTTTTTTTTTCTTTCCCCATATCAAACTGTCTAATCACAAAAGAAGCAAAAATAAAAACCAGTCTTTAAATAAACCACAGAACAACAGTTTGTTGTCACACTAACATCTATTTGTGCATCAAAGCAAAGGTGAACTAAAACAACATCTTTAAAGCAAATTCCCTGTTAAAAGATATATATCATTCTTTTTTTTTTTTCAGACGTTAAAAATGAACCTAAAAAGTGCAATAACACCCTAAAAATTTCGCATTGGAAGGTCACATAAATATTAAATAAAAACTGTTACAACAGGAGCTCAACCACAACCATAGTGAATGAAAAACAAAATGCCGTTGAGACATTTCTCGGTCTGTACATTTTCAACAGAAGACACACTCCCTGACGCTTCCTCTGCTGTTCGATCTGCTGCGTTCGAGAGCCTCGTCCTTCCTCTGGTCAGTCCGACCCCTCCCCCGACCCCTCCCCCCACCCCCACCTGACCCAGCTCCACCCTCCGGCCGCTACTCACGACTTTGCCTGCTTACAAATCGATATGCTTTCTGACTAACAACACAACAAAAAACATTTTTAATGCAAAGATGCAAATAGTAACAAAAATATTTTTAAATATACTCATGAGTCATCTATGATCACTGTTTTCATCATGGTCAGCTAATATAAAAGTGCACTATTCACGCACAAACTTGATGCCTCCACGGAGGGTAAAATGACGAGGGCTACGCTTGGAGTTGGTGCGAGTTGAACATTTCTTGCGAATGTCAGAGAGAACGTTTGAAGCTGGCGGCTTGCTGGACGCCTAAGTGCAGCTGATACTGATCAAACAGTTACTGGTCAATTCCATCTGTCACTGAGAACAAAGAAGCAAAGAGATGGGAGCAAGAAAACGGTGTCCCTTATCTCTCAGTGTCTAATAATATTAATCAATAATAATAATAACAATAATAATACAGAAAAAGATTAAATGTCTGAAACACGTCCTGTTTCCCTTAGTGATTCATGCCCCTGTTTTCTATGTATCCTGCAGTTCATGTCACTTGTGTCAGCTAGTTCCTTTTGTATATTGTCGTTCATACACACACACACTCACACACACTTACGGATAGTTATATAGAGTGATTTGTTTTTGTTTTTCTGTTTTTGTTTTTTTTTGTTTTTTTTCGCACACAAAAAAGTGAAAAAATTAAAAATAAATTAAAGTCAAACATGCACGCACACAAAAAGACTGATGTGTAGTAAAATGCTTTACATTGCTGCCCCGTGTGTAAAACAGGGGGCCTAACTCCTCTGTGTGTCTCTGTTCATATTTTAATGCATAATTGAATTAATAATGTTGGTCATCTTGTAAACATCATGATAAATCATTTTGGGCCGTCATTTGCTCCTCACTGCTGTTTTTTTTTTTTTCTTTTTTCTTTTTTTTTAAAGTCTTCTTTAGTCTCTAAACATGATGAATGAGGCCACTTTTTTTTTTGTCTATTCATGGTACGCAGGAGTTTGAGTTTCTACAGTCTGGTGCGTTTGCTTTTTTTTTATGGGTCAGTGTCTTCCTTTTCCAATTGGTAAGTATCAGTGTGGTTAACGGAAGCATCAAAAGTCTCGCCGTTGTCCTTTTCACCATCAGGCTCCGCCATTGAATCATCATTTGAGTCAGTGTTTAAATCGTCCTCTGCCTCTTCTTCCTCCTCTTCCTCCTCCTCCTCGTCGTCCTCTTCTTCAGCATGCGCCTCCTCCTCGGGTGACATGTCCTCTTCAGCCTCTCCAGACGTTCCTGTGGTGTCTTCCTGAGCTGCTGACACACTGAGCGAGGGGGCCGGATTGTGGCCCACTCGTGCTGCATTGTGGTGCGTCTTCTTGCTGAGGTCCAGCGAATCGCTCAGACCCAGGCCGACTGCGTTCTTCAGGAAGAACAGGGAGCTGCTGGTGTCAGTGCCCAGGTTGAGGGAGCTATCCAGGCTGATGGAAGACGGCGGGTACGAGTGGTTGTAGTCGGAGCAGATGCCACCTGTCTGGTAGAGCATGGTGGGAATGCTGCTGTTCAAGCTGTGGGACAACCCGTGGAGGCCACCAGGTGAGGAAGAAGAAAGACCAATGGAGGAAGGAGGGACCACCGCCACATTTCCTGCCAGGTGCGCCCCTTCTTGTTTTGGAGACACAGATGGCAGCTCGCCCCGCTCCTGCTTCTCATGCTTTCTCTTGTGGGAGTCCATCTGGGACATGCCTACCACCGTGTGCTTACACTCGGGGAAGGTGCAGTGGAAGTGTGAACACTTAAGCTTATATTTGCAGTCAGGGACCTCACAGTCAGCACTGGAGCTGAACTGGCAGAAGCCAGCAGCGCTGATCACATCTTGCTTGCCGTGGTGCTTGCGGTGGGCCGTCACCTTCGTACTGTCGGTGCAGCGGAAGCCGCAGCGCAGACAGTGGAAGTGGGTGCTGTTGCCAGAAAACTGGCAGTCTGGGAAGTTGCAGCTGAGCGAAGACTTGAAGCGCTTGAAGTCGTCCAGGACCAGGTTGTCCACGCGGTCATGGTGCTGCGCATGCTTGTACATGTGGGTTCGGCCGCAGAACTTGTAGCCGCAGTTCTCGCGAGTGCAGTGGTAGTGGGTCACCTTGAGAGAAAACTGGCATCCTGAATCCTTGCAGTTCTCATACAGGTCATAGCGCCGGAAGCCATCCAGCATCATCCCCTCATCCAGCATCTTACGTGACGATGCTGTCTTGCGGCGCTTGCCGAATGGTGACATGTCCTCGATGATCCAGAAGCGCTTCTTTGCACCAGTGGCCGTGGGAATGGAGATGGTGTTGCCTGAAGGAAAGAAGGAAGAACATTAAAGATTAATAAGTTGGTTCATAAAGTGTAAGCCACAGAATAAAAACAAATTACTATCCTGGTTAAAACTTTAATGCTGAATTCTACTCAGCCAGAAGTGGTTCAGAGCTGAGTAAGCACGGAGAGCCATATTCTTTTATTCTTTTTTTTTTTTTTTAGTCCTAATTCCCAGAGTACTTAGAAAAGAAGAAAAATGATAGATTGACTGTTGAACATGACACTTTTACAGAGTGTCTCCAGCCTCCAAACACAGACTGAGCTGTGCGTCTTAACCAACCCTCTCATCTCCGTGTTGTTTTATGAGGGGCACCCACCTTGTGCAACACCCTGGGGTCACTGCTAATGATCTGATCCCTGTTCTGCAAGACAGGAAGCAGCGGGCCTCGATAAAACTTGAGGCGTGATTAAAATAAGAAGCTGCTGATGCAAATGGAAGCTAAACAAGGCCCAGGCTTTGAAGAAAAGGTGCCAAATCTACAGCTCTTTTTCCTGAATCAAGTAATACAAAAAGTGAAAGCAGAATGAATGGCATCAGTGAGGCAGTTATACATGTTTCTGTTGTTACTGTAATGTTTTTCCAAAACTTCCATATATATTTCCTCTTTTGCATGCCTCCTATTTTTTATTTTCAATCTCTCTGTAACAAAAAGGCAGAGAAAGGCTGGATCACACAGTTAAATGCTGCACAGGACTCAATAATTGAGAGTGACAGCTGCAGTGTTAATTTGCGCCGGGGATAAGTACCTGCAGCATCCTGCACTATAGGGACGTCATTTTTAACTGGAGACGGAGTGGCAATGATGGGGCTGAAAGCTGGTGTGTTGGTTGGCATGACAACACTCCGAGTGGCTCCCAGAGAGGCGCTGAGCAGAGAGTATGACAGACAGGATGGAGAGAGGAGGTATGGGAGTGAGGGGAGAGAAGGTCGGAGGAGAGCGGGAGAGAGAGATGGGGCCTGGGACTGGAGGCCAGGCTGAGGACCGGAGGGAGGAGGTGGCGGTGGAGGAGGAGGTGGTGGTGGAGGAGGAGGAGGGGAAGAAGGAGGTGCATTTTGGGTTGTGCTAGTGTCAGCAGGGGTGGTAGGAGCAGAAGTGGTGGCGGGGTAGCCTTGTCCTGGAGAGACAGGTTGACCAGAAGGGGTGAAGGACAGGTGAGAAGGGAAAAAACATACACAAAAACAGGGGCCATATCACATACACACGCACACACATGCGCGCGCACACACACACACACACACACACACACACACACACACACACACACACACACACACCAAGGGATGGGAGGTAAAAAGGGAAAGATAAAAGATAAGAGAATGATACAAAATGAGGCCCATTCAAGACAAGTAACCCAAACACCAGCCAAAAAAACAGCGATGAGAGTGGTGGATAACAACATGACGAAACGTGGAAATAACAGCCAGGCTTAGATTTAGCAAAACTAGAGAAGAATCCGTCAGGTATGTTTGTTAAAAAAAAAAAAAACAGAGGCACTTTCTCATTTCCTTTAATTTGTCCCACAGCTGAGCCAACTAAAAAAGTTAAAGTAGACATAAAGCCACAGAGATGATGAGCTCTGGCCAAAGGAAAATGTGATAAGCTGCATTCAGAGCAATAACTCAGAGCACTGATGTACAGAATGGAGGTTTTATGACAATGAGCAGGCAAACTGAAAAAATGTATTGTCCACGACTCAGAGCATAACAATACAGCACTGTCATCAACCTCATATATTATTACTAATGTGTCTATTGATTGGAAGTTAAACTACTGAATCATGAAATACGTGAATGAAGTATGAATGAAACGACAAGCTGCTGGCTTTTTGGGTGAAGTATGAGAGTGTGGACTGAGTAAGGAGGGCTGAACATCAGACAAGAAAAGCTGTTTTCATCTTCAGACAAAACCACATCAAAGCTGCCCCGTTGGGGATGTTTGACTCTTTCTCACCTGCTGGAGAGCTATCGTTGCCTACAGGTGTGCTGGTGCAGCTTCGGTCCTGGTTGGAGGACTCCGAAGACAGACCCAAGGGGCTCCCTCCTCCTCCCATGTAGTCCATGTAGTCATCAGTCTCATCAATGGAAACGGAGGAGAAGCTGGAGGCGATACCAGACTGGGCCATCATGGGCCCAGACACAAACCCAGGACCGTGCTGCATCTCGTCCCCCCTTTGGCCGAGCGGCATCACCTGGAAAACGAGTCATCTTTATCGTAAAAGAGTGGTAGGAACAAACCCTGAGCTATCATGAGTCATCTAAGCAGGTGTTGTCTCCTGGCGTAAAAACAAGAATTTCTCAGAAGACAAATGTCAGAAATATTTTTGAAAGAATGAACCTCACACTTTTGTCACATGACATTCACTACAGAAGAAGAAAAAAAGAACATACAGGACAAGAAAATCCACATTTAAAACCAGGTATGGTACAAAGTGTACTTGAGGATCTGTGCAGGAAATCTGCTCTTTACAGAGCAAAAGAAATTCAAACAAAAGGATCCCATCGACTGGTATGACAGGATATGAGTGGTGCTTTTTTGTAAAACATCAAATGAATAAAGTCCTTCCCCGAATCTGACTCATAAAATAGGAAACAACAAAAACACTTTAAAAACAAAAAGAAAAATAGGTGCACCCAGACGCGCAGGAAATTGGGCAGACATGGTCACTTTTAAAGACTAATGTGGCATTTAATGAAAATGCCCATTTGTATTATTAGCATTTAATTCTTTGAAAGGGTGTGTCAGCCACTTGGCTTTTGTTTGCATGTTTGTACCTGGGACGGGACTCTGTCAAAGTTCTTCCCCAGCATCCGCCTCATGTGTTTGCGTGCGTGAGAGGTCATCTGGTGCTTGAGCAGGAAGGAGAACTGGCAACCCTCTCGGATGCAGTGGAAGTGGCTGTTGACTTGGTTATACTTACAACCTGCCAAGGAGAAAACGGCGACAGCTGTAAACTCTCCATTTGCAGATTAATTTGTCTTGGGCTCGTTGCGAGGCAGCCAAAGCCAGCTACGGCGCTGAAGGCAATATTATCAGTGCGAGATTATGATGAGATCAATCACAAGGTGAAATATTTTTTTTTTTTTTTTTTTTTTTTTTTTTTTTCCATTTCATGATATAGCTCTGACAAAAGAGGGATCGGGTTTCAAAGTGTTTCGGAGTGTACATGTAGGAGGAATATTAGATCACTGGTGTCACACTGAGCAAGTCAAGGCTTCTGTGCACTAAACCTGTGGAGCTCTTTTATTACACTGACATGCTTTATTCAATTAGGAATTTACATAAATAAATTCTCATTTTCTGTGGGCCAATAATGCTCACATCCCTGCAAACCAAAGTAAATATACGATTATAACCATATTAAATTCATTTTTCAAAGTATCTCCATTGTCATTTCTCCTTTTGCTCTACATTGTTCTGCTGTCTGCTTTATAGTCTTCGGTTATTTTCTCTTGTTTTAACTGGTCTAACTCTAATTGCTTTATGATTTCAAATTAAATGATTGTTCCGTTTTGTGCCTGTTAATCAAATACCATTATATAAAGCAGGCAGAAATAATTGAAAGAGTAACATGCTGGGCAGGTGCTAGCATGTCAGTAACCATGACACCCGGTTTAAGAGAAAAACATGTCTGTGTCATCAAATAGCTTTCGCACACACAACGCTTTAGACACGCAAAGTTGAGCAAATAACAGTAACCTCTGTGACACAGAGGCCCTTTTGTGAGACAGAAACCAGGTAACATCATCAGCGGTGTTCAGTTTAATGTTGCTGCCATGGATACGGGCAACCCATCAATTCTTTATGACCGGAGCGCTGGTGATGGTAATCCTTTCTGTTTATCCTCCAGCCTGAACAATACAGTTGGCAGATCAGGCTGGGGACAAAAAACAGCTGTTTAGGGCCTGGTTTTGTTTGCTTTGTTCATGTGTTCTGAAAAGCTTGTATAACCGACTAAAAAAAAAAGAAAAGAAAAAAAAAAGATCACTTTAATTTGTTTCTGTGTGATGGCAGCGGTAGCTGTGAGGCGCAGCTTCAGAACACAAACAGGCTAAACCAGACAAGCCAGATAATTAACAAACACAAACCTAATTGCTCATTTCTGACAGGGGCAAAAGAAAGAGGAAAACAACCTGGATGTGATTGCCCTCTTTGACATTATTGCTCATATAGTAGTACAGGCAAGACTTCCTTTGGGACTTGAGGTGGCATTGTGAATATGCAAAATGCGGCGACAAAACCTATGAGGCAGCCTCGTTTCATGCCTCTTAAAACAACTCACAAAACACGATGCTGTGTTTGCCAACACTGGTTTCTCTCCCTTTGTAAACACTGAATATCCTCTTGCAGCCAGTGCAAATCAATCCGTATCTCTCTCTCTCAGTTTAACACTTTTAATCTCTCTTGGTAAAAAAAAAAAAAGCTGTTCAAGTTGACACGGAGGTTTTCAGAGGAAGGAAGAGTCAAACAGGCTAAAACATATATGCAGGATCAGAGGAATTTCTGTTCTTACCCAGCCTCCCACACTCCTCCCTCTTGGTGAAGTATTTGAAGCCGTTGGCTGCGCGGCGCTCTGCCTTCTCGTGCTTCTTGATGTGCCACGGCAGCTTGGTGGTGATGTTGGTGACGAAGAAGCAGCCAGGCCGCAGACAGTGATAGTGGCCCCTCATTCTGAACTCACATTGCTGCAGAAGAGTTTCAGGGGTCAGTGGTTTGAAGTTATTTAATTACATTAGATGTGTCTGTGTAAAGTTAAAATGAATGCACGTCTTCTATAAAACCATAATAAACACTTTTTTTTTTCTCTCTTTCCGATTATGAAGAGCATCCCGCACTTGTAACCACAATTACTTTGCTTTTCCAGGCTTCTCACAAACACCCCTCCTCTCTAAGATGTCTGTACACCACCATCTGTTTGTGAGGCCCAGGTCCCAAAGGACCGGGCCAATAAAGATCTGCTCAGTTCAGGAGACGGAGACTAAAGGGTGGAGGAAGGGGAGTCGAAGGGAAAGGGGGTGCATTTTTTTGTGAGAGGGGGGTGATTTTCGACACATTAATGAATTCATTTAAACGGTTTTCCAAATACGGGCTCATGAGAGCAGGCAGGGGCTGCCATTTAGGTTTCATTTGCCAAGCATTCCCCTGATTTTTGCCCTATTCCAGACAGCCTTGTTTACTGTGCAAGTGACAATGATTTATTGGGTAATATCAGCTAAATTGGCCTTTTCTGAGAGGAGAATGCGGCAGTCAAAATGACATCATTGACATATAAACAGGCATTACTGGGGTGAGTCGACTGTCTTTCTCAGCAGAGATGGGAGACGGGGAGCAGTGGTTGTGAAAGCCTTGAGTCAAATAACCTCAAATACCGGTCTAATAGATAGCATACTTCATGCTTGAAAACCTCTAGGAGTTGACAGTCAGTGATTCAGCTCCTGGCTGAGTTATGAAGCTGCACTCACCTGGTTGGGACAGAGACACTGAAGAGAATAGTAGGAAAACTGGTCCCGGACATTGACCAGGTTGTTGTTGGGATTGATGTGGTCCAAACAATGGGACTCTGCTTTCCCAGAGGTCTTGCACACATACTTGCAGTTCCCAAACAAGCAGTGGAAGTGGAACTTGTTTGAGTACTTACAGTCAGTAGCCAAACAGGGATCACTGGGTGGAAGAAAATGGTCAAATATGGTTTAATCAGTTCTTGGAGGAAAAATGAAAAACAACACACTGAGCTGTTCACGAGACTCAAATGTTTCCCATACTTTTCCTGGAACTGCAGAAAGCCAGGTTTGACTTGTGGCTTTGCATTCTCCAGAGAGGTGGTGGCCAGGGGGGAGTTTGCTGGCAGGTTGGGCATTGATGCTGGAATCTGGGGGATGCTGCCGGTTAGCTGCTTCCAGGCCAGCACAGAGGGAGGAGGAGAGCTGTAGCCGCCAGAGGAGGTGAGGTGTGCCACATCCATGGAGGGGTTATTGGCCATGGAGACGGGGGCGACGGGCTGCAGCGGCGCTGACTCACAAGACTCCTTGCCGTCACCGAAAGGAGGCTCTGACTTCACCTTCAAGGTGGCTCGGAGATGGAAGCTGAGAGAAAAGGCGAATCCTCACTTTTATATTGATCATCAAAGTGAAAAAGGCTTTTCCAGACATGAACTGGTGCAGCACTCACTTGGCATGTTTAATCGCCCCATCAACAGTGCTGAAGAGCGCACCACAGTCCTCGACCAGGCAGTGAAAGTGCACCTTCTGAAGGAAGTCGCATTGAGCCTCGCAGAAGTCATCTGTATCAAACCTTTACACGCACAAACAAGAGCAACTGACTATTAATTGCCTCCTCAAAAAAAACGCCAACAAAGAAGACAACTGGTTCAACTTCTCATCTGACGGTAAACACTTTCAAGTGTGTCATTCTGTAAGTCGCGCCAAAATCCTGTAAGATTAGATTCTTCGTGTTTCAAGTGATTTCAGTTATACTGTACGTGCAGGATGGTATTTATAAGAAAGGAGCTCACAGAGACGATGCTTTCCGACACTCGGGCATCTCACTATCAAAATGAGTGAGTCTTCTCGTCTTTCTTTACCTGCGGAGGTATGTCCTCCAGATCTCAGTGGGCTTTTCCGGCAGGGGCCTCTTCAGGACTCTCTGTGTGTACTGTGCTGCCTCAGAGGCGTTGTTGGCCTGGCCTCCCTCCGGCTCCGTCTTCACGTTCATGGCACTGAAGAGGGCAGGGTTCGCCTGTGACATCTTCAAAACACACTACGCGTAAACCACCAGCCGCTGGCTTAGCTGAGCATTTGTAAGCGCGGGGACTTGCATATGGTAGCGGCAGTGTGAGAGTGAGCAAACACACACATGCAAACTGAAATTGGCAAAGCAAAAGAGAACAGGCAGAATTACAAACATCCGGACTTTTGCTTGAGTTCTGGCCAAGCGTGTTTTCCAAGCATGCTCTGGGGACATCTGTTAACCCTTTTATGTGAGGCGGTGGCTTGAATCAGAAAGCCTGACACAACAAGAGTTGAGATGTTAAACAACTCTGCTTTCTAGGTTCTAATAACTACAACCCTGAAGTTAAGCTCCAAAGGAAAAGCTGAATAGACTGTATGTGTTCAGAGAGGATGTAAGAGAAGGTCGTGATCAATGGGTAGGAAGCGAGAGAGGGAAAAAAAGGGAGAGACTGATCTGCCATTACATCATCAATGTGATGGAAACCGCCAAGCACATTTGTATCAGTCAGATAAGACATATGACTTAGACATTGTCCATTTTAATCTTCACAAAAACGTATACACATTTTAATTTCCATACGCTAACATTTAGACTTGTTAAAAAATGAGGGCAGCGCCTTCCAGTTTTTTTCTCCTCGGGCTTTTTAATCAAATAATTTATAAACTCTATAAATAAATGTAGAGTGAGGCGGGGAAGAAAAAGTATAAAGGGGGAGAAAAAAAATGGACGACGAGTTTGGAACAGCTCATCAAAAAACAAACATCTCTATATATCTGGCATGGCACGCAGCTACTGCTTCATTATATTAATTTGCGAGAGGTGCAGTGAAAATTACACCATATGAAAAATGGCTGGAAAATTTAAATGATACAAACTCATCTTATTAGCAGTGAAACATTAAAAAACAAACAGGCCCCTCTGTGTCCCACTAATTTGTCTTGGGATGAAAGGCGTTTGATGGATGGATCTTACCTTATTCATAAGCGAGGATAAAAGAGATGTATTTCCTGGTACAGGGTGTCCGTTTGATTCATTACTGGAACAAGGAAAATGAACAATGTTTAGTCAAGATTTGCATGAGAACAGTAAATATTACTATTTATCACACAAGGTGTGCGAGTAAAACGAAGAGGGAAAATGCTTCTTAAGACATCAAATCGACTGTAGGGTGGTGTCAAAGGTTTATGTAAACATCCCTCTCACACAAAGATGAAGAAAACCGATGAGGGTTTATATAACTGTACATTTATAAAAGTGAGATATGTTCCAAAAACAATAGTTAACAAACAAACCTCATAGTTCATATTTAAGTATTTTTAATGAGGCTTTAGTGTCGCCTGCGTGTACCTGTGGTCTTTCTTGCTCAGGTCCAGGCTGTGTTCCTGTGTGGAATCCTGGGAAACTCCAGAGTTGTTGTCCATTGGCTCCTGCTTCACTTGAACCAGATTGAACTGGCTGGATGAAGCCGGGTGCCCGTTCCCTGAGGATCGCAGCGCAGACACGGAGGAGAGGAGAGACGACAAAGTTATTGTTGGTCAGCATTATTACCCCTTGATGAGATCCAATCTGACTTCTGTCCAGGCCTGAAAAGAAAACTCCGAGATATAATTATTGCAAAATTATGTCAGGCCGTCAAGCCTTTTAAATGGTGATTGAGAGGCGGGAGATATGAGGAAAAAAGACTCCTTTTTCTCCAGCACTTGTCACAACTCATTTGCCCGGCTGCCTCTTAACTGGTCATTAAGTGAGATGCTAATGCTGAGGGAAAGTGGCAGTCTCAGATTGGCCACCCCCTCCTTCACCACCTTCTCAAGCTCGTTGTTGGCCTGACAACGAGCGGCGGCCAGTGCCACTGAGTGCGCCCACGAGGAACAGGGGCGCTATGTCGGTCAGATTGGAGCTGACAGCCAATCAGATTGGTTCAAATAGCGCGACCTCTCGATCACAGGCTCCTCAAAATAGGTATTCAATGAATGCTGCCAGTGCAGACAGGAGAGCTAAATTCAAATAAATATAAACACCAGGGGACGACCCGGGGCAAAACTGCTGACAGGAAGGTGAATTCTGCCCCCTCCTAATCCTGAGGGGCTGAAATATCAGTTTGTCCCGGGGCTATACAGAGAAAGCCGAGCTTCTAGCTCACAACAAATGGAGGTTTCTATCTTAAAAAATATGTGAGCGGGAGGTGTGACCATTCTGGAGGTCACCGGCGGGCGCGTTCTTGGTTCGTTGAAACGTCTGACGTTAAGGAATCAGGCCTGGTGTTGAGGGATAGTGACAGTCAAGGTCATGGGCACCCAAGTGTGTGACCTTAGCCCTCAGCCTGCTGAGGATCTACTCTCTTTTGTTGCAATAAAAAAAAAAAAAAAAACAAGACCGTCCTATGCAGGAGGCAAACGGAGCGCAGACCCCCCCCCCCCCCCCCCCCCCCCCCCCCATTACAAGATGACCCAGAGACATATCAGGCAGAATCAGAGTGGAAAAGCCAGTCTTGGGCCTTGTCAGCTGAAAGCTAGGAGATGGGGAAGTGTCAGTGTCAGTGTCAGCTCAGTTTGACAATGGCTGAGGTTGGAGGGACTGGGGGGTGGGGCAGGGGTGGGGCCAAGGGAAAACAGCAGTCAAACAATTTTGTGTCTGGTTTGATGACTCTGAATGTTTACCAAGTCCACGTCCACGCCTTCATCCCTCCCCCACCAACTTGATATGAGTATAGCCAAAATTAAGTAGCCAGAAAAGCCCGGCCTTGTCATTGACAATTAAATCAACTGGAAGCCGATTACATCAAGAGTAGCCACTCACTGTGTGACCCCCACATGATCACCAGGCTGAAGAAGATATTACTTCACGAAATCAGAGGATAAGTTGACTGTTTAAGGTGGATTATGAAGAAAAAAAAACATCTCACTCCGATGCACTTCGGAAAAGGATTCGTTTTTTTCTCTCCCTACTTCCCAAGGAGGGAGAACAAATGAGTTTGACTCAAAGCAGCTTCTTTCTGGAAATTATCCAGGAATAATGTACCACCATGTAATTACTCTGGATAAGATACAGAGCTTGTGAAAGATCATTTGTACTGTGTGTCTAATTAGTAAACCCTTCAGATGCTTGAATCTCTCGAAAAACACTTAGGGGTAAATTAGAGTGGAACATTATAAAAAAATAAAAAACACAAATAACTGAAGTCAGAAACAGGAAAAAAAAAAAAAAAAAAACGCAATTCGCCGCAAAAGAGGCAAAGTTTCACAACCCAAGGAGAAAATAAACACTGTGAAAAATAGCCACAAACACAGTGACTTTTCTCACACCTTTTTGACAGAGAAGCACAAACCACTTCCTCCTCATTTGAGACCCAAATGTCCTGTTCACACAGTTTATGAAGCAAATATGAGAAACCAAACCACAGCTACCCCCTCCATCGTGTGTCTGTGTAAACTTTTACAAAAATGTAAGCGATTAAGAGTGGGGAGCTTCTTTCTAAACCATTTGTTTCCCAGCAAAGAGACCTGAGCTGCAGCTCTGAGTGAAACAAGGAAAGGGGTGGTGCAGGCGCCATCTGTGGAGGCCCCGCCCCGAATGGAGGCACTTTCCCAGTGTTCACACTACCTGCTGGAAGCCCAGAGAGGTGGAGCTCAGCCTGACAGCATGGGCTCTGCCTGGCTCCCTGGAGCAGCTGCCCCAGCTCTCTCCCTGGACCCGTCCTGCTCCGGCAGCACCACCAGGAATAGTAATCCTTCTCAGCCCCAACATCCAGAGCACTTCCATTAACAATCCACACCCCACCTGCTTAAACTGGGAACCTAGTTTATCTGAATGCAGCAGCATGCTCTGCGGTGCATATTCAAAATTGAATACTTGAACTTTATTTTCGCTCTCGGGGGGGTGGTGGTGGTGGGGGGGGGGGGGCTTTGTTGAGAGGAATATGATAAACATAGACAAGCCAATTACCTCCAAAATTTATGTGAATTATGTTTATGCTAAACAGACACTGACATGTTTTTGCGGAAACAGAAGGTTTTGAGAGTGTGTGTCTTTGCTGGTGCGTGCATGTGTGTTCGTCTTGTATCAAAGTTTGCTTCTCCGCTCTGTTGCACTGAGCCATTTCTGCCTCAGTAATTTCTGTTTTTTCTTTTCTTTTTTTTTTTTTTATCAGTTTTTTTGATTTATTTATTTATTTTTGTTCTTGCAATTTCTGAACTTAATTTCATTCCACCTCCATTTGCTTGGAACGGGCGCAGACAGAGATAAGAGACCATTGATGAGGAAGCATGTTCAACACAAGCCCCAAAGGCCCCCACTCCCGACATCATAAGAGACTTTTACGGGCCCTACTCTCCCCTGTCAGCGTATTTATCTCCAAATGGATTGTGGGTATCTAACAAACGATCAACACAATAACAAGCCCAAAGCAGAGGACCATGCCTCTGGTATGTTTCTGGAAGCCTGAGAGCAGTATTCTCTTTTCTTCCCGTTCGTTTGGCTTCGGGATGGCTGCAGAGACGACCTCTGAGTGCACTCTCTCTGCCCCGTCCGCACACAGGAAGACGGTGAAGCCTTGCATTAAACAAGCACAATATTCTCTCTGGATATCACGCAGATTATCATATCCTTCATATGATGAACTGATAAACAATAACCTTTAAAGCTGCCCAAAGCACGTATACTTTGTCTCAAAATACAATCGTAAGGAAATAAGCAAAGGTATAGTATTTAATTTAATATATTTTATTACTTAGCATTTGTTACTTACTACTACTCACTGTGATTTTTTTTTTTTTTTTTTTTTGTGCAGTAATTTTAATTTTCTGGCATCAAAATAATCAGAAAAATGCCAGACATTTGTAAAGTGACTTACCTGTGTCTGCGTTGTTGGAGGGTTTCAGAGCGGCAGCTGCCAGTCTGGCCATCATGGGTGATATCAGACCCTTGCTGGCGGAGATCTTCTCCATAATGGAGCAGGTAGCCAAGGAGGTTGGAGTAGATGCCATGGCTGCATCTCCCCCCACAGTGGAGCAGCCTTGGGCCAGGGAGTCGGTGGGCATGGAGTGGGCCCCAGAAGAAGCAGCTGATATCAGACTAGCGGCTGGTGGAGTTGGTTGAAGAGGCAGCCTAGGCATAAGAGGGAAGAATGGGTTGGAGGTGGCCAGAGCACTGTTGGAGAGAGCGAGGGCCACTGGCATGTTGCTGGGTAGGGCTTGGGTCAGCAGGCTGGACATGCGCTGGCCAGCGCTGGCCAGTGAGGGGGTGGGCTTTAGTGTGGGGCCCGGGACAGAGGAGGAGGAGACAGCGGTGGTCGGTGTGGTCAACAAGTGTGGTACAGTAGTGGACTGCTGGGTCGTAGGGGAGGCACTCAGACTGGAGTTCTTGCTACTGATGGCCGAGAAGTCCATCAGATCATCGTTGCTGGATTCCTCTGGCTCATCCTTTGGAGCCAGGAAGGTGGAGGCGAGGCCCATGACGCCGGAGGAGCGGATGTGCCGACGCTCATGTTTGCGTTTGTGTGAGGTCATCTGGCTGGTGGAGGTAAAGGTGAAGCCACAGCCTGAACGGATACAATGGAAGTGGTTGGTGGCTTTGCTGTAGACGCAGCCCTCGTACTTGCATTCCTCATACTTGTAGAACTTCTTGAAGCCATCTTTGGCATAGGCATCATCCTTGATGTGGTAGCTCTTGTGCTTCTCAATGTCACACTTGTTCTTAAAAGTGAATGTGCAGCCTTGGCGTCTGAGAAAAGTACAGATGGGAGTTATGGAGAAGGTTCTCTTCATTTAAGCACTTCACAATGGAGGAATGATAACTGGGGTGGTTCAGTGACACTGCAGCAGCATAGCGACACGTCTCAATCTGCAACCTTTGCAAGAGTAGTTCACTCCTGATCGAGACTTCAATCAACCAATCAACCAATCAATCAATCAATCAATCAATCAATCAATCAACCAATCAACCAATCAACCAATCAACCAATCAACCAATCAGTCAATCAATCAGTCAATCAATCAATCAATCAATCAATCACATTACTCTACAACCTCTGCTAATGTTCTCTTATGCTTTTCAAAATAAGAAGCTTCTTTCTAGTTTTTCACTGTTTTGGGATTTTTTCAGAAATTCTTTTTGTGGTTGCTGTTTATTTAAAAAAAATATTTAAAAAAAATATCTATTTATATTAAAATACCATTAGCAACGCAATAAAACATGTCTGTTTATGGTTTCTGAAGGTTTTATCACAGAAATAAACTAATAATTAAAAACTAAAGAGCAAAATCCACCACATGAAGTCTTTTCACCTGCAGTGGAAGTGTGTGGTCTTCTGACCATAGAACTGACACCCGACTGTGCCGCAGTCCTCGGTAGCACGAAATCTCTGGAAACCGTCGTTGATCAGCTGAGCATTCTTTTTATGGAAGTTTTCATGCGTCATGACATCTGAGGTGCTGGTGTATACCTTGCTGCAACCCACCTGCAAAGCAGAGACAAGGCATGGTAATGGAAACTGAGATTGAGGCCCACAGTGTGTGAGTTTCAGTTTTCAAGAAACCTTTGAAAAAGTAATGCTTCTGAAATGCTGTGCTTTAAAGAGATCTGATATACTGTACAAGATATAGCTCTTTGTGGTTAAGGAAACGCTAGTGGCCTAGATATGTGTACAAAGTCGTTTTCTCACATTCAATATTTAATTTGTGGTAATGCACACGCGAGCATTGCGAGTTTCACGTTAAAACTGACAATTGGAAATCATTTTTTGTCATCTCGGTGACAACTGGGAAACGAAAAGAACTTACTGAAAGTGGCACTGGTCAGAGAAGGGAGCTGAAACTACAGTACCTTCCTGGCAGAGAGGCTTTTTAGAAAATGAAATTCATACATGGAGTGTGACGGTGGATTTGCTACAAACTTACTGTAACTCTGAAAATAAAGTTCAGAGGTGGAGGAGGCAGAGGAAAGTAAGATGACTATCTTAGTCTTGAATTTAAAACGTACTGGTACAAACAAGGCCTCAGAGCCAGCCAAGGGGGGGGGGGGGGGGGGGGGGGGGGGGGGAGAGAAGCAGGTAATGTTTGAAATAAAAGAAGCAATTGTATATCATCCATGGCACTTTTCACCCGCACAATACGGGCAACTTCTCCATATTGAGTCAAACAATGAAAAAAATGTCACTCTGTTTTTTTTCCCTCCTAAATCCAGGGAGCCGATGCCAACATCTGCAGGTTCTCAGGGAGGGACTGTTAAAACAGGGGCTGAAATGTCCTAATAACAATCATGTTGTTAGAGGGGTGTAAAAAAGTATATATCCTGACTCTCAGCTGCGTCGCTGCCCTGCCAGTGAGAAAACCCTCCCCACGGTGACACATTTGAAAATAAGCAGGTGTAAAGACAAAAGAGCTAAACAAATCCAGGAGGGGGGGGGTCGTCTTCAGCAGGCAACACTGTTCCAAAAAAATGAAAAATGTGTAGTTTATATAAACACGTTGCTGAATTTTATCCATGCCAAATAAGGATTGAGAGTGAGGAGGTGGGTAAAGCCCCGGCAGCCTCACGTGTGTACAGTTTTTCTTTCTTTAATTTCATTTTTTTTTTTAAAGAATTTAGTTTAGGACGCATCTTGCTTTGCTGTTCTTCAAGTGTGAAGGTAAATGACACGGCGTCTAACAACCCTGACGTCATGCATGATCTCATATCATGCCACTCTGGTGCTGTTTTAAAAGAACAAAAAACTGTTTTAAACAAATAATGTTTTGCACTTATCAAGTTCTTAAATCCACAGAATTAGGCTTCATTTTCTGTATGAACTCATTTTTATGTTATTAGAAATCCAATATGACGTGTGGCTCTGGAATATAAATTGAATAATACTTTTTCTTTCTTTCTTAGCATAAGTAAGCAGTGGGTTATTTTCATGGTTGGCAGTGCTTAAGCATGTGGATCAAAGTTTGCAGATGTTTTAAGGTGTGCCTGTGCATATGTCTGCATGCTTGTCTACCGTACTGCTTAAGGATTTACTTTACGTTTATCTGTAGGTGGTAGAGGAGCCGTGGATCTGCGTGGTGTACCTGCATGCAGTGGTAATGGGTGCTTTTTCCATTGAGGTGGCAACCATGGTAGTAGACGCTGCAGTCGTCCAGAGGGCTGAAGCGCATGAAGCCATGCTGCAGGGAGTTGTCCCTCTTCTTGTGCATGTTGTAGTGCCTGATTACATCCTGCTTACTGGTAAACCTCTGCAAAAGGGGAGGGGGAAAATGTACGGCAACAGGTTGGTGTTTATTTAAACCGGTCACAGAATCAGCAACAAGTCACTTTATCTGTGAGGAAGCAGCAGCTGCAGCATGCAGGAGCCAGTTGGCACTAGCGAGGGATGTGCACACTGCAATGGAGAGGGCCAAGATGTCTTTAAAGATGATGCGTTCTGTGGTTATTGATTTACTCTGCATATCTCAAACTTGTGTCCTTTTCCAAAAGCAGCACTGAAGGCACAGGGACCCTCTGAGTGCAGGAGAGGCTTCCACATGGAACATGAAATATACTCCCCAAACACCACTTGTCTCTTTGTCATTTTTCTCCCGCCTTCCAACAAAGCGTATTTTTCAAATTAAGATGAATCAATTGACATGCAAGATCACAGTTCTCGTGTTTTTGGCTCTGGAAAAATTATGTTCCATGCAGATGGTTTCTCAGATGTGCACAGGGGAAAACAGAAGACAACGGAAACAAACAAACAAGTCAACCAAAAACATTTTCCTTTCAATTCACTGAGATATGATTCAATTTTTAATTAAAGCATTAACGCTTGCTTTTGGTGCAGGTTTCGCCTGTAATGATGAATGAATATGCTAAGACACCCGACTGCTAGAATTATGAGTAAATAAATAAATAAATTCCTCCCACACCCACAAGTCAGGAAGGGGAAACAGAAAGAAAGTCATTCCACAGAGACCTGCAGCAACCAAATCTGCTGTAATTGGGTTTAAGCTGATGTTACAGAAACTGTAACAGGAGAAGCCTAAATCAATGAGACAGTTCTATCTTCAATCCATATCTATCTGCAGTTTGGGGGGGTGGGGGGGTGGGCGGGGGCTGGCATCAGAAAGAAATATTCTTAAAAGCAACTAATTGCTGTACAAAGTAGGGTAATTGCTTTGTGTCATGTGTTTCACTTGCGCGCAACTAAAAAGCTGAGATCTCACACAGCTGTTCATTGCTCTTGGACTGCTTCCTGCTGTATGTTTCTGAGATGTCTGACTGCTGTAAGAGCACACACTTCATTAGGATTTTTAATTTAACTGATTAATGTTTTATCACTATTTGAATATTTGAATATATAATTTTTTTTTTTTTCCTGAAAATTTCAAATCTGTGTTATGCACTTTGAGCTTTCTAGTATGCGACGGTGGATGATGACCGGAAAAACAAGTTGAACCGCGGTCATGGTACATTCGATCCATCAAGCTGTCCAAAATAGGCCATGGAGAGAGCTGACTGGGAAAAAGATCTCTTTTTCAGTCGAGTGGTGATGAAGGTTAGGAGCCACTTGCTACATTTATTTTAGGATTCCCACTAGTGTGGCAAGATGCACACTCTCCCTCATGTACAAGCCCATGAAAGGAGAACGTTAGGACTCAGCCAATCGCCCCACAGGCTGGTGGCAGGATAATATTCCAGGAGTGTGTGTCATGTAACATTTCATGAGTTATCGCTCTGCCTGCTTGTTTTTTTCATTGTATTGACATCCTGAGAGCTGGCTTCCAAAGCATATCTGTGTTTCCACGCAACGCAAAAGCAACAGAGAAATGTGGACCTGACCGTGGAAATTGCCTTGATAACCTGAACTAACGCTCTAAATAATGACATGGAATGATTTTCCCTCGTATTCTTCCAAGAATGTGTCTCATCAGACTGTGAAGTTGGATTCATGCAGAAAATGAAAGCTCAGATCAGTGATGCCTCTCACCACGTAAACATTTTTTATCAAGAGGTAATCTCTTTCGATTGGGAGTAGACAGGAGATTATAGCAGGAGATGGCTTCATTCAGAAAACTGTTAGGAAAGCGAGAAGAAGCTGTGCAGGGATGCAAGAATTTGTTGGGTTTTTTTGTTGTTTTTTTTTTTTTTTTTTTTTTTTTTAAAAATATTCGACAAATCTTCTGGTGTTTGCTTAGCTCTCTCAGGCTGCGGCAAACACAGGGCCTGTTCTGTGATCTGAACAAACTACTTTTATGTTTTTTTTTCTTTGTCCTTCTTGTGCCATACATGATATCTCATGGGAATCAGGCAAGATTAATACAGCGCGAGTGGATTAAAGCTAGGCTCCTTGAAGTGGCAATGTCTTGAACAAAAAAAAAAAAAAAAAGATTTAACCCTTACCTACAAACTAATAACAGTAAAAGATTCGCTAGGACCACGGACGCATGAAACTAAACAGATTAAAACACTGCTGCCTGGTCTGCAGACCTAAGAGCAACAAACTTTTCATCTGGGTCAACTTTGGCTGGGAGTGACCACAAATGAAAAGATTACATGTTACCACCGAACATCACATCCTCTTTTTTCATATTAAGCTTTAATCAACGCTCAGTGTTATAGTAAACAATGCCACTGAATCGTTCACCGACGTGGGTGGCGTTTGAAATGTGCTGCCACATGACATTAATGTTAAAAGTTTAGTTTAGGTTATGCTCAGAGAGAAAGATGAAGTGCGTGTGCTGACCTGGTAGTTACAATCGGGGTCCATGCAGTGATAATGCTCTCTGTACTGGTAGGCACAGTGCACGTGTCCACAGTGTTGACTTCCAGAGAACCTGAAAAGTGAGTGACAGGACACATTTGAAGAGTTGCACATTTTGACAGCGACACAAAGCACTGAATAAAACGTATAGTGTGAAAAGGCTGAATGGATCAACTCAGGAAGATGTGATTGAGAAATGATCAACGACAAATCAGCGCTGATTAGGGAAGAAAACCTTTAAAAATACCACAAGCACAAACTGAAATAGGCAAAAGAATACTCGCTGGTATTGTGCTCATCACACATGTCACCTTCAAAGTAACACAGCTCACACCTTCAAACTGACTGCTGCTTTTCACACTCTTCCAATAATTTACCCATCTGTCACACCAATTTCAACCAAATTATCTTCATTTATTTCCAAAGGACCCATAAGAGACACTTATTATGCTAAAGCCCCTTCTCTTCACATATGCACACAGCCACTAAATCATTGGGAACACCGTGACTTCTTTATTTTTCCTCACTTCAAAAGTCCTTGTCAAAGAAGTGCACAATCCTTTCAGGTTAACCAGTTTTATGGGCAAAGGTAAAGCATCAAGAGTCTGGTATCATACCATTTCACCCTCTCAACTGAAGCCCAGAAACCCAATTTTAGTCCAGGGATAGTTGTTGAAAGAAAAAAAAAAAAAGAAAAAAAAGAGAGGCAGCTATTTGCTGTTAGACAGTCACTTTTATGGTGGTGATTATATGCCAGACGATGATGACTGTTAAAATCCTCCAATTACCAGTGAAAACACACAAATAAACATTTGCACTGCTGCTGCCAAGGACTCCATCTGCTATAGTGCAGAGGAGAGGGGGAAAAGGGGGCTAAGTAATATTTTTCCATCTCTCTTTCTGTTTTTTGCTTGTTAGGATTATCCCAGAGCTGCATTTACAGATCACTTTGCTGAGTTCATTAAGTTAATTGAGCAGCATATCCACCACTGTTTTTAAGTTGGCTATGTGAGTGTGTGTGTGTGTGAGTGTGTGTGTGTGTGTGTGCGTGTGTGTGTGCGTGTGTGTTTGTAAGCCTGGAAAATAATGATGAAGGTAGAGAAAAGTCAGAGCAGAAGTACAAGTTGCATATGATAAAAACTAACACTGCTCCTTCACACACATATACATGCACATCTGCAATGATTAACGCACAAAGCAACCCCACCTCTCCGTCCCCCTGAGACCGCGGCCCACCCCTCTGCTCAGTGCCCAGCTGTATCACTTTGCCTCTGGACAATTCCCACTTGCCGCGTCAGGGGGCCTAATGGGCCTCTGCTATTCAGCAGCAGATTAAATATTAATATCGCCACAATACAGAGATTGCAGCGCATCTCCAGTTACAATAGAGATACACAGATCAAAGTGTCAAGGCAACGGCGGGTGCATAAAAGCATTTTAAAGAGTGAAAACTACTACTAAACACGGATAGGAAGCCTCTTTAAAACACAAAATTCTAGCGTGGTGAAAAGATGAGCAGCTTTTGTTTTTTTCCTCTTTTTGTGAAGATTGAATAAAAACACGTTTGTAAAGGTTTGTTTTTTTTTTTCTTATTATTGTGCACTCATTAGCCCCGGCTCTATAAACGACCCCTCTCACCCGCCTCTGTCTCCCCTCTCACTGCTACATTTGCCCTTTCTCTGAGCCCTCTTTTTCCATCTTTTTTTCCCCTCTCTCTTCTTCTTTCCTTTCTCTTTTTTTCCTCAGCCCCAACACGGAAATTGAAACTGTATCTGGGCTTATCTGCAACCTCCCTGTGCATCAACTGCCGAGATGTTTAGACAAATTTTATGCATTATGCAGCGCAAATATCAAAACAGTTCTTGGCAGTGCCAGCAGAAGCCTCATTAAAAATTCCTTAATTAAATCTTCTTGCAAAATGTAATCAGTCCAAGGAAGGGGTTTTGTGTGTGTGTGAGTGTCTCTGTGCAAGAGAACGAGTGCATGTGTGTTTTCTGTCAGTGCCAAGGCTTTGATTTGTGCCCTTCATGTTATGGTTTGGAGAAGTAATCATTAGCGCCAAAGCCCACTTTGCCTTTTCAAATGCTGCTTTTCTTTCTTTTTGAACAGAATAAACAAACAAGTGATAATCACCTTTCTAGAGTCGGCATAAGATGAATTAAGAATGGGGACATTGTTCTGTGTCCACTGAAACATTAGATACCGTCCCTCCTCTGATGGTTTTGTCTCTGTTGGTGTGAATGACGCACTTTTTACATCAGTAACTTCATCTTGTGTGTAGATGGCAGAACTCAACAGGAACCCAGCCTGATCACTTCCCTCTCCGCCTCGGTTACAGCTATGACTTGTACACAATTATGTTATTCTTAATCTTTTACTGCAGTGCAAACTGTGAGCATTTATTCATCCATTTACAGTGAGCCATCATCGAACCATTTCTCTTTCATTACGTCTCATCCTTCCACCACCTCTCGACACATGTCTTTTCCTAATTAATTTACTGCCCAAAGAACATTCTCATACCAGTTTACGATGTAGTTACATCACTAAAATGCACCATCTGTGGATTGAAAAAAAAAAAAAAAAAAAAAAAAAAAAGGTTGGCTCTGTTTTGAGTGTATTTCTACTGGTGCAGCACAT
Organism: Xenentodon cancila; assembly: GCA_014839995.1. Taxonomy (NCBI): domain Eukaryota; kingdom Metazoa; phylum Chordata; class Actinopteri; order Beloniformes; family Belonidae; genus Xenentodon; species Xenentodon cancila. Next base: position 21,166,286 of record CM026204.1, on the reverse strand, counting down.
TGATGGATTTGCATACCTGGCAATATATTTCTGGTAGAGGTTGATGTCATCACTTGTGGGTTTATCTGGTGGCAGACCATTCCTAATGCAACAGCAAACACAAAACAGACAGGATTAATGGTGAGCTGGGGCTGCCTGTTCTTAATAAGAACAAACTGACACAATATTTACTTACAAGCGGCTCTCAAACTTTGGGCTATCAATATACATTTTCCTTTGGCATAACACTGTTTCCAGGAGCCGCGTAAATCAAGGATGGAAGGTGCATACTTTGATGCATGGTCTCCCAACCAATGAAAGGCAAAATGCGGGTGCAAAAGGACATTAATCTTTTATGGATTTATTTTGGTGAGTGCTCATATGCATAACTGGATAATGGGGATTTTTTTTGGGGGGGGGGTTGGAATATTTTTTTTTTTTTATATAATCTCTAGGGTCTTAGCTCTACACTGATGTCAAAGTTTACTTAAACCAGTCTGGACACAGATGTAAGACAGTTCTAGATGCATTTGGATTAAGATGACAGACTCAGTGGAAGTTTCCGTTCAAACAAGTTTCAAGACAGGAATTAAAGTGGAATTTATCAAATTACAGCGGCAGCCTGTGCTGCCACCTGTGTTGTGATTCCCTTCGTGAAGCTGGCAGCAGTGCGGCCCGCAGAATAACAGTCATAACACAGCATTGGTTCTGTTCACTCCCTCCCAGCAAATGGTATTTAGCTCCATGTGAGCAGCTCCGCGCAGGGGTTGACCTCGGGTTAACCTGGCTCAGAGGGGAGGATGCACTGCCACACATTCTCCCCAACACCCCATCTCCTCCCACTCGCACCGGACTGGGTCAGTTAGCCGGCTTCACAGAGCCCCAACCTGACAAAGGCCAAAGCCTCAGGGAGAGGTGCCTGAGGGCTCTTGAACAGTTTCTCTGATACATCTTGACTAACTAGAAACAAGGTCAAAACCAATCAAATAGACTCTGGGAGCTCCTTCCTACCAGCCCCGTGCACAGCTGTAGGTTAGCTCCCCAAACCCCTCCTTTGCTTCCTTTAAAGTGCACTCGTCAGGCAGTGTTGAGTTGGCCCCTGTGACTTGCCGGGAGGTTAGTCATGGCTCCAAAGTAATTAAAGGGGAGTTGTTACACCCTAGCCACAAGAAAGAAGTCAGTCACTTTGCGATGACTGTGCTAAATCAGTCTCCATGGAGTGCTACAGCAAGTAAACACTTCATGCGCCTTCGCAGCTCATCATGTCGTGGATCTATTGGGCGCTATGCGCTATTTCACACTACATTCCTAGTGGCTGCTATGGAGGTAGCAATTACCTTTGCGTTAGGCCAACTGACTCACACAAACAGTTAGGTGTATGTAAGCTTCTCATTAGCTCCACGGGCTTCACTGAGCGACTACATCCGTGTGGAGAAGGCATAAGTTTGGGTTTTGCATCTTTTCAATCTTCCAAATTTTTAATTTTCAGCAGATAATTAGTTTTTTTTTTTTACATCAGAGGGATGTCGTAATGTATTCCCTGTCAAGAACCACACATTTCACCATTTCCACTACCAAACATCAGCTGGTCTATAAATGCTGTTATCTCTCGTTGTGAATTGTCATTCTTTTGTCATTAGGTTCGACGCACCACTTATCAGACTGTTGCTCTGCATAGTTTTTTTTTTTTTAATCTGAATATATAAAAAAAAAAAAAAGAAAAAGAAAAATGTAATTGGCAGATCTGGAGGACTAGTTAAGCTACACCTTTCAACTTGATTAAAATGTAAACTTAAAATTGTTTTCAAATTTCCTGATCTATCACAAATCTCTTCATATTATCAACACCAGTTTTACGTAATCGCGTCTCAGCGCTGGTCACACTTGAAGGCGTATTATTGGAACAAATCAAAAGCTGAAGATCTTTGCTTTGTCGTGTATTGTGACGATGTATGGACTTACTTAACAGAGGAGACTGTGCCCGTGGTGATAGAGTCAGTCTTGGAAAAGCTGGATTTTATGTAGTCAGCAGCATTGAAGCTTATGTGTCCGGCCTGGTCCATTGTAAGCCCTGGAGCGATGTTGCCACCAACCGCACCCACAGTAGGGACACCAGGAGCTCCTGGATTACCTGGTGCTGTGGCTAGGACATTCGGCATCAGTGACGCTTCAGGGTTTCCTGGCATTAGCTTTTGAATCGTTCTGATGTCATACTTTGAAGGGCGACCCACTTTGCCAGTCTTAAAGGCGATGGCACCGCCCATGTCATGGTTTCCCTCACCGGGCTTAAACAGGTGTAGAAACTTGACGTTCTCCAGGTCGTACTTAGAGGGTCTCTTGTAAGCGCTGCCGTTCTGCTGTTGTAAACTCTCGCCCATCTTCAACTTCTGAATAAAGAAGTCATACTTGGAGGCTCGGGAAGCCATGTTCTGCATGTGGGAGGGATTGGGTGGCCGGGAATTACCCGGCTGAAGGGCCACCGGCTGTTTGTGGTCCAGGCTGGATGGGTATATCTGTGCTTCAGCCCCTGGTAGGCACCCTGAGGTCTGGAGCATGGTAGCACTCTTGTCTTGGGACAGTTTTGAATTGAGGTCGTCCGGTTTGGGTGGGGAAGTATGCATGGGCCAAGGTAGGGTCTCGCCAGCTTTCAGCTTGCGAATGTACTCTTCATACTTGGAGAAGCGGGCGCGTCGTGAGGCCTCCTCACTGCTGAGGGACGAGGGGTCTGAGGTAGCGGCTTTGAGCTTCTCAAAGCTGATCTTCTTGGTCAGCTCATCCCTTACCTGCTGGTCATCATAACCAAACATCCCCAGAAACTCATTCATGGTGTTGGCTGCATAGTCTTGCAGAGCGGATGCTTCTCCTGCACAGAGGAAAAGACGATAAACTCACATGTATGGGTTGTCTAAATATTTACACATTTTTTTCTTAAAATTTGCTGCATATACAGCTGAAGGTTTAAGTTTATTAAACTTTTGTGTCACTTTAAATACTGCTGGATTATAAAAGAAAATCTAGAAGTGTGTAGATTCTAGTTTTACTTTGAGTAGTTTTTTTTTTTGGCATCATTAGTAAACGGGTTTTTTTTCTGCATCAATTCATCTATTGCAAAAAGGTCAGTCTGGTTACTTTATGTTACATGTGTAAATTATATTTTGACAACATATTCAATAAAAGAACACTGAGGATAAAATTCAGCTACATTCTGGTAATTGAATACAGCTAAAAATGTAAAAGTTAAAAACACCCTCATCTTTCTGAAATTTAACTACAGCCGATGTGTCAACAGGAAAAGTGCTTGTGCACTGCAAGGCTCCAACATCTGTAAAAGCGTGTGTATTTATGTGTCTACAAACAAAGTCTGAGACTCTTCCTGTTTTGGAAGTGCTGCTTAATTTGCAGGTGACAAGCGATAGAAACCCTTGTTGGTTTGCTTTATTTTCATCATATTGATGATGTCAAAACTGAAAATTAAGGTGGAGGTGAGTGTTTTAAATGACAGATTATGTGAAAACCACATTAAGTGATATTTCTGGCAAAATTATAGAAAATGATTTTTTTTTTTTTAGGGATTTCAAATAAATCAGCAAATTATGTAAAGGTGTCATTGTATTTAGCTGCATTTTATTTTATTTTTTTTCAAGATGAGTGATTCCCAGTGTTATAAGAAGTCAGGTTGTAATGGACCATCTGCAGAAAAACGATCGCATATTTAGTGCATTTCATAAAACTCAGGCTTGGTCTTAGATATTTTTAAATAACAGTTAGTGTCACCTTCAAAAGTAAAAAAAAAACAAAAAACAATTCTTTCCTCTTTCTACATATTTATGAACTGAGGTATTGCTTTTGTTTTAAGAGTCTATTAAGTTGGACAAATTCCCCAAGGACACAGGTGAAATACAGTAAATGTATAGTTTAATTGCATTATGTAGAGATGAATTCTGCCCCATTAAATTTAATCCAGGTTAGCAGAAGTGGTCAGAGAGTGGGGAAAAGTAAAGGATGATTTGGCCCGAGAGCAGTGACGGGACCAAGCGCTGCGTAAAGAGGGACTTGGATAAGTGAGTGAGACAAAAGCATAAATTAAAAGAGATAACTGGGAACAGTGGCGCAGGCTTTCACCAAACTGGTGTTTGCAGATCTGAGTAATTTCCAAAAGTCTCCTGTTGCGTCACTTTGCATATTAGGCAGAATCCCAGAACACAGATATGCTAGTAATGTACCAGATGATAATTTCAACAGGGCCATGTAAAACCTTTGGCCTTCTTAACTCAGCCTTGGCACAGCCACTGGGACAAGGTCCAAAGTCTCTTTTAAAAAAATTTTTATCGCTGTTTTCATCACCAGAGCACACATGAGCCGGCGGGAGGTAATACCACCTACCATCCAAGGTAATTAATACACAAATATATCTGCTCTTGTCTCATATTTCTCAGTTATTGCTAAATCAGTCACCGGGCGCTGCTCTTCACATCTTCTGTGCGGCATGTAAAATAATCCCCAAATTTCCATTCACCATGTTGGGGTTGTTTCTCTGCTCTGTGGATCAGTATGAAATAGTATCTGGTGGATCGAAGTGGCATGAAAAATTTAAGAGAAATGGATCAGGTGTTTGAGAGGAAAAACCTACATGTTTGCCACAGATCGGTTTGTCAAACCTGTCGTGTTTGCACATGTACTAAAACCACAGAGAGATACAGTAGTGCATTTGTGTGCGTGCTGTTTGTGTTTACTGCCTGGCAACGTTTTTGTCTTCACTGAGCTCTAACTGATCATTGTTCTTGCTATGAAGGAGCAGGAAAAATACAATTTAACTAGTAGAAAGAAAAAAAAAGACATTTAAATTCCACTTTATCACCTCTGTAGTTACTAAAGTATCTCATGTCAATGTATATCATATGGCTCCAAATTTAGAACGACCTCACCCATTATGGGCTCTGTGTGAAAACGCTGCCTGAGGAATTACAGTTGAGAAAATATACAGCAGTATACACACATAACATATATCATATTCAAACATGTAGCTGTAAAAATACACATGCAATCTAACATAGTAAATACCATTCTAATCATTATTATAAATGATCAATATTCATTTGAAGCACATGCGAAATTAAAAAGACAAAAACTATCCTGGAGTGGCAGCGTCAATTGTAAATGACTACATTTGCTTAAGTAGTTTTAGTTATAAGTGCCTCACATCTCTTTTTTTTTAATATTTGCTTGGGATATTATCATCGCCTCCTCTGAAAATGACCAAGGACATGTGATGTCTTATCAATGAAAGGCAAATGATTGGACTTGAAGGGATTATGACAGGGACTGACAGGAGATAACCTTTCTAAAACACCATGTAAATGAGTTTTCTCGTCAACCTCTATCTGCCTCCCTCTTGATGATGCCATGTGACACCAGGTGGGCAACGATGTACGTTGTATGGGATAGACCTCGGCTTGGCCCCGCCCCCTCCATTCACGTTCATCCCCCTCAAAATGAATGAATGAATAAATAGATCATCTTCTTTCTTTTTTTTTTTTTTCTTTCCTTCACAATCACCCATTTCTCCCCTGCTAACTGACACATTTGACATTTCTATCTGCACTCTCTCCAGTGACGCTGGAAAAGATCTACAAACAAGTAGTTCCTAATCTCGACACTTCAGGCAAGCGAAATCCAGCGCACGTCGGGGACCTGCCTTGTCTATATTTGAGGCAATTAGGCCATATTTTCCCTGGCAGATATGATAACAGATGGGCATTATATCTCCATTTGTTGACCAAACATGGCCATCGGAGTGGCACGGCTTCACCGCTCACAGGTCTGAGAGCCGGAGGTGTTGCTGATGATAAAGGTGCAAGCTACTGGCTATATATGGACTAATCTGGAGTCGGAATAGCTTCTGAAGAGTGTCCCTACAGAAGCGTGAATGCAAAAAGTAAAACATTTGGTTAAATATATTTTAGTTTCTTGCTTTTGTTCTGAGTTATAATAGGCTATATATATATATATGTTCATATCAGTGGATTAGTTTGAATGTGTTTTGTTTAAAAGGAGTGTTAAGCAAATAAAGAGTAGCTAGTATGTACATTTGTTAATATAATGTGACGCCAAAAAAAAAAAAATAAAAAAATCCAAAGCTTCAAACTTGCTCACTGTTTGCCAAGTTAATTAACAGCCAGTAAATAGAAGGGGCTTTGAAATGGTCTGAAATGAAGAATAACCTCTTAGGATGAACCCAGAATTGCAAATGGAAGTCATGGTGAACCCTACTTGATCCATCGCTACGAGCATCTCTGTCATTGCTTTCATAGTTTTTATTCACTAGGTCTTTCTTTTTTTTTTTTCCCGTTGACTGGCTTATGAGGGCTCTAATGCGACATCTAAATTATCTAGGAAAAGTATTCTGGGGTTTTGCACTGATAGGATATCCGCACGATGCCTCAATGTGAGGAGTTAAATGTTTTGAAGGTCGCAGTTTCTCTCATTGATCTTGCAATGTTTGTTAATTACATTGTCACTGATGTTGTGAGAGATAATTAAGCCACTATGTTTATATGCATAATTATGTGCACTCCACATCAGCCTTTGAAAGACAGCGGCGAGAAAGAGAGAGCGCAAACGAGAGAGCGAGAGAGAGAGAGAGAGAGAGAGAGAGAGAGAGAGAGAGAGAGGAAAAATGTTTTAATTGTGAGCTGAGCAGAAACATGGCAATATAGATGCCCTAGTTACAATCAACAAAGAGCAGCTAAGAAAAAAAAAAAACTTTAAAGAAAAGATTTGCCACTGATGCAGTATGCTCTCCCTGCAGTCTTCAAACACCGGCTTTGTTGCGAGATTTAAACCGGCGAGTGAACGAAAAAGGAAAAGGTGTAGGCCTGCTGCACAATAGTTCCACATGTTTACAGCAAGCTTTTTTACTGCGATGAAGTAAACAAAGTGACTAATTAAAACCACGACAGAATTCTTTTATCTCTGAAATGAAACCTGCATCATTTTCTGAGAAGCCCCGGCCGTCAGTCGTGTGTAAGCGCGGCCAGCGTTTCTGCTGTACAGCTGGTGTTAGCGATCAGAAGTGACGTCAAAAACTACCATTCGTACATGTCACTGAGGTGCGTATCTAAATCAAGATGAAAGCCCAGAAAACAGTTAAACTGAAGCGAACCGCCTCAGAACAAAACTTGTTTTTGTACAGCAACAACCGGTTTCACCTGCAAAATGCCCCCCCCCCCTCTCTCTACGTGAAACAGGCTTTATCTATTGATAAAAACAAGCTGTTTTTTTTTCTTCTCCCTCCTTGTTTTTACTGCTCTGTGTTTTAACTTCTGCGAAACAAGGCCGCGCATAAGCGTATGCGAGTTCAGTTTCAAGGGTCAAAAGTGTATAACACTAAACAGCGCTTTCTTGAAAGATTGTTTGTGCCGTTAACACGTTCTCTGCCAACTTTATCTATTTGATAATCAGCGAGTTACACTGAGGGAACATCATGCCACATCTAACCAAGGGTTACTGCGAGTCACTAACAGCAAGAGCTCATTGTATTAAGAAATCAATTAAAACATGTTCATGTCTGCTAACAAAAATCTCATGTATTTGGCAACAGCAGGGGAACAAAAAAAAAAAAATTTTTTTTTTTTTTTAAAAACAGAAGGCTGCTTCCTTGTTACAGCGGAGCTTGCGGCAGTGGCTAAGTTTAGTGAGCTTAGGGGGAAAAAATCAAAGACTCAGTATGTAATCCTGGCTGTAATATGAAGCTTAGCCTGGCCCTGCCATTTGCTCTCGGCCTTCAGCTGCTGGGAGAATGCATAAATGCATAAATGCTCAGCGTTATAAACCTTCTCCGTTTATGAATTTCTTCATGTACTTAACTACACACAAATTCCTGTTTCCCCCTCTGGCCGGCCGGTTGAATCTGTATTCGGAGTAATAATGTCACTGGCTATTCATAACGTAACTCTAGAGCATCTCTTTCCAGTGGTGGGCACACTTAAGCTTATGTGGATGTGGGAATGTCACCTCTCGTCTCTGTAAGCCTTTGAAGCTTTGACAGGGCAACACTGGTGCTGGTTTAAGTTGTGTGCCACGAGTCAAGTATAAATCAGGGAAGATGGAGGTATATTGGCCGGAGGAGATGGGCTAATCCTACCTGGAGAGGAGAAAGGTGCTTGGCGACGCTGGGCTTCATTCGGAGGAATATAGTTGTCGTCGTTTGGAGGCCTGTCTTCAGCTTCTTTGTCGTCATGGTAACTGCCGTCCTGAGACGCCACAGTGGCCTCAGGCTCCTCGGCATTGTCCTCGTCATCACTGCAGCCTTTAGGCTGTACCATGTACACGCCCTCAGGAGGCCCGTCTTCGTCATGGCTGACTTTGGGTTCGTGCTCCTGCTCGTCATCAGGAGCTAGTGGCTCATCGCTGTACTCGCCGTTGACCCACTTCTCAATGGCCTCGCGTCTCTTCTGATCCTCTTCGAGGCTCTGACTCAGGCTCAGGTTCTCTGTGAAGTTGGTCTCGCAGTCGTCGTAGTGGGAACTGCCGCGCTCGCTGTTTTCTGCTACACTCTGGTCTCCCTCTGCATTCTGGGAGCTGCTGTCGAACACCACTTGGCGACTCAGCTTGGCACAGATAGCATTGAGTTTTAGGCCACCTTTCCTTTTGGCGGCCATCTTGGGTTTTCCTGAGGTCGTTTCAGTGCAAAAAGTCCTTTCAGCTGATGGAGACAGAAAAAGAGACATGTAAGATGGGCTAAAAGCAGCTCTCTTGAGCAGTTTCACTCCACTGTGCAGTGAACAAACTGGTGTTTTTTTTTTTTTTTCCTTTGTTAAAAACAAGAGTTAGTTTTGCTTTCAATATGACCAGAAACTGAGTTTGAACCAGTTCTTCCATGTTTGAAACTTCCACTGATTTTAAACATAACAATGAAAAAACAAAAAAAAACAAACAAAAAAAAAAAAACAAGCTACTGGCACACACATAAGTGGCTGCTGCTATTAATAACATCCAAAAGCACTTAACAATTACAGCACAAGACTGGAAGTACACACAGAGATACTGTACATGTCTGTCTCGGTCGCTTCTTTGGTCAGCTTTTAACACAGTGGCAGAAAAAAAAAGGAGAGGAAAAAACAGCACAAGCAGCTGAAACCACAGGCAGATATGTATCAGACCCCCCTTCAGTACTACAAGCAGAACGTACACAGCTACATAATCCTTCGCATGACAGCATTATATAGACACTGTGAAATGTTATCTTCCCTCTCACCTCAAGGGGTAGTGGTTCTGACACGGTGTGTGTGTGTGTGTGTGTGTGTGTGTGTGTGTGTGTGTGTGTGTGTGTGTGTGTGTGTGTGTGTGTGTGTTGGGGGGGGGGGGTTCGCAGCATTTAAGCTGCCAAGATGTGGAATGAAAACACTGAGCACTTTTGGGTATTTTAGATCTCATATTAGCTATTTGGCAAGATTAGATTCAACAATTGTCTCTGCAGGAGCTGCTGAAATGGCTATAAAGCACCTTGTTTATAAAAATGTAGTAGTTTCTAATTTTTATACATCTTTAGTTAGCAAAATTATATGTCCCAACATGTCTCTGCATTTTTGCCCAGCGGGGCCTCTCTGAACAATAGCACATGATCGAGTGTGCTTTGGGGCAGGAATGGGTGGCATTATTTCAACCGAACTGGGGCTATCTTTATAACATGTCCTCTGATGAGGCAGGAACAGCTGCCTGTGGCATTCCAGATCCAGAGCTGCCTTTTTAGGGCAGAAACTGCACTCTGTTACCTTTCAAATTATTTCCAGGACCACCACAGATCACTTCTAAGAAGAGATTATCTGGACAATTAGCTGATAAACAAAAAGAAAGCAATATGTACAGTATAAAAAAAAAGAAGAGAAGTCACTGGGGGGGTTACAACAAGCATGTGCTCTTTTATTAAGCAGGAGGCAAACCTGTAAAAACCGTCCATGCAGAAATATTTATTTTTCTGTGTTATATTGAGTTAAATTTCAACCCTGGCACACTCTTAAGATAATCCACAATAGTGACTTACGGACTCGCTGTTTCACTGTAGAAAAGTGTGTAATATCAGAGGTAACAAAGTTCCATCTTGAAGACTCAATTCGCTCTTTGTATCAGCGAGTGTGAGCCTCTTCATTTCCCTTCAGCCATAAAGCCAAGCACAATCATGTGTGAGCCATTGCTGGCATTATGTAAATCACATCGCAGCAACATAAAATCCTGTTTTCATTTTCTTTTCCAAAGCTGCAGAATCATTAAAGGATATGCAATTTGAAGGAGTTTACAGATCACCCCCGTCGCCAGACAATGAACCCAGTGTTACCCACACATGCTTTCTCAGTTATGGTATTTACATTGCAGTCTTCCTCTCTGAAACAATGACTACAGGAATTATGCAGTTTTGAGGGGACTGTGCATTAGCGCCAATGTTGCTGCATGTTTTAGTGGTGGACAATTGAAGGTGGGGAGTGAATGGATTTAGAAAGAAAACAAAACAAAACAAAAAACATTCAGCTGGAAAAACTATTAGGAAGTGGAAGACATAAATTGCATTTTTTTTTTTTTTTCAGAAAAACTCTGCAAAGGTAGTTGAGGTCATTTGGGTGTTGCTGTTGAGGTCATACTCTTCTGTTTTCCGTGGTCAGTATTTCATACTTTAACTACCCATTTCCGTTGTACCGCAATCTCCAGCTCCTTGTAGGAAATGACCCCGTCTTGATTGTTTCTTTCCATTAGTGCTTATTTATGTGTGATTTTTCTGTTAACGTTTAAGAGCACGAGTGGAGAACCGAGTGTTTCCCGTTGACTATCAACCAGGCTTCAAACTGCATAATCAGAAATCACCTTAATTGTTTTTATTCTTTAAAAGAAAAAAAAGAGAAGGTGATTTAAAAGAAATTAAATATTGTGTGCTTCCCACGAGGAAGAACATGCTATGGTTCAACAGTTTATTGAAGCAGTCAGAATGATTATTTATGCTCTGGGTTTTCTGTCCACTGCAGCTTTTTGCCACTGCTTACAGTGAGGATCGCTATGGTAACCCTAAGCTGTTTACCTCAAGTCATTTGTGTGCATGATAGCGTACAATGAGATAAAATCTGTGGGGATCTACATGAAAGAACAACTTCTCCCCCTGGGGCCAACCCCTCCACCTCTGTGAAAGTCCAGTAAGCATTCTGCCTTATTAATGAATATCAGAAAGAAAAACAACGCTGTCACACGCGTTGGACATTATTTACTCTCTGCTTTAGGCCCGGTGTGCTAATTGTCAACGAGAAGACACCTCAGTAAGCACTGGGAGCTGGAAAAACTAGGCCGGTTTGAGTTTGAACACAACAACTGAAACTAATGTTTCCAACTGCTTATGTTAACGGTGACATTACGTTTTGTGGAAACAGTGCAGGACCTCAAAGAAGAGCCACAGAGTGTCTGTATAAGGCCAAAACACGAAGAAAAAGACAGTAAATTATTTTGAATGCATTTGGACTACGTCGGGTTCTTTTTCATCTTCAGTCAAAAATGAGAGCATCAGCATTGAAGTCCTTTTGGTCCTGCTTCTTCTCGGAGCCGGATGAGTCACCTTGTGTCATCTGGCCCTCTGCACTGACAAAAGGACCGTTCCCCAGCTCTAAGCCCTACAGGACTTTTCGGCTTTTGATGCAGAGTGTCTGTTTGTGTGCCAGAATGATATCAGGCTCAATCAAATGGTGTTTCAAATCCTAATAACAGTGTTGGAAGTGGATTATTTGTGTGAACGTGCACAGACTGTAATGGAGCCCGCCGCAGGTACAGGATGTGGAAGTTATCTCTGGTTCTGTCTGGAAGGGTCAAGACTTTATCGTACATCTAACATACTATCTAACGCACCAGACGCCTCACATCCCAGTGCTTGTGCAATCAACTTGTGAAAGACGTGCGTCACTTAGAAAACTGCAAAACTTAACTTTGTTGTTAATTTAGAGAGCAGCACTGCTCCATGAGCACACCAACTCCCCACAGTGTTTGAGTTTGGATGGAGCAAGCTCACAGGAGGGGTCTGCATATAAGAGAGGTAGATATAACCTGCTTAAAGTGAAGCTTATCTCTTCAACTAATCAAACACAGATACAGGGCCTGTTGTAGATTCCCGCTGAGTTCCAACATGACTGACACAGGGACAAACCCCCTGCAATATCTCAAGTTAATTAATACAAACAAGGTCTGCGAGATGTCTGTTCAGCTCAGGATTATTTTACAATATGCAACTGAGAGTTGCACTACTGTAACTCTTGAAAAAAGTCTAGTTATAACTTTAGGGCCCTTTGGCAGATTAATCGACAAGGCTCCCAGTGTGTGGCTCAGTGAACCTTTCATGTCTCTGGCTCTCTAGGGAGATGTACGTGTGAGAGAGTGTGTGTGCGCGCGTAAGTGTGTTTCAGGAAAATTGCTGAACCACATAAGCAAACATACACAGACAAGCTTGGAAATTAGTGTGTTTTTATTTTTTTTTTTGCAAATTTACAACCTACAAGAGGAAAATGTCTCCCTCCACTCTCTCTTCTTCCCTGCATGGTACAGGAGCTGCAGCAGCCGCAAGGAAGTCAAGCGGAAAGCCACTGATGGACATCTACGCAACTGCACCCAGACCCCAGCATCTGGCCCATCTCTCATTTTTATTACAGAAGAATAACAATAAGCAGGTCCCCGACCCCACCGTGAGATTTTGCCACAGTTTTCTAACAGTCGTTGCAGCCGATGCTGAGAAATTTCCATTTTTCCGCATGCATATTTAATTGAGTTTTGTCCCAGTGGTGCGGAAATGATTTGTTTTTTGCTCTCTGTTCACTTGACTCCTCTTCGGAGTCGCTAACCCTGATTAAGACGTTCCCGTTAATTTCCCAGCGCACACCTTTTTTGTGCATTAATGGTTCTGATCGTCTAATTAAAACTTCTCAGCTCGGCTGCTGATCACCACTCGTTGTGCCTCTGACCTGAAGTTTTAATTGCCACATCAGAAGCGATAATAATAATTTTGAGGTTCTGATGATTAAAAACAATGCCATTGCCAGCTAGTTTATAGATGGCGGTTTGGGAAGGGTGCATCCTTAGAAAAGTTACTGTTGAGGTGGGCTTATTGTACACATCCAACGAGCAAGACGGCTGGTGATGTTACTACAGGACTTCAGGAGATCACTGAGGGGACAAGGTGCAAGAGCATATGGGAATCTCCAAGCCCTCGTGTCCCTAACAGACTCTTCCTGAGTAAACAGGTTTGGCTAGGACTGGGAATAAGCTTTCCCCACCTCAAATCTAAATTTGCTACTGACTGATCCACTTTGGAGCTCTACTCACTTGGCAGCCTGGCTGGGTTGGCGAGGAGAGAAACGGACAGAGAAAAGGAACGATAAAGGCACATAAAAGATGATGGCAGTCCAATACCGTCTGCTTATTTTCATAAAAAGATAGTGGCTCAGCAGACAACGCACAAAAGGCACGTTGTTCATAAAATGACTCAATGTAAAAAAAAAAAAAAAAAAAAAAGGAACTTACAGTGACTGTTGTCTCTATCATAAAACAGTGTGCTGATGAGATTGTGTGATATGTAGATCACTGTCAAAACAGGAGTGAGTTACATGTAAGAGCAGCTCGCTCATGATCTTTTCTTAAAACAATACTTTCACACTGTACTTTACGGATCACATGAACTGCAGCATTGATAGGAAATGATTCAGTTCTGAAGAGAGACACCGTGCAGCCGGGAAGTTGCCACCAGCTCTGATCTGTCACATTTTGTTCCGTTTTTAACTGCTGGATTTATATTGGATTTTTGAGGTTTCAGCATAAGATCAATGCTTCGCAGCGAAGCTGCTGCCCACACATGCAAGCAGACACATACATGCACCACACACACACACACACACACGCGCGCACGCATGTGCGCACGCGGACATGCAGCCACCCTTGCCCCACATTGTACACTCCTCTTGTCCTTTTTCCCACAGATCTATTGTATTATTTAACAGTTGGTTGCACGTCTATCTGCTTGTTTTTCTAATTTTTTTTTCATCAATAAAGCACTTACTACTTGCAGTTCTGAATGTGACCTTGCTTATTGTCAGTACTCTATCTGGAACCACTGACCTTGAAGAACTCGTTTGGACTATTTCACTTCGACTCAGTCCACGGGCTGTTATCAAATGCAAGCCCTCAGCCAAGTGCCACGCTCCCGTCACACCACCGCAAAAAAAACAAACACACTGCAGGACAAAGACATACAAACGGCCCCTGTGACACAGACTTCACAGGACAATGGCTGAAGAAAACAATGTATATTTCAAGCGCAGATGGAGGAGGAAAGACACTGAACTTAAGGGCAATCAAGCAGGAAAGTTGAGATCTAAGGACAAATCCGCCCTTTGGCTTCATCACAAACAGGGTAATTATGGTATTTTCCAGAGCAGAGGACAAGCAATCTAAAATGGTCTGAGGGAGAAAAAAAAAACAATCTGACATGAGTGACAAGAGCCATTCTGACAGCTACGCACCAAAACAGCCAACTTTTATTCAGTTTGCTGCTTAGGGTAATTCATGGGACATGCAACTAACTTGTTAAAATTGTACATCAAATCTGGACTCACAGCTGGCACCAGATGATGACTTAATTTGTAAGTGTGCAGCAGGAGGCAGGAGCTTAAAAAAATACACAACCGCATTCGCTCCCATGCCTCCGCAGGCTGAAACAAGGGAAATTTATTCTTGCGGCTTTGTTTTGAGACTCATGTTCGGTTTCATGACACCGGGAGTGCAATTTGATAAGCCAACCGGCATGGTAAATGAGCAGACGACCCCTGTGTCCCTCCCCCACGGTCGCTGTGTTTGGTGTGGGAGCAAGGCAGTGTATAGTACAGTGGCGAAGGGGCTCAGCGGTGCACCTCTCAAGGGCCCTTGAGCTAATATCTGTACAGATTAACTGCTTCAGTTGTATTTTGGTCACGGGGATCTCTCTTTGCCTTAGTGGCTTGTTGGGAGGGAGAAGGCGAGATGTGTGTGTGTGAGTGTGTGTGTTGTGCTCAGTTGGACACTTTTTCTGTAGTGAAAAAAATCCGATCTACTTCCCTGAGCGGTCAGGGAGATTGGTGTGCATCATTCCACATATTTGCAACCGTTTTAATTCACCGGAATCCAGATCTCACACTTCTGAATAAGTCATCTGCTGCGTCTTACCACCGCCTATCTTTCCACAGGACTCGCACGCGCACGCTCACGGTGTCAACCCTGTTTACCCTCGGGTAAGCTCTGCACACTCTGCTCCATTAGTTATCAATTAAGTCTGGAAATCTCCACCTGGCTGACACACACATGCAGGGTGACGCTGGCACATGTAAGTAGCACCTCTCTCCACAGGAAGTGGAGGGACGCGTGCCGCGTTTGAGTTTTGGGGAGAGCGTGTTTGCGTGTCCATGCGGGTGGCGCTTTTGTCCATGAGGTTAACCTTGATATGAGGCCCTGTCAGGCCAGATAATGTCAATCAATGACAAGCCCTCACAGATAACCCCTAATGTGAAGCCTAAAAAGCAAAGCTGTTTAGATCTTTAGACATGCCCCCTTTCACCAGCATATGAATTGCATTACAAGGAAATGAGCTGTGGCATTTCTTTAATAAGACTCTTAAGACATTTTGACAGCATATAAGGGCTTCTGTCGTTAAAAAAAAATTACATAAAGCCCCTGCTGACAAAGCCCCCTCACGCAAGGCAGCGAGTGCTCTGATGGGCAGATGCAAGTCCCTCTTAAGTGGAGGGAAGGAAAAGACAAGTAGGGAGGAGGGAAAAGGAAAAAGAAGGGTGGACCTTGTTTTTTCTCTAGCTCCAGGGGACTTCTTAATTGATTTCCAAGGTTATGTTTCAAATTTGTTTTTCAGAAACCAGAGCCTTGTGAACGAGAGTGCAGGACAATGTTTTTCAAGTAATTTCCCTAAATTCAACCTAGTCTGCCGTACCTGCGTTGAAGGCCCGCCGATCTCCTTTCACGCCCGACCCCCCCTTTTCCCCACTTTTTCAACCACCCCCCCACCACCACTTTCAGTTCACCTCTTGTTTTTTTTTTCTTTCTGTCCTTGAAAGACAGAAGGAGGGGGCTGTAAGACAGTAACCTCCCACCCCCACCACTCCCCCCTCCCTCCCAAAAAATAAAAAAATAATTAAAAACATAAAGTATTTCCAGACAGGATGCTGGCACTGACAACATTGATCCCTGACTACCATTAAAACATTTGCTCCGCCTGAAAGACTTTACTCTTTTGGACTTTACACGTGGTTGAATCAATCAAAGGTGCTTGTTAAAATGTCATTCTATCTAACGTCTCGCCATCTGTACCAGAAAAATGAAAGAACGGAAAGGAACTCATATTTTTTAATCATTCGCTACTCCAAACAATTAAACTTTGATCCAAATCAACGCTTTAAAGAGCTAAGAGAGGAAGTGATGTAAATGACTCTTCCTGTTCGTGAGATTTACATTTCGTAGACCCTGCAGCTGCGACTCTGCGGACAGGACTTTGGCAGGTTATGTGCTGCGTTTCTGACAAGCACAATGGAAGTGAGGACTGCGTTTGTGATCACATAAGACACCTCAAAGTGTCTTCTGTGTGCTTGTGTGGCTAGGGAAATGTGGGGTAGATGCAGTCTACTGTAAACGTATACCGTATGTCAAGTGGTTGTAACCGATATACCGTGTGTGTCGCGCACAGTTTTGCAGCTTTGGAGACAGCAGAACATTGTGGTGGTGTGTCTCCTTCTGCTCCTCTGTGTAGTGACTGCAGATCATGTCAGTTTCTCCAAGACACACGTAAACACTCTCATGACAAACAAATCCACGACATCTGTAACACACACACACACGCGCACACACACACACACACGCGCACACACACACACACACACACACACACACACACACACACACACACACACACACACACACACACACACACACCGCTGTGCCAGAGAAAGCTATAAAATATTGTAATTGATAGAAAAGTTTGACATGAACCGAAGGTGGAACTAAAAGTGACGGCTTTCGCCTAAAACAGGAACATTTATGTTTCTGGGAGTTCAGTGGAGGCGGGAATGTGCGTGGCTGAGTTTAAAGGTGTGATAACACGACAGTCTAAATAAAAGGGAGGGTGGGGGGGTGGAAGAATAGCTGTGAAACGATGAAATAAGCAATGCTGCTTTACAGGAAAAAACAAAAAAAGCTGTCTATTTTGGGGCTCGGTATACAAAAGGAAGTGCTGCGACGTTAACTCAAACAAATACGTTTGCTTTTGATAAAACCACAGCAACTACTTGTGCATTCTACACCAAACCCGCTTTGTTTCCTGCATCCTTATTTTCATGACTTGTCACATTTGCTTTTTACTAAAATGTCTCGCACAAACAACTGAGGGTTTTAAAATGGTGCGGTGTTTACGGCTTAAAATATGATTTATCTGAAAAGTGCATGGCAGGTTAAAGGAATGGCTCAGAAGTGAATGTGGAGCGCTTGCCTATCTGCGACGAATCCAGCTGCCCGTTTTACATTTCTGCAACATTAATATTCCTCTTATTATTATTTTAAAGTGAAAACGGATACTCTGTTGAAGTGCAAATCTGATGAATTACGGGAGCAGATTGCTGCCATTAATTATTAAAACCTATTTTATAAATATTCAGGTCTGTCATGCATCTAATAATGAACGCTTTAGAGGAGGTTACTTCCTGTGCGCATCCTAATGTGTCAGAAATATCGCTTTTAATCACACTTGTGTCAGTGAGTGTGCCGAGTTTGAACCTGCTGAAAAAAATGTGCCAAATCAAGGAAACTCAGACGGCCAACTACTGTGCTCATCACAGCTCTTCCATTCCTGCTGTTTTGCATGACACAGGTTCCTCTTCTGCCCTGTCTAAAGACACGGCGAACACCTCGCAGCTCCCTGCTGCATTCTTGCTGTGGTAATTTGAATGGAGAATAATGCATCGGCAGCGCTCTACCTTCTGGACACACCTAGTCCCAGCGCTACTGCTGCCATATGTTGTGTTGATACATATTCATAACACTTTCTCCTGTGTTGAGTGTCTGTGAGCAATGATGCCTAAATGACTGTCTCGCAACTTCAAATGGGAGGAAGGAAAAGAAAAAGAAGAGCACAAAGAAAGTTTAACTGTGCTTCTCCAATCTCCTATTTTTTCCCCCCTCACTTTTCTGCAAAGGAAACACGTTTAGGTGAGTGAACAAGAGGCTGGGGAGTTGCAGGATTCCCTTCAAGAAGCCGTGTGAGGCAGCGACTGTCAGGAGAGTTGGATGTACCGTCAGGTGGACGGTTTCCATGGTAGAACTGCAGTTGAGTGGTACCACGGCCACCGCATATCCCAGCTGTATCGGCTGTGTACAGTAAGGCATAAACACAACCTGAGACACACACTGTGGAGCACTCTGAGATTAACACTGTCAGAGCTACAATGATACCCCTTCATTATCTGCACACGGGGCCTCCTTCATGCGCTTGCTTGCCTCACTGTCCTCTCCACTGCTTCTCTGTGGAGGTAGTAATTACTAAAGCTAACATTTCTTCCTCTCTATGCCTCCAACTACCCTCCACTTCCCAACATTTCATTTTTGCAGCGCTATTAAATGCCCTGCCAGCTTTTTGCCAACTGGTGCAACAGTGGAATGTCTGCCAGAGCTGATGATAACACCTGTGTGACTACCTGGGTTATGAGTCTCAGTGTGGTACCTAAGATTCAGATCAGTCATCTAGGTCAAACACTCATTGTTGTAGAGCAACAGAGAAATGCTTGATGTACCACTGCACTATCTGTTCTGCTGATCATTGCTGGTGTAACAGGCTGCGATCAGAGAGATGTTCCCTCTTTCATGGCATTTTTCATTATCAACAATGCTCTTGCTCTTAAGCTTTCTTCTTTCTCTCCCGCTGGAAGCATGGCTTTATCAAAGGTGATGGCTTGCTCAGCTGCATTTTCACAAATGTCTTCCTCAGCCAGCCATTTCCCAAGCTGCTCTCGGGTAAACGTCACTCACAAAAAACGGGGGAAGATTTGATGGTGAGATCAAAAAGAAAGGAAGGACAGTAAGGAGAGCAGTGTAATCAAGGGGTGTGGGGGTGGAGGTGTGGGGTTCTAGGAACGATACCCTCCTCCCCCGGCTGACACCAGCGAGGGCTGAGGGTAATTCCTCCAAGCAGGGCCTGTGTTTTCAGATGCAAAGACAACAAAACGCAGGGCGCCGCCACGAGACATCAAAACAGGCGATTTTGACTTCAGAGGGTCTTCAGATGCTTGAGGAGTTGTCAGTGTTGGGCCAATGGGACTGAACAGAGAGAACAGAAGGTACCAGCAGCCTGTTAACCGATACGGGAACCACGCCAGGAAGGCCTTCTCCTCCCAAAATGCCAGTCGGCACCAGATCACTAAAGGCTTCCACCAGACTGCAACGTCCCACCTGAGCAATTTCATCTGCTGAAAGTTAAATGGCTAAAAAGTTTATCAGCGGCTCTGTGTCATTATATTTATTTCTCTGTTGAAAACAGCCTTTCAAAAGTGCAAATTCCGCATACCGGTGCCCCATAGGCAGAAATATGACAAAAACAACAAAAAAAAAAAAGAAGACTGGGGTTTCAACAGGTGCCTTTAAAGAAAAAAAAAAAAAAAAAAAGCAATTTTACGTCTTTTTGCCTCGCTGAAAGATTTTCATCAGCAACTCAAAGACTCACGTTGTTCTTTGGAGACCTGAGCTGTGTTGTGACACGCTGAGAGGGATGTCCGCATTTTCTTCTGTGTTGTTCTCGCTCATTCTTGGAGCATTAGGCTCACTCTAAATAGCCTAAAGCAGATTAGGCTGGCTCATATTCAAATGCACATTTCTTCTAAAACCCACTCCACGAGTGGGCCGAGGAGATCAGCGCAGCAGCCCGGGGAGACGGTAGTCAGAGAAGATTCTGTCACGTATAAATCAGCACAGAGGAGGAAAGGAGACAGAGAAAGAGTGAGGGAGAAAGGCTGAGGTAAAAGACAAACAAGTGTTGGCTCTGCTATATGAGTTTAGTTAGCTAGAGAGTTAGTGTTTGAGTTATGGCCAGTGAAGGGCTGAAGGATGCTGTATTTATGAGGGGACTGAGTGAGTGTTAAATCCCTGGTAAGAAATAAAGTCGTCCCTGAGCGAACAGGGGAAACATTTCACTCAGTCTAAGAGATGCCTTGGAAAAAAAATGAAAGTCATCTCTCTTCCACAGGAAGCACTGTTCAATATTCCCTAAAATTGCTATATTTCTTAAAAATGCCATAGATCACATCCAAGTGGACCGAATCTCATATTTGAAATCGGGAGGAGGATTTCGTCTGTGTGCATAATATCGCATGAGTTCATGAGCCAAGGATAGGGAAAGAAGCTGATTCTTCTAAAATTGCATGCAGATTTTCTGAGGGATCTTTGGCTGAGAGGGGTTGCCAAAACACACAGTGCACTTGTTGCAGTGCAAGGGTTCATCCAAGGAAAGTTTTCCATTGTGGTTTCCCCAGAAAAAAAGTAGTGCTTTTCAACTTAAATATTTAGATTTAGGTACCTCGGTGTCTCTCTCAAAATCCATCTGCACATCTCACTATGCCTCTGAATGAGCATCATTTCTTAATATATTTTCTTCCTGCAAAACAATTCTTCCCTGGTGAACAGAGCCAGACTTTAAAAGTTAGAAACAAAGGGGAGGTTCATAGCCAACGGAAAAGGAAAAAGCTTCACATTGCACACTGTGCACAACCCCGTTTAAGTCAGACCTCTCTGTAAACCCCTGCAGTAGTAATAACAATTATTACTTAAAAAGGAAATATTTTTGCATTAACTTAAAAGGCTATATCTTTTTCTTCCCCTCAAGCCTGTGCGGCCTCACTTACTCTAAGTATCTTCATAAATCACCAGTTACTGTTAACATCTACTCCACAATTCAGTCATCAATCTCCTACCAGGTCAGAGTGAAAACAGAGGGGGAAATGTCTGCTTAGTAAAATGTCTCTCTCGTGAATGCTGCTACCACCACCCACTACTCAGAGAGAGAAACCCGCACACACACACACACACACACACACACACACACACACACACACACACACGCTCACACACGCAGTTATGTCCGTAGACCAGTAGCATACAGTGCAAATCAGTTAAATAATAAGCACGTGCCCGGCACACTGCAACCGCACCAGTCCTATGGGACATGGAGGCGGCTGCCAGATCGCCACGGTAACGCAAGCCAAATTCAATTCTGACTTCACCTCTCACTCTGCTGGTTCCATTTGTTCTAAAAACAAATAAACAGCGAGCGAGGAGTTAGAAGTCAGCCAACTTCTGCCTGAACAAGAACTCTCAGGCCCCGGCTGAAGCGTCTGTCTGCTCGAGAGACAGACGCCCACTGGGCCGCGTGTGAATCTGCGTTTGTGTTCACAGGCACAGTATTTATTTAACCAAAAGGAGAAGATCTAATTGTACACAAGGAGGATTATTCCTCTCAGAAACATGTCTCTACGAGGGAGAAAAAGACTCTTTAGCCTTTTTTCAACAGACACTGTTTACATCAGTGGAGTGGAAAATCCCTCCAATGACAAACCTCTCCATCACAACATCTGTATCTAAACAGCCAGATCAATCTCGAGCAACACCACAAATTACCTCACGGCAGATCTAAACACATCTGCAATTGACATCAGAGCAGGGGGATTTAGGTGCTTTTATGTATAATCTATTTTTGTCTTTTAAATACATACTTTCGGTTCTTTTTTTTCTTTCATTGAAAGTCAAACATTGTGTGTTCATAATTGAAATCTAATCATTTGACGCAGCCATGGCAACATCATCATGTAATGTCTTTTTCTTTAAATATATTAATTTTATATATATTATATAATGTGTGAAATAATTTTCAGTGCTAAGATAACATACATGAGAAATATTCAAACAACACAATATTTATCTGAAATATTGAGCAAATTAGTAAAAATAAATAAATAAAATAAAATAAAAGCATCTCAAAGTGTAAAGGCACAAAACCTGAATTAATGTGCTTTTTTCTGTCTTTTTTTGCGCCGACTGCTCTGAACTGTAACAAGTGGTACACCGGAGTGCAACAAGGCCCAACACAACAAGTGACAGAGCAAACTTTTGGAGGATCAACCGACACTTACAACTGATACAAACACATTATTGTACAAAAACCCGAGAACCTTTTCCAGAAAACAAACATTACACCTGCAGTTTCCTGACTCTTGCGCTCACTTTGACACTTCCCACATCACTACACGTGTGCGCCTGACTCATGCCAACTGCAAATAGTAGCAGACCCGTTCACAACGTAGCACTCAACTCGTGAGTGTGTATGTTTGTGTGAGGGGGGGAGGAAGAGGAAGGTGTGTGTGTGTGTGTGTGTGTGTGTGTGTGTGTGTGTGTGAGAGAGAGAGAGACAGAGAGAGTCTTACCTGGCAGCAGACCGCCCTCAGCGCTCTGTCTCACCTCTCCCTCCTGCCCTGGAAGAATTCTCTCCACAAAGCAAGGCATTTTCTCCACAACTGCTCCCTGCCAAGGCTCTGGTCCCTCTCTCCCCCTCTCCCTCCCTCTCACCTTCTCACTCCTCTCCTCTTTCCCACTCTGTCCCTTCTCTCTTGCTGTCTATCTCTCCTCCCTTCTTACCCTCCCCCTCTCCCTTTCTCACAGATGTCGAGACTGCGCGAGTTTACCCACTTTACCAGTAGGGGTCCTTCATCGCCCTTCTCCCACCCCACAGCCGCATGGGGGGAACAAAACACACACAGGCCACTTAACGGGCGCCCTCCTGTCACTGCTACAATGAGAGCCCGGCGCAGAGCACAGAGCGAGAGAAAGACAGGTGTGAAGTGGGTAGTGTGCAGCGGGGGCTGGCCCTCAGCCCTTTCCAGCCCTGCTCAGCCCTGCTCAGCCCTGCTCAGCCCTGCTCAGCCCTGTGCGGTTGGGCTCTGCCTCGGCTCCTGAAGCGTAATACAGTAGTGTCACACTCACACACTCACACGGGCATATGAGCACACAGATTGACTTACAGTGGGTCCCTCAGAGCCAGCAGCCAGAGAGACATGGAGATGCAGGGAGTGTTTGTGGGTATGCACAAGCGCACACACTTTCACTCCAACACTACACAGACACACACGCAGAACAACTGCTGGTGTTTGCCACTGCCGCTGTTGACAGTGATAACATGTGCTCCGTGCCCTCTGTGCGAGTGTGTGCGAGGGCGTGCGCGTGCACGCGCACAGAAAAACGCACACATCCATAGACAAGCGTGGCAGATTCCTCTCGCCTCATGTATTCCAGGTCTCAATCCGACCGTTCGTTCGTTCTTTCTTGCCTTTTTTTTTTTTTTCTAAATGAAAACTGTCTTCATTGACACCAGCGCGTTATATTTGAAGGCTCTCCGCCAGCACAGTGTGGAATTTGTAGTTTCTCTTCTACTTGTGGGACACTTTTCACATTTAAATATCTATGCTGGAGAGTACTATCTGTCTCACTGAAGAAGGTGAGATCTAGTTTATCCTTTAAATAAGGACAGATTCAACCTTTTAAAAGAAGAGAGGACTATACAAACATAATGTGGGAAAGTTGTTATAACAATAAAATTCCTGGAAAACAGGTAACTCGGAGATTGTGATTAGTCCAGCAAGATTAACACCATGTAGATGTCAGTCCTGTATTTTTTTTTAATCAAATATTGCTCGACTTTTATGACGCTTTATATTGTAGGAAAGAACTGCAGTGGTCAGGATGATATGCTATTAAAGCATCAGAGCAATAATTATCAGGCCACGTCTCTATGAGGACCTGTTTTTCCATTTATTGCTGCCTGAAACAGGATAAGGGTATCTGCACTCAGGAGCCAATATCCCGGACGCAGCGTTGGTATCATTTGAAAAGAGGGTGGATCACCTTTATTTGAGGCAAACAAAACCTTCTGATGACATAAAAATCATACTTGACAGACAAGGCTCCAACGCCCAGTTAGACTGCCTTTAAAAAGGTTGGCAAAGAGTGATAAAGAAAATAGGATGTAAAAAGAGCAGGACACGGATGTTGAGCAAAGTCACCAGAAAGTGTACAGACTTAAAATCGTGATAAGTTAATGAGGGAAACAGGGTTGTGCTTTTGGTGGACTCTTATCAGTGTTTGCATCAGTGGCAAATCTCCTATGACAACAACAGTGAAATTAAATACAGGTTTATATGCAGATGAAAGAAAGCCATTCGTATTTACAGGAAATATGAATGATGCACTCAGCCATTATCCTCTTGTGTTAACCAGAACACAGCCCCGGTATTAAATGTTGGAGGAGCAGCAGCACAAGGACAAGTAAAACATACCTTAAATAGACTACAAATGAAGTCACTTAACACCCACTCGTTCCCTCACCACCCCGTGCTCTGTCTGTCTTCAACAGTGAAAAAGCCTGTGTTTGACTATCTCCCGCTCTACTTCACAGTTGTCTTTTGCTTTTTAAACAGGCACCTCGCCTGTCACAACGCAGGAACGGGCGCATTCCCCTTAAATGGTTCCTTTTGACAACTGATCTGTAAATACAGCCGGATCTGCAACTTCCCTCTTTCTCTCTCTTCAACTTTCTCCCTTTTTGCCGTTGCTTTCTCTCCCTCTGACCGAACTCCTGCCAGACTCTCTCTCTCTCTCTCTCTCTCTCTCTCTCTCTTTCTCACACACACACACAAATCATGAAGGTCTCACTATGACCCCCAACACACTTACACACACACACACACACACACACACACACACACACACACACACACACACACACACACACACACACACCAAAACACATCCAATCACACACACATTTACCCCCACACCCCCCTCCCAACTTCCCCAACTCCATTCCCCCTGCCTCTATAAAAACACAAATATGCCATAACTCAGGCAGTGCTTCCACATAGCCTCCATCTTGCCCTGTACCGGGGAGGGGGAGGCCTCTTAGGAAGGTCACCAACAAATGGTTTTCCGATTCACTGCCCCTGAAATAATTTTGTGTATTAAAACCTGAATCTGCACTTTCTGGCCTGAAAGCTTTTCTAATTATTCCAGTGTCCTTGGGACAGACACAGATCCTTCACACGCCGGGGGAAACAAGCTATGGAGCAACTACTACAGCCACAAACACCCCTCCGCCACCGCTGCCACCTCCTCCCTCCCTCCCTGCATCCCTTTCTCTATCCCTCCATCTCCCCACCTCCTCTCTCCTCTACTGCTCCTCTCCTCTTTACAGCCACCCCCCTCCCCAATCTGTTTTCAAAGCGTGTCTGTCCTTTATTAAATTGTTTTCTTTTCCACATTATCAGTTGCCATGGAGACCTCATCTCTCGGATTATTTGAATTTCATTATATCTATTGATTTGGGAGCATTTCATCTTTTTTATTGTTTTTCTGTCAATTTTCGAAACGAATAACCATCTAATTTGCGTCAGCGCTGATTACGTTCGTCCCTCAATAGAGGTCGGCAGCTGCGCCGGGGAAACAAATCAATGGAAAAACATCATAAAACTCGAAAGTACAATCAACCAGGATATGGGTGACATTCCGTGGTTGCTGAAACGAAGTCATCAAAAAATATATACTTTTTTTTCCTGCGCCTCTGCATGTGTGGGGGTGCAGTGAGGAGGACACATATGTGTCTGGCTAGATATATTACTATGTTTCAGCAGATAATATACTATGGTAAATTTCCATACTGATAACAGCCCCTCCCTGCCCGACTAAAACAAAAAAAAATGCTTACTGTATCTAAATAATTTATGCAATTTTAGCATTTCTATATAAATTTTTTAATAAGCTGCTTGGAGCAAAGTGGCCATTAACAAAACACACAGCTGTCCAATGGGCTAAGCCCAGCAGATCAATTGCACTTTTTAATGACATGATAAAATGCTTTTAAAGCAATTTACACAAATATGGAAAAAATGACTTCATGGGCTTCATTTATTCATAAGGACGTGTATTAGGGAGAAAAAAAAAAAAAAAATCTTGCAAAAGCTAGACAGGAGAGATCGTCCCAGTCCTAACTGGAACGGACTTGCTGCCCTCTCCACAAGGACATAAAGTTTCATTACTGATGCACGCAGTCAAAGGCAATTTAGCAAACATAGTGTGCAAAAGAAAACATCAGCATATTGCAAGTGTTCTTGTATTAGGAGGACCTTGCTTGTTGTTTTCCAATTTTTATTCATTTTTGTGGGAGGGGCAGGGTAGGAGGTGATGGATTTTTTTGTTGATTTTTTTTTTTTTTTTCCCTGCCTTACCCTGCCCAGTGTCACCCTGACCCAAAACCAGAGAGAAGTAGCCTCAGTTATAGAACGTGGACTTTCTGGCCTGCAAAACAAAGTCCGACCAAGTGCTGGATAATGAGGCCTTGCAAATGTGTACGTACGAGTCTGCTTTTAGTGCTATACCCAACATGATAACCATGCTCCTTATATGAGAAAGCACTAACACAAGTCAGGATGGATGGGGGTGGGGTGGGGTGTGGTGGGGGGCATTTAGAGGCTAATCTTATTTCAAGGCATCCCCTTCATGTGCAGACAATGTGCCTGAGCCGCTCCATAAGATGCTCATATTGAAGGCCGCGTGTTTGCAACACATGTCATCGTTTGACAAAGCATTACTTTTCACCCCAACAATATTCTCCTGCTCAGGCCTCTGAAATGAGGCCGCTAACAAATTAGCTTTTTATGTTTATTTGTGTGTGGATGTGTCTGTGGGGGAGAAAGGGAGATCTCATTTTCTAAGGCACCAGCTCTAAACCTGACAGAGGAAGGGAGAGAAAAGGAAAGAAAAGGCTGAATGTTTTGGAGTCACGATTCTTTTCCTGATTGCCATAGCTGTCTGGGTTGTGCAAAACATGACCCTCCCCTCCCTCAGCCACGACAGAAACACGGGCGACTGGATAAACACTATTTTATGCACTGACTAGATGAATCGGCAGACAGTAATTGCAGTCCTCCTCTGGTCCCAGCAAAACTCTACTGTACAGGCTCTTTCTCTAAAACCCAACTGAAGCAGCACACGGTACAAAACAGTAGGAGTGTGTGACACATTTGTCAGCGGTTCTCCAAACTGGTTAAATATAAATATTAGACCCAATAACGACAATGGAACGGCCTCTGCTGCTTTCAGCGATGTGTTAATAATCTGTAGCTGAAAGAGGACTTGTTATGTGGACGGACAGTGTTATCATGTGCGGTCAAAAGCTGGCTTTGTAGAGAAAGTTTGGTGATTTTTTTTCCTGCTACCCTTGCAATTTGGGCTTTCCTCTCTTCATCGTAACAAAAATAACAAGCTAGTGTCCCAAACTAAACATTCCCACAGAGTGGCTTGCTGCCTGCAAGGCCTCTGACCCCTGCATGCCCACCACGGATAACCCAGTCCTGTGGTCATATATTTAAAAAAAGAAATTGGACATATTTGCTCAGCAAAACAACTAATTTTGTGCATTTGGTTAAAACACCAACTAAACTTTCAAGAATGAGGATCAATCCCACATCAGCTGAAGAGCTGATGATGAGAGTAGTGAAACAAACTGTTTGTCTAACTCGATAGTGATTCATCCGGTCAGACCGTGCCCCAAAAGTGGTGCAGTAAATCATGTCTATGTCCGAGCTCTAAAAAGCACAATTACAGAGGACCTCGACTGAATAATTTAAAGAGCATAATAATTGACCTCTATCCAAATTCCTCTGAAAGGCACATTAAGATAGAGGAAAGCACTGGACGTGGAAGTGGAACTGAGGGGAGGAGAGCATGTATCTCCCCAGGCCTCCCTAATGCACTCTCCCGCTCTACTCTTAACTTCCTGTGGACCCCTAATGTGTCCACTTCTTGCTGGCCTGATGAAGACGACAGTTAATGAGGCCCCTGTTTCTGAAATGAAGTATCTCTGCAACCATCAACATGCATTACTATCAAGAGCCACCCCTCATAAAACCACACGCATACAAACAAAACGTGCGGCGACATGGCTGCAGCCCGAAATCAGGATTATGGACGACCACTCCGTGTCCACCCTGCCTGGACCAGACTGCGCGTGTGGATTTAACTGCCCCTCGGGGGGGCTATCGGTGAGCGGGACAGCCTTCGCTGTTGGTGTCCACACTTGTCAACTGACAACCAGGGTCTGACAGCAGCCAGTCAGGAGGTAGATGCAGTAAGAAGAATCAACTTTATGCAAATTTGTTTGAATAAAGGTGAACCAAAGTGGTGCTGGATTCATACAAAGCATCCCTATCACCTTCGTGATGTGTGTGTGTGTGTGTGTGTGTGTGTGTGTGTGTGTGTGTGTGTTTGTGAGTGTGTGTCCAAGGGCCGGGGGTGGGGGGGTGAGAGCTGGCACCAGGCTTGAGGGACGTAAACGCAAGATGAGGCCTTTTTAATTAAAGGAAAATATTTGTGTTTGCCTACTACTGCTTTTGGAACCTGCAACAATTCAGAGAATTCTGGCTGTCAAACGGCTCGCTCTTCAGAGTGATCTGGCATATTTCAAATCCTCTTTACAAACATCCACCTTTAAAAAAAATTAACTATGCCGTGCTTTATAATTTTTTTTTTTTTTTTTAAGTAAAGATCAGAAGTTGGTGTTCCCGCCTCTGCTGTATTTCAGGCTGAAAGGATAGAGGGCACTGAAATAATTAGGCGACTTCTGCAACATCCTCAATGCCAAGGACAGGTGGATTAAAGTATTAAAACAATCGCATTTCAGTCTTGAAATAGTCCTGTGCACGACTCAGCACCATGCGCCTCTGTTCAACTTCAGCTGCCAGCTCTATAACGCCACAGGAGAGGGCTAGAAAAAAAGCCCAATCCCATTAGCTACGTACATCTCAGCAGACCTGCTGGAAACGTGAGCAAATCTCGGCGATGATTATCCCCCAAAGCTCTCGAATGATAACGCATAATCGAATGGTACTGAAATTCTCTGTGTAATTGCACAGTCAATATGGGTTTCCCCATTCCTGTAGAATCTGTTTTGTTTTTTGTTTTTGTTGTTTTGTTTTTTTTTTTTAATCTGAAAATTCAGAGTCACCAGAGGACGAATTTAACCAGCGTTTTCCAATTAGACAATGGAGATTCCCACATTAAAAAGAGCAACATCAGTGAAGACTGTGTTAAATGTAGTAAGTCGAATATTTCACAGCTAAACATCTGAGCAGAGATCCTCAGGTGACCTCGGGAGGTTTGATGGTTAGACGGTAAAGTTTTAAAACCTTTTTTATCAAAAATAATAATATTTGCTGATCTACAAAATGTGTAAATTAGAGACTGTAACAGAGCATTTTTCATAGCTTTGACATATAAAGTGAATTTAGAAAAAAAAAAAAACATCTATTGAAAAGCTTTTTAATATATGCTCTCCAATTAAAGCATCCTTACGCAGATAAAGACAAGTGGAAAAAAAGCAGTCCGACTGCTTCTAGAAAGCAACCGATATAATGCTTTGAAATTCATTTGACATGCCTACATAACAAATAGACTAGTAGAAAGAATACTCCTTTTTTTTTTAAACAGCTGAAAATAATTAAGGTGAGCTCTTTGAAGAAATCTAAGCCTCTTAGCCCACTTTCTGCCATCTGTGGCTCCAATATGAGAGCACTTACAGGTTCACTCTTTTGCCTTCTGAAAGAAACAAGAAAGAAATAAGTGTTGACTATTGTGTGAGTTAGAGTACCGAAGCCAGCCTCCTATCACAGCTGCGCTGTGGCATAAAACCTAAAACCTACTCTGACAGAAAAAGAGGGGAAAAAAGAAACTCCAGGAAGCTGGAAGAGGAGAGAGGGAAGCCTGTCCCCTTCACTCTCCCCAGCAAAGACGGCCGTAACCGGGTCTGACAGCCAACAGCTCCTCTCCGATTGGGTTCAGTTAGAGGAAAAGTAGCTAAAGTTTGGTTGAGCTTGTGCTTCATAGATGTTCAGGAGCTGATGCCCATTGCAGCATCAAAGGGGATTATAGGGACAGGGCCATCTGCCATCGGTGCCAGAATAAGCATCAGCCCTTTTATGTTTCTGCCTCTGTGTTTGTGTGCGTGTGTGTGTGTGTGTGTGTGTGTTTGTTTATGAAAGAAAGATTGTGACAGTGTCAATGTACTTTTAACTTAAAGGGCAGCAGAGGTGTGGGGTGGAGAGGACGCTGGGGCGACAGCCTGTTTAAACCTGGCTGGCGGCATTAAAGGTTAGCACCATACCCGTCGGGTGTGACGGGTGCGTTTGGTACACGGCGGGGACTTAAAGCACAGGTATGCATCTACGTTTGATGCTTAAACTACTGAATGATAGTCTGCCTTTTGTCATTCGGGCCATCACAGAAATTGTTTTTGTTGTGGTTTTATTGGAACGCAGTGCCAAACCATGTTCCCCCTTCACCTCTCTAATTTGTTTTGGGTCTTGTTTCTGGCCTCTGCCTGAAATGTTTTTTGCTCAATAATCTGCTACCTTTTAGCTGAGCCGCCCAGTGCTTGACCTACTGCCGACACTTATTTTCAGCACTCTAATTGTCGTTTAATCACATATCAACCTGTCATTTAAAGATGCCCTTTTTTCCAAGGGGGAACATTTGCATATGTTGTAAAACTAATTCCAATCGAAAGCTCCAGTGGCTGTTAAAGCAGGCGCGCTTTTTCCTCTTTTTTTTACTTTCACACCCATATAGACACAGTCAAGCACAAGAGAGTTACGCAAACACACACGGTTGACTGTATCTCACCTTAACAGACAAAAACACACATAGGCAGACGGCGTTGCCTGATATTCTCGATTGAGGTGCTTTCATTGCATTTGTTAGCAGTGTGTGGTGACACGTAACGTGTTAGAATAGGGACAGCGACAGGAGTGATTCGGCGAGCGCGTACTCGTGCGAGCCAAAGCGAAGGTGACAGTGAATGTATAGTGTTATAGAGAAGTCAATTAGAGTTAATAACGTATCACTCTTCCAAATGTTGCATTCATTTGTTCACACTTAGATAAAGCTAGTGCAAAATAGGTTGTCCCAGCTTTGCTGAACAGACTACGCTGCATTTACATTATCAGCCTTTTACATCGAGGAGCCATGTTTCGCTTGAGTGACGGCGACTGAGTGGAAGGGGGGAAGTGGGAATCGTGCTTTTTCAGACCCAAGGAAAGCCGGTCCTCAAGAGATAGTCCCCTCTAATTACAGAGCGGGAGAAAGACAGCTCTTTGTTCTACCTTTTATAACATTAATTGATAAAACAGAACTAGGGTGGAGCCATCTTTTGGGGGTAGGAGTGAATGGAATGAGCAGAGGAGGATTCTTTTGGGGCAGATGAAGGTGGGTGAGAGGCTTTTGGAGCCGAGGTCCTTTTCTTCACAGGACTTCTAATCCCGTTGGGGGCCGCAGTGGCGCCACGATCCTGGAACCCGCACTCTCCCGAAGGAGTAGCGGAGGCAGGGACGGGCGATGGTGTGGCAGGCGAGAGTCCCATGAGCGCCAACGTTGTCTGGACCCATGACTTAATTTACTGTCTCTTCAGGGGGCACTGAGGGCCACACGGAGAACCGAGGTCACAAACACCAGCAAACGCCGGCAACATCTGAGAGGAGGTGGAGGCAGTGAGCTCATGGGAAATTCTGGACGACTTCAACGTGAGCATCGTATGGCTCCGAACCGTATGGTGCTTGTACAATTACTGGCTTGGCTTTGCTTTTTATTTCTCTCTTTTTTACTTTAAACTGGTTGTTAGTTGAGCACACATGCACAGCTGGTTTTTGCAAATAGCAACTCAGACATTAAATCATGAAATATAGTGAAAAGAAGAAGAACTAAACACCAGTTTTTATGTAAAAAGATCTGGTCAATTAGGCCTGACTTTCAAATATATTAAATATCTTTCAGATTTGATTACCTCTCAAAACTAAAAGATCAATCAGTTCCATTTTTACTCGGACATGATTGGCCAGTCTTATTTTTCAGCGATTAAGTAGCTGTAACAGGCTTTGCCATGGCTGTAATCTGCTTCTGCTCATTTAGGGTACCTGCAGTCAACGGAGGCTGAGAAGTGCTGGTTCGGTGGCCAAATGGAGTCTGAATATGTTACAGAGGCAATTAAGCATGTTGGTGTGTGTGCACGCACACAACAGTGTCAGAGGTGCTAAGCCGGGCCAAACACGCTTCATTGAAATGTCCATCTTAAAGCCACCCAAGTTCCTCATCTCCCCCGCCCTCCGACAACCAAGATGCTTCAAGACTGTCAAAAGCATTTTCCACAAAACTGAGGACAGGCTAAGGGAGAAAAAAAAAAAGGGACCTGCCACTGTCACATGCATGCTTGCGCGTGCACACACACTTGCAAGGCTGTCAGGTAAATTAGATCTGAAAGCTGACAATTTCTGACCATATTTCCTTGATTATTTCAAACAAATGCACACCAGCCGCTCTAAGGAGATTAAAGTGACATAAAAGTCCCGAGTGGGAGGAGGGAGGGCAAAGAATCCAGGTCACCCCCATTTGTCCCCCTGCCTGACAGCAGCTATATCGCTATCCAATCCAATAAAAGTCCCCCCTCCTTTTGCTTTAATTAATTTTACAGCTAGCTTGCTTAATTACTTTCAATCAAAATCCTCTTGCCATCACAAAATTAGAAATGGTTCAACTCCATTAGTCTAAATTCTTCATTTACATACACAAAGACTGTCAGCTCTTGCTAAGCAAACGGCCTCCTGCTTGATGAGATTGTTTTTTCCACACACTCTATCACTCTCTCAGTTACACACATGCATGTGACTGTGGTGTTAATTTTTTTTGAAAGGAGAAAAGTAGCATTAAATTATTTGAACCCATTACTTAAGAAATTCCCTGCCTAATCAGGGCTCAGGTAAGCTGTGGTGCAGATCAGCCAAGGCTTCTCTACAAAATTGCAAAATTAAATACATCCGCTCTGTCAAAACGAAAACTCCTCGGTCTCAAACAATGCCGTCCAGAATATAGGCTGAACATAACAGATAAGAGAAATTAATAAGGCAATGGCCCTGTAACTGAAATGAATAGCTTTCCCACATCCTGGCTACACTTTTAGTCCTCTTGGTTTTGGCTCCTTTGCAGTGAGGTGTCTGTAGTCAGGAGTAGAGCAAAGAAATTAAGAGACACGCCAGCGCCATTCGGCTGCTGGACAAAGCAACTGGATTGTTCGGTGTGATGAGGGCCCATGCCCTACTGCTCAATCACTTCAACTAGGCACGCAGACATCCTCTCCATCACGCACACACTGCCCAAGGCCTGCACATCATCAAGAATTAAGGACATGCAGATAGGGTTTGTGCAGTGACCAAAGTGAAAACCCAAGCTCAGAAGCACACCCCCATGTGCGCACACACACTCACACACACACACTCACACACTCACGCACACACACAGCACTAGCACCATAATTAGGTCTAAGGACGGGGACATTAAAGTGGTGTAATGCACTCACTGCTGCAGCACACTACCACCAGAATATATCGATACCAAACCTGAATGGTCATCAGCGACACTTTCCTGTCGCTGTTATTTCCCCCCCGACTCACATGTGAGCTTCTTATATGCCCACGCTACAACGCAACAGGCTTTCTGTCTGCTGACTATCTGTAGAAAAGTAAGAATGACACGTGGAATCGGATGAATCTTGGAAGATTTTATCGGAGCTTGTCTACCACATCTGTGAAATGATCCCAACAAGTATTAAAGATTTCACAGAAAAGTCTGCCGATGTGTCTGTGTGATGGGGCGGCGGTGGGGTGGGGTGTGGTGGGGTGTGGCGGGGTGGGGATGTGCAGGAACAGGGTGAATACAATACAGATCTGACCTGGCCCCTTTGCTTTCATGTCTGCAACCACTGGTTTCCTTGCCCTCTTTAACCAGTCCCCATTAACACTGTTAATTATCCAAATCCATCATTCGTGGGGTAAATGAAGACTGCCTCTTTAATTCAATTTAATAGGATCATTTTCCAACTCACGTTCACTTTAGCCCCAGCTGCCCGCCCACTAGTCCCCCACCGAGTCTCCCCCCACTGTATCTGTGACTCCTTTGGCTGTATCTGCTCTGGTCTGGCTCTCTCCCGTCCGTAAAGTAGGAAGGTGATGAGAGCTGAGGCTTGATGGCAGTGATGGGCCGACACGCTGTTGATCTACCATGTCTTGTCTTGGCTCGGCTGGTGGCAAGCAGCAGTTCTGGGTTTCCAGTCTGCTGTGCACGATTCGTGCCAGCCGCACACAAACCCCGACGCGCACACACACATGCGGGCACACACAGGCTTGCACTACCAGCCATGTTCACCGGGGCTTAGCTAATCCTGTCACATCAGGCCACGTTGGCTGAGTTGAGGTCTTTCGCAGCAACACCCCCCCATTCCCCATCCCACACACACACACACACACACACACACACACACACACACACACACACACACACACACACACACACACACACACACACACACACACACACACTAATCGCCACCTCCACACTCCTTCACTGACTCCTCTTACTCACTTTCGCTCTCTGTCTTACCTTTGTTCATTTCAGTGCCGACTACGGCATGCGAGTGGTGAGGCGGGACAGATGACGCATCTCTGTTTTCCAGTTAGTAGTTCTCATCTTATGGCTAATGCACAACACACGTAAATATTATGATTTAAAAACCCAAACAAAATAGAGAGAAAAACGACTAATAAAAATGAAGTTGCGTTTTCATTTTGTGTTTACTCCTGCAATGAACCGAATTAGACTTTCGGATGTGCAGGTTTAGTGTGGGAACAGTTTAAATGTGTTTAGAAGACACATAGGTGTCACTTTATTGTGTTTTTTGTTGTTGATTAGTTTTGTCTTTACTGTGTCGTGGTGGATTGAGTATCAAAAGACATTTCCATGTACCTCTGCCTGGCTGGACAAAATAGAGACTCGTGTTCTTTCATGTAGGTTTTGTGCCACAAATCTGCCTTTTAAATGCTGTGGAATTTGTTAAATATTAGCTTCTCTTATCCCATTATTCAGCGTGAGAGTAAATTTGTTCCCGTTTCCACAGTAATCCCCGACACCAACTAGACACTCAACACACACAACGTTCCTTTGACAATTTTCCCAGACTCTCATATGAGAGAGACTCTGGGAGAATTTCGAATGATTTTAGCCATGATTTAATTTGGTTTGTTAAGGGGTGATGTCAGCACAATGAGAGACGAGCCTCTAAATCCACTACATTCACCCAAAACACCCAGATGAGATAATCACTGGTGACGTCTACGAAAACACTTATTATATTTGCCCATCGCCTGGCTGAAGCTGCTAAAACTCATCAGTGTTATTCCCTTTTTTCCCCTCTCTCTCTCTCTCTCTCTCTCTCTGGGAACGGGAAAAGAAAATAGCTCAACTTATAGTTAGAATACTCCTCCTTTTTTAACAGACAGAATAACCTTACGGTGGTGGTGGAGAGAGCTCATAAAGGCAAAAGACTATGTGGGGCTACGTGGTATCAATACTCATTTGTTTGCACCCGATACTAATTAAATAAAGCATGCACAACTTTTTTTATTGGTTACCAGAGATCACAGAGTCCAAAGGAAGCTGCGGGAGTGCAGGAGTTACATGTTGCAAGATACTCTAATACACTGGAAGCTGTGAAAGAGAGCACAGCTCGCTCCTTAACCTGTCCGCGCAATTTAAAAAGACAAGAAGTAGATCAACCTGAGCATTTCTCACAGCCTAAGTTTATTTTAAATTCAAGCCTGATTTAAACGCAGCGCACAAACACACCTTGTCAGCCCCAACTATCGTTGAGATATTTGAAAACATTAACGCTGCAAAGCGGCAGCCTCAAAATGTACATCCCACGTTGCGTCTGTATGAAACCAGACCAGACCTCCAACTGCCTCAGCTTCCAGCTTCCACTTGTGCACCCAGCTACAAAACTCTTACCGCGCTGTCAAATTAGACTTAACTACATGTGAGGAAAATGTTGGACATTATGAAGAGTTTTAGAGGAGTTCAGGTGTTGTATCCTGGGTAAAGCAGTAGCTTTAAGGGTATATTTAGAACATGAACTGAGCCCATAGAGCCGAGGGGTCAGTATATGAAACACACAGGTTATCTGCCTCCCGACAGGATATCCTCATGGATCACCAGCGGAGGATACGTTGACCCGCCCTGTTATTAAAGAGACTAATCTGTTCAACATGTCAATGTTAGCACTTTTAGCTGCGATTAATAAAAGAAGACCCCGAGAGTGCTGTGTGTGCTTTTTCACTGCCCCAGGTTGTTTTCATTTTGTTTGTATTTTTACGGTTTTTTATGCTGTTTGGTAATTCAGCAGTCCTTTCTCTCTCTCTCTCCCTCTCTTATTAGCATAAACAGTGTTAATTATTAACTTTGTTAAAAGAATAATTATCATCTATGAATCCTCTTTAGTAGCTTTGCGCGATTCTCCCTTTCCGCCACCGGCAGAGACTCTCTGTGGATCTGCAGGAATCCTTGAAGCAAACGCGCGAGGGGATGCATGATTCTGTGGCCATTTAAGTGATGCTTAAAATGTATGGCCCAGTGGCTGTCACAGGCTGGTAGTAATAGAGCTGCTCTCCAACAGACTTGCTTTCTAAGTGCCTGGTGCTATGTCTTAATTTGTAATCTAGTCAAACCAATTGTCCGCTAGCTGAAAAGGTCACGGAGACAATAGACTACATACTTTCCATACTGTAGAAAAAAAACAAAAAAAAAACAGGTTGTCTTTTGTATTTTTTTTTTTTTTTTTTTTAAACCAGAGATGTAATTAAAACACCTTGAGTTTTACAGGTGAGAAGGCCACCAACAAACATCTGCAGGAAACACAAGAGGAACCGCGCTTCTTCCTGCACTGAGAAAGAGCATTTGGTTAGAGGTGAATTCCCCCATCTTCACTGAAAAGTGTCCCCTCCGAGGACAGGTTCACCTGCTCGTGCAGTCAGCGTGCGATTTTTTATAGATTACGACCAACGGCTGTGGCAAAGGGAAAAAAAAAAAAAGAAGAAGCTTGCCGGGAAAAACAGAGTGATTCAAAGCAACGCAGGAGAAGCAGAGGGGGAACTTAAAGGACGTGATTTATCTGGGCTTGATTGCGTGTTAATCGAGGTTACGTGTATTAAGTGGAATCTAATTGGAACAGACACTGGCAGTCTGACAGATCGACATGATGCAGATGGATGGAGGGGGGAGAAAGGGGGAGTGAGGGAGATGAGGAAAGGAAGAGGGAATGGAAGAGAGGAGCGTACAAGGAGCGGGAGAACAACAGACGCAAATTAACATTTTGTTTTCTAACACGGCCAAACAGAAAGAGTTTTATGATAGCAAACATAAAAAGGAAAACTAACACGGAGGCAGTTGAACCGCAGAAGAGGAGACCCTTCTGTCGGGGTCGTTTCACGTTCGCCTCATGATTGGTGGCTGGTGAAACGTGTAGAGAAGGACACACACGAGTGGGATTTTGAGTGACATGACACAGCACCGGAGTCCCCCCCCCCCCCCTACAGTTGCCACAAACATTGATTTCTGCTTTTTTAGAAATGAGAGGGACAAAAAAAAAAAACTCCCAGGAAAACAAAAAAGCGAGGTAAAGAGGTCGAGCGACAGCTGCCAGAAGATTTCTCACCTCGAAGAAGCGACGAGCAACTGTTCTGTTGGTCTTTCATACTCTGTTTCTCTTGACAAGCAACAACTGTTTAAAAAAAAAAAAAAAAAAGACCTCTCCCCAAATATGAAGTATTTAGCTCGTGAGCTGAATGACCCTTTCAAATGTTACCAGAGAAACAAATCATAAAAGAGGACCACCTGTTAAAGCCAAGCAACTGCTCACTCATAACTAATATACCATTTGTCCCCCCTGGGGACAAATAAGGAAAACTTTTCTTGTGGAAAAAGGCCCAATGTGCAGAAATTCAAATTTGAAGCTGAAAA
This sequence comes from Xenentodon cancila, assembly GCA_014839995.1. Lineage (NCBI taxonomy): Eukaryota > Metazoa > Chordata > Actinopteri > Beloniformes > Belonidae > Xenentodon > Xenentodon cancila. The sequence goes on along the minus strand of CM026204.1, from coordinate 21,128,288 downwards.
TACAGCGCTGGATAGATATAATTTCTGATGTGACATTCCTCTGAATTGGTCAGGGTGGTTATAATTGGTAACGGGGGGGGGGGGGGGGGGGGGGGGGGGGGGGGGGAATTACAAAGTGTGAGTGACATGAACGGCCTCAAAGCAGCAAATAGCCCAGAAGCATAAATGAGTGTCAGACTAAACCACGGGTAAAGCAGGGTGGAAATATAATAGATCCCAAAAAAAAAAAAGAGTCAATCCTGGTGGAAGTTAGCTGAAAACAAAGACAGAAGTGACACATAATCAAAAACGTCGATGATCGGGGAAGTACAGGCACCAGAAGAGATAAAGAGGGCAACTCTGGCATAATTTAGGGGCGGCGTGCGGGACGCTACGGCACTAGAAACTTCACTCATCAACACAAAATGCCTAAATGGTTCCCGACATGATCCCATCATAGCACAGAGACAGGGGAGTTGCTTCGGTCATCCGTTGATTTGATCTATTGTGACTGTTACACTAATGCCATTAATAAGGGCAAAATTGCTATTTTGAAACAGAATTTTCATCCTCTTCATCTGGCTAATCTTGTTGCCTCTCTCTTCCTACACAAAAGCCGACCGTGTGTGTGTTTATTAGTGTGTGTGTGTCAGTGACTGTGCCTGTGATCCCCACCATGTAATGGCTCTAAGGTCATTTATATTTTCTAGGCTTGGTGTACAATGTCGATGCATAGCAACATTTTGCATGGTGGAAAACAAAACAGTCCGAGCTTTGAAATGTGATACCTGCTATTTTGGATATTTTGCGTTCACCATCTGGCCTGATAAAAAAAAAAAAAAAGAAAAAAGAAAAAAAAAATCCAAGCCTCACCTTAAAAAAAAAACATTCAAACATTCAAATTCTGTAAAATCTGTATCTGTTTTGTTTTTTGTTTTTTTACTTATATATGGTCGAATGAACACCACAGAGTTATGTATGAAGAACCGGACATTAAGATACCTGAAAAAATTAAAAATCATAGAGTATGAAATTTACAATCAGTTCAACTACAGTAGACGGTGTGCATGTCCATTGCATGTTCATGTTGAATATGAATGTGTGTGTGTGTGTGTGTGTGTGTGTGTGTGTGTGTGTGTGTGTGTGTGTGTGTGTGTGTGTGTGTGTGTGCAGTATATTGAGCCCTCATCAGCCTCTAACATTGAGAGGAATGACACTCTGTGATCAAGGACATGAATTGCTCATTGATTTTTAGGGGCCAGCTTAACTATCCATTCCAATTGATTTTTAGCTTTGCTGGGTGTGCGAGTTATGGCAGTTTTAATGTATCATCTGTATGTGTACTCATCACCCACAGCAAGAGGATTTACAATAGTCTGCGGAAAATGCATATACACCACCACATGCAAATGATCAACAGGGACTTTATCCATTTCTTTTCTTTTTCTATTATAAGTTCCAGGACGCCGACGCCATAAAACTTACATTGAAAAAAAAAAAATGTTATGTTTGTTTGTAGCCTGATAAATTCAGAAAAAAACAAAACCAAAGCATGCGAATGATCTGTTATCGCCTTTGATGCTAATCAGCAGCATGAAAAATAAAATTTTAAATCTCCTGCAGCAGTTACTTTGCAGAGGGAGGCCTTCATGCAGCACAAACAGACATAAAACATCAGTTTAAGAGTTTTTCAACACTTTTTCATCTTAGTTTTCGGTCATCTTCTTCTATTTTCTCCTAGCTGTGTACTGCCATAAAAACTCATATTACCACAAATTAACAATTCATATAAACTATTAATAATCAATGATTTGATGATGTAAGAAACAAAGTCAGAGCAATGTGATCCAAAAGGCGGTCTAAAGTCATCTGTCAGGTAGAAAGTCATTAAAATAGGGGCTCGTTTTCCTGTGCCAAGCTTAGGTTTCACAGAGGCAGGGATACGTTTCTATTCTTCAGTGGAGGGCTGTGCACTCATATGATATCTCTTTTACGACATTGCTCTCAATAGCTCGTCTTTTTTGTCTCTAGTGTTTTTCTCCAAATCAAATAGCCCTTTTTCTTCCAAATGGTTTGGGTAAAGCGGTCCTCTGTGTGAGGTAACTGCCTTTTTTTATGCAAGAAAGGCTTACATAAAGCACACTTTACTCCATCTATTAAACAAAAAAAAAAAAAAAAAAGAAGTCTGCTTAATTAATGTTTTACAAGTGCTGCTGTATTCTTAGTGAAAAAAAAGCCTCTATCAAAGCTGGCAGGTTCAGATTACGTACGCTAATTGAAATTCTGAATTTCTAAGCCAACTTCTTTTTGTCCCCAGCTCATTCTCTTTCTCCCTGTGCACACAATAAAGTCTAGCGTTTTGTAGTCCACAAATGGCATCAAATCATCTAAGTAATGTGGGCTTTTATTTTTTTCCCTATATTATCATGTTCTGCTAGTGGGTTCATGAGACAGCTTAATAAAGCAGTAACTGCTTGGGGAAGCCTGAGAACCTACTGTGTGGGTTCATGCGTGTGCACTTATGCACACGCATGAACTCGTGTTCTGCCTCCACTGGAGACCTCGAAGCAGAAGGCAAAGCCGGGTTCCACACACTCAAGTAGATTTTCCAAAAGAAAAAGAAGACAGAGCAAAGCCAGTGAACAAAAGAGGGTGACTAATACAGAAAGCAAAGGCAAAAGTAAGACATTTAGCTCATGGGCTGACATTCACGGAGCCCATATTAACACGGCCTGTGCACAATGAACGCAGAACAATTTATAGGTTATGCATGCATTCAGTGTTGGAGGAAGACGAGCTGAGTGAACAGCTGCAGGTGCGCGAGCAGCCGCACCGAGGCTGCGTCTGGACAAGCATCACAGACGCCAAATGCCACGGTGGGGGGGGAACGCAGATTTCTGTTAACTGGTGACGACGATCTAAGATGTAGCTGGAGTCCAGCTAGAATATGACAGTTCATATTCCACATGATCCCTTCACAGAACAACTTTCAACTTTCAGTGCCAGCGCAATTTATCAGGACATGTAACTGTAACAGGTGATTCAATAATTGCAGAGTTTAAAAAAATGTATTCCTCGATAACCTTCGTTTCGAGTTAATGATTGCAGCAAAAGAAAATGGTTTATCTTCCTTTCCCTTTTATATTTACTCAAACTGCCTCCTTTTGGTGAGGTATTATTTTATTGTCTTGTTTTGCAATCGTTATAACTTTGTATTCTTCTCCCAAGGTCAGGCTCTAGTGTGTCACAGGGAGTTTTTACACATGGGGCTTTTCAGGTCACTTCCATTGTATTTACATCAAATAATTTTTGATAAGGGATGTAAAAGACCTATAAACCCTGTATCATAAACAGGAAAGGGGTAAGTTGAAATAAGGACAAAAGATCAACGGCTGAATTTTTTTCTTATCTTAAGACACATTGATATTTTTTGAGAACTATTATCACTCCCTCCCTTTGAAGCCCCCTCACGAACCCCCGCTGCCCTCCCTCTGCTCAGTAAGAGCGCAGACTTGTTAGATTTAGTCCAATGGCCTCCCAATGCAACCTGCAAAGCAAGTTCTTGTTTCATAGAGTACCTCCTCTGTTATCTCCCCAGCACTATAATCACTTAACAAAGACTTTTTGCATTTGCACGAATTAAAACATCAATAATGCATAAGTGCATTTCAGTTTTGAGTGATTGTGTCCCCGTATTGGGATGGAATATCCCCCTCCAACAGTGGAAAAACTCTTGCTCGCCATCTCCTGTCCCACAAATGACTCAGAGGAGCCACGGCCCTGCTTGGAGCAGCGACCCCCTCTTGGTGTAAGCTGCGGTGAGCGTTTGGGATCCGCTTCGGTGACGGGACAAAATGGCTGGGGCTGAGTGGGATGCGGAAGTTGTTTTAAAGCGAGAGGCATTAAGTGGTGGTGGTGCATCAGTGCAAGAAGGCAACACCCTTGAGTGACGCAGCATGGCATCCTTCCCTACACAACACCACCACTGTGTCCTCAACGTTTATGACTTGTGGTCGGCACAGCAACACGGGTCTGATTCTAATTCAGGTCTGCATGTTTGCACCATCCCTGCATGGCTAAATCTTCCTGACCAAGTCTCTTATTTTCCCAGATGAAAACACCAGGCGTCTCATATGGTTGTCAGGGAGCCTTGCTTCAAGCAAGTTATGTGCGAACATTGCGCTTGGACAAGGAAAGGAAGGGCGGCGGCATCATGGGAAAGAAATTTAGGAACACCATAACCAGGACACTGTTCATGCTACTGTTTAATTTAGAGGCAAAACCTCCTTCATATTTATTACTGCAGTTGTGACTGAAGTTGTGCTGACTACGGAGGAGTTGAGCATCATTATCGGACTAGTAAATCCATGACCAGTACCATTCCGGCGCCAATAGAGGGCTAGCTTTTCTATACAGATGGCCTCAAGGACAATTAGCAGTAATGATTGGTTGGTACATAAATGAGGGAAATCCTATTTGCTCCCGCACTTGCGGATGATCACAGACCCAGTGCTTTTAACATTAATATGGATGGCTGCTTAAAGGTAACTTGTAAATGTTGGTGAGAAACACGACGTACTGTGGAGAGACCAACATCAAAGTGACCGTTTCTCATTCGGATATCGAAGGGAAACACAATTCAGGAAGGCTGAACTTTAAATCCTTTGCAGTGATCACATTGTTATGAAAAATAAGACAAGAGACAAATAGCACAGTGATTTAAAATATTATCTCTTCAATCATATCCTTTTCCCCAGATATCTTCATCTCCCCCTCCCTTCCCTGTCAGTTAGTCTGGCAAACAATCCCCTTGTTAGCAAACTGTTAAGACAGCCGCTTGGTATACAAATTGCGCTCGACCAAGCGAATTTGTTTTGCAAGGGTGACCTGTTTAATCATCTCATTTTCTTTGGCGGACATTTATTCATCTGGTTTCCACGGTTACAGAGAACATTAAGGGGCTACAGTAATAAGGCTGGAGAGTCAAACAGGTAATAAAAAAATTAACGCCATTTTCCGGCAGCCGAGGACAGTGGGTGAAATGAATCAAGGGAGAGGTGAGAGAAGCAGAGGGGGGAACAGGAGGGCTGGGTGTGCGTTGGGGTGGGAGCTCCAATATTGTCCAAACAATAAGTGCTTATTTCACTCTGAAGATCAGGTGGTGCTGTTATGGACATGACACTTTGGGCACAGAGCAGCAGAGATAAAGCTTATAACATAGCCATGTTCTTTTTTTTTTTTTTTTTTTTTTTTTATTGTCATTCAGCGATTGCGTATCAGAACAATTAAAAGTTTGTCTGAGATATCTATCAACTTTGCTCTTTTTTTATTTCTCCTGCGCTTCAGAGAAAAGATCATTTATAAAAACTGGCAATGCAACGTGTCAATAACGTACAAGGGACAAGATGACATTTAGAGCTCGTGGAGAGGAGTGTTTCGTAGTACTCCCAAGCTGAACAATTCTGCCTGCTGCTGTCAACCGAAAACCAAAACCGGCAGAGACAGAAGAAAGAAAAAAAAAAAAAAAGGGGAAAATAACCTCAGAGATCGGAGAGTTTGTTGCTGTCTAACTATACAAAACAGTGACCTACACACAAATTGTGCGAGTCCAACTTCATGCCAAATATAGAAAATTCCGGTACAATAGGGGGAACAGGTGCTGAGGGCCCATAGAAAGTGACGAAGCCAAAGAGCCGGGTGTCTGCTGAATGCCAAATAAGGTTGTGAGGCACGTTGCACCAAGACACAAACAACTGACTGTTATGTGATTTTCTAAGTCTGATGACTGTCACAGAGTCTTCCATGAACTATCTTCCCTATGGTAACTCGCTCTTTAGGAGCATTTCCCCCTTTAATAATAACTGAACAAGAGAAAACAAGCAACACATTTTATGCATTACTCATTTCTCCACTCCTTTCACAAGTATGCCCAATTGACAGCATAGCTTTGGCACTCCTAAAATATCCACAAAACCTCTCAACCTAACCCTTAATCATTTAAATTGTCTGGTTTAACCTGTATTTGGGCATTTTACCCTGCCAACACCTGTCCCCCACCCTTACATAAAAACAAACCAAATTAAGTTTCTTATTTGTTTGCTGTCGAGTTACTCGTATATATTGCCGTTGCTGGGGGTGGCTCTGCAGGCTGCAGAGGGAATCACAACCGCTGGCACAGAACATCTCTTGGGAAAGGGAGGGAAAAAAGAGATATCAGCCGACATGCACGCGCGCACACACACACACACACACACACACATAAACGTGTTGTACGCACTCTAGCATCAAACCGCTCGCGTGTCACAAGCAGCGCTCCCCTCTCTTCACTTGCAGGCAGAAGCCCGAGGAAAAACCTCTCGCTACACATGTGGGGTGAAATCCCCAAAAGGGGATACAGAACGGACATAAAAATGGCTAAGCTGGAGCTCGGGAACTGCCAACTGTTCTACTAACAGCCTCCTAACAGGTGTGGGCTCCAGAACCATGTCATCCTATCAAGTTACAGAGTTTAAAAAAAAAAAAAAAAAAGGAGAAAAAAAAATCCAGCAAACTGCATGCTGCTGAACTCTTCCCCCTCTTCTCCATCTTTCCCCTTCTCTTTCTGTTGTGACAGAAGTGAACAGCTGGGCTTCAGATTTATCATGTACAGACAGTAATTATTGCTGGTGCTGCCTGCTACCGACCCAAGTGAATAGAATGTCACATGAAAAAAAAAGAAAAGAAAAGAAAAAAAAAAAAAAAAAAACACACCGCATTAGGGGGGCTGAAGTCGAGGGGTGCCGGGTTGGGGACTGTGTGACACAAAAGGCAGAGCGGGGCAGAGTTTAAACGTCACCACGCTCCTGTTTGCAGTCAATTATGGCTGTGGACAGGGGCACTGGCACTATATCTCAGCGGTGCAAACATTTTCTGAGTCAAAATAAGAGTGAAAAAAAAAAAAAAAAAAAAAAAAAAAAAGGTTTGCATGCTTGTTTCTGTTTATTGTTTTTCTTTTTTTCCTATTTTCAAAAATAAAGCCAGTCATTGTAGCAGGCCCTGAATTCCTGTCAAAGAATAGGTGGCTGAGAAGTGAAACTGAGAAATGTACTCACCAAAAAACGCCAAAAAAACAGGCTTAAAGTGAGAAGACAGACCAGGTTTAACACCCACTCTTCTCTTGTCTTTCATTTAGGTTCTTATCATTCATGGATGATTAACCAAACTTTCCTACATTTATTCTTTAACAAAGAAAAAAAAACAAACAAACAAAAAAAAAAAAACAGGGAAAAACTGCTGATATTGGATCACATAAAGTATTCCCATAATTATTTAAAACCAGTCTGATCCTACTCGCTGCTTTTGTTTCAATGAAAAGAGATTGGGATAAATGCATTTATTATCCATGTCAGTCACTGTCCTTGTCATTAAACAGTTGACCCGCTGCTCGCTTTCATAAACATCGCGCTGTACATCGTGGTCCGTCACATTCCATCCCTACTAACATATGTACGAGCAGGTTCGCACCTTAAAGACCCTTGGCCACATTTAAAAGGATTAGTCACCACATTTTGTGCTGGCTTAATCTCTCTTTCAGATGGCCTAATAAGTGCGCTTCGATAAGCGAAGCATGCAAATTCATTCATGGCCAGTTGAGACCACGCTTTCAGACGAACGCGCCAAAGTCTTCCACTCTGCTAATTACCACTTCATTTTCCCTTTTTTCCCTCTTATACAGCATATCAACAACTAGAGATTATTCCACTCCCTGACTTTGCATGAAATTCTAATTTCATATGTAAGATTAGGAAACGGAGTCGGGGACAAAAGGAGAAAAAAAAAAAGTTACTAGAAGGTTCTCTTCTGACTCCACGAACACGCATACATGACACGGCAGAGTCAGAGTCAGAGTCAGAGTCAGAGTCAGAGTCAGCGGTGAGATTAAAGGCAGGGTGTCATTCCCTTAGTTACGTGGAGATTTAATAAAAGAAATAAAGCTGTATACGTTACAACCAACTACCCTTAATTTCTAGGACAGCATAAATAAAATTGACATTTTACCGCTTCCCTCATTTCTTTTTAATACAGTCATTTAACAAACATGAGCTGTCTAAGATAATAAAAAAAAAACAAAAAAAAAAAAAACTTTAGCAGTTATATTTTAGATAATAAAGGCAATGAGGATCCAAGGTGCAACCTGTTTATCATTCTGGAATATTTCCTCACCAAGTATTAATTAGGCCATTACTCCAGATTGGTGACGGGAGCTTTGAGGTTTTAATTAGGTGCCGGCCACTGCATGAGTGCACATGAGTGAAGAAAGGGGGTGGCAATGCCACTTGCCTCGTTCCTGGCCCATATCAAGTAGCCCCGAACACTTTGGCTTCTGCGGCAAGATGCATGGCAGCCCACGTGCATCTGGAGTTTATTTGATCATTTGATCTCTGATGTTACCTCTTCCTGCTGGTACACACACACACACACACACACACACTTATCAAAAAAAAAAAAAAAATCCAGTTGGTGTGATTTGGGTATTAAAATGTGGGGGTTAAGGTAATTATGGTGTTGGGTGGTTTGTGTCTGATGACGGGGCACACGCTCAATCAGGACTCAGCTGTCCCTCTTTCTCTTCACCTCCTCCCCCAAAACACACACGTGCGCGCACACACACCTCCCAGCCCTTGTCTGATGTCTGAGTTCCCCCTTTTCTACCCCTACCAGTCTGCTAAAAGCAAGCACAACACAGTCACAGCCTCACGCAACATCAATCACACACTGAGAGCGGCCCATAAAACTACACAAACATGTACGCTGCCATTAACTGTTGTGTCTGACACTTTGTAAAAATCGGATAAAAATTTAAAAATGTAAAAAAAAAAAAAAAAAAAAAAGGATTAAGACTTAAAAAATTAAAACTAATAATTCTTTTGTTAAGTTTAGAATTCAAATAAAAATGAGCGTTTCGAAATACAATTAAATTAAAAAAGAAAACAAAAAGAAGGAACAAATATAGACATTTTTGCTTTAAACAACAAACAGTTTTGCTTCTGGTCAGAATACTGAAATGAAAATTTTTTTTAATAACAAAAATTATATATTTTTCTGGAATTCCAACAAGGTCTTAAATAGATAAATCCTGAGAATGTGAGAGTTTTTCTTTCTCATTTGACAAGGCGATACTAATCACCTCGTTGCTGAGAAGCGCTCTTCCTTGACAAGGCTCCTTAGAATACAAGGATGCCCCAGGAGAAATCGGCATGAAAGAAGTTAAAGACAATGACTCGCATTTTTTCCCCCCTCCAAACGTCTCCCTGTAAAATTTATTTCGAAACTCTGTTAATCTGCTGTACACAACATTTCCATTAGCATAGCCCAGCCCCCTAATAAAAATTCCAGCTAGTTTAATTAAAAAATGTAAATTTACTGGCATCCAAGGAGCAGCAGAAAGAGGAGTGCAACAGCATATTTTATTGCTTAAGACATCAAATTGATTCAGGTTATTGCTAAATTGTGATAAAAGGTTATTGAGGACCTTCAGACCTGGGCTTGTTTTTCTCCTTCATTTCATCCAGGTTTTGTGGAGGCCGTAAACGATGGAGAGGGCCACAAAGGGTTAATGAGACAACTCAGTGAGAGAGAAGGCAATCAACATTATGACTCATAAGAGAGGAGAAAAACATTTTCCAGACTGATGAAAAGTTTGAAATTAGGGTGTGTCATGACAACAGTTAAACTTGTTTGTTATTATTTTAAAACGTAATGCAGGACACCTTAAATAACCAGATATAATATGCGAGCCCTCGTGTCTCTCTGTTGCATACGTTTGTCAGTCCCTGTGGTCGCAGGGGGCTGCTATGCAGCCTCTCAGTTTTGCTTCACAGGACACGTTATCTTTAGTTTGTCTCTTATTTGTTATTAATACTGCCATGTGTAGGTGACCACGGTGGTGTCAAGGGTTCTGAAGCGAAATAGAAAGAGACTGAAGACAAATTGGGAAGGATCAAAATAAAATCCAGAGAGAATAAACATTTGAAAATAAAAGCCTAAAACTAAGCCTGCTTAAAGTATGAATCACAGATTTCTTTCTAAACACTTAAAAACCTCGCAGATGTATTTTATAAGAATTCTTTCTGTAATTTAAAACACCCCGTACGCATTATAAAAATACCCCACTCAAAAATATAATAACCTTTGCTAAATATTTCTGGACTGTATGAGTTTAATATAAGCCGTTTCAAAAATAGATCAGATATAACCGATCACGTTTAAAAAAAAAAAAAAAAAAAAAAGGCAGAAAGAGAGAGAGCGAGAGCATGATGTCTCAAAAACAAAAAAAAAAGAAACAGTTAAGTGAGTTTTATCATTTATAGAGTAATGATATGTAAAGGCAGTATTAATACACATATTACGAATGGAAGACAGCACTTTACATGCAGTCAGGGAACAAACGCACACACATACAGCACACACAACGTCGAAACACGACTGTAAAATATACTGCTGAAACACACACAAAAATATATGTAAAGTGAAGAGGAGAGTGACACTTAGTTATCCAGTTACAGAAGGACTGTCTATCTGAAAGTGTGCACACACAGTCGGTTGTAAAACTGGCAGCTGAAGGCATCAAAACCTAAGTATCCTGACACACACTTGCATTTTCACATAAAAAGGTGATCACTGCCTTTAAAGAAATACGAAATTAATAATGCTTTGGTGATCATTTTGAAATTAAATGTTACAAATTCGATTTATTGGCATGACTAGAAGCTTATGTAACGACCCCTATGTACTGTATTTACACTAATTAGAGGCACCTGAAAGGTGTTAGCACTGCTCCTGTTCCCTTTACATGTGTGAAAACATAAGCAACACAACAGTTTGTTTGCTTTGTCCCCTTGGCAACAAACCCTTAGGCCATTCATGCTGCCCTTACGGTATTGCCTGTGCCTCACTGGGTCAAACCCATACCTGTATCTGCAGTAAACCAAATATTAAATATTAAAAATAAAAGCTCTGAACAAGCAGGAGGAATGTAGAAACAAAAAAAAAACAAAACAGAAAAACAAACAGCCTGACGAGGAAATGTGCTGCTTATATAAAGATATAGTCTGATAGGAGAAAATGAAACTTGCTCTGCTAACTTTCCTCACATGTGTGCTGCGTTTAACACAGCGTCATGAACCGTGTGGAGGAGGAACGGGCAATCATATTTGATATTGCAGTCACCTTTGGGCACTGTCAAAGAGCTATAAATAAGGGTGTTGCAACACTTGAGTATACGTACGCGCTGGCACATAGTTTAATCCTGAACAACTTCCCCTCTCTGTATATTTAGCCAGAGATAAAGGCACACCTTAAACTGTCAGCTAATAAAACATATCTGACAAAGATAAAAAAAAAAAATTTTTTAAAAAGAGAGAGAGAAGAGTACTCACCATATTCAGGGAAGTCGAAGTTAAATCCTCTCAGGCATGTAACTTTCATAATATTACTCAACTCTGTTAGAAAGTCATTCGAATGTAGATTGTTGAAAGGGGAAATAAAGCGGAAAAGTAACTAGATTTATAAAAAAAAAAAAAAAAAAAGCTTCCTTCAATCAAGCACTAAACTCCTTGACATGTAATCTGTCAATAGTTTGTTGCTGAGATAATGCCGGCTGCCACGAGCTGCTTTGATTGGCAGCTTAGGGTCTGGCCCCTCCTTCCTTTGGTTTGACGAGGTGGAGGGGGGGAGTTAGGTGAAAGAATACGGAGCCTACCCCTTCCCTGCTCTCTCTCTTTCTCTCTCTCTCTCTCTGTTGCTCTCTCACTTCGCTCTCCCCGCTTTGCTCCCATACACACACAGACAAACACACACACACACAGACCAAGCTGTTGGTGATGTTGTCTGAATAGGCTGATAGGAAATTATGGCAGAGGAACCGGAGCAGTTTTTTCTCTCCCTCCCTCAGTGGGCTGGCCTTTCCATCTTTGTGGTCTTCTAGCCTTTCAACTCTCTTGGGGTGGAGCCTCCACTGCCTCTATTCAAATGAAGTGAGAACTACACTTCACAAAAAGGTTTATGTGGACGAAACGATTACACATTTATGAAAATATATCCCACTTTTATTGATTTGAAGCTTTTAGGCTAATTATTCAAATGAAACAAGAGTGTTATTACATATAAAAGGGACAGGCATAATTGATCTTTTATATAACACAAGCGCAGTAAGTAAAAGTATATTTTGACAATTTCATAAGCAATTCACACACTTATTAAATCATAATTAAATGTGCACTCAGTAAAAGAAGCACAATAATATAAAACAGTCCGCAGTCTTTTGAATAAGCACCGAGAGTTTTTTAAATTTCTGACTAAAACATTACTACAGCACTTTCAGCTCAAAGCGAACTCAAACTGTTTCACTTCTCTCACAAAACAGAAATCCTCTCTGTTTCAGCGCAGTGTAGTTTACTCTCTTTGCTCATCTCCCTTAGAGTGCACTCTTTCTCTATCCCCTCCCTCTGATAAGCTATCAGTTTTCATTGTAATTTCAGGTGAAATGATAAACGACGGCCGTTACCAGGTGACAATGAATACTTTATAAGACAAACCCCTTATTTGCCTGGCAGTTTCTTCCGCAGTGGCATGCAAAGTGCCCCTGGGCCATTTGTACATAATGCCCATGTACTGTAAACATGGCTCCGTGTCAAGAATGTGGAATTTACAGAGTGACACAAAATAACAAGAACGTCTAAACTTTCAAAGGTAACAGGATATTCCAGTTTTCCACGGCAGTTACATATATATATATATATATATATATTTTTATTTTTTTTTTTTTTCCATAAAGGTGTTGTATAACTAACATTAACTGGTTAGAGAAAGAGGAAATGAGCAGCTTTATGGCGGTGACTATAATGCTGTGATACATATTTCTGGGTTCGGTTCCTGGCTGCTGTCAAAACAAAGCAAAGTATTCACGTAAAATTAGTTTTGGTTGACTCTGACATTATTATGACTCATTCTGGTTAATGGTAAAAAAAAACAAAACAAAAAACCCATTTGTCTCCATTCACCTAACCCACATAAAGGAAAACTTCCATAGGAGTTCCTATCAGGGTCCACCCTTGCATTGTACCATAAATAATAGTTTAGTTTTATTTTCCCAGTAAGCATGATAAACTGTAATTGCTTTTGTTTTTTTATGACCTGACCTGTAAACTGCAGTTTCTTTCTGTTGCAAAGGTGGTGTATAAAACCTTTTGCTGTCAGTCCTGTTCTTTATCTATTGCATATTGCACAAACAACATATTATGTTTGTTGGATTAGTGTGATTTGGTAAAGCATAATACCCTTGTGGATCATTACTTCAAAAGTCTGACTTAAATCCTCCTATTGCAACAGTGGTAACAAGTTTATAAATCTTAGTTATCTACTTGAAAAGTGATGCAAAACACATGTACATGAAAACTTCCACAATATCTGCAAACTAGATCTCGAGGGACACTATGGTGCACGGGGGGTGTTTTCATGTAACAATGTCCACGGTAGGGAGGGGTTTGTCGTCCATGCATTACAACCCTCTGGACCTCGAGCTGCCATCTTTGGGGGTGAAACCATTACTTTTCAAAAGGAGCTGTGGGGCTTTTCGTTTGATGTGGTCCGAGGGTATTGTATGGTGCATGCGGGAGAATGTTGAGGGCAAGGTGGAGTGTGTATGCATGCGAGTGTGTGTGTGTGCATTGCTGTTCATGTGACATGGTGGGGGTACATCAGTCAAAGGGCTGCCGGGCCAGACGTTTGGCTGCCCCTGACAGGGCACTCCAGGAGGGGCTGGTCGGTTGCAGGGCCCACTCCGAGTCCTCCGTTCCCCAGGACAAAAGCTACGGCCCAGTTGAAAGATGTGAATTCAGTGGCTTTTGTGCTTAAAGCCCAGAGACATGCCGAGTGAGAAATCTGACCTCTGCCGAAAGTCAGATTGTGTTTTTGAACCCTGCCTGCTCTCTGGCAGTTTGGGGCAAGAAATGAGCGAGCGAATGGGATGGAGTGGGTGTGAGTTGTCGTGGAGTGGAGTGCTGTCCTACCCGGCAGAATGTCCAGGTGGTGTGTGTGTGTGTGTGTGTGTGTGTGTGTGTGTGTGTGTGTGTGTGTGTGTGTGTGTGTGTGTGTGTGTGTGTGTGTGTGCGTGTGTGTGAGAAACATGAGGTCACACAAGCAACATCAACCACTTCTAGAGCTGTAACTTTGAAGACAACAAATTAAAACAGTTTGTGTTTTTCAGCCAACAGTTAGCCGTTGATATTCACCGTCATGTTGTATAAAATTGGCAGGAAATTGAATGTGTAAAACCTTAATTCTCAAGGAGGTTCTTTTAAAGTGAGTCTACAGCAAGAGTTCACCCTGGTGTTATTGGAGGAATGCCTGTGATGTGGAATATTATTCCCTCTCACGTCTGTTTATATTTTATTATATATTTATTTTAAAGCGGAGGAGCAGCTGAATATTAAACCTACTCACAGATATAGTCAGAACATCGATCGAAACCAATACATTACATGATCATTGTTTGCCTCACTTGTGACGATGATTCTTGACTTTCACAGTTGATTCGCATAATTGTTCCTTAGTTGAGTACTATATTCATGCACATACATACACGGTGGCAGAATCTGATCACAGACAACAGCTGAAGGTAATTAACAGCGACTTTGCATGAAGTATAAGATATATTTGCATGCCAACATCCTTGCTTTTCTCGTGTGTTGATAGTTGATGAATCATGATATAGCCCATTTTTGTGCAACTGTGTGAGTGAAGATTTTCCAGATAAAACAGGCCTATGTTTTTCACTCATACATTTTTCTTGACACTGCTTTCATCCCCCAGCCGTAATCATCATATCTCCCCCATTGCTCTCCCGGATGCAGACATCCATAATGCAATCTTCCTAATTTTGATCCCTCGCAATCTGGTTTTAAAAGGCAGGAGAGAAAAAAAAAAAGGGGGGGACATATTTCTGAAGGCTCGCTTGGTAATCATTTTAGACAGATAGCCTTTCCCATCGCAGATGAGCAAATATTTGTAAACCAGCTATCTAATGGAAAATTATAGTGAAATTAGAGTGAAATTCATGACGGTGAAATCCGATTATCTATAATTCTATTATGCCATCTTAGCCCACACAGCATATTTTTGTAGAGTTTTTTCCATAAATACCTATGCCAGGGGTCCTGCTAATCAAATAAAATTGAAATTCATCTTCCCATTAAATTCAATTAGCTGCAATTTCTAAAGCCTAACAAAGATTTTAATTACTAAATTATAAAATTCTCCCTAGCCAAATTGGGGAGAGAAAAAAGTATATCCCTTGCATCTGAAAAACAAACCCATGAAAGGAAATTGTTGATCAAAAAAGATATCCAGGGGAAAATAACATTAGGGAGAGCACTGGGGCCCTTATTCAGCGAGTCTGGGTGGGGAGTGACGTGTGCCAAGTGCTAGGCTCCTGGGCTGGAGGAAATGAACTTAGCCGAGGTTCTCTTTGTCTCTAAATGTCTGCCCTCAGAGTTATTATGCTATAATTGACTAATTGACACCTTAATTTCATTTATGGGGCTCCTGTGTTCATGAAGCAACCTCTGGGTGGGGCAGTGGTCTTGAGCGGAAGCAGGGAAGTCGACATCCAGGACACCAGGTAAGGCCTTAGGCCTTTGGTTCTGTCCTCTGCAGATGATGATTATGTATTTGATAATGAAATGGTCAGGAAGAACACACTGACTTAGCAGAGGCTTAAGGAGCATCTTACAGTACTCGTATGTTTAAATCCCTCTGATGCATGCTGATGGGTAATAATCATGCATGTCCGGCATTACAATCTGTCACTGCAGACACAAATGACCTCCTTCAGGGTCACGGGAGTTTATTTTTAGGATGTAAGTTTCTTAAACTCACCGAGGGAGATTAAAGTAAGGTTTTGGCCTCTTTAACCTCACAGGTGACAAAGACTGCATATTGTGTTGTTTTATTTCATCTCTGTGAATGCAAATGAATCCAGAATCTACTACCAGCAACGTTTAGATACAGAGTAATGACTGCTAATAGGACAGCTTAGGGGTCTCGGGTCAGCAACAAGGTCCATTTCCCAGCCACCCCCTGCTCCTCACCAGTGGGCCACCAAAATAACAGCTCAGCACCCTCTGCAGACTACAAAGCCCCGTCTGAAAAGGCACCTGCTGCTGTTTATTCACTTTAGCTCCTTTGGCAGCTCGATCAGTCTGTTTAAAGGACACGTAGTAGAGAAAGACTGACTGGGAAATGATGAATTATTTAAGTACGATGTCTAATTGTTTCAAGGCAGACATCTTGTTTTTGAAAGGTAAAGCTTGGGGGTGGATGTGGGTGTACTGGGGGGGGGGGGGCTTTTTGTGAAGAGGTCTATGTACTGTGTAATTCAAGCAGTCTTGTACTTGAAGTGGCTGCGTAAATATGACCAAACTGAAACTTTAATCTGCTTTTTCCACACCCAAGCTGGCTGGGTATTAAAGATAATCTTTTTTGTGTGTCATATGGTGGAAGATATAGATGGAGCTAATTTTTTAGAGACAAATCTGATATTTGTCAACTGGTTGAAAAAAACCTGGGGATTTTCTCCTAATCCTCCCTTGGATATGAAGGCGCGTTAACAGCAAAATGCAGATGGTGTTCTGTGCACGGAGAGTACCCAGCACAGCGCGGTGCATACGGAAAGGCGCAGCTAGCCTCGCCAGGGCTCAGCACAACCTGCAGATAGCAAACTCCCCCCACATTCAATTAACAAGCCACTAATGAAAGCAAAAGCATGTTAGTTTATTCCACAACACAAACTTTGCAAAATACATTTCTTAGTTGTTTCTCTTTACTCTTTGTTTCCTTGCTGACATAACATTCTTACTTCTAGGCCGTCTTCATCAAATATTCAGTTGCAACTCAATTGCAATAAGGAAAAGAAAACAAATTATAAATAAAAAGGAGGCATAAATCTTTCAGGATCCTAATTCTAACTTTCCCTTGGAGTGTTTCTGGCTTTATTTTGTCACATTAAGCAGTTTTCCCTTCCGTTCCCACTGCTAGGCGTGGCTGAATTTACACTGGTGGATTGAGCCTTTTATTCTTCTGCTCTCTTGTTTTGGAGCACTGTGCATTTTGTGGTGTGACTTCTTTTATGCACAATTATCACTTGTGTAACATCTGGTTTTGTTTTTATGAGAGACAGAACAATAAAAATCTATAAAATCTATGGGATGTTCCTTTTTTGGTGGCAGACACACTGTTGGCTCAGTCTGCACTCACCCTGTCAAGCATATCTGCAGCATTACTACCACCAGTCACCACAGTGATGCAAAGCCAACCCTGCTGCTTTATCTTATCCAGTATTTTAGGAGGATATTTGCTCTGGTCACTTTAGCACCAGAATGCAACATGGCAGGGCGCTCTGGATGCATTCCTTGACTTCTTTGTGGCTGCACATAACATTTGACATTGTATTGATACTCATTCTGTGGCCTAAAACACACATGCAGTTAAACATATCCAGCCTCATATCTTAGCTTTAAAGGGAGATGAAATATTAGCTCTACATATGGCGTGTACGCTGAAATGCAGCATACCTCCTTATTGCAGGATGGGTTTAAGTGTGTGTGCTTCTAAACCAATTACCAAATATGCAGCAACAAGTACTGAGGTTGAGAGTATGGGACAGACCAGATTAATGCCAGAAGGACAGTAAAGATGCTGACTGCATAAAAGCTGAAACACGCAGAGAGCAACCGACCATCTGGCCTGCAAACTCTGATAAATTTAGATAATTTCTCTGTATTTAAACTACTTCTCAAAGAAGTTAAAATATTAAAAGCCCAACCAAAATGACACATACTGCCTTTCTTTTTCTTCCGCAATTCTAACGTTTATATATCTGAGTGTTTGAAACAGATCTTACAATTGTGTTAACTGAACCTCGAAAAGAAAAACAGGACACCGGATTTTGAATTATATCATTTTCTATTTAATAAAAATTGCATCAAAAATCAAAATGAGTGAATAAAATACTTAGTATACCCCTAACGTTTCCATCAGAATTAAGTCCTTCTTTCTGCAGTGTGAAAGGTCATTCACGAGTGGAAAACATCCAAGACAATCTCGCCAATCTTTCCAGCGGTTGATGTTTTAGAAAGTTCACCCCAAGATGTGAACATGCGATGCATGTTAAGCATGTTAAATGTTAAACTTCATGACAGTAACATTTGAGGGGATGATTTGAGCTTATCTTGCTGCTACAGGACTTTGGCATCTTTTAGTTATTGAGCCAATTCTTCTGTATCCAAAAATATTCTAAAATCAATCCTACTGCTGGACAGGTAAAGCTGAACTAAAATGTAAAAAATTAAAATTGAAAAACTTTTAAATCAATGGGTTAAACTTGTCATGTGGGGCTGTACTTGCCTAATTTAAGACTTGAGGAACAAACCTATTTATATATTCATTTATTTCAATTAACATGTAAAACTTTAGCAATGAAACAGGTCGATTTTACTGTTTTCACATGACTTTGGGTGACTCTGCTTTAACTTTAACTAACAGATATAATTAACGTAAAAATGTCTTACCTTAACTTAAAATCCTAATTAAGTTTGCTAAGTAAAATCTTAATAGCTTTTATCACAGTTCTTTTTTTTTTTTTTTTGCCTGTTAACATAAAATTACAATTTAAAAAAGCCTTAAAACTGAAATGCAACAGGCAAGGAAGCTATATTAGTCTACTATGAGTGTATTTGTCCTGCACAAGATCAAACCGCCTTCTATTGATTAGTCTTGCTATGGAAAAAAAATTGACATTACACGCACTATGAAATTCAGCATTTTTTTTCTTTTTTAACCTTCAGCGATGCTTGTCATTCGCTTGTAAAATAAATATATAAACATACACCAGGAGCAAGTAAAGGGGGAGAAAAAAAAAATCACTAAAGCTCTTTTGCTGTAATTGGCTGAAAAGCAAGGGCAGCAGAAAATTTACAGGCAGACAACAGTGTGAAGGGGACTCGGTCACAATGCAAAACTAAGCCCTGAGCACCGGCAAGGGAGTCAGCAAGCCAGCACAGGCAAGAAAGTGTCTAGGTGGCTGTCTGGCATATCTTAACTACCATAAGGCACTTGTCTTGCTTTGACGGTAAAGCTGCAGATCACAGTCCATTTTCTGGACAAGTTAAGTAAATAACCCCAGCAAGCATACAGAAGACAGTGACAGGGAAAGAGAAATCCCCCAAAGTCACAGTGGTGGCACTCTACTAAATCCAATCAAACTGAGGAGAGACAGGGAGAAGAGGAAGGGGGGGGTGGAAGATATCCTCTTTGGTGCCTCTGTGTGTCCAACAGCATTGATGCAATAACACCTCATTCAGTGTTTAGCCCTTCTCAAAGGACAGGCAGGGATAACACTTTAAACCCTGTGGCTTTATCTCCTGCAGATTTTCCATAAAATGCCAAGCCAGGGAGCCGGGGCCATGTGACTACCATGTAGGTCAGGGCAGATGGGGGGTAGAGAGTGTGGGAGGTGAAGGGAGAGACAGAGTGGGGGAGGATGGGAGTTTTCTAATGGAACTGTTGAAAATAGCAAGCGGTAACCAGATTAGATCAATTAAGATTCTGCCTGTTGTTGCCATTGATTAGAGAAAGACTGAGAATTTAAACTTAGGCAACAAGCTACTTAACTTAAAAACTGAAGAAATAATTGTAGTTATGGTGTCCATGTTTTGTTTTGTTTTTTGTTTTTTTTTGTTACCGCTGACATTTGGAGTTAAAATTAAAGTTCTATTTGCAAGTCATGTTCTAAAGATGGTGCTTAGATTTTACTCCAACTATGTGGCAACATCTAGCACTTGCTTTCTGATCTTTAGTTCATGCATCTTTTTGAAAAAAGTAATGAAATATGTAATTACAGGTGCCGAGGACACGTGGGCAAGACAACAGACATGTACAACTGGGTTAACTTGCTTCTTACAGTCTTATTTTTGAGTTTGAAAAGTCTTAATTAAAGCGACTGTCTGCTCCTCACAATTAGACAGCTCTGTATGACCAATGAACTGAAACAGATTTCAGAATTTTTGAAATTTATTTCATCTGTGGGTAAAGCCTTTCTCTGTGCAACCAGATGGCAATAATGGAAATTAAGTGATCACTGAGCATAACCAGATCGTTGTTGTGTAACCACTCAGCCCACTTATCACCACCTTTGCAAAACACCTGGTTCACAATATGATATGTATTATTTCTGTGATCACTCCAAGTGGCAAAATATGTGTAGTAATTATTGCTAGAAGAAATTAAAACAAAAAAAGAAAACAGGAAAAAAAAAAAAAACAGCTCTTCTACATATCAAAACACCTGCAGTCTAAGTTAGTATCCTGACCTTATAGCAAGTCCACAAATTCAATACATTCTCCATCTTGCCTCCAAATCTTGGTTTCTATGAAAGCATTTTCTGGTGAACTAGTTGATCGTTATCCATGACATTTTCAGAATACAGAGATATGTCAATATTCTGAAGCTCAATGGGCTTGTATAATTGAACTAAGGGCTCTTAGTTTCCATATGCTGAGGGCACAGAAGTTCCCAATGGAATACTGGTGACGCTTGATTGAATACAAAAGATGTACTGGATTATGCTTTGTGCTGTTGACTGACCTTGACTTATTTTTTGACCCTCACCCTCACTCAATCACACGATTCCCATCTGATCAATAAAACTAAGGTGAATGATACTGAAAGATCTTCCCAAATGTTGCTCGCATCCCCTCTGACCATCTGTATTTTTGCAGCTCATAAGCCTCCCAAGCAGCACGGGCTAGCTTTGTGCAACCTGGCCTCAATTAAACTCAAAGGCACCATCCCTGTGAAAACAGTATTGATCAAAGCTAACATCTATCCATGTTTCAATTGATTTTTCCTATTTGTGGTGAAAAATATAATAGATTTGATATGAATTACAGGGTTGTTTTGCCTCAGTTCATCAACACAAACCAGATAATGCTGACTGTTTCCAGGGAAACAGGATAAAAGTTTTGGCCTGTTTTGTTTTTAGCAATCAATTACTGTAATGCATTTATAATGTTAGCACATAAACATACAACAGCCCACAGAAGTCACCAATAGTGCAACAAGGTGGTTTATAGCATACAGATATGGGCTTCTGAAACTGATTGTAGATGACCAACAACATTTCTTTCTATTTCAAATAAATTATATCTTAGCTTGCCACTAATGTGCAGCTATACACGGCGTAATACTTGTTGTTTAAAGGCAGGTTACCACTATGCTTTTGTTCTGCAAAATTGCATCACTGCTGTAAATTACTATGATAACCTAAGTAAAATGTAAAAAAATTGTTTTGCAAATAATGCTGGCCACCTGCATTGCTCTGAACTCTACCAGTTGCCACGTTATGTGCAAAGATTTGCTGTCTCTAATTCCCAAGCTCAAGGCTGATCAGTGTTATTCAACTGACACTTCCCCTAAAGCCTTCTGACATTAAGCCTTTATAAGACAGTTATGGGTATTACATTGGTCTTGCAACATAAACTACTTTTTATTCCTTTACTATTGTGTTTAAATAGAATAGCTACAGCAACAGATTAAACTCAATAGGCTACCTCCGACCTTGTTAGCAGGCTATTATTGCATTGTTATCCTTGGAGTGTCTTCTGTAGGTTTTAAGCTTGGGGGCCTTAATATTATTGAAGTAGCTAAGGTGTAGTGTTACGGGGGAATATACTAGTAATGCCTGTTTAAATTTATTTCAAAGTCCCCCCTCATTCATATCATTCTGGGCCAGGAGAACACATAATAATAAACCAATAAGAGAGAGTTCACTCTCATTACTCTCAAAAGGAGAAACAATTAAAAAATGGTTAAAAAAAAAAAAAAAAAGAAACAACAACCCACTGACAGTCCAAACCGAAACAGGCTATTGTAAAGCAGGTAAGGAGATCAAAGTCCATGCCATGGTAAATCACTCTCACTTTGTCACCAAAGCTCATCTATGCTGATCCCTCAAATATATCTGCAGCAAAGAAATAATTAGCTTTGAATCATATTCCACCATAATGTAATATTGTCAGTTCGTTGGATTGTTTCTATCGCTTAGATTTTTAATGAAACAAAAACTGATCAGTCTGCTGCGACATGAATGCTGTCTGTAATATATATATATATATATATATATATATATATATATATGTTCCAAAACTAGAAAATGTTTTTATATTGCAATATCTTTGCATGCCAGTGTCATCCGTCAGTTGGTGCCCATTTTGGCCCAGACTGAAATACCTCATCAATTATTTGTGGGATCACTAATAAATTTTGTACAAGCATTCATGGTCCCCAGAGAGCGAAACCCTCTGCCATTAGCAATCCTCTACTTTCCTGTGGTGCCATCATGAGGTTGACATTTTTTTGAGTGTTCAATAGCTTAGATCAACTATTCTCATCTAGTGTCATAATTATCCGTTTGCAATTATCCATTTAAATATCTTCACATTTACTGTTTTGCATTGTGAAACCGGTAAACATATTGATCGGTTTAACAGAGTGAAGCCGAGTGTATTCTGGGGTAGTATTTGAGGATTTTTTTATAATTAAGTTGTCTTCGCCTCGTGATCTAAGTCAACACTTACCACATCATTTCCATGTCTGTAGCCTCCGTTGCTTTGAAAATGTTCTCCTGATATTTTGGCAATAAGCCTTTTCAAGATTGTAATTTCCTCTGAGAACAGTCTAGACAAGTCAAAAATGTTCAAGAATATCTTGAAGACACGTTACAGTGCTTCCCCACGACACCCTGGAGACCTTTATTTACCTCGGTGCGCTCACGGGATTTTTCAGCTGTTTTGGTTCACATTAGTATATTCATGACAAGCAACAAATTTAAAAATAATACATTGGAGTAGTCAGATTTTAAAGCGCAAGATATAAGAAAAATCCCTGGCGTATTATGGCATCTGTTGTTTTCAGCAGGCAGCCGTAGTGCACACATCAGTGCTCATGTGTAGCTCACTGAGAACGATTAGAGACTGCATTAACATTGTGGAAGTTCTTATCATATATTTCATTTATTGCAGGTTAAAATGCATATTCTGACTGGATAATAAGTGCTAACAGCGAAGAATAGTTTTTTTTTGTATTTACAACTGCAGACTAACCACTTTCCTACAACACAGAAGATGATACAGCGCCAGCAACAGCAAGCTCTCAGTTTGATATCTGACATTATAAACTAAGTGTACGAGGAATAAGATCGGATTGTTGATTTGGCAATGGAAGTACTCTACCCAAGTTACTTTTTTCAGCAAGTAACTAGTAACATAACTGATCAAACTAATAATAATAATGCCATTAGATTGAAACTAAATTATGTCTATTTTATCTTAAAAGCACTTCGAAAACTGACCACAGTGTCTCATCTGTTCCTTCCTGTGCCCTTTATGCTCATTAGGATGATTGGTGTGGTTTTCTGCAAGAACCATGTAAAGGTTTGTTAAACGTTGTCACAAAACAAGAACCATGTGGGTTTTAAAACCTTGGGTCAGCATTAACTCTCACACTGGCTGTTGAACTGATCAGGGGATTTTCAGAATAAAAGTCTTCCTGCATGGAGTTTCAATGATCTCCTTGGGCTTGCGTGGGTTTTCTCCTGCTATTCCATCCTCCTCCCACAGACCTAAAACATGTCTGTGAGGTTAACTGATGATTATAAATTGTCCATATGAGTGAGTGTGAGCGGTTGTTTGTTTATATGCGGCCCTGTGATTGACCGATGACTCGTCCACGGTTTACCCCCTGCCTTTTTCCTGAAGAGAGCGTGTGATGGACTCCAGCAGATTCCTTGGACCCCTGAACTGGAAAAAGATGGTATATATGTAACGGATGAATGGATGTAAACGTGAGTAGCTGTTTTGCTACACTTATTAGCTGAAAGTCTTACCGGAAAAAGCCCCATCTTTAGTAGGTAACCCCAGCTTCTATACTATTTGAATCTACTTAAATTAAGAGCAGAATTCAACAATTCACCAGAATCGTGTAAAAGCCACTGGTGGCCTACAAGGTAACTTACTGTACCTACCGTTGCTTTACATGTATGCGTTATTAGTGTTATGCAGCCAAATTCTCACAATAATATGTCAGAAAAAGGAAATCATGTCTGAGGAATATAACCATCATTAAATCTCTTCAAGGGAGGAAGTCACAAAAACTATACACATCCGTAGTCTGCACGGATCACATTAATAGTTTCACTCCTAACCTCTTGAACTGATTAAAAAAAAAAAAAAAAAAAAAAAAGATCCACATTATTGACAAACTTTCTCAAAGCTCAACAATCTTAGCCTATTCAGGTATTTGGACTGCAAATAATATGATGCTCCATCTTTCAAAGATGTACTTTTCCTAAAGCATTGTTGATTGCCCTGTGTCCATTACTTGGAAGGATTATGATAATATTCCACATTGTGCTCGGCATGATGCACAGGAAATTCAATACTCAAAAGGTTAATGCAATCAATTAGGATGACAAAGGAGTAAAGTAAAACCCTCCTGCTTGTGGAAAAAGAGACAGGAGAAGAGAGGGGGAGAAAAGGTATTGAAAGCTTGAATGGATGCAGAGAGAAAAGAGGCACTTGAAACGACAGAAAAAATGGCATTTATTCAGCATGCACCATCCAAGGCTTACAAAATGAAACACACACAAAGTGAGCACAAAAAGAAAGAAAAAACTGCTCTTAGATAGTGAATTGCATCATTCAGCACTCAACCAGTTGTAATTGAAAAGTACATGACCAATATTTTCGTTTGAAGGTAATCAGATACAAAAGCCAAGAAGAAATGCCCAGTACTAGAAGCTTGAACATCGATTGATGACGCTCATAATGTTTCATGGACTTTTCCGCTGATCTGAGCTAAGTTTTGTCTCAGTACTTTACTCCCATGTGCATTGTTGCATGGCCTGAATATTAACTGTACAACAACGGTGTATGGGAAAACTATCTTTTGTTATTTAGATAGATGTTACAATGCCATACATCACTAAAGAATCTCATCATTGCAGATAAATGGATGAACTTGGATGGTGGTATTGAGCTCTACAAACATTGCAATGAACCATTTTACCTTTTCAGTATCTCTCTGTTAAAATGATGATGTATTAATCACATTTCAACAGTCCTCCATGGCTAATGATGTGATGAGAGCCAGGGTTGCGATATTTGGCAAACGTCTGCAACGCCTATTTTCTGCCAATAAGTTGTGCAAGGAGAAGAGCCTAAAACCTTGTAATCCACTTAGGTAAGGCAGCAGACTTACCTACTTTTGCAAACATACAACCTTGTAAATCTACTGCACCTTTGCATTCTTAAGGACTGTTAAGTTTGAAAAAAAAAAAAAAAAAAAACTGCAGCAGAACCTTCATCCCACTTTGTTTATACCAAATAAAGACATGTTGCATAAGTCAAAAAACTGCGAGCACAGGTCCAAACACATACTCTGTCACTCTGCACGCCTCATTAGTCCTTGTATGGGCAAATAACCTAAAATACAGACACTCAGTATGTTTTACAACCTAAAAGTACTGGATGACACAGTCACAGTAAGTAAGCTATTTGTTATTTTGATACTGAGTAGTCTTGTAAAATCGGGGGAGGCAAAGCAGCAAATATATATTCTGCCTACCACTGTTAATGCCAGCATTTTTATTCTACAATTCCCAACTTGCCTTGAGCTCCATTATAAACAAATAAGGAGGTATTTGGACAACATGCACAGAAGCAATGGTTAGGCGGTAACCAGGGCTTTATGGTTTCACAATAAGAATTCATTTTTTTTCAGGGACACAACTCTGTAATTTGACCTACATCACATTTTTCTGTTTGGGCATTTTCAGGTCCAACAGCCACGTCACAGAAACAATGGGCAAAAATGGTCTTTGAAGTCATCCCTGAATGAAAATGAAGGGGCTGGCACATGAAATGCCCTCACAGCTGGGCTGCCAACAGTCAAAAGAAAAACAAATACTTTGAATGAGAGGGGGACACGCCGCTCCTGTCTGAGCTTCCTAAGGCCCTGAGCCACCGCCGGGAGGTGGGCTTTCACAATATGCCGGTAATGATGGATGGATTGGGAAGAAAGTCTATTCACATGGAGATGTTACATCATAAATATTTACACAGGGCTCTAGTTTCCATGTAGCTTTTGCTTTGACACACTGAAAAATTTTAAAGGAAAAAAAAAAAAAACGTTAGAGAAAGAAAAGTATAGAAAACCAAAAGGCAACCCTTCATTTTATGATTATTATTATGTATCACTCAGTGATACAATAATACTAAATAGAATTTCATGGGTTGCTGCTGTTTTTTGTTTTGTTTTGTTTTTTCCCCTCAGTGAGACAAATTGTCTTTTCTACAGTAGACTGTGGGCTGTATTTACTTGTATGCATGACTGCATAAACTACTTTTCATTAAAGAATTATGCTGGCTTTATATAAATATTATTCTGGCTTTCAATTACCAGTTTGTGTCCTGCTCATT
This sequence comes from Xenentodon cancila, assembly GCA_014839995.1. Taxonomy (NCBI): domain Eukaryota; kingdom Metazoa; phylum Chordata; class Actinopteri; order Beloniformes; family Belonidae; genus Xenentodon; species Xenentodon cancila. The sequence continues at coordinate 21,101,739 of CM026204.1, read as the reverse complement.
GTACAACCCCATAATAAAGAAAATTCGAACCTTTTTGAAAATGCAAATAAAAAGGAAAATAAAGTTGATTCTTGGATTTACTTTTATGTTAACTTTATTGCAGACTGTTTGTACCTGAAGTACACTCACCTGGCACTCTATTAGCTATGCCTAAAAAAAAAAAAAAAAAAAAAAAAAAAATAATCTTAGATAGTAAATTGCACCTAATGCAAAATGTCTTGATAACTTTTTAAAATTTGCTGATAATGTCATGTGAAAGGGGAGGTACGCCCACCTTGACTCTACACATTAAAATGTATTTAAAAAGTTTATAGTCCTTATCGAGTTTTGGACTTAGTGAAATACAATCTCAGATGAAAAACACATTATAATGGTGCAATATCTATTAAACCAAAACTAAGCCAAAATGCAGAAACAGTGTGTAAAAGCAAAACTAAGTACACTCCATGATGTCATAGCTTGTAAAAGTGGAGTTACTTCAGTTCATTTAGGTTTGTGGACGACTGTTAATGCACAGCACTCTTCAGTCCCGCTGTAGCATTTCTAACACACTGAGATCTGGTTTTTGACTGGGCCATTGCAACGTGTTAATTGTTTTATATTTATTTTTGAATACATTCGTTTGTAATTTGTGTTATGCTTGGGATAGTTGTACTCTTGCATGAGCCAGTTTCAGCCAAGTTTGAGCAGTCATACAGAGCTCTTAACGGTGGTTTCCATGACTTCAAGGTCGACCTGTCCACTGGCGGCAAAACATCCATCCATCCATCCATCCATCCATCCATCCATCCATCCATCCATCCATCCAGCCTTCCTTCCATCCATCCATCCATCCATCCATCCATCCATCCATCCAGCCTTCCTTCCATCCATCCATCCATCTATCCATCCATCCATCCATCCATCATTCCATCCAACCATCCATCCATCCATCCATCCTTCCATCCATCCATCCATCCATCCAGCCTTCCTTCCATCCATCCATCCATCCATCCATCTATCCATCCATCCATCATTCCATCCATCCATCCAGCCTTCCTTCCATCCATCCATCCATCCATCCATCCATCCATCTATCCATCCATCCATCCATCCATCCATCCATCCATCCATCTATCCATCCATCCATCATTCCATCCATCCATCCATCCATCCATCCATCCATCATTCCATCCATCCATCCATCCATCCATCCATCCATCCATCCATCCATCCATCCATCCATCCATTCATGTATCAGTTAGTTTTAAGTGGTTGTGTTAATGTGCTTTATTTGGCCACACTTGCAAACAAGACATATTTGTGTATAAAATGTAGTTCTTGGCTTGACTTGGATCAATATAACCTTGGGCTGAACTTGCTGGGACGTCTTGGAAAGACTGGTTATTGTCTTTAGTTCAATTCAATTCAGTTCAATTCATTTTAGCTTCAATTATAAAGTGCAAAATCATGACAAATGTTATCTTAAGGCACTTCAACAATACAGTTCAACTCATTCCAAATCAGACCAAAGGCAATAAAATAACAAAAATAATTAATGCTTTTGAAAAGAAACCAACAGATCGCACCAGAACGTTTCTTCGATGCAGTCCCCCATCCTGAAAAAACACCAGGCGACTGTGGAAAGGAAAAACTCCCCTAAAAAGTTTTCACTTGAAAATAATCTTTCACACTGTGGAGTAAATATCTAAGGATTATTCACAATTTGGAAAGGAGTGGACAAACTACACCAGGAGCAATGGGAAACAATGAGCACCCAAACCCAAAAACAAATCCAAAAGCAAGAGTCTGTGAGGGAATTAGTTGTATCTGTATTCCCGTCAAAGGTAAATTAAACTTCTGGCATGGCAACAAGACATTTTAGACGTGTCGTTTCAACATTTTAGAGGAACATTAGACAACCGGTATGCTGCCTTCAATATGACATGTTTTCCAGGAATATCCATTCACTTCCCAACAAGACTGTAAAATCTTTTTTCCTGGCTAAGAAAGAAGAAGATAAGGGTTCTGAACTGGCGAGGCTTCAGTATTGACCTATCCCCAGGGGGGCATGTAAAAAAAAAAAAAAAAAGAAAAGAAAAAATGAAATAAACAATACAACAATCACAACTCCAAACGTCAAACAGATGTCCGGATGTCTTTGTAAAAACAATGGGACAAACTGACACCTGAAACTCTTTATTGCATCACTTGCAGTACCACGAGTGCCAGAAAGCTTTCTTTGTTGTGGGAGGAGTCTACGTTACAAAGTGCTAAAAGAAGAATCCCCACTTTTTTACTTTAATGCAATATATATATATATATATATATATATATATATATATATATATATATATATATATATATAAAAAGAATGCAACAATCACAACTCTATTCAGGGTTGCAAAATTTATTTGAATACCTGCAGGTAATAAACAAACCAAAAAAACACAAAACAGTTCTAGCAAAATCCTAAACTACAGCAATGACGGTCTTGCTGATCATCATTTTATTTACTAATCGTACCCAAGCAACTAAATCTTTCACTGAGAAGTAAGAAGGAGGCACTGATGATGTTGGTAAGCAGTCATACACATTTCTGCTCTGTGAGCTCAATTAAAACCTTTCAAGTCCCCTGAGATTGTCCCTGTAACCAATGAAAACAATTTTGGTGGTTTAATTTTCTTCCCACTGTCTAAGGGAGGGCCTCCATCTTCTAGAAAAGTCTGTGGGAGCCAAACGCATGTCATGGCAGCCCAGTGTTAGAGCCAGTTATGATTAGTTTCATTAGCATACATCAAAAGCCAATTAAGCTTACTGTGCTCACTTATGTTGTTGTTTTGTGGTTAGACAAACAGCAGCAGTCTACACTACAGTTGAAACTCACTTAACTTTGCTTTAAGGGACTTAAAAAGCCGTATTTGTATGTTGCCTGTGTATCCGTCTGTGAGAGTGTTTTTAGTGTTTTTAGTGCACATTTGGCCGTGCTTCGTACTGACACCCAGCAGTGTCCAGTTAGTGCATCTGCCTGTGTAGGACTTTGTGGATGAGGTACACCAGGCATGAATCTGGGGCTCTGATTGATGCAAGGAGTGTGTCTTCTTTCTGGTGCGTGAGTGACACCAGCAGAAACAAAAGAGTGCGGTGTAGCCCTCCACCTCAATTCACGGCCATGCCACCCCCCAGTGACAACGAGGGTCTCTAGTTTGACATGAGACAGCCCAGACTGTCACTTCTGAATGTTTAGATCCCTCTTGACTAGGAGGCCAGGGGCAAGGGCTGTTGTATGCATCCTCATGACAGACTCCCACATCAGCATTGTGCTCATACCAGCTAATATCATTAGCGCAGAAGGTTTCATCTCGCAGAGAGGGAAAAAAAAGCAACCCAGTTTCTTCAAGTCACAAGTCATTAGTGTCCTCTCGAGAGTCAAATTGTACAGAGGCAGATTTTTTATCAGCAACAAAAGGTTTTATACTCTTGTTAATTTGGTGGATGTCATCTGTACTTAGATGTCTGTGTCAAATGTCTGTTACAGTAATAAATGCCACACAGTGGAAAAAATTATATTATTTTGTCAGGATGACAATGTGGGATGTTGCTACAACAACATCAAGACATAAAACAGGCATAAAGGAACATCAAGCTACATTTAACAGAACACTGTAGCCCAGATAACAGAAACCTTCGATACACGCTCAGAAAATTGAGATATCGTGTCGCTAAAATACACTTATTTCCATTACTGGCAGTGTAAAGCAGATGTATCTTTCCAAGTAAATGTTTTGTGTTCATTAATATGTATTTTTTTTTTTTATTCTAATTAAACTGCAGTAAATTTATACTACATATGAATCACCTTTTTGTTTTTGTCATTTTGAATCGTTGGAGCCTGACAGGGCTTCCAACACCGATGTTATGCGTTTTATTCAGTATGGATCCCTCACAGTAACACAGAGAGATAGAGAGTGATGGAGAAAAAGAGGGGGGGGCTCTCTTTGGAAAACAGATACATCAGTAAGCCTGCATAGTGTACAACATTGCTGTGAGTTAATCAGTTGGAAAATAAAACGGTGGGATTCTAATAAGTCATTTGTCAATTTTTACAACCCCCAGACACATTGATCCACTGGGATTAATGAAGATGCCTGATATTGTTGGAGATATGAACAGGGGAGATGGTGGGGACAGTAATCAGTCATGTTGGGGATTTGCCCTACCTCGTTTTCTCTTCCTGGGGAGTCAATCCATACGGGGGCTCACCTCATCTGAGAAAGAGAGCAAAGGAAAAACATTAAAAACCTGGACACTGATTATTTCCAAGCACTATGCATCCATGCGGGTTCTTGAGAAATCTATGCATTTACATAGCTCATGCAATCTGCAGTGGCTGACAGACTGTCGCAAGTCTCTAGATGATGGAAAAAGAAGACAGAGAAAGAGGACTGTTGTTTCTTTTGTTCACTCCTGTGCTTTTCATACACAGAAAAAAAAAAAAATGTGCAGATATACTGGCCCCACATCCCAGCTGGGGGAAGGCACTGAGGGAGGAGGCTACAGTTTGTAAAGCCCTTTGAAACATGGGGCGCAATTGTACAAGTACAGTTAACCATATCCATTCCACTTTAAGTTTCTCAGAAATGCTTCACTTCAGGGTTTTGAATTCAGATTTAAAATGAACATTTTAACAGCATTGTCCTACTTCTTTGCTGATGGCAGCTCAAAACAGCCCTTTTCACGAAACGTTATGAACAAAACATTCATGGGCGGGATACGAAGACTAATATATAGTGAAGAAAAAGTGAAAATAGCAAATACAAAGAGATGCGTATAGGTAAATTATAAGGCTGATGGTTAATACCAGATGCCTTTTCCTTACAACTTACATGACAAACATTAACAGAGACAAAGTGTTGGACCAGGACAGACTGTGACTTCTCAAAACCACTTGAGTTTTCTTAAATCCTCTCAAAACTTTCCTAACCTTGAGAGCCCAAGTATCTGAGAAAAAAGTAATAATAATTCTAACCTGATCTTGCTACTTTTTTTATATCTCCCCTCAGCAACCTAACTTCTTCTCGGCAACAGTGCAGTTATTAATTCATGAGGCACTAATTAGTTCTTTGTTTAATTTTGTGTTAAACAGACTGACCGGAATGATAACGACTCGCGCTGTAGCGCTTCGGTCCCATGCCACTCCTGTTTGCTACAACAAGGGAGCATCGTGCGACTAGCATGATGAACCCAATTCCCTTCTAAGTTGCACTTCATTAAGTCAAAATGTGACAAGGAGCTTAGAGGAAGAACTGGCAGATCTGATCATACATAACAATGCAGGCCCAGTAAGTTTAAGGGGAGTGGGTGGGTGCTGGTGCAGGAGGTGGTGTGGGGGATAGTGGAATCCAGCATGCATGTTGATAATTTTCTATTTTTAACCCTTGGGGGCCGTCTTTCATTTTCCTTTAATTGTTTTTGTTCAGAGCTGCAGTGTCCTCTCTTTAAATTGCAGCTCCTATCAACTCTCCTGATCAAGCCCCTGTGCAACATTACAGCCAGACAAGTAAACAACAGGGTTGCCCTTTCCCATAATGTAGTGCAAATGCTCCAGTAACAGGGGGTAACGCATTCCCGCTGCACATGCTTTCTGAGGGTCACACATAAAGGCACCTGCTCGTGAGGGATACAGCGGTTGGATGAAATTTCAGAGGTTCGGCGACGGGCATCAAAATAAACTTGAAAAGTTACAGTTTTGGCATCGCAAATTTTCAAAGACACTGCTGTAGTGCAAATTCGTACTTATAATGAAAGAGCACATACTGTATGCACTCATATTATAAAATATCATTTGAAATAATATTCAGGGTATGGTAGGGAATATCATTTTATCAACAGTCAGGTATGACACAAAAACAAATGTTTCTTTCACTTGACAGAATACCTAAAGAAGCCTAACACACCGCAGGTAAACCCCTCAACGATCTGCAGTCCCTGACTTCATATACGTGGCACACAGTGCTTTCATTTGCAAAGTGGGGGGACCCCCCCCCCCCCACCCCCACCTCCCCCCCAACAGTAAATCATCTGCTGAAAAGCTTCACTAAGATGTTTAGCCTCTCCAAGTATCTTCCCACTGGCTGAAAATATGATAAAATCAAAAAGCAGACAAGTAATTACACTGTATAATAGGCAAGATTGGCATTTTCAAAATCATTTTCATGTGGATGGAAATGACATTGCATAGACTGTTCTGTATTCACTGGTGCAGATAAATAAACAAGGCATGGAGAAGAAGGGGGGCATACAGAACGCACAGTACAATGGCAAGCAGGTCAGTAATTAGAAACTCTGTTTGCACAGTAATAATTTTAATATATTCATCAGGAAACAGAGCATGCCTAGCATGATAAAATCCCATCAAGAAACATATCCCAACTGTGTTAACCTTTTAAACAGGCTGCCACCACATTGCTGGGAACCTCAAAAAGATGACAACAAACATGCAGCTTCATCTATCCATATATTTTGAAATTTCACCACAATCAGTTGCTGTTGAAGCATGACACGGATGTGGATTATCTTTTAATATACTAAAAACTGTTAAATGTTAATCAGCAACAGGAACAAAAAAAAAAAAAAAGTTAAAGAGGGATCTTTATCTAAGTGTAAAACAGTCTGAATCCCACCAACGCTGACTGTGTGAGTATAAGGAGTAAACTGTGCACGTAACCTTGTTTGTTATTGAGGGTGGTGATGATGATGTTATGGAAATTATTGCAAATTACTTAAAGGACTCCTGACATGTAAAAACCTTGACCTCATAATGACATTTCTCAAAGACAGAAGAATGCATTATTTTTAGAGGAATTGGAGGTGCGGCACAAAGCTAATAACTGTGATATTTAATAACGTCCGCATTTTTAAAGAGGTGGAAGCATGTCTGCATTCATACATAAAGACATAAAGAATACCCACACAAGTTTAAGGCCTTTCTAACTTTAAGATACCAAACCAGAGAAACTCTTACATCACACTATAGAGTCTCATTTATTAAAAATGTAAATAACAGGAACATGCAAACATGCACTCCACTGAACAGAATGTTTTAAAATAATAACCCACTTCAGTGGAATGACTGCCAGTCTATTGTCTAAGTTTCCTGGTTTCATTTCCCACACATAAACTCAGAAACTTACAAGTTTACGTGACCTCATTCTACATGAAACAACCTCTAATTACATGAAGTGGAAGCCGCAACAAGAATACACTTCTCACTGAATAAGTCTGTACTTTGTGTCTTCTAGTCTGTGTTTTGTTCAGAGATTTTAAACACGCTGCAGAGTGAGCAACTGGTCGTTTACTCATGCATATTTGACAGCACCTAGTAGGCCCCTTTTTGTTCTGTCACTTCTGGCTCCTATTCTCCTTCTCCCCTAGGAGAGGACAGAGTCAGGGGCTTGAGGGCAGCTACCTCCACAATCTCGCTGTCCCCTCCTCGCCTAATTTTTGTTGTCCAGCCCTTTGAAACCTCAATCTCATGCAAAACCAAAGAATGGTGATCCATGTGCAACAAGTGCGGCTGCCATGGAAACCCCCATTTTCGCTTCAAAATATTCCTTTTTATCCCTTTTGAAGACCTGTCACCAGGCAGAGCAGGCATCACATGACCCCGGGCCTGGCCATGACAAAGCCTATTTTCTGCCTGCTTCTTGATTGATTAAAAAAGACTTTTTAGTAAAACCATGTTAAAGGGCACAAAAAGTGACACACAGAAGAAAGGGGTCTTGGGTATGGGCCAGTCAGGCGGGCTTCCCGGGACTATTGCAAAGAAAGTGGAGCAATATCATAATCACCAAAGAGGAAGGGCGTGACCCTTCCTTTCTAAGCATAAAAGTTGACAACAATGGTAATTACGATAATTATGGAAAAAAAAAAATTAAGGATTTTGCAAGTCCAACAAACAAACCACACATGGTCTCTGTGTAATGTTTTACATCAAGTGTGGGATTTCCCCTTGAACCAAACAACTAAAAACTTGTAAATAATTATATGTCGAGTCCTCATTTGATCGATCATACTCTGCCCAGCTGGCAAGAATGAGCCGATCTTAAACCCACAGTATTCCTCTAGGTTTGTATAGATTATTTACAAATTCCTTTTAGTTTCTGCTGCATGTGATAAGATCACCATCCCATACACCGGACCTTTTACTCCCCCAGTTGACCTGAGTGACAGACCCTTTAAACCAGAGAAAGACTAGTTTTGCACCGCACCAAAGGGAGAACATATTATTAATTCATTTCAAGCGTACAGGTCAGTAGAAGCTCAGCACGTAGGTATTTTGTTTTTGTCTCCCATTTCTGCGTCATATAGAGCAGCTTTACGTATGCGCTCGCTTTAAGAAGTGAAAGTAATGTAAGTTTCAAACTCAACAAAAATGAGCTTTGTTCTGTTTCATTATACGAGGAAAAAAAAAAGGAGAGACTATCATGAGCCTTAATAAAGAAGACTGCTCCCTTTGTTTCTGTGTGGAGATGTGGAGCAGATATTTACCAAGACGATAGGCAGGAGTGGGGGTGTGGGGTGGAGGGGCTGCAGAGAGGAGGAGCGGCATTAGAAGCGTCCACACACGAGCAATTAGTATTCCAGATCCTGATGGTTCTAAACACAAAAAGGCCTCACCAAATCCCCACGGCGGAGGTGTCAGACGGAAAATGACGAAAATCTGCTCCTTGACAGGGAGTCATTTATATTTTAGCTACGTTCCATTATCTTAACGAATCCATCATCAGCCAATGCAATATTAACAGCAGAAAATCAACTCATTAGATCCAGGGGGATTTAATCAAGATTGCAATCATGTATGCGGTTCCTGGAGAGTTGGTTGGCTTCTTTTTTTTTTTCTTTTTGGTCCTTTCCACGTAATTGCCGCATCTCAGATCTTAATAAATTATTCTCGATATGAGATTGATGCCTTTTTTTTTTCTTTGCCTCTCACGCCATGCACTCACTGTCTCCAACTATAATATTTACCATAAACATTATTATGTCATGGGCACACAGTTTAAAATGGCCTTTAGCTAACTCACAGAAGTAATTGGCTTCTCTATTTCTCTCTAGTTTCCTTGCTAATTGCCCAGTGATATTGCTAAACCGTTCCGTCGGAAAGAAAAGGCCTTTTTTTTTTTTCCCCACAAGCTGGGATGTGTTGCTAGGATTTTTCAACCTTTATATCTGTATGTAGAAAGAATTTCCTCTGTTTGATATTGCTAAACAAGACATACAAGCAGATGAAAGAACCTTCCACTTTTGATATGTAAAACTTTATGCGAAAGCCCAGCAGCAGAGAGAAAATAGAAAGAGCTCAGATTTCAGGTGGATATATTTAAGTCTTGTTTCTCAGAAAAACAGTAAGAAGAAAAGGAGCTGAACCAGATAACCGCCGTCTTATAAGATGTCTTATTTTGCAAGGATGCTGCCATGTAACTCTAAACAGTAACCTCTAAATGTTCCATTGCCACAGATACTTGCATTAAATAACGCCAGTGTTACTGCATCATTTTTCTAATTTCACATCCATATTTATGTCATTGGACCATTAATTGAACTAATAACTGTGAAAAGTTATATTAGCAGTTTAAAACATTTTATATAAATTATATAATGTTGTGCATTCTCTTAGAGGGACAAGACTATAAAAAATTTAAAAGCTTTTTTTTTCTTTTTTTCTTAAATCTTTGGCTATTTAATTTTGCAGCTGCAAGTAATAAATTTGTCTATAAGAAGAATATGTATTACTCATAAGCATGATTTTTTGCATTGTTGGTATTTGACATAAATGTGATGCGATACGGGAGACTTGAAACTATGGTGTTCACATGACCGATCTGTGATAATGGGTCAATACACGGTCTGACGACTTGACCAGTGACTCTTATCTGGTCTTCAATTAAGGTTGACAAAAGAAGCGACATGGGAAATGACACAAACCTGCACACAAGACAAGAGTTATTCATTTAAAAACTGATATATAGAGAAGAACCAAGTAGTCCATGCTGTTTGCTCAGTGATCTGCTGAGCACACAGAAGGAAACTGTTTCAGATGTTTAACATATCAGATATCAGGCTCGGCGACGACTTGAGTAGTTCACACATAACAACTGAGTGCTAAATGGTAAGAACAATGATTGGGCTCCATTCAAGGGTTTCTCTGTTTGCAAACTTGGAAATTTATAAATTGAGCCTAAAATTGTGTAGTGTGAAGCTGACCTACGAAATGATACAGAAATACCTCAGCTGTAATACTACGACAGACCACTAGGGGCAGGCTGCAAGACTCCAACAATCAATCCTTCGAAAAGCATCAAGTACTTTCAGGACAAAGATTTTTGCTATAAGACATGGATATTTTTATCTCCCGTCATAATCACATTTTCCTACGGTAATTTCATAGTGTTGACAGGGTTACAATACAGAGAAACACATGTTAAACTGTGTTGACCAAGTGAGAATAATGTGCTACCACATAAAACTAAGAATGTTCTGGGGTATTTCTGACATGGACAGTACAAAACTTTATTTTTTTCCCTCCTTATTTTCAAATACAATGAATAACACCAAAACTTTCCTATCTGTTTGGAAAGATCAACTTCACTGCGGTAAAAAAAACGACAAAAAGCAATAACTGTCCTTAATCTATCTGCTCCATTTATGATTCTACATGAGCTGAACATGTAAAAAAAAACCGTGAAATGTTTAACGCTACGCAGAAGTAACAGAAGTGTTGTTTCTGGCTGTGAGAGACAGCAGGGTTTGATTTTAACAGGATGCAAAAGTTAAGGTTAAATAATACAATAAAGGTTAGACAAACATTTCATAGATGATGCTTTAAAACTCCTAGAGATTTACTCTCACTATGTTTTCAGTCTTCACTTTACTAATACAAATTCTAATAAAATAAACAAAACATGGTAAAAACAACAAAAAATAAGTAAAAAAAAAAGAGAGAAAATAGACTCATGCAAGAAAAGATGTTGTAGAATTAAAGAGAGGTTTTATTGCCAAAGCTATTTTTATTATTTATAGCAATTTTTATTAAGTAACTTCTGCTCACCATTCACTACAACTGAGCCTTTTCCCTTAACAAACACGATTACCTCTTAACACGAATAACAAGACTGAAAAGTATAAAAACTGTTAGGTAGACCTTTAATCTGCCTATGGACAAAGGCTTTTGTACAAGGACTAACCTGACCTTGTCACTGCAAATTTTACTCGCTGTCTGTTAGGCAATATAAAGCCCTCTTCCTCTCCCTCCCTCTAAGTCTTCCTCCCTCCCTCTGCTTTGGTCTCCCTCGCGCTCTCTCTTCCTATGAACAGAATTGGGGGGTGTAACTCGAGTGCCAAATGCTGTGTTAATCCCTGTTTCTCTGAGATGGCCAACAGTAAATCCAAGTCCTCTGTAAACCAATCTCAGAGTTTTTTATCTTGATTTATTAGATTACGTGTCCCAGGTCCCTGAGCCCATGCCACACATACTAATCCTAATCAGAATAGACAAGTATTAGCTCAGTTCAAGGGGAACTAAACAGCAGCAGTGGCCAACTTTCAGTAAGAGGGAAACTCCAAGCTTATAGCCTTGATGTAGCTTTTTATCCGTTTTCCTTTTTTCCCCACTTACATTAGTAGAATGACTGTGTAATTAAATACATAAATCCTGACGCATCAACCCTCAAAAGGCCTAAAAAACCACTGAAGCCCATCCAGTTTGGCTTTCTTTTCCCTGCACAATGAAGTTACTGAGCCAAGCCCAATCATTTGTATTTTTCTCAGATTTTTAACATTGAGCAATGCAAACATGAAAGTCCCATTGAAAACAACTGCAAGAATTAATTTTACATCTCACTGAATTCAAGGCAGTGTTGTCAAATTATAAGCAACAGCGCTACATAACTAATTTCCCTTGGTCCAGAGACTGTAAGTAATCACTTTTCATCTGTAATAATAAATTGCATATAATTAGTGAGGTGTCTCCTTTCTGTTCGCCTTCTGTGGGCAAACAGAGGCCACCAAAAGGGCTGGTCCACAGTCCAAACATTGTTGTTACTAACCTTAAAGCATGATTAAAGGACATTCTCAAGCACATTATAAGCAGCTGGCCTCGCACTGCTTTTGACCAAACTGGCCAGTGTGGCTAGCAACTGGGTTCGGTGTGATGTAATCCATGTGACACATGAGGCCAGGATTGGGGAACATTAAGAAGTGTCTGCTTGTTCACTAATGCTGGTGGCAGCTGTTAGTCTGCCAAAAACTGCAGCAGCAGCAGCAGCAAGGATATCCTGAAATACTATTGAAAACCGCTAAACCTCCTCCTCGCTGATGTAAAGCTATACAGCTGCTCGGCGCCAGCACAATCGCTGATCAATCTGGGAAAGTTAAAAAAGGAGCCGGGTTTGTGGACTGATTGTGCTGATTCTCATCTTGTAAGGCCAGACCGGTGATCTCAAGAGAATGGCAAGGAGTACTTTAGCTGCGTTTTGCCAGAGTTTGTACGGCAGCCACAACACAGGCAGCATATGCTGATGCGTTTCTGTTCCGCGTGGTACAAGTTCGTATCTGTCCACGCATTTTTGTCCCTGTACGAGTGCATGCAGATTTTTGTGGCACCGCCAGAGCGCAGAGGTTGGCCCTACCCACCACCCTCAGGGGTGACAGGGCAGCAAAGGGAGATGTGACAGCCATGTCTGCTCCCTGTATGTGTTTGTTTGCCCCTGAAAATGAGACACCGATCTCACTCGAGCCCCCTGGGCATGTTTAGATCAGCCTCCACCACACTGCTTTCATCTGATACAAAGTGGAAGTCCATCCCACAACAGCATGTATATCCGCTTGAGAGGTGAAAATGGATACCCACTGACTTCACTGGGAGCAAAATGCTGATTAAATAATCCCTTCCCTTTACAGTTTTAAACATACACTTCAGACTGACTAAAGAAACCTAAAACAACAGTTGTTGAGAGACCGTAACCTGCAGCTGTCAAGTCGTTGTCACAGCAAATCATCCAGAGCTGGAGTATAACCATAAACTGCATAAACTGCCAACTATTGCTCGTCAGGAGATATTTTTGATGCGTGAAAAAAAATCAATTTCAGTGTCTTTATCTGCTAAGTAAAAATGAGCAATGGATTTCCTTTGTGCTTGTTTATTGTCCTTAGACCAAAGTGTCACCATGTGTACTTTGCAAGGAATATTCATTTCCTTAGGATGGCCTCGTCAGCCTAGTGACCCAATCCATATCCATTCTGTCCTATTTGCCCTCTCCAGTCCCTGCTTCTTTTCTGTAAGTGGCAGATATTTCACCCGACTATCAGTTTCCTTTAAACGTGCTGCTATATGCAGGAAAGGCGCCCATATAGGGTCACTGACTGTCCTCTACAGGGTCCTCCTTTGAAGCAACTATCTGGCTGTCTCTTCTTCCTCTGCTTCCTCTATCACTCAAATTACAGCATGTAGAGGTCACTGGTAGAAAAGGGTTCAACGGAGTTGATTAACTTTGATCTAGTTTTACATATTATTGTGACGGAAGAACTTCTACCATACAGTAACTCATGACTCAAGAAGTGGATGAATAAAAAAAAAATAAAAAGCTTCTTTCATTTTTTTTTCTCACTGCTTTTATCACGGTCTGGAAGATGTTCAGCAATTTCTCGACAGGTGAATGCCTGTCTAGAGGGAACGCTGCGTTTCTGAGGATATGCTTATGTATTCAGCCCACAGCAAAATCCAGTTTACTACCAAATAATGGGAATTAGATCATTTCCATGCAGAAATGTGCGGCGGGAAGGAAAGCAGCTGCTTCAATGTGAGGAAGGTAGGAGGAGGTTAAAAGAAGTCAATGGAGGCTAAAGAGACAGCAGGTCTACCGATGACAGAAAGAGTGGCCAGGGACTGCAGTTCAGGACTTCTGGAAACCACATCAAACAGGCTGTGGAGCGCTGCCAAGATGAACACACACCAACTGTTGCAAAAAAGAGAGGAGAGAAGGAAGAAAGGGAGGGGGAAAAAATTAAAAGAGGAAAGTTTAGGAAAAAAATAGTCATGTGTATTTGAGGATCAGAGGATAATAAGAATAGAAAGGTGAGGATGAGGAAGGAGAAAAAGAGAAATGAAGAATCTATTGTCATGCACGTGTTCATAAGACAATATAAACCCATTGATGCTGTTATAAGCGAGTACATTTTATATTTTCTTTTTTGGTAAAAGTCTCAGTTTCATGAACCTCAGTAAAAACAGTCATACTATAAATTCCACTGTTTGGATGTTTTTCATCGACCCCCGAAAAAGAGGTATAAACGTACTTGCTGCTGCCGAAGAGGGTCTGAATATACAAAGATTGGGAATGTAAATACCGTTACCAGTGAAAACATCCAGACAACCATCTGTAACGCGGATCAACTTAAAACAATTACAACCTCTCACAGTTTTCACACATCATTCGGCTCGTTTTTATTGAAATTGTTCATCGTATGATCAAAATATGATTTATCACATTCAAAATAAGGTCATATCATCACATCAAATATTGCTTTGTGCAGTTTTTTTTTTAAAGTTTGAATCCTTATGACCAACAAAATTCTATATAATACACAGTGTCTTTTTTTATTTGCTAAACATTAAGTTAAAAATGCAGAAGAAGTGTGTGAAAAGAGAAGTACGCCCTTACTGCTGATCCATCTAATGCCCTTAAAAAAGACATCAGCATTAATCTGGGAGGAGTTATAGCACAATCTCCAAACGGCTTCTGCGTTTTTCGTTCTACATTGATCAGGTTAGTCACAAGTAGAAAAAAAAAAAATCCAAGAATGTTTCCAGTCCTCCCATAAGTGGATGTCCCGCTGAGCTTACCCAAGATCAGACCATGATACATCTCAGACTTAACAGACCTAAGTTATCCTGTCAAATGTTACCGGTGTTGAAGGTACCATTAGAAACAGACACTTCTTATTAGAGAGTCTCCTCTTATTGTAAAGAAAAAGCAGATCAGGTTCCACAGTTGAAACTAAACAAAAGACAGGACTTCTGGAGCAATCTCCGAAAAGACAAAAGCGTCGATTCTTGGCCACGATGCACAGCAGCATGATTGACAAAAAAAAAAAACACCAACAACAACAACAAAGAAACAAAAACAAACAAATACAGCACATCAGCGCAAACATCTCATACCTATTATCAAGCACAGTAATGGCGGGGTGATGATTTGGACTATTTTTGCAGCCACGGAACCTGGGCACCTCGCAGTCGTTGAGTCATCCATCAACTCCTCTGAACACCAAATACACAGTTAAAGCTTGACCGAAATGACGTGCTGCGACCGACAACAATCTACCACCACATGGCTGCAGAAGAAAAACAATGAAGCTGCTGCAATGACCAAGTAAACAGCCAGAGCTCAACCCTGTAGAAAGACTGGGATGGAACCATTAGAGAGCTGCATAAATGTGAAAGTCCACAAACGTCAGTGAGCAGAGCCAGCGCTGAATAGAAGAATGGGCCCCGGTTCTTCATAGGGACTGAGAAGCAGTTTGTTTCATTTCTGTATGTGATGTGTTCATGTCTTCTTAGGTATGTTCACTTTTTTTAAAGTCAACTTAAAAATAAAAGTGAAAGACTGAAGAAAAAAATTACATATCAGCTGGTTCTGGTTCTTTCTCCTGTCATTCACGTCCCCCCGAACCACATTTGGTACCATGACATATTACAGCAGCCTTGTGTCTGCCTTTATAAACTTACACTACAAAGGGCCTTTTTTTTTTTTTTTTTGCCATAATTATACAGATGACTGTGATTTAAAAAAAAAAGAAATTAAAAATTAAAGAGTTTTTTTTTCTTTACTGTATGTAATTTCATGAAAAACATTTCAATATTTTTACAGAGTTATACAACTTTTCCAGTCTCCAAGCTTGAAGGTTTTCCTCTAGATGATGCAAAGCCACCACAAACTCTGGGAGAAAGGAAGATAGTTCACATTTTGGCAATGCATTGATTTATCCAAACCATTCTGAGCCCTCGAGAACTCATTTTTACATTTTTAAAACACAGACGGTGTGTCTGTGTCCGCTCTCATTCACACATGGTTATTCGGGTTCAGTCCTGCATGGCAATGCACAAACTAATTGATGATCCCACAGTTGATATCTGAATATTTTGAATCCACAGAATATGTTTGAATGATTTTTTTAAACGTCATATAGCACTATCTTATCAAATCTAAGCAAGAATTGTTTTGCAATGAGGGTTGTACCACAAAGCCACTTCAGTATGCTGTTCCGCAGTATGAAGTTTTCTTATGTAATGCGAATATTGCAGTTATTTCTGGTCTTTGATAATATTAATATGTTTGCCAACTGTTTCCATTGAACAAACTATCTAAATTGTTATGAAAGCTGCTCGAAAGGCATACTGATACTGAACTACTGAAAATATTCCACATGTGGGACCTGTGAGATGTTTCTTTAGGAGGAGCTAGAAGTTCTTATTATATCACTGGGCTACTATCGAGTCTATCTTGTCTTTTGGCAGTGTGTCCAGCAAACAGCCATCCCAGGATGCAGCTGGGTCCCACTCGCAGTTCTATCAGGAACCAGCCACTTGTTCAGCACCTGACTAATACCCACTGTAATGTCACTTCTATATTTGTAACCTGCTAATCTGCTCTCAGGCTCCAATCTTTTCCACTTTCTTGCAAATTTATCACTAGACTGAAAGACCGCTGCCAGATCCTAAGTGCCTCACCCTTTTAAATTAAATAGTGGCATTTGTGATAAAGCCACTAAATTCCTTATCTAACTGACCCGAAGAGTCTTTCAAGGCAAAGTGTCACTTTTCCTAAACTGGAGCACTTGTGACGCCATGCACTCCACTCCACCCTATCCAGCTACCACACAAACACACACATGCACACACCCACGGACTGACAGTTTTCTTGTCCTTTTCAAGGACAGTCAGATCAAAAATAGAACAAAACACAAGTGAGGCATGTTGTTTGAAAGCACAGGCGCTTTATGAAGTATATCCAAAAATAGACAGTTTGTAAGGTTTTTTTTTTTATTTTTTTATTCTCAATTACTCATTAAAGTAACCTGTCTTGTTTTCAACTAGCACTTTACTGTAATAACAGCTCTGCAGCTATACTATCATAGAACTGGGGAGCAATTTTAAACCATAGTATTCTTATATACGAGAGACATGCTGAGGAAAAATGGCAACGCTGTGCTTCACTGCCTTTTAAATGAGAAGTCATTCTGTTGCTCAGAGGGTTTCCTTCCTTCACTAACCCTGAGGCATTAACATCAGAAATCTCTGTGTACACAACGTAGGATACGTCTCCTGAGGTACGTATTTTTCACTAAAGCCAATGCAGCTACAACCCAACCTAAACTATGGAAAACCTTATTAATTGTTTTCAGAGAGTGGAAGAAAATAAAAAAAAAAAAAGCCAAGGCCAACAGCTCCTACTTAGGTTATCTTGTCCTCTGCCTGGACTCAATGAAACACCGGCCTGTCAATAAATTTTTATTCACTTCCTTTCCATTGTACGTTTGTGACCTAATAAGGCAGTGTCTGAATTCTGGGGTTATTTTGAGTTTGTGTGATAATGCTCACTCTAACTTTGTCCCTCTTTAGAAATTCTAACAGCAGGCCGACCAGAAACGTTTATAGAACAGCACTGTGATCAGATAAAATAGAGAACTATTACCCTCTAAACTACAACCACTATGACTATATATAACAACAACAGTCTTTCAAGTCAGTAAATGTGTTTCTGCGCATTTAAGCGCACACATTCTTCTATAAAGCAGAACTATAATTTAAACATGATTTCTGCAAAACACTGAGGAAAAATGGTGAGGGCTGTTTTGTATTTTGGCCTCTTCTTCTTCTTCTAATCTGTTTTTGATAAGGTGAGATGTGACTTCCTATCCAAGCCTGTTCCATTGTTTTCCTTCATTTTTAGAGGAATGAGGCTAAAACAAACTGTTCCTAAGTAGAAGGTCAAACAACATTGTTGTGAAACTAAGTAAATGATACTAAAGGTAACAGCGTTGGACCGACAATGTATTCCTGTTCCTGAGCAAGGCCCTGCATATATCACTCTGTTGATTTACACTTGAGAGGGAAAATCTTCACTTTCGCACCGTGGGCTCCTTGCCGTGGAACTACCTCTTAATCTCAGTCTCCTGTGTTTATTTATCAGTTTTAAAAACTGTACGCTGAAGGACTCCTTGATTATTTAGACAAGACTCAGGAGAATTTCCTGGGCCAACAGAGTGAAATCTCTGATGCAGGGATCCAAACAGGCAGCTTGCTTAATACTTGACCCATGACCTCTCCTGGGTAATAATACTTCCATATCTATCCTCACACACGTAGCCGCGCAAGAACAATCACATATTCAGATGCCGGGAGAGGTTTCACAAACCTGTGAGAAATACTGTTGAATAAACAAGTTTCTATTTCTAGCCACTCGTCTGTCATGGTTTCCTTCAAGACCTTCAACATGTCTACGTTACTAAAATAACATGAAAAATAATCAATTGAATTTGACAGGCAGACTTTGCAAAATATATGAAAAAATATATACCCATGCAGCAGTCTTGACCTTTGTGGCATGTTTTGTTCTTTCATTTTCTTCCAAATGAGCTTTGGATGAACTTGTGGTTAATATTTTTACCATTTTTTGATTTTCTTGACTTCTTTTTTTTTCCACCCTTTTTCACGCGGCTGTTCAGCTGTTCCTCCCTTTTGGTCGCACTAACATTGCACAATTCAGAAAATCTGCCATAAAGCCAAGCAACTGCAAGCTGAGAACTGTTTGCAAAAAATAAAGGGCTCTCAGAATAGAAAAATAAAATCTCTGTTATCCAGCTGCCCTCCTTAAATCACTCCCAACCCCTTCAACAAGTGGTCACAAGCCGGGGCAAAGCAGACTCTTTCAATAGCACAAGACAACCACAAAAGAGGATTCTTTTAGATTCCAAAACTGATTGCTCAAGTTTTACAAGTGAAAACTGGGCTGAATCTGTATCTTTGAACATAATTACAGCATGTCCTTGTGTCATCCTTCCTGTTGGTGAAGCATACAGCCCTGGATACATTCCTGGCAATGAAAAAACATTCTGAAACCGGGGAAGTGGGAGGTTTGTCAGGCTTACAGTATTTTCAGTCAATATTTCAGGACTCAACCTTTTTTTTTTTTTTTTTTTTTTTTTAAAGAGAGGACAAAGTGAGAGTACTCATAGGCACCGAGACGACATTCCTCATATTTCATACATCCATCACACCATGGAAGCTCCTGCGTGCAGATTTAGAGTAAAATACAAGGGCTAACACAATTTGTTTTGTTTTCCATGTTTTTTAACTGAAACTGAATCCCATAACTCGTCAGCCTGCCAAAGCCAACAAGTTTTTACTGTGCTGGCTGCTACTGCCTCAGATTTCTGCAGAGCAGTCACATACACAAAGTCCTCCCTGAAGGCGCGAGCATTCACATGTAGCCACAGAGCACAAGAGTTATTTAACATGTGCTGCTTTGAACTGGAAAGATTTTCAGCCAGCTGTTAATATGGGAGCATTTCAGTTTTTGTGGAGACCGATCCCGTCGTTAGAACATGCAAAAGATAATAACTGGACAGCATTGAGGCAAATGCAAACACATCTCAAATAAGAATACTTCATTTTTACCCTCAATCAGCCTTTCAGCGGTGCAGAAGGATACGATTTTTATAAGAAAACAGTGTTTTCAACACTTTCAAATGCTCCATAAGATTTAAAAAAAATGTCACAGAACATTGAATCTGTTTGCTTTAACATAATGTGCAGACAAGAAAGCTTAAACATGTTCTCTTGGTAAGGTGTTTGTGACCAGGTAAACAGTACACACAGAAGCCACTGAACAAGCAGGGGTCCCGTTGCTTTCATAAAGCTAACAGTGCAGTGGTCAGACTCACCAAGACAATAAATCCACAGTCAGCCCATGCATGGTCTCTAAAATCCCTACAATCAGGCTGCAGATAAGTGGTATTTTGAACTGACTGCATTGTCTCCTGCCTCTATTCTGGTAATCTAATGTGTGCTACATGCTCTTGGTCACCTTGACTTTGGTTGCCATAGCGCTCAACACAAACATATCCCCACCCAGAAATACACCAAATAAGGCTTGAGGGAAAATCTCATAATCAGACAGCACAGAGGGAGAGGCAGATATAACCTTAAATATATTGTAAACAGGTCAAAGCTATTCCTTTGTGTACATACAGAGCTTGCAAGAGGTTACTGGTGACACACACGCACACAGTCTGGCTAATTAGTATACAACAATAATTGTCCTAAGCTCAGCTATTGTTGACTCAAAGAAAATGATAATTGCATGGGCATCAACAGAAATAAATTGAAGTTCTTCAGAAGAGTGCGGTCTATGGGAACAATTCTGTTTGTACTAAAAGTGACCTTTAAACACCACCCTCTAACACAGAGGAATCAGGATACAAGAAGGCAGCCATCCTGTCTAGCTGTCGACCCCGGCAGATGTGAGTTCTGAAGAGTTCAAAAGAATTCTGCATGGGGGCACCGCCATTTACATAATCCTCCAGATATATTCCCCTGCAACCTAATCAAATTATTCACAAGTCTAGCCCCTAACATGTAGACCACGCGATATACAGCCTTTCCATTACCAGCTTCTGTGCCTTAATCATATCGAAACAACCAATGTCACTTTTCCCTTTAGAACGGTCAACAGAAACAGCAAACAAAGCATGGCTGTGCCTGACACATAAAGATTTTAGACTAACAGCATATTTTCCCACTTGTCCACTTTGTTTGGTACTTGTTAATGTCCAGGGATTATACAAACTTTTGAAGAACAGACTGCACTTTGAGAAAGAGAATGTTATCACTGAATGAACACAATTTTAAGACAATAGAACATCATGTGCAAATTACTCTTTCAAGGGAAGTTGGTCGTTGAAGAAATTAGTTGTGCGAGATTGCAGCTATTGAGAGTAATTTGGAAAGACAACTCCAGATGACACAAGGGATTTTGATAATCATGGGGCTAGTTCCCTCAATTCCTAATCCGAAAAGAAGATAAAAACAAAACCGCTGATTCAAATCCAAGTAAGGTTTATGCACCAACTGAATTTCCAACTTGGAAATATGGCATACCTTTTTGCATTGTGAAATTGTTTTAATAATTTGTAGTGAATTGCAGGGTTCAGTGCCAAAACGCTTCTCCGATGTAAGCGCCACTGAAAGATTTGGTAAGCGTTCTGTTTTTTGGTGCAATGAAACGAAAGAAGTTGTTTTAGCCTAGGAATTAACTAAATTAATTATTTTGCCATGAGGATTGATTAATACAGTCAACATCTTACATCCCAGATAGTGGATAACAGATAGAAAACATACCTCTGGGAAAATGTAAATATAACACACACACACACACACACACACACACACACACACACACACACACACACACACACACACACAATTCAAGTCAAGGACTTAGACTCAAGTCTCATTCAAGCTCTAATTTTAAGGAGTTTTGACTTGACTCAGACTCATAAAGCAACAGCAGGCTGATAAATCAGAGACACGCCCTCCATTCTTTATTTTATTTCACTTCACGTAATATGCCAAATGATTTGGCACCAGATAATATCTACATTAGTTTGAATATTATTTTGTGTAAGATTCATGGTCCAACATACCATCAGTTCAGGGTATACGTGCATCTCGTTCAGGAACAAATTAAAAGTGGTATATTGCCAGCAACAAATGTCCAAGTGCACAGCTTAGTGTTCCCTCTGTAAAAGAACCGTTGAGGAGATGATGGAGTCAACGTCCAACTTTAATCATTACCTGGCAAGAGTTTA
The DNA here is from genome assembly GCA_014839995.1 of Xenentodon cancila. NCBI lineage: Eukaryota > Metazoa > Chordata > Actinopteri > Beloniformes > Belonidae > Xenentodon > Xenentodon cancila. The sequence goes on along the minus strand of CM026204.1, from coordinate 21,079,830 downwards.
CCTAGAGAAGTAAGAACCACAGTGATGTGTGTTGCATAGTTAACAGGAGGGGTAGAGAAGTAGAGAAAACGCTCAGTGGCAGCGGGAAGCTTGCTGGCCAGTGAACTCACCTAGAACTCACTTTTCCAGTCTTATTTCACAGCCTGCTAGTCTGCTGCTGCCATGCAAAGCTGTAGCTACCTCCGTGAAATCGGCAGAGACAGCCTGTCAGTACGCATCAAGCGGCAACATCCAAACTTCCAGTTTGAAGCCAATGCAAAAACAGGAAAATTTGCACTCCCTTGACTGACCACTAGAGGCTGTAAAAGCAAGTTCACCTTAATTATCGCCCATATTAAAACGTCCAACTTTGCAGAGATGATCATATGCAACCTGGTTCAAAAGACAGTTTTGGTCTCCATAGTTACAGTTAACATCCGTGACAACTGTAAAATGCTTAATGTTTTTTGTACCACTTATGGATATGGAAAGGATAAAGTTTAGGTAAGCAGCAGGCAGCTTGAGCCAACTGTTGTTATGGTGATAACACTTCAAATGAGTATGTTTGGACACATTTGACCAGAATGAATATAAACTAATGTCAATCCAGCAAACCTAGCGGTGACATCACCGGGGTTTGTCCAGTTCTTCGTCTATAGTCTATAGGACCTATTGGACCTATTGGACCTGACTTGGACTTGCCTCAGATCAATAGTGGACTTATCTTAGATCTTTTTGTAATGACTTCAGCTTGACTCACACTCAAACGTTAAGGATTCGAGAGTTGGACTCGTACTCAAAGCTTGGTGACTTAACCATCACACTGCTACACATACTGCAGAGTGTCAACGCAAGAGTTCTGCATCAATATAAGTTTTGTAAGTATGTTAAAAACGGAAACAGCACACTCAAATGTGGAGGTCTGAAATCAGTGTTTTAATGTTTTATTAGAAGAGGTTTCAGTGCAAGAAAACAATGCATCTAACATGACAAACAGCTAGCAACCTCTTCTTCACAGAAGTGGATTTTCCCTGAATACTAGAATTTTCAGGACTTAGGCTGAGTACTTAAAGTCCAAATTAAAAATGAAAAGACGTGGATCCCTGTTAGTTTCATGAAGAGCAGCACCAAGGATTTTGGAAGGCTATGCAGGATCAAATCTATGTTTGGTGGATTGAGGGGTCAGGTCAACATTCTCAATCTGTAGTTGTTATGAGACAGAGTATGCATGTGTTTAATGCAATAAAACATACCGTGCGTGAGTAATATACTGGGGATTTATTTTGTGGGGAGGCAACGTTGCACCAAAGAAGCTGGAGAGGTCTGTACCGTCTGAACAAAACCTGAGATAACTCTGTAAGTGGAAACTTGGTAGATTGAATTCGTGCCAAGCCATGGTCATTGGGAGCTGAGGATTACTGCTGACACCTGCTTAATTTTTCACCAGGTACTTTTGTAAACTTTAACCAGAGGCATCTGAGAATAACAGATGCGTCGCTGTCACAATTTATCAAAGCTGGATTGATTCACTCCCTCTCCTGCTACTGTGCATGCCATGCCAACAGCTTATTTTCGTGTGATTTTCAAACCTAATTTTATACACTTGGCGATCATTTTAATCATACATGTGTGGCTGGGTGTTTAATGAGATATTTTTGTGTAATGTGACAAACTCTGTATGCATATTTATTTCTGCTTAACTTTAATTTTAAATTGCCTCCTTAACACCAGATCCATCTTCATAGTCCTGGTCCCAATAGCCTTTCAATACTAACTTATAATACTACTTGGAGTAATTTGCCTGCTCAAAGGTTGTAACAACAGCACTAGAGAGAGAGAGAGTGCATCCATACTTTCCTTCTTGTTCAGCGCTACATCTCTGACTAACACTGCTAAAGCCTTTTCTTTTTCTGTCTCACTTCTGCAACCATTTACTGAGATCAGTTGCACCTAAAATAAGTTACAACCTGGAGCCTGTATTCATACCGAACTTTCCACGTTGGTTTATGCGCAAATTATCCTCTTTTTGTTTTCACCAATTATGCTTTTTTTTTAACTGCGGTTATGCAAAACACCACATCAGCAATATACGGAGCTGTTAATTTGTCACAAATGTCATTGATTTAAAATGATCCCAATGTGAAAAATAAATAATACTTTATAATACGTTTGTCATTTCACTGTTCCTTCATTGCACCGGGCCTTTTATTGTTCGACCCCGAGAAAAATCATCCCATTGTTAATCAGGCTGTTGTTGCCTTGTGCTCGATAGGCTGCCAGGGGGTAAAGGGTTAATGGATCAGCCAAAGTTAACATCCCATATGCGGTCAATTTTCAATGACTTCTGTTCCCACATTGAAATAAACTATTTTATGTCTCCAAATATGCAGATCATTTTGCTTAATGAAAGATGCTTGACGTCTCAGATCCAATTAATATGCAAATGTAAGTGAGGATTTATTTGTGACATTCTGTATGGGTGAGAGAAAACAAAAAGGCTTCTTAACAGTAACACTAATTGCTGTGACTGATTGTCACATATCATCATTCACTCCGAATCTCTTAAATACCAAAATTCAGATTAAAGAAAAAAAAAAAAAAAAAAACCACGTGCGCATGGTTAGATATATTTATTTTGCTTTGTTTATTGGTTTGTTGCTGCAGTAGAGTGCACCTTGTCTTGTTGAGGCGTGATGAGAGTGCATGCTTAACCAACAGTCTCTCAGGTGGATAATTATAGTGAACATGAAAAATATAGGAGTTCTGATCATTTACACTAAGTTGAAGTAGAATAGTGCATATTTGGAGTGTACTATAGTTTTTATACACTGCATTAGATAACAAATTAAACGTATAAAGGCTCTGGCTACATAGTTCCTCCCTGTGATTACTCATTACTGCTTTATAAAACAATGCTGTGAAAAGGCTGCACTCACAGTTGTCACATATACAGTTTTTATTGCTTTCACACATCCAATCTCAGCTCCAGCTGCTCAAAATGCCAGACTAATGCAATTCATCTTTGATGTGAAAAAACCTTCAATCAGTGATGTATTTATCACTATAAAATAAAATCAATAATGCAACTCAACTATTAAAATCCTTTAATGGATCGAGCAATATACTTAGCCGTTTGCATCATCCTCAAGCTTTAATGCCTCGGGCACTACACAGGATGAAGCTTACATTTCAAGAACCGTAAAGTGTGAGTGACACCTATTGTGATATGTTGCCTCAACATAAAGTTTATATTAAACCGACAAATTTGTCTTACATAGGCATTTAGACTTCTTTGATTGAATGCTGACCTGTCCAGCGACTACCACACAACCAGTACAGCACCACACAACCAGTAAAGTACCACACAACCAGTACAGCACCACACAACCAGTACAGCACCACACAACCAGTACAGCACCACACAACCAGTACAAGCACCACACAACCAGTACAGCACCACACAACCAATACAACACCACACAACCGGTACAACACCACACAACCAGTACAACACCACACAACCAGTGCATCACCACACAACCAGTACAACACCACACAACCAGTACAGCACCACACAACCGGTACAGCACCACACAACCGGTACAGCACCACACAACCAATACAGTACCACACAACCAGTACAGTACCACACAACCAGTACAGCACCACACAACCAGTACAGCACCACACAACCGGTACAGCACCACACAACCAGTACAGCACCACACAACCGGTACAGCACCACACAACCGGTACAGCACCACACAACCAATACAGTACCACACAACCAGTACAGTACCACACAACCGGTACAGCACCACACAACCAGTACAGCACCACACAACCGGTACAGCACCACACAACCAATACAGCACCACACAACCAGTACAACACCACACAACCAGTACAGCACCACACAACCAGTGCATCACCACACAACCGGTACAGCACCACACAACCGGTACAGCACCACACAACCAATACAGTACCACACAACCAGTACAGTACCACACAACCAGTACAGCACCACACAACCAGTACAGCACCACAAAACCAGTACAGCACCACACAACCAGTACAGTACCACACAACCAGTACAGTACCACACAACCAGTACAACACCACACAACCAGTACAACACCACACAACCAGTACAGCACTACACAACCAGTACAACACCACACAACCAGTACAACACCACACAACCGGTACAACACCACACAACCAGTACAGCACCACACAACCAGTACAGCACCACACAACCAGTACAGTACCACACAACCAGTATAGTACCACACAACCAGTATAGTACCACACAACCAGTACAACACCACACAACCAGTACAACACCACACAACCAGTACAGCACCACACAACCAGTACAACACCACACAACCAGTACAACACCACACAACCGGTACAGCACCACACAACCAGTACAGTACCACACAACCAGTACAGCACCACACAACCAGTACAACACCACACAACCAGTACAGCACCACACAACCAGTACAGTACCACACAACCAGTACAGTACCACACAACCAGTATAGTACCACACAACCAGTACAGTACCACACAACCAGTATAGTACCACACAACCAGTATAGTACCACACAACCAGTACAACACCACACAACCAGTACAGTACCACACAACCAGTACAACACCACACAACCAGTACAACACCACACAACCATGGATGGATAGATGGATGGATGGATGGATGGATGGATGGATGGATGGATGGATGGATGGATGGATGGATGGATGGATGGATGGATGGATGGATGGATGGATGGATGGATGGATACAGAACTCCCAGGAGGGGTCTCTCTGTGTGAAGTTTGCATGTTCTCCACATGCTTGCGTGGATTTTCTCAGCGTACGCCGGTTCCTTCCCCAGTCACAGGAGCAAGCGCGTGAGCACGTGCGGTTGTCCGCTGTTATTCGCCCTGTGATAGCCCGCTGACCTGGCCAGGGTCAACTCCAGCCTTTCACCCCAGAAGAGCTGAGGCTCCAGAGGATCCCTGTGATCCTGAATAGGAATGCGCGTGTATAGATAATGGATGTCTGGATCGTATATAGTACGGAGTAAATTAATGATTTAGTGCACTTCAGTCAAGAAGCACTTCCAGGGCTGTAAAAACAACAATCAGCCATTTTGAATTTAAAAGGCCATATGTCCTTTAAAACAACAACCCAAAGAAAAGAAGAAACATGCTGACTGGCAGTAGGGTATGAAAACAAATGACCCCCTCACGTTGTCTGTAATGCTTTTAATCTTCTTGTACCTTAACTTAAAAAAACTGACAATGCCAGTTTTATAACTCGTACATGGAGCGAGAAAGCAAATTCCACTTAATATTGCTCTTTTGAGCTGCGCTGGCTCAACAGAAAAACATGTTTACATCTCTCTTCTTACTTAAATTGTAAAATCAGTTGAGTTGCCAACTGCTGTTTATGCTGTGATCGCATGCGAACGTGACTATTAAACATCCTAGTCATCTACATTTTTGTTTTCTGTTGTTTTTTGTTTTTTTTTTTCTTCCAAAGTTCAGGACTTGGACACAGATCTGAGTTAATCTGTAGAAGTGCATAATCTTCCTTCTTAGGAAACATTAGATTTGTAAATACCCTCCTGAGTCATATTTAGATATTTACTTTGAAATCTAATGATATTTTGAAGATGTGGCAATCCATCTGTGAAGAAAGAAAGAAAGAAAACTGAACACAGATTACTTCACTTCATTGCACGTGTCTGTGTGTGTCGAATCCTGAATATTGAATGCAGCAGAAGGTCTCACTGCAGCAAATGTTCGATACCCAACAACAAACATTTTTAATGCATTACAAGATGGGACGATTTTTCCAGTCCACGATACAGTCGTGACTTGCTTTAAAATGAATGTACGCAAGAAATGTCTGGCACCAAAACAAACAAACAAAAACATCATGCTGCCAGCTTTTTAGGAATCTAGCTGTTGCGTTTTTTTTTTTTTTGTTTTCTAAAACTGTTTTTAATCTTAAACATCCTAGACCTTCACTTTAAAAGCATTTCATGTTAGACTTTGTATTTGAGTTTCTCATGCTGCTTTTGAATGTGTCAAAGTAGACCCTCCAGTCTGCATGGTGCAGAGGTGTGCAAATGCACCACCAGATAGGTCAAACATTTTCAAATCCGAGACTTAATAAGACCCTGCAAAGTCTTAAGCAAACGTATTGCTTGTGTCCGAATCTGTCGGTGTTTGTGTGTGTACTTGACGTCTGTTTGCATGCCGACCTAGCCCCAGATTGCTGTTTGAGGATGTAATTGCTCTGCTCCTCTCCTCGTCGGAGTGGCCCAGGATGGATCTGCGCGGGCTGTTTAGCAGGCAATGGCCGGTGCAGATTGTAAACAGATCTCCCATGAATTGCGGGTTTAGCGGTTTTGTGAGCCTCTAAACAAGGTTCAACCGATAACACCATTCTCTCCCTGACAAAATCAGCCACTTTGCTGCAGGGGTGTGATTTGAGAGGTGCCAGTCAATGTGATTGACACTATTAATCCCCCACAGGAGCAAAGAGGAGAAAACAAAACATGCCCTTATAGAAAACATGTCCCTGTTTAAATCCTACTTTAGGTAAATATTCCACCTACCTCACTACTGTGCAGTAAGATAGCAAAATATGTTTTTGGCAGGTTAAAAAGAAATTAGCTTTTATAATTGACTAAATCAATGTTTTGAAAGGCAACTCACAAACACACACGTTGCTGTTTTGACATATACACTAATCGAGAAACGCTTGCATGCAAGCAAGAAGGTTAAAGTCCTTCATACGTACGTTTAACTTCGAGCAGAGCAGTAAAAGACAACCTGCACACAAATGATAGCTAAAAGAATATCAATGCTTTTACTTTCTTCTTATATTAACTTGAAGGTTAGAAAAATACACTCATCCTTGATGCGTATGCTGTCATCCTGATTTAGACCTGAGACAGTTGCACAGCTGATATACAGAGCACACTGCAGCTTTTAAATTATACATTAACCTGGCCAGTTCCGCAAAGGTTTTCAAAAAGCAAACATACATAAACCCACAGCACAAAACATACAGTAACACGGCATTTAAATATCTGACGTGACTTCGTGAGCCAATCCGCATCAAAAAAAGTAGATTTTTGAAAATTAATAGATAGATCATGACATTATTCTATAGATAATGTGAACAAGTAGATTTAATCGTAAAGTATTAAGAAAGAGAAATCACTTGAGAGCATTTGCTGGACGTCTGAAGCGACTGCCAGCTAACACGTCTGTCAGTCTGTCCGGTTCTATCTACATAATGTTCAGTGAGCAGGTCAGATTTTCTAACTAATGATACCTTTCAGACCAAACTCAAAGTAGAATTATCGAACCTACTAATTTTTATCTCCACCCAATGTCATCTTGAAATTATTCTGCAGTCCCTGTAATCAGAAGTAGTTATGCAAAAGTCTTTGGATGTGTTTTCTACTTTGTCGTTAAATGTAAATTTGCATCTGAAATTATACAAATCGCTTTAAAAGTAATTAGTTCATATTGTTCTCTCAGTTCTTTGTCTCGTGTTTCTTAATGTTTTTTTTTTTTTTAACTTAGAAATTCCAATTTTCCATGTTGTTAGTGAATGCACCGTCAGTGATGCAGCACTGGACGATACCAGTAGAAAAAAAAAAACAAACATCCTATAAAGCTTTGCCCATGTATCCTGATAACAATTCTTTAGATGAGCCTCTAAAAACTGAAATCCAACACTGAAGAACTCCTGATTTACAATTTGATTTCAAAAAACCAGCTGACTTGTTACATTTCTTCAGTCTTCCTACCTGTGGTGTGTTTATGAATTTCCTAGGGAAGTTAAGGAATAATTTGCCTAAAATTGTGCCTAAAAGAGGGCTCAGCACCAACTGTGTGTAGCTGCACTGCAGAAACCAAAACCTAAGAATTTGAGAATTAAATTGCCAATCAAGTGTTTTCCTTTCAGTTTGGTATGGGGCAGTGCGACTTTGGTTCAGGCTGGGTGCTATATAATATCTCACACAATATAACCACCTTCATTGAAAACAGACATCAGGAAATTGTGTCAGTCTGAAAAAAAATGTCTCCACAAAATGTTGGTTGGAACCATTTCTGTCCAAATGCAAAACTAAATGCTTGCAAGGGAAAGTATATCTGCATGTAATTAAATCATACGACTGTATGCTTCAGAAGTCACCGAGAGGGAAGTTACCAACTGTGTTATGCACAGAAATATGTCTTTGCACTTCAGTCCATTGTGTAGTGCATCAGGTCTTTCTGTTATGTTAAGTGACTTTCAGAATAATAAATGACTGCACATGCTGGAACATGTGCAAAAAAAATCTAGAAACAATAACATGTTGCAATAAAATAAAAATGCTACTATAATAGCTGCTTCATGTAGACTCTACGCATCACCAATGATAGAGTTATAGTAAATGAAACACTTTAAGGCAACAATTCCAGCAATGAGCAGCAACACAGCTGCAGCAGATGCACATGTTCTATCAATTTTTTTTTCACAACAAATTATGTAAAAATGGCCCATTATGATGAGGAACAAAGAGGTTAGGCCCCATGTTAGAGCAAACCCCTTCTCCGATGCCCTAGTGACTCAGCCAGCCACTCTCCTAAGGCCTACTCCTTGATTAAATGCATAATCCACTACTCCCCATCCCCATTGATTTAGTGTGCCTTTAAATCAGCTTGCGCACACATAAAAACCTCAAATAAAAATCACCAAGAAAAACCATTGCACTCTAACTGTTCTATTAAAATGATACCCAGCCCAGCCTTTCTTCTCGGCAATAGCGTTTATTCCACATGAATGCATATCTTCATTTTTTTTCATAGGTATGCATATAAAATATTTAAAGTTTAAAATGTCACAGCTGAAACATCAAATGCGGGAGTCTCTCATTAATCAACTAGGATTGAGGTTCTCTTTTAAGGTTATAACCCTTTGAAAGAGCAAAAATTACATTTTTGACCTTGAAGATGAGACAAACTCATAAACGTAAAATAATTTGCAGTTTAAAGGGGAAAGAGATATCAGTTACCTCAGCTAGCAGTTCACTGGGTTGTCAGGGGAAGACCAAACAAGTCTCTTTTTCATATTTACATCCAAGCTGTTGAGATTAATTTGAAATCACATCAAGAAAAAAGAAACAAAACTCAGAGAAAACATCAAACGGGAAAACTGTCAAAGTTTCAAATCCATGGGGCCTTAGCTATCTCCAATGTGTGAAACGCAGACTTTTTTTCTCGCAGTTTTATTAAATGGTGCATGACATTTTCATTACTCAAGGAAATTAAATTGACTAATTTCTTACAAGCCCCGTACGTCTGCTATTTTAGGGAGGTGCAAGCAAGAGAGCAATTGTTTCAACTCCTACACAAAAGAAATGCAAACATGGATGTGGTCTCAGAAGAAGAGTGATTTTAAAGCCTGAAAAGAAATTTGCTCGTTAATGAGAAAGTTTAGGGTTTTGATCTTTTCCTTAAAATGTGGGTTTGATCTTGTGCCTAAGGGCTGATTCTAGTTCATTTACCTAGAAACAAAGAAGCATAAACACATTTGCACACAGCATTCACGATGCAAATTACAGCCTTTTTTCACTCAGATATTTGCTGCTGAAACGTGTTACAGCAACAGAATGTGAACATTTCTAAACACCATATATACTGTATAATAGGAGGTTTAGTGGAGATAGTGGACCGCTTCAGTGTCCAAGCGATCCATGGGTACTAACAGGTTTTAGTCTTTTTCTAAGTGCAATAATCCTAAAAAAACGGACAAATTTCAACAACAATTTCTCGTCATTACTAAAAGAATCAGTAAGGAAGATTGACGCTTCACTCGAGCACTGACAATGACTGAGGAAAATATGGACTCAGACAGGACCTCCACATCACCCCTCCCCTGGAGATGAAAAGGCTGATTATCTTCACCTCTCAGGGGTGTAAGCCACATGGTTGACAACATCATTGGAAAATAGACTACTGAGCCCCTTTGGGCCCCATAACAGCTTACATTTAAAATGGGGTGGAGAGACTTCACAGTGAAGAGGAGTTGACACTACAGCCATACTTTCATATAATTAAATACATTATGAAAGAAGTCTCACAAGCTGTTTTCCTGTTTTAAATGTTCGTCAGTGTGTCTGTTTCTCTCACTACTGAAGCAAAGTAACGCATCAGCTGCTAAAGAATTTGCAAGAAATGTTTGTGTAACCACTGGGTTTGATTCACCATCCCGTGCACAACTGAAACTGCCGTGTGAACGCTTCCACAGAGAAAATAGTGAAATAGTGTGCTCACTTCTGAACAGTTGCCATACAAAAATGCTGCAAGTGAGCACAAGTAAGATGAAGTTGATTTTAAGTCATTTACATAGTTTCAGTGACATGCTTTGGGTGCTGATGGAAAAAATAAAGGCCCTTCACATGGATAGCACACAAATCCTTTGATGAATAAACTGGAACCCTCTGTGTGACCTCTCAGTTCATCAAAAGCAACCATAATTTGGAGCTGACTAAACATTATTTCAGAGGTTATGAAATTAACTTAAAATTACTAACAATGCTACTAAAATGCCGAGCTCTTTTGTTGTGGCTGTAAGTCAATTTGAAACCTCAGCCATGTGAAATATCTTGAGATATGTCAGGCGCGGGAGGTGGAGGGTGGGCACTTTCAAAAGAATGGCAGAATGGGGTTTTCTCAATGGTTTTGGCTTGGTGAATACTTGTCTTGGATGATGAAAAAAAAGAAATTGGGCTTAACAAGAAGCATATGGTATTCCACTGGAGAGGAAGCCTTCATAAGAGGATCATGGCTGTGTAATAAAAGGAGACGGGAAGAGGGCACGTGTGGTGGTTTGGGTGGATGTGGAGTTTTTGTAAGGCAAGATGGACCCAAAAGGTCTTTTTTAAAAGCTGTACTAGTGACTCACCCAAACCGTTGTGGTTAAGGGGCTCAGCACACATTTCACTCATATGCCTTACCCTATATATATATATATATATATATATATATATATATATATATATATATATATATATATATATATACATATATGGGGTAAGGCATATTACAGATGGATGGATGGATGGATGGATGGATGGATGGATGGATGGATGGATGGATGGATGGATGGATGGATGGATGGATGGATGGATGGATGGATGGATGGATGGATGGATGGATGGATGGATGGATACCAAAGTTAACTTAATTTTTTGTCAGTACCATTCTTATTGCTATACAAGTCTTATTTTTTATGTCTTAACACCCTGATAAGTCCTTAACCTAATACTGTTGTTCGTTTTTCTTTCACAACCTCCATTTGTACACTAATACATTAGTACACTAATATGTTTGTACATTTTAGAGTTGTCAGCTGTCAAAAGACAAACCATTGTTGGATTCTAACTTAGTACAATGAATAGAAGTTTAAAACAAATCTAATGAATAGGGGTAAACATCACAGCTTCCATGGTAAAACATTATCATGGGCCTCTTTTTCCATGTTTAGTTTACTGGGGTATACTTTTTTTATGTACACTGCACTGGGGCATATGTCTGCACTGTAATCACAACAACAATCTTTTACAGATTGCCCATAATTAGAAAAGCTCCTCTCCAAACCAGCTCCATGTTAAGAGCATGATTGCAGCCAAATTGAGCTGTAATTTGTATGATGTGGGTCTGATGGTTTAATGCCACTTTTATCAGGCCTGGTTAGCCTGCCTCAATCAAACTAAGCACATGAACCTTCAGATCAGACTTTGGAAAAAGCATCTGTATTGCTTAATGGTAAAAATAGCTGTCAAGCTTATTAAAAATAAGAATAAAAAGTGGAACCAAGGTGCAGGTTTTTTTGTCCTAAATACCCCCAAAGACACCCATCATGGATGTTAATGGAATCACTTGCCCTACTATAAAACAAAAAGCTCAGCATCACCTGGCTTTCTGTTTGTGAGGAACAGATGTACTCATTATTATTCCTCAAAGCCTATCGGGCCAAGAACTGAGAGCTCTAATAAAGTCTGTCCTGTTACTGTACCACGGATTCAACACTCCTGCTCTGCTCTGGTCATAACCCTTTTAATATCTTCTTAAATCTGGATCAAACAGTCGAACTAGACTCTTCCTTTTCACAATCAGGAGGAAGAATTTATCATGATTACTTTGATTATTTCTCTTTACTGTTTTCTCTAAGACACTGTAATGCCAGTTAAGTCAGCCATGCAATAACCCGTTGCTAGAAATGTGAGTTATCCCCTAAAAGTCAACAGTAAACACGCTGAACAGTTTACCAACGTTGATTCAACCTGTCAGTTATGTAATGTTTTATTTTTTTCACGCTAAAATATGAGTTTCAGTTAACTGTAATTTGACAGAAAAGAGGGTCAGAGAAAGAGCGTCAGAGAAGACATGCGGGAAAGAGTCACAGGCCGCGATTTGGACCTGGACCGCCTGCGTGAGGACTTGAGCTTCTGTTTATGGGGCGGGTGCTTTCTCCAGTTGGGTCTGACGCATCATCTGAACCTCATCAACGTTCAGCTGAGACTGAACACAAAGACAATGGCAGGATGGCACCATATTTAAAGGACCATTTCTGCCTGAAGTACAAGAACGGTGAAACTCGCTGTTATTCAGCGTTTCATATGTCTATTGAAAGAATTTAGAGAAAAACTAAAACTCTACATCTAATCCATCTATTACAATTCCTACTAGTGCTGTTTGTCTTAGTTGACATAATAATAGTATTAGAAGCTCACATGTTATATGATGCACACGGTCTTACTTTGCACATTCTGCAGGACTTTTCACACTGCCAACCATCACAATAAAAGAAAAATTACTTTATTTACTTAGTAAAAAGACACTTTCACTTAAAGTCATTTCTTAGTTTGTTTCCAGGCAGTTACCTTTTACTTCTATCTGCGTATGTCTTTACGCACGAAATCTTAGCAAAGCACAAAGTCGTCAAATTAAGCTTGAGAAGCAAATGGAAGAGTAAAGCTAATATTTGCTTTATAACCATAGCGTGCTTTAATATATACACCAGGAAATAAGTCATGCATGGTGAGTCATTCTTTATTCATAGAAAATTTGCCCACATTTCACATCCTGTCCGACTGCCGGTTGAGTACCTGCTTGTGGTCGTGTTTGGCACTGCAACCACTTGCAGCGACTCCCTAAATATCATCTTACACAAAAGGCGATGATTTAAAGGGAAATTACAAATCACAATGTTCTCACTCTAAATGAAAACTATATATTTTTACTACGATAAAAATAAATTAATGAACTTTTACGATCTATTTTGTTATCTCTTTGTGTAATCATTCTTCTCAGGTTCTCAGGAAGGTCTTGAAGCCCCGACAGCTTCTTTGGACCAGAACCTGTGACGCTCCAGGTCTGTGTTTGTCTATTGTTATTATGCGACCGCCCACCTTCTCACCAAAAGGATGAATAGCTACAGGGTTTTGTTAATGGATTAATTCATGAATTGAGTCGTTAAAAAAAAAAAAAAAATCTGAATGAATAGTAGAAAAGAAAACACAGGGGGAGAAAAAGAAAACTGGATCATTACACGTTACATAACGTAAATTCTTTAAAAGCTACAATGCTGTCAAACTAATATACTAGGAAACTATTACACAGACTGGAAAAATTGGGTTGATAGCCTGTATCAACAATAGTGTGAGAGAATGTCTTTTTCCCCCAACATAATTACTGCTGCCAATCCAGTGATTTTATAATTCCAAAATCCTGACACTTCACAAAGACTCTATAATTGCATCAGGATGCCCTTTCACTCTTCAAACATCTATTAATTATTTTTTCCAAGGACCTGTCCTGAAACATATCTCTTTTTTTTTTTTTTGAAAGCCACCTCATGAGAAGATGTGGAATTTTACATGAAAACACTAAAAAATATCCACATGAGATCACTGCTTGCTCTTGTCTATGTTCTGGCCTGAAATAGATCAACGACGTGGTGTTGAATACAGGGTGCAGCTCAAAGAATTTCAGCGAGAGAACGAGTTAGATCGGAACAGTTTCAACACACGGAGGCAGATTAAAAAGAAAGACGGTGTATATAACTGCAGTACAACACCTCAGCAGAAACAGTCCTGCTCCGGTGCATTACATAATGTTTATGTCAATGTAAACCTTCACCACATTTTTAAAAAGGGGCATGTTTTGTAAAGTTTGAGGAAACATATGAACTGATGAGCATCTACAGGGGGGGAATGGAGTGACCATATCAAGAGCTCAGTCTTGTCACTTAGTTGTGGGCATTATGTCCATGTTTTCTTCCACCCAAGAACACATCATGCAGCATTTGCTGTTCCTTGGAAGTGGATTGTACAAAGCTGTATCACCAATTTCCAAGGATGTATACCATGTACCAGAGATGTGTAGTCACATTGAATGGCTGACTCCACCCCCTAAAGCCTGCTGCCATCGACAACGCTATAAAATGTTGAAAAAGTATCCGTGCAACTGTATCCCTCTGGTATTATGACTAAAGTACACTAAGGCAATGACATTGCATTTAATCCTCCAGACATTAGGTCTGCTTTTGGGAGAAAAAGTGAAGGATGTGTGTCCATTAAAGTAATTCTAGGGCGGAAGTATTAAAATTGCACAATGTTTGCCAAAGTTAAGTTTTCATCTATTTATTCTTCCCATAGATTCCATAGCACGTTTGTCAGAGGCAGGCTCGTGCCTGTGCAGATGACAATGCATTGGCGAGACAAATGTTTCTGTTTTACTGGCTAGTTACTGACAAGCAGAGCAGAACAACAGGTTCTGGAAACACTGAGCAGCTGGATGTTGAACATCACAGACGCTTGAAAGCAACAGGCAGAGCAAACTAGAAGTACAGCCAGCGGTGTCACAAACCAGTTTCACCGGACTGCTTTCACTGAATCACACAGCACAATTTGAAATTAGATCTGCTATTGAAAAAGAATACAGCACATTTTTTACTAGTAAATAAACAGTAAATAGGTAAATAATATTCATAAACATACAGCTACCTTCTTGACCATCAAAGAGGATATACAACGTCAACTGTTGTGTGCTCAAGTATTGTATTATGTTTATTAAGTTGCGTGTTAAAATTGTAGTTGCACATTGCAGTTTATTGACAAAAGCTGGTAACTATTGTGAAAACTGATAAGTACAGCCCACGCTACTTTTTTATTTCTTTATACATTTTGATTTAATTTCTTCATCTTGATAGAAAAAGTCTAATATCTGACAGAGTAAACAGGACAATTTGTTTTTTTCTTCTCAGCATTACAAAGTCATTCAAAAAGTTTGTTGAGTTCATTTTTCAGGAACCAAAGTCTCCTGTTTATTTTTTATTTGTCACTGTCAGCATTCAAATAACTAGCTTTAAATTAGACACGGGCCAAGAGCTGCAACTGCTTCAGTCAAAAATCTGATAAGACTCATATAATCACATAAGCATCTGCAGTCATGCCTCCAGTCACATTTTCACGCCAGGTCGGAAATGTGCATGGCGGTACCCACAAAGCCATGCAAAGTTGATTTTCGAACATCCCGACGTGTGCGTAGAAAATGTCATACGCATGTTTATGTGCGCTGCACTTTTCGTACACGAGGCCGCAGGAGAGTGGACTCTGTAACTGCAGTTCTTAGATCTTTACGCTGGCTTTGTATCCGTCACAGAATAGATTTTAAAATCCTGCTGTTGGTTTATAAGTCTCTGAATGGTCCAGGGCCAAAGTACACCAGTGATCTTCATTATGAACCAACCAGAACCTTCAGCTCGTCAGGGTCACGCCTACTTTCTGTACCCAGAGGTAGATACAAACTTGGTGAGGCAGCGTTCAGCGTTTATGCTCCTCAACTGTGGAACAGACTCCCAGAATGCATCAGGGCTGCTGAAACTCTCAACAGCTTTAAATTGACATTTACTGCTGCGTCTCGGCAACCTCCCCCAATGCACTGCAACTTTTATTTCTGGCGTCTCAGCTGTTTTATTCTTTTTAACTTAAGTTTGTCTCTCTTTAATGTATTTATTTTTTGTCTGCTTTTTAACTCTTTTACTTTATAATGCACTTTTTATTGCTCATTTGTACAGCACTTTGAATTGTCTTGTACATTAAATGTGCTATACAAATAAACTTGCCTTGCAAGCATAGATAATGGATGGATGGCAATGCGTGCTATCAGCACTGATTGAGTTCATAAAGTCAGTGGAAACTAGTTGTTTTTTTCACATTGTTTTATATCATATCTCCAATCAGTTATGGAATTGTATCATAAATGTATAGTAAACTAATAAAATGTAAAAAATTAAGCTCAAACAGACAGATTACAGAGAAGCTTCAGATGTAAAGTCTTCGTTTTGTGCTACTGAAGCAGGTGCGACAGGTCCTGACTGACTCCTTACCCTTAAATCACCAGTTCAAATGGAGCCACTCAACCATAAACACAATGATGTACATGAAGTCTACCAGTCCTCCACGAGGTGAAGCCTAATTTGTATCTCTTGAGTTAATCTGTCTGCTTACCTCTACAGAATAAAGGCCCTGTTGTCGTGACCTGACAAGTTTAGCTCCAGCGTAATAATAATAATGCACGAACACAAACATCGCGTCACTGCGGCTGGGTAACACATAAATAACAACAACATTGTTGTGTTTTACACTTTGGTTTCACAAACTTGAGGTTTTTATAAAGCACTGAATAATTATTATGTCAATAAAAACTGTTATTTTCCATTATCTACTCGTGAATTTTACCCTTCAGGTGTTAATGAACAATCACTGACAACATGTCAACTGGAAGTCAAGTCATGCTCTAAAATATGCTTCTTGGGTATATTGCTTTCAGTCGAGTGGCAGCTTCAGATCTGTTCACTTAAGGAAATTGATGTGATCCATTGCCAAAATGGTGCCCTTGACAGACATTGAAATGATGGCAAGCGTTAAGTTTTATGTGATGTAGTTGACTCCTTCATAACCATAGAACAAGCTCTGATCTACTAGTCAACCCATTCAGCATCCACATCCACACACTGCTGACATGCTTGCCTGTCGTTCCGAAAAGACTCTTAAATGCTGCCCCTTTTCAGTTAATGAACAGGATAACCGTGCTAAAAGTTGGTTGTTTATTAAATCTTCAATAAGCATCACAAACAGAAATGGAATAGGGGATCCTAATTGAGAAAACTCAATTTTATTCGAATCCCCACTTCAGCAGCTCTATCGCTTTAGATATACAAATGCCAGACATTGGGGAGTCTAGCAGAGGAGGGAGAGGAAAACTAGTTCTTAAACAGACAAACATAAAATATTTCTGGAAGATGCCGAAATCCCTGCAGAGCGCCAAAAGCACAGAGCTTAAAGATTTACTGCAGGCCTCTTATCTTTCATTACTGAGGAGTGTTAAAGAGAGGCCAACATTATTCTACTTTCTGGATTTCTGTTCTGATCCCAGTCCAACTCTATTAAACATTTCTTTTCGTTTTTGAGGATGCATCAACTTCATTCTCAGAACTTGCAATAATAAAAAAAAAAAAAACTAAATATAATATAATAAATAAAAAATAAATAAATAAATAAATAAAGCAAGAGGAAAAACCGTCTCAGAAATTAAGTTCTTTAAGACCATCTTCCTCAGCTTCTGTTGTTAATAAAAGATTTGTTTCTTTTTGTTGTTGTTTTTTTTTTTTCTTTTCTTCCTCACAAAGCTGTGCAACGTATGAAAGCCCCGGAATGAAAGCCAGTACAATAGCTTTATGAAACAAAGGCAGGAAGGAGATTGAGGGGAAAACAGGGGGAAAATGGCATCATCTCTAAACTTAATGAAACAGCATCCTTTCATTTTTTTTTCTCGTAATTATAATAAAGATGGAAAAACATAATAAACGTCTCCCTGCCCCCACCTGCTAACAGTAATTATAATAGACTCAACAATAAATGGTAAAGCAGCACAGAGCTGCATCTTGGGAATTCTCAGGGGTCTGTGGATTAGCTTGAAAAGCCTGAATGATTAAAATACACTAATTAAAATTTTGTGTTCCTTGGTAACTCGTCTTCCAGGGCCCTGTGTGCAGGCAAAATGGGAATAAATGCGACAAAAGCAAATACTCCTTTGGACCAGAATAAATAAACAAGTCTAATCAACTTAGTGATTTTACACAGCAAGTTACATAAAAACTTCCTTGATGACCTTTCTACACACTTATGTTTTGCATCTATCAGGACAATAGCGAGAATATTTTTGCTTATCTTGTTCTAATCAAGTAAGACTTACCAGACACGCCGTACATGTTAGATGTCCTATTACGCTGCTTTTGATTGGGCAGTTCAGCCTCATTGTGATCTAGAATTATTATTTGGACAAAGTTTGATATTTGTGGACGTGTGGCATTTTTATTCGCTGCCTTCAAGCTCAGAAAGAGAGTCAATCCCAGACACTGTTGCAGCATCCTGTTACACAATCAGTCGTCAATGTTACCTCAACAAACAGCAACTGCATAGTGCACAATGTTCTTCACAGTACTTTTCTGGGGATGTTGAAAGGCACTCTTAGATTTGAAAGTTTCTATATAATGTCTAGCATTTACCACAGGTGTGAGAAATCGCGCAAGTGTGAACTTGTTTTAAACTCTGGAGCAGGCTGAAGATCAGACAAAAGGATGAGCACACTGCAGAGGTCAGCTAAAATCCACACACCCAACCTGCCATTCCATCTAAATAGACACCAATATATATGTCAAATTATTCAAATTAAATCAGTTGTACCATATCAAAAACAGACTTATTACACCAAATTCACACAGTCTCCAACAGGTTTAGCTGAATATTTTCACTATATGTTCCACCTTTGTATTCAAAGTTTAACCATTTAAAAACAATACCTTTGCAGCAAGACATTTTCTAAACATTCCTGCCTGTATATTCCAAAGTAAAAAAAGATGTCATGGCTCTGACTCCGGCAGTTCCGGCTTTGGCTTTTCTGAACCCCTTCTGGTAGCTGGGACTTGCCCCCTTTGATCTGGGGCGTCAAAACAGAGATGTGCTTCAGAAACGCTGTAATCCCTCCCGGTATTACCGAAGAGGCTAAAAAGATTCAAAAAGCCTGCTTACAAATTTAATTACCTTTGCAGTTAACCACAGCTTAGCAGCCAATGACCTGATATTTCCACTGAAGACTAGCTAAGGGGGGATGGATTGGAGACGGACGTACCGAGTGGGCCACAGAGACAGCCAAGCGTGGCAATCCAGGGCAGCTCAGAGGCATCCGATGGGCATACTCATTGCCAGCCACGGCAACAACAGCACACATGTGGCCCTATCTTCTGCTAGAGTGCAAATTAGATACAGTTGATTAAAATATTGAGTCATTTCACAGTCACTGTTGTGGGAATAAAAGGAGTGCGAGTAAGAAAAATGTACTGTGGTGTGTGTGTGTGTGTGTGTGTGTGTGTGTGTGTGTGTGTGTGTGTGTGTGTGTGTGTGTGTGTGTGTGTGAGAGCATGTTCATATATGACAAAGTGAAAGAAAAAGGAGGAAGTTCTCTTAAATTTGAATGAAAAACAAATTTCTCACTTATATAGATTCCCTCTGACAAGCATGCCCTTTCCCAAAGGACAACTTTGTGACATCTCTTCCTGCAACAGCGCAGCATTTGCAACAATCAATCAGCCCGTCTCACCAGTATAACAGGTGTTGTGGAGAGCAGCGTACAGAGCTGTAAGCTGCTGCAAGTTTCGCAGGCAACATTCAACACCAATGTTCCCAAGTTCTTTGTTCACCCCAAAAAAAAAAAAAAAAAAAAGGAATATGACTCGTGTTATAAAAACTTCTGCCTCGCTGCAATTTAACAAAAGAAAATTAACACTTTGGGGTTGCCCTGGTAACCTAATTGCATCACAACACTGCACACAGGAGCCAAAGTAACTGAATTTTGATGAAAAGGCGGTGATAATTTACGGCATTGAGAAATTAGTTGCCGTGGCGACGCGTTAATTACATCTCAAATTAACAATGCAAGTGTAGTGAAATTAAATATAAATCATATTTTCTGCATAAATTACAGGGGTTGATTAGAGCGGGCGCCAGGAGAGAGAGGTTGAGATTCCAAGGGCCTGTCACGTCCCCCTCCTTCTCTCCCTCTCGCTCCCGCTCTCTTTCCCTCCTCTTCCTCAATGCCATCCCCCTGATCCTTACTGGTTACTTTAAAGACAGGGACTGGATTAGTGCAGTTGGCTTGCAACATTAATGAATTTGTGTGTGTTCATGTGTTATCCAGTATGGGTTTGGTGCTGTGCTTTTTTTTTCATTACATGTGGACACATCTGATATGAGGCGTTTGTCTGCGTGTGTGCAGCTACAGTAGTGAAATCTAGATTTGGCATCCCGGTAACATAACGGGACAACTTTTCGTGTTTTTTACACATTCTTTGAATCCCCACAAAGCCTGACTAACACAGTTCAGGAGGTCAGACATCACAGGTGGCCTCTCTTTTTCATGGCCTGTAAGTACGTTTTATTTGTGCATCTTGAACATTATTTTAAAAGAAGTGAAGAAAAGGGCAAGAAAAAGGGCAAGAAAAGGGCAAAGATTGAGAGGAAAAACCCTGCCTTTGAGGTACCTGGTAAGTGGAACATCAGAGCTCAAAATCCTCTCATTTTCATTCTCATTGGTCTCAATATACAGAGTGAGAATAAAACAGAACTGCTTCCAAATGTCTTTCGCTGCTCTTCTTTTGACAACAAAGACTTGTCACCGGTCATGCAGTTCAATTAACCAAAGACACTAAAGAAATATGTTGCAAACAGCATCTTGTTCTCTTATCACAAAATACAAAATTAAGATCTTGGATTTGCTGTTTAAGCTGCCTTCTTAGGCAATGGCATAAAATACAAAAGTCAAAAAACTTTACCTGAATTATTTCAGCTTCACACCAGCTGCGCAGTAGATGTGTGTATCAGTGAGATGCAGGTGTCACACCTGTGTGTGGACTCATGCTGTTAGGTAGCGTAGGTAGGGGTCATAAATACACAGAGTTTTGTGTAATCTATGGTTAATGTAATTTGAAAAATGACAATAAGACAGTTGGTCAAGTCTACATCTTGCTGATTTAAAGTCTACATCTTGCTGATTTAAAGTCTACATATTGCTGGTTTAAAGTCGCTACATGTTGTTGCTGGTTTAAAGTCTACATGTTGTTGGTTTAAAGTCTACATGTTGTTGGTTTAAAGTCTACATGTTGCTGGTTTAAAGTCTACATGTTGTTGGTTTAAAGTCTACATATTGTTGGTTTAAAGTCTACATGTTGCTGATTTAAAGTCTACATGTTGTTGGTTTAAAGTCTACATGTTGCTGGTTTAAAGTCTACATGTTGCTGATTTAAAGTCTACATGTTGTTGGTTTAAAGTCTACATATTGTTGGTTTAAAGTCTACATGTTGTTGGTTTAAAGTCTACATGTTGTTGGCTGGTTTAAAGTCTACATGTTGTTGGCTGGCTTAAAGTCTACATGTTGTTGGTTTAAAGTCTACATGTTGTTGGTTTAAAGTCTACATGTTGTTGGTTTAAAGTCTACATGTTGTTGGCTGGTTTAAAGTCTACATGTTGTTGGCTGGCTTAAAGTCTACATGTTGTTGGTTTAAAGTCTACATGTTGCTGATTTAAAGTCTACATGTTGTTGGTTTAAAGTCTACATATTGTTGGTTTAAAGTCTACATGTTGTTGGTTTAAAGTCTACATGTTGTTGGTTTAAAGTCTACATGTTGTTGGTTTAAAGTGCATGTTGCTGGTTTAAAGTCTACATGTTGTTGGTTTAAAGTGCATGTTGCTGGTTTAAAGTGCATGTTGCTGGTTTAAAGCGCATGTTGTTGGTTGGTCTACATGTTGCTGGTTTAAAGTGCATGTTGCTGGTTTAAAGTGCATGTTGTTGGTTGGTCTACATGTTGTTGATTTAAAGTCTACATGTTGTTGGTTTAAAGTCTACATGTTGTTGGTTTAAAGTCTACATGTTGTTGGTTTAAAGTCTACATATTGTTGGTTTAAAGTCTACATTTAAAAGGCATGTTGCTGGTTTAAAGTCTACATGTTGCTGGTTTAAAGTCTACATGTTGCTGGTTTAAAGTGCATGTTGCTGGTTTAAAAGGCATGTTGTTGGTTTAAAGTCTCTACATGTTGCTGGTTTAAAGTGCATGTTGCTGGTTTAAAGTTTCTACGTTGCTGGTTTAAAGTGCATGTTGCTGGTTTAAAGTGCATGTTGCTGGTTTAAAGTCTACATGTTGTTGGTTGGTCTACATGTTGTTGGTGTAAAGTGCATGTTGCTGGTTTAAAGTGCATGTTGCTGGTTTAAAGTCTACATGTTGCTGGTTGGTCTACATGTTGCTGGTTTAAAGTCTACATGTTGTTGGTTTAAAGTGCATGTTGTTGGTTGGTCTACATGTTGTTGGTTTAAAGTCTACATGTTGTTGGTTTAAAGTCTACATGTTGGTTTAAAGTCTACATGTTGCTGGTTTAAAGTCTCTACATGTTGCTGGTTTAAAGTCTACATGTTGTTGGTTGGTCTACATGTTGTTGGTGTAAAGTGCATGTTGCTGGTTTAAAGTGCATGTTGCTGGTTTAAAGTCTACATGTTGCTGGTTGGTCTACATGTTGCTGGTTTAAAGTCTACATGTTGTTGGTTTAAAGTGCATGTTGTTGGTTGGTCTACATGTTGCTGGTTTAAAGTCTACATGTTGTTGGTTGGTCTACATGTTGTTGGTGTAAAGTGCATGTTGCTGGTTTAAAGTGCATGTTGCTGGTTTAAAGTCTACATGTTGCTGGTTGGTCTACATGTTGCTGGTTTAAAGTCTACATGTTGTTGGTTTAAAGTGCATGTTGCTGGTTGGTCTACATGTTGCTGGTTTAAAGTCTACATGTTGTTGGTTTAAAGTCTACATGTTGGTTTAAAGTCTACATGTTGCTGGTTTAAAGTCTCTACATGTTGCTGGTTTAAAGTCTACATGTTGCTGGTTTAAAGTGCATGTTGCTGGTTTAAAGTCGCTACATGTTGCTGGTTTAAAGTGCATGTTGCTGGTTTAAAGTCTACATGTTGCTGGTTTAAAGTGCATGTTGCTGGTTTAAAGTCTACATGTTGCTGGTTTAAAGTGCATGTTGCTGGTTTAAAGTCTACATGTTGCTGGTTTAAAGTCTACATGTTGCTGGTTTAAAGTCGCTACATGTTGTTGGTTTAAAGTCTACATGTTGCTGGTTTAAAGTCTACATGTTGCTGATTTAAAGTCTACATGTTGTTGGTTTAAAGTCTACATGTTGCTGGTTTAAAGTCTACATGTTGCTGGTTTAAAGTCTACATGTTGCTGATTTAAAGTCTACATGTTGCTGATTTAAAGTCTACATGTTGTTGGTTTAAAGTCTACATATTGTTGGTTTAAAGTCTACATGTTGTTGGTTTAAAGTCTACATGTTGTTGGCTGGTTTAAAGTCTACATGTTGTTGGCTGGTTTAAAGTCTACATGTTGTTGGTTTAAAGTCTACATGTTGTTGGCTGGTTTAAAGTCTACATGTTGTTGGCTGGTTTAAAGTCTACATGTTGTTGGTTTAAAGTCTACATGTTGTTGGTTTAAAGTCTACATGTTGTTGGTTTAAAGTCTACATGTTGTTGGTTTATAATAATAAATAATAATAAAGGTTTTGGCTGATTTTAACCTCACATATGAAACACAGCAACAAGCCAAAGCTCTAGACAACATGTACCTTCAAGCCTTTTCTGAGACCTCCCTGTCATGCAGCTGGTATGCATGCTCTTATTTATTATCAACCAAAATGAAATTAATCACTTTCTGCACAAACAAAGAAGAAACCGAATGAAATATCTTTTTTCTCTCTCTGTTTCTCTATTGCATTCGTTGATATGGGTTTTTTGTGTGATCATTATGTTTTTACCATATGAGAAGAACTTCTGCAAACACTGTTGCTGTTACCAACAAGAAATTCATAATTAGTGTTTGTCAATAACTCACTACAGATTGCATATTAAAGATGGACCCTGACTTCAGGTCCGAAATACAAAGCCAATACAGCAGATCCATACACCTGCATTATAGTTCTCGTTCAGCAGGGCATGCTCTGACTGATTGCAAAAAGAGGAACTTAAATAGGCTGATTAAGTCATGTCCAGGGTTAGAATATTTACCTTCTTAGGGCAACAACAGCCTGTGAGCTACAACAGTATGCAGGGAAGCCATTAAAACCCTGAAGGGTGAGTTGGACCACACAGCAGGACAGCAAATGAGCTGGAAGCTGTGTTTCACATCAAATCAATCACGGTTCTTTTTGTCTCACAGTCAATGCTCCAAATTTTAAACCCTCCAGGTTTAAAGTTAAATGCATATAATGATGGTTAGTTGGTAAAAACTCTTTTTATGAAGGAGACAGTCATGAGGCACACTGGTAGAATACACAAAACAGAATAAAAATCTCATATACAATTAAGACATCGTAAAAATATTTAGACATTTTTGTAAAAAGAAAAAAATTCAATAAAAACGTGCATATAATTAAAACATCATAAGATCATTCAGGCACATCGGCACTAAGAGCAGAACCGGATAAAAACTTACAAAACGAGAGAATACAATTAACACATAAAATAAAAATAAAAAAATATACCTAATGAACATCATTATAATCAATTACAGTTTAAGTGATTACAAAAGATTTACTGTGAATACAAATGGATTGTTTTTGTTGAGTAATCATATAGTTCAACTATATCTATTCTGTAGCTTTGTGCCTTTTTACATTGCCAGAATGACTTTTTTTGGGGATATTTTTACTGAAAACCACTAAAAGTCTTGTTAGGTGGAACTATCTCTAAATAAAAAGAGGACTCTTTTTAGGCTATAATGTCAAGTTTAAAACACATATTTAAAAGGTAAATCATCAGTACTGAAAAAGTAAGCTGTGACATTCATTTCTTCTTGAAATAAAAAAGAATAATTTAGGTACCTGTTTAAAAGGATAACAAGTAAAACTGCATGTGTTTTATCTCACAGCAACCTTCCAAACAATCCACAAAAAATGTTAAAGTGACAGGTAAAAACGTTAAAAAAAAGAAAGAAGAATTTTCAGTCACACCCACTTTCATTATCTCAATGCACAAAGATCATAAAGACATGACGACATCAAAAAGAAAGTCATTAAAGTAACTACAGAGTACATGTACAGTTTCTTCATGTCAACGCTCCATTTCTCACACGCAGTATCCTCCAGTGTGTGACATTTGTGAATATGTGTGTCAGTGGGTGTTAAAATGTTTATCTGAGGTTTGTTGAGGTCTAAGAAAGAAACAAGATGAAACAAGGGAGACTGAAAGCAGAAAGGGTAAGTGAGTCTCTCCTCCCTGCCATTCCTCATGTGGCCCAACTTCCCTTTAAGCATCACAAACAAGCCTCAGGAGTGATGTCAAGGAGGGAGGGGTGAGGGTGGGGGTGCTGAGCTGAGAGAGAAGGCTGTGCGCAAACACAACAGCAACAGGAACCAACTTGAGCCATCTAAATTATTCATACACCAGATGGATACGTTTCCCCAGGATTTCACACTAAAACACCGCCATTCAGCTTCCCTCCACGTTACACTGTCTGTTCAATAGATGGCACAAAGAATCAAGACAACTATCACTTTATCTAAATTGTTTCATGTCTGATTCATATCAACTTTGAAGAGTGGAAGCCCCTCGACACAGTGATCTCACGTTTGTTCTATTCCGCAGGCACAATGAAGGGGGAAGATGTTCTCCTTCTTGTGTCTTCAAAGATGTAGGCGCTGTTATGACCTTGTCTGAAGGATATTATACAAATCAGAAGATCCCTAGAGGCACATGTCATGTGTATCACTGTCTTCACCTCACCTGCTTGATGTGTGCTTGTATTGTAGGCAGCCCAGAGGTTCTGGTGCAAAAAAATTTAATTAAACTACATTTTTTAAAACTCCAGTATACGCTGACTCTACAGCTCTCTCCAGCGCTTTTTTTTTTTTTTTTTTTTTTTTTACTGTCCCAACTTTTTGTTGACTGTTCAAGTAAAAATCCACTTCTGTTTTTATTTAATTTTTTTCTTCCACAAGTATGTGACATTTCATCCAATTTTCGCTGAATTTTTAGTGTAGCAACAACATAATTGAGCAACCATGACTCTAACCATAATAGATGGGTGTTGATAATTTAATGCCACAGCTTGCCAATGAAAAGATTATCTGTTTGTACACTCCCATGAAAAAAATCCTAATTTGCTTTTCAAAGCATGCTTAAACTCAAAAGACACTACATTTCTTATATTTTGATGAAACTGCTATTGCTGATCTCTAACACAATTACAGATTCATCATGGCCATTTCATGAGGACTTTATTAAGTTAGAGATTTGGTTTTGACATGTAACATGATGATTTAGAAACATAAACGTGTTTAAAGTGTCTCTGACCACTGCTTCCAGTGGGCAGCAAATGAATCAGTAATACCTTCAAACTAATCCACCCACACTATAATTACTATGTGAACCTCCATCCAGTGTCAAGAAAATTCAATTTTTTTATGCAAAATGTCCCGCCTCATTTCTTAGATAGTAACTTTGTGTACTGGGACAAGGAGTTTGGGATGACCTCAATCCCTGATGTGTTCCTTCTGTTGTAGTCATCCATTTGTGAATGAAGATGACGGCTTTTAAAAAGGACAAGACATCATTAAGAGCGTAAGTAGCCTTTCCAGCAGTCTTTTTCCAGCAACCCCCACCAACTGAAAGTAATTCAGAAGCCTTTATACAGAACTGAAAGTGCTGAAGAGTTGGAGAGGCGGCAGTTTAATGGTCCAATAATGTCTCAGTCAAAGCAAAGTAGTCCTCCTAAGATTGTACAAAAAAGAAACACACTGAGATTGACCAGTTTGGTGATTTAAGACGCAGTTAATGAGGAGTGATTAAAAAAAATGATGCACTGCAAGCTGCAGCTCTGCATAAGGGGAAGTACCATAGCGGGTAGAATCAATGCCCTACGCACACATACGAATGAATTCCATCAAAATACCACATGTCAGCGTGTGACACTGAAACCAGAGATGGTCAAATGACATTTATTTAAGTGGCATATCTTTTAGATAGATGTGGGAAAGAACAGGAAAAGGTCAATAAAAACAAGTCAGGGACTGCAGTATCAAGCTGTAATGGATGCTTCTGTCATGTGTCCTCATTTGTCTTTGTATTTCCTTCCTTTCCTGCTCCTCCTCTCACCTTTCAGGTTACCGTCACTCACAAAGTGCTAAAGGTCTTCCACACACAGGCGTCATCTCTCGGGCGTCATCCATGCATCTACAAAAGTCATATGAGTGCAGGTGTGACACACCTAGCCTCACCCAACCCACAGTAAAAATCTGTCACACTTACCTTTGGTACATGCGCTCTTGAAATTTGGATCAGTAAGCTGAAAATATCTGTTTAACACGGCGGTACGGTTCTCCTAAATGTCACATATCCTAGTGAATGAAAAAAGGCAAGACCTTCCCAACAAGTTTAAATAAACCCTGCAGGATAATGCTGGCTCTCCTGGGGGAACCAAAAGCTGATGGCTTTGAAACAGGAGGGAGGGTATTTTCAGCGGGGCTGCCCAGCATGAGAGATCCTGTATGTCTCACAGCTGAGCTTGTTTTATTGAAAGGCTGTTTGAAAGGCCCTGAACCCAAGACATCAGTGGTCATGTTTGTTTGGCTTAAAGAGAAGCGGCTTTTGAGAGCCACGCTGGAGAAGAGCAGTGCAAGTAGTCCGGGTACATAAAAGAAAATAAGATGGGTTATTGCTCGCAGTAACTTGGAGTTATGCGCTGGGAAGACCTGCAGAAATTAATAAAATGGTCTCAGCACTGCTTCAATTACAACCTGCTAAAAATGTGCAGTGCTTAACTGCACTGTGCAAATAAGTGCCAAAACCAGTGCTGTTATCAGGTAATGGAGTCAGTGCAGGAGAGTGGGCCTCAGTGAACTTGACACTCCCCATTAAGCCTTCACTGGAAAGTGCAGTATTTGATCAGGAGATGGGAATAGACCAAAAATGAACTGAAATCAGATCCCACATGACTTATTTTCCAGTTGGCTCTCAGCTTTAGGTGTCACTCAGACTTAATAAAGCTTTCAGATTTTCATTTTATCACAGAAAATAGACTGTGCAAAAATAAAATCACTTGCTTTTGCCTTAATGGAACAAAGTAATGGTGAGGTGAAACTGACACAACACATTTTGTCCATAGTAATACCATCAAAATGAAAGCATATTCACTTCTGGAGTTTTCCAGGAATCAATTCAAACTGAATATTGGCCTTTTTCACAGGCTTTATTTCATAATGGTTCCAACAAATACAGCACTTTGGCAATAGTCTGTCACCTCAGGTGATACCAACACAGCTATTTCACCCTATAGAGTTACACTATTCTGTAGCCCACACCGGACCTCCTTCTCCAACCTATAACTCTTTATTTTATTTCCACACTTTATACATTAGAGGTACATTACACCCGTCCCCGTAGATAGGATGAGTTCACGTTTACACCCAGGTGTTACATTGCAAGGTTAGGTCATTTGGATGGCGATGACCTTTGATGACTCCATCTTCAATGAAAATTATCTGGTGATCTTCGCATTGACATGCACACGGATGCCTTTGTGCTGCAGATTCACAGCACGCTGAAGAGCGTAACTCGCTTGGGGGACATTATGGAAATATTCATATGGGAATTACATATTATAATTATTATAATTAGAATGTATGGCCACATTTTTCTGTCTTAAGTCTGGTTACGGTTATGCAAAGAGAGGACGAAGAAGCAGCTCTTAGGAGAGCAGGTTTTTACTGCATCTTTCTAAGTTGTTCTTTTGCAGAGCATATGGCTGGCAGGTTTATCTTTTCCGTCTTTTTTTAGACAATACTTTACTTTTAAAGAAGTAATTAGACCAAGTTAAGTGAAAGGAATAATCAAACAGTGACTCCAGAGTGTTCTGGTAAGCAATTAATTATTCTGTGGAAGACAGATGCTAAATTGTGTATGCCCATCAGCGCTAAGACTTTTTGAAGTTTTATCAGTCATGTAAATCATGAATAAAATATTTCCTTGTTGTGAGAAAATGCAACATTTACTCCTGACTGCAGGAAAATAAACACATAAATTGGACCTAATAAAAGCTTGCTTTCAACACAGACTGGACACGTGGCAATAACAAGTTGGGTAAATAATGCTTAAATGAACATAATGATTCCACAGATACTAAAAACTGTTTGCAAAGTACTGGACATACTGCTTCATTATCACTAATTATTATGCTCTTCTAAGTGACTGTGGCATAAGGTTAAAAAGAAGAAGCATCACAACACATCTATCTACAAAATAAAATTCTTAATTAACAGTATCTCACGCATAGGAAGCATGGGTTTTTTTTTAATATATATGAATAAATAGGAATGCTGCTGTGAGAAAAGTGAAAGTGTCGTGCGGATTATAGACGAGGCAAAGGTGGTGCTGGACGTTGAGCCACAAGCCACCAGGACTGTAGCGTCTCCAGTTGCCCCTGGCGACCATCACGTTGCCATGCTCCGGAACAGACAGGCCTGCTCGCACAACAGATGGAACTAATGATGCGAAACAAAAGAGATCATTTCACTACGGTCCTCTAGGAAGCCACAAAGAGAGGCTTGGAAGTTTGAATGAAGGGATCAGGGGACTTTCATGGGAGGTGATATGGATAGCCTTTTTCCCTGAAGGTGCACAGATGAAAAGGGGACAAAAAAAGGCCTGTGATATTTCTTGCAGCAAGCACTACATTTAAAGGCAGCAATTTAAATTTAAAAGTTAAAAAAAGATATATATATATATATATATTGTTCTACTGAGAAACCTGATAAAAATTTGACTTTCTGACCTGTGGGGTTAAACATAAATATTAAGTCACATATTGAGCACCAGACTGCTGTTGATGTGTAATTATTAAGATGAGCAGGACATTAAGGAAATGTAGCAGCAAAGATCACATTTCATATCTTTAGAAAACTGCTTTGTCATATTCATCTGTTTAACCACTGAAGCAAAATAGGGAATAGAAAATATTCCATCAAGAAGAATTATTATCGAAAAAGAAAAAAAAAAAAAGCAACTTTCTAAGCCCTTTTGGAGAAATTTAAATAGAATAGTTACGTGTCAACAGTCAAGTGTGCAAGCTCTTTTTTAAACACCTAAACACTTGAGTAACAGTTAACAAACTGTTGTGTTGTGTATAGACAAAAACAAATCAAATTTGAAGAGAGGACATTTGCATACCCTTAGGGACAGGATTAGATTTAGAGGTCATCTCCTACAAGCTGGTTCTCAACAGACACCAATGCAATGTCTTTCTGTCAAGTATTTTCCGCTGAAGTTCATGTGAGCCCAGTCTGTTTTCCAAGTCAGACAGTCAGAGAGAGCGCCGCTCTTAAAAAAAAAAAAAAAAAAAAAAATGCAGTATGTGAAGTGAGAAAAGTCAAACACCTTGGGATGGGATTTAACCGGGATGGAGCTGAGTCGAGCCCAACGCATGCCCATCCACACACGTAGGGGATCACTGGGAAAAGTTCAGCGCCGACACTGACACAAACAGCAGAGCAAGGCCTGTATTAGAGTCAGGTTAGCAAAGATAACACTATCAGCCTGATCCCCATGGGTACCAAATGCCGGGCCTTGCTGGCAAATAAAGCTACTGTGTCTTGACTCCTTGGCACATTAGCTATGATTACAATGACCTTCATTATATCAGCTACCCTTATTACAACACGTAGAAAGCGTCTCTCCCGTGGGCAATGCACAGTGGGGGAAAGAGTACCGGAAAGCGGTAAGATTCACTTGAAAGGACTGAGCTATGCAAAACAAATCACAGTCCTGTGCTTTAATGTCCAACTGCCACCTATGAAAGCGCATGGCCACAACTGCAGATAAATCACTGCAACACAAGAGAGTTTGGAAATGAAATGTCACTGAGATTCCACATTATTGGTTTTGAAGAAAAACCAAAAAAAACAACTATTCTTGCAGAACCACTATTACTCGCATAGTCAGAACTATATCTGCACTTGTGTCCATCCCAGTGACCCTAACTTCTGCCTCAAGGTGCCAGAACAGAAATGCAACTGGTCTGAAACCACGGGGCCAGTTTATACCCTGGAAAGATGGATCGTCATCTTGAATGTGATCCTGAACTTGCCAAGAATGCAGCTTTCTTTCTAGGTAAGATTGTTTAATAGAAACTATGTTTTGAATAAAATAAGTCTACGATAGTAAAACTAATACCTCAATGTTATGTACACCATATATTAATTAACTACCTTAAATTGCCTAAAGCAGCAAATCCACATTGAGGAGTGACGGTTTTTATAGATTTAATTTTCTAAATAACGTGCTTTATTCTTCAAGCGCTGTTTAACACCTTCGTTTCCTGCCTAGTCCGTCCATGCACAGGCCACATTCTTACCGTGAGCGAGCTCTTGCCACACATTACTGCTGTGGCGGTGACTGACCACCCTGCGGACTTGGGGTTTCTACCCCATAACCCTGTTAACCCCCGCCTTCAGGCCCCCGCTGTGCATCCCAGCATCCCTCTTTTGCAGGCAGGTCACTCGGACTAGCAGATGTTGGTCTGAGTGAGCCGCTTCATTGACTTCACTTGGCGCTGCCAACGGGCCTAACACAAGCTGAGCCGACTGTGGGGGATCCGAGGACCATCCCTTCAGCCGGCACGAGGAAACACTGTTTGTTTTTGTGCTGAGATGCAGAGGTAAAGGAAGGGGGAGGGCAGCAAGTCAGCTTGTTTTGAATTAACAAATCAAAAGGTTTTAAGACATTGAGATAGTACTCTGAAAACATAAACACCTGTAGGCTCAGGAGATACACAAAGTATCACTCAGAGTCTGGTATTCACATATTTGAAGAAGAATAAAATACACAAAAGCGATATAGCCAAGAGTGCACTTAACAGAATCAGAGTTTAAGCCATGCTGATCCCCTATGACAGTATGTTTAAAAAAAAAAAAAAAAAAGCAAATAAAATTGTAACTTAATTATAGATTTATAATGAGCCACTGCACCACTGCCAAAAACAAGTCCCATACCAAGGCAAACAGGCACCTGCTGAATGCTCTCTGCTCATGGGTTTTCATAGCTTAATTAATCTGTGCCTTGGGGTATCATGACTCGTATGTGTTGCTTGCGTGCATGTTTGAGACAATTAAGTTGCTCCAAGAAACAGAGGTGCAACTTCAACATGAGCAGAGACACCAATATCACACATCATATAACACGTTTTGTGCTTTCGTCTAAGTAAAGTCACTTTTAATAATTTAGAGTCAGTAATTTGATGAAAACAGAGAATAAATGACAAATGTGTGAAATGCTCTTTTCTATAACTCAAGTACAAATTACTCCAGCTGATCATAAAGGGAGGAAATCTAGTTCCAATTTAATATTTCCAATAAAAATAATCCTTATTACAATGATGCATTACACCGTATATATATGCACTTCTTTCTACTCAGGGTCACATGTTGTGCTTGTTCCATTTAAATCATATTTTAGTATATGGTCTGAAATGACACACAAATGTAAAGGAGCTTAAGACTCACCTTGCTGCTGAAGCTGAATTATTGCCTCTGGCTGCTGCTCACTGTACTGCCATCTGATTCCTGGAGATAAACATAAAACAGCTGTTTAGCGTTGCATGTAGTTCTTTGAAATGGAAGATTTAAAGAATTTGAACAGATCGCAACAAAGATGCAACGAAAAATGCAAGAAATTCCAGTTTGAATGCAAAGGTATAGATCTTTAAAGCAGGCTCACAGTGTGCCAGGCTGGTTTTTTTATGTTTGACCCGGATATCATGTTTGAATTATGATCAACCAGTTCTTTTTACATCAAGACCAGAAAATTGATGTCATTAAACTGATTATTTTATTGAGCCTATAAGGCACTTCTTAAGTTTTTCTGCTTTTTATCTAGGACTAACTGTTAACGTCAGGTCCTGCGTCTTCCTCCCTACAGCCTTATTAGTGTCCTTTTTTAAATGAAAATTCTTCTCCCTTTGTCATTGCCAAACAGTCCAAACTCACTGTAGTTCAATTCTGCCAGCAGTACAACAGAGGAATCCATAAAGGAATTGTGGGAATTGGAATTGAATGCTACGTGGAATCAGGATCCAGACTACTAGTCCAGTAGTGCAGACACAGTATAGGACGAACACAGGAGTCTACTAGTGAGTTTCCATTACTACAAGAACTACACGAAGCCTACATATCGTTAACTAAACCGGCAATGGAAAAACCGTGATTTTAAAAAAAAGCAGTCAAATGTCTCTAAAACCTTTTTACGCTTCCGTGAGGTTGTTTTACAGACGTGTCAATAGTCCAGTTTAGCGCAAACGTGTAATGGAAACACTTCTTTGGCATGTGCATCTCGGTTTAGTTTCTCAAAAACTAAAGACGTTTCCATGCATCTGCTTGAAAGTCAAAATCTTCTTCTTTGTTTCTCGCAGGACGAGATTATAGGAGAGTCGTTCATAAAAAAGAAGTTTCTTGGGACGACATTTTATGAGAATTAAGCTCATTCGCAAAACGCTGTTCAATTGAAATATCACCGACCTCAGCAGAGAATCATTTTTAACCTTTTTATAAAAAACTAAACAGTCATTATGATAAGTCGGTTAACACAAATGAAGAACGAGGAATATGTCTATTATGGTGACGTAGGTACACATTTTTTGTTTTTCATTATGAAGACTACATCTCACGATGGTGTTATTAATTTAGCTGATTATTGGAAAGTGAAGTGAAAAAAAAAAACTGATGTACTCCTACACTAAACAGTGAGTGAGCATGCTGTTTGTTCGTTTACTGAAAAATCTGGATAAGTGTTGCAATAATCTATAGATATAAGACGCAGCAAACGTAACTGGTGACCAAAATGAATTAGGGCAAAAGTGTGAAATTCTCTTGAACTCTAATTACCAGTTTGAAAAAGCTTCATAACTAAAGAGAAAGTGTGTTAAAAGCAATAATTATTACTGTTGCTAATTACATTTCCAATTATGTCACTAATGAGAACAGCTTAATTATCAGGACATTGGATAAATAAGGAGTTTTCATTCCTTCCATGTGTGATGTGGTTACGATATGAAGGCCAAGAGCTCTGACCAAAAACACACGAGAAAAAGCTGTAAACGCTCGTGCCAGCACAGTCTCCTAAATATTCATGAGGTATTGATAATGTTAATCATATTTATAATTTATAGGTGGGGCTTTGAACTGTGCTAAAACTTCATCTGTTATCAAAGTTTTCAAAGGCCAGTAATTTCAACAGTCTGTTAAAACTGCATTAGTACAATGTAACAGTACGTTTTTTCATCAGTTGGCCAGCTGTCTGGGGCTGTTTTTTGGGCTAGATCTAACTATTGCCTTCTCAACATTATCAAATTAGACTTTTACAGAGCTTTTATCCTCCCAGGGTAAAATGGAAAAATATACCTTTAAGCAGACGTAAGATACTAGGACAGAAAAGAACCTACAACAAGAGTTGAGAACCTCAGTTTATTAAAAACCAGGTAAGAATTGAGAGTGGCACTTCAATATTTTCTGGCTAAAACAACCTAAAAAGGTTAAAATATTTCAGGTAACTTGTCAAAATAGCCCGTGCCACACTAAAGAGCCTCAAAATGCTGTTGATATTCCCCACATTCCTGAAGGGTGTAGCTTTAAAATGAGGAGAGCGGAAGTGTTGCACAGGACTGTGGCTGAGAGCCAAGTAAAGGCACAGTGGATTAGTGTCATATCTTCCACATGGCTGCATCCTAATCCTACCATCTGAGTTAAAAACAGCGCCAGGTGAGGCAACTCGTCTGTCTGCAACACCTCTGGAACGCGGAGTGATCTCCTTCTCAAAGCCCACAGCACCGTCTCCGACTAGTGGGGAGCCCTTTCCCTGTGGCTTCCACTAACAACGTCAGCATAAGGACATTACTATAGCTCATTATTTCACACATCGGAAAGAACTTTGACGAACAAAACGTGTCCAAAATGATGTGTTTGTTCTTAATTAGTCACAGCAAAAGTTAGGAAAGAAACAGAAAGTCTGGTATCGATTGATGAAGTGACTGATGTCTACATAAAAACCCAATTACGCATTAAAATAAAGTGATAAAATCTAAAAATTGTTTGTGTGTTTTTAAAAAAGTTTATAGTTTTCTTGTTTTAAGCCACCTGTTTTAGGATCATATCTTGACATCTGGCTCAGTCTTTTTTAAACCTACAAAAAGTCAATAATAATAAAATAATTAGTGTGTGTTTGGTGGAGGGTTGAGGGTGGAGGGTCTGTGGGGTGGGGGGTGGTGCGGAGGTTCGGGGGGTGGTGCGGAGGTTCGGGGGGTGGAGGGTCTGTGGGGTGGGGGGTGGTGCGGAGGTTCGGGGGGTGGTGCGGAGGTTCGGGGGGGTGGAGGGTCGGGGGGTCAGTCTTTCCAAGGAACGTTGCCAACTTCAGTTTGAGAGTCTGGCTCTCACCTCAGAGGAGGGAAAATCAAACAAAAACACGGAGAAACATTCATTGTGTGTGTGTTTTTTTTTTTTTTTCTTTAAATATCTGGAACATTTTGTAAAAACCGGTTTTGATATGTTATGGCACGACTGTTTTTCAATACATTTTTTGCACATGACCTCATAATTTGAAAAAAATGTACACACCCAGGGAACAGGTACTTGTGATAAAAAACTCCAAGGGTATTTCACAAGTGATTTCTGCTGTATTTTTCCAATACAGCAGTTACTTTTACTGAGATAGTTAATCACAAACAAGTTGTAAAAGTTGTTTTTTTAGATTAATAACCTGTTTTAATTTCTCAGTATTTCAGAAAGAAACCAGTTTTGTTCCTAAAACTTTAAAAGTCTTGGCTGTAAAAACACTTTTACACACAATGAAGATGTACGAAAACGATTAATGTTGATAATTATACAGAAGAAAGAATGTAAGAGTAAGAAAAAAAAAACTTTAAAAAAAAGTGTTTAGTTTGTGAGGTATTGTATTTCCCTTTAAGATTAATGCTTGTTTTCATACTGTGAACATTTTCTGCAACGCCCTTAAAAACAATGTTCAAATAGCAACAAAGTACACCAAAAGAACTATAAACACGTCCCAGAGCCAACCCACGAGGGAAAACCTTGTCAGAACATGTGAATGAGGGAAGGTTCTGAAAGGTACATATTTTGATTTTAGTGATAAAAATGCAAACACGTGAGCTAAAAAGTGTTAACTGTTCAGTGCCTTGTGGGAGCATCTGCAACCATTTGTTCCAGTCAGATTCATTTACAGTTTTTTATTAGATACAATGGAAAAAAAAAAGCTTTGATTGAAAGACAAAACGTACATTTTTTAATTATTGCTAAAAAAGTGCTCGTTTTGGCATTGTTTAAATGTTATAAGCTTAGGGGGAGTAGAGTGTTGGACTGTTTCACAGCCTCCACTCTCTCTCTCTGGCTGTAATGATATCCTACTAATTGGTATTTATTGTTTCAAAGATGGTCAAGGGATACTAAAGTTGTCATTAATTTAATTTTATGAAAATTGAGTTTGAGTGCACTGAGGGAGAGAAAACACAAGGTTCTAAACACTTTTCAAAAGTGATGTTGTGCAAGACAAAAAGAGAAAATGAACCTGAATGGTGAGATTTTCTAAGGTTATGTTACCATCAGTTGCCCTAAGGCGTAAGAACAAGATAAATATACTGTAAAAAAAAAAAAAAAAAAAAAATGCACACACCTTTGTCACGCAATGTGACTTCAACGAAAAGGCAGTGAAGTTCATGTTTGTACTTCCTTTAAATGTAGTCTGCAGGATGCCCACTGTACCTTTTAAAAGATTTTTTTTAAGTCTCGACGACTGGAATATAGCCTGCATTAAAGAAAAGTCTTACCGCGACTCATTATCCACATCACTATTAAAGGTTAGGGGTTTTAAATGAGGGAGGGTTTTTAAATTTAGTGCTTTGTTAATAAAGCCATGTCCTTAATCTACAGTACATCACTCATGCAGTAACCGATGGTCTTAGTTTTATTCATGCTTTTTGTTCTTATATTGAGTGCTGATCTTTCTGCATGAAATAAAATGATTTTCTTTTTTGTTTTTTAGATTTGTAGCTTTACTGGCCTAAACAGATAGCAGTTACACAAGAAATGGGGGCAAAGAGTGAGAGAGAGGAGACGATGTGCAGCAAAGGGCCGCAGGCGGGACTCATACCGGAGCCAACGGCAACACTGGCCATTTTATATACCTGCCCATCAAAGTTGGCAGTCCAGTACCCCACAAACCTAACTTTACAATAAAAACCCAGCCAAAGTGGAGCTTCAGTGTGTAAACAACTGAGCTGCAATTAAAGAGAAAAAAATTGGACAAGATTTTTATTTTTATACTTATAAAGTATAAAATACTTATTATTGCCTAATTGTCAGTCACAAGGCACTAACAATTTTGATTCCTGTTGACTGTAAACTGTTTACACCACTACTTTGAGATTTTGGATCATGTGGTTTATCTGAAATCCTTTACATATTTTTTTTTATTTTGGGAGAAAAATTGAGAGAACGAAAGAAATCAGGAGATCTCGTTCCGCTGAAAGCCTTCAACAACATGGCGATGCAGGATAACAAGAGATATCATCATTTTAAAACACTACAAAACAAAATTAAATTTAAAAAAATCAAATAAAATTCACCTTTCTGCCAGCAGCAGTTTTCACTTATGCAGGGACACACCCAAAGACCTGCAAGCACGGCATGTAAAACCAGTGGAGTTCCCCTTTAACATGTTGCTGACTGGAGCGAAATTTCAATCACCCAGTCTGTGATCTACCTCAGTGGAGGGAATCAAAGTAACCACAATTCTCCATAGCCAAGACAGGTTTTCAATATAAAAACACAAACCGCTATTTTATGGTAAACACATACATCACAGTCAATGGGGTAGATCTAACATTTTTGATTAAATTTTGATTATCCTTCTTCTAAGGTGACTACATATATACACACGCACAGGCACACACACATATATATATATTTATATATATATATATATATATATATATATATATATATATATATATATATATATATATATATATATATATATATATATATATATATAATGAGTCTCTCATCAAAACCTTGTTTTTGCTCTCCTCATTGTTCAAAGGAGATAATCATGTATCCAGGATACGGTAACAAATCACTGCACAGCTTTTAAGCTTTTAATAATAGTATATGTGGGTGCAAACAACAGATAATTCTTACTACTTTTATGGTTGTTCTTCAACCTTTTCTCTTCTTTAAAAAAAATCATCATTGTGGTCTATTAAAATTGACAATAATGACAAAAATGCAGTAGCAGACATTTGGTGCTCCAAAGACAGATTTTGGGTGGAATATCACTTTAACTGCATCTAGGTACGAGCCAGGTCTTTTTTGAGGAGTATTTTTTTTAATTATTTTTTTCAGCTTCATGTACCAATTTTCAAACCCATTAAGCACATCATTTATGTTTTGGGCTTGTACCGAACATTTGATCCACAGAATATTTCTGTAATAAGAAATGGTTCATCTACGGCAACCAGGAAGCCAAACATCATCCAGTTCAATGGAAGAAGTCATTCCGATTCATTTGAAACTACAACCTCAAAATCAAAAGTTTTTGCAATATGAAAAAAATGGAAATTAAGAAAAATAATAATAATTTTACCTAAATCAACTTTGACTCTAATTTCACTACATGATATTCAGTGAGTAGTTGTGTCGATTTTATTTAATCTGTTAATATTCACCACTTTTTGTATTTCAGGCCAGATAAATAAACATTCAGTGAGGAAATTTGAGGCTTGTTTTATGTTAACAATATTTAAATTATTTTAAAAAACAAGTTGTCCTAAGTTGGCACTGCGTTCTTAAAGATCACATCTCTTTTTTTTTTAGGAATGTCCACAGATTTTACATTCCAGTTTGTGGAATGTAAACTTTTTAAATTATTTAATGGCAGGATTTTGAATTTGTTTTATGTTTGTTTGTTCTTTGTTTTTCTTTTTTTGTCCTAATACACAAAAATTGATGCATATTATCAAATGAAATTAAGTTAAGGGGGACAAAACTTCAAAGATTACCGTGTTTGGTTTTGAGGAGTAGGAAAGGTGGTTATTCCCATCGCATCATAATAGTTTCTGAAGTGGGATTGTAGAAGGGCATGTGAGGAGAGCATCTTTTTTGCCAAGTACCAGATTTACTGTGGCACCTATTCAAAGAGCAATGTCCAATTTCACCCTAAAACGCTATTAAAGTAAATACACTGCCAGTCAGAATTTTGGACCCACTTCATTTGACTGAGAACATGCGTCCAAACTTTTGACCGGTAGCGTAATGTGCAGTCATAACTTTCTCTACCTTTGGTATATGTGTATCTTTTCTGGACCTAAAGTAACTCACTGCTAATCATAGTGGCATAATTAGTAGGGGAATAACACATGGAGACAGTTATGTTTTTTCATCAAGCTCTGTTCAGCCAATCAACTGATTGAGCTGGTATGAGTGTTGAGTCCTGGTAGTTTAAAGAGATTGTGCGAGTCTAGCATGTGTAGCGGGAATGGACATGTTGATTATGTATGCTATAGTAGGAGTGGTACAGACTTTTATTGGAAAATTTACACCCGTGCAGTGATTTATATAAATCAGTAGTGCCCACAAAGCAGTAAAACTCTAATTGTTTCTTCCATTTTGAAAGTCTAGCGTCCATTAAGGATGCAGTGAGTAATAAAAAGGACTTTTAATCAATCCTCTCTTGTTGATGAGCTGATGTGTGAATGGGTTATCCTACCTGACAGGGTTACCATATGTTGATTTCTTTTTCTTATAGTCAACAAAGGCAGAGGGCGCTTGAGCCATTGTAAGGTAGGTGAAAGGCTTTTAGGCATAACTTAACAGAAGCGTTCGATAGAAGGAGGACACTTTATCTTCACTTAAAAGTTACCCCAGGGTTATGATCTCTGATCTAACCTAAACCCAAAATAAAGAACAGCTTATGTCGTATTTTAAATACAAGAAACTTCTATTATATAATGAAATTGTTTTGAGGAGAGTGTAGTAGCACTCAGCATCTCTGTTGTGACCCTTTCTTCATCAGATTAGACTGGCCAACCCCTTCCCGACCGGCTGGTACGGTCACAGTAAATCCTGGAGACTGCTCATGCTAGGGACCTTGGGTAATTAATAAAATCCCCATTACATGCCTTGTGCCCGTTGTTTGCTATTTCAACACCCCATTTGTGCCACGATTACAGTCATTATCAGTCACCGCCATTAATTCTCTACCCGAAGCCAGAACTGCATACTAATAAATTGGGCTCTAAAATTTTTTTTTTTTTTTTTTTTTTTTTTTTTACCTTTCAGGGAGTTGGTGTTGGAACGAGGCCAGGAAGTGCCACTCCAGATTAGAAGTCATCTGGTGACTCGAAAGCAGCCCTTTGAATACAAGGCTGCTGCATCTTTGGAGATAGTTCAAATTTCCTCTTTGATTATTTTCCTTTCCCCTCCAAAATGAATCTTTATTAAGTTTAAATCCTGAATAAAATGAAATTAGCAGACTGCAAAATATTGCTTTCTTTTCTGACTCTATTCCCCTGTGCATGCATGCAAATTATAATGCTTATTTATGTAAATGAGGTGTCGTCTTTAATTAGTTTTGCTTGAGGGCATTAAAATACATGTATTCTTTCCCCAAAAATGATTTGTTTTGTTGCTCTGTTCAGTTTAAGCTCAAAATAAACGATTATGCCAACTAAAAAGGTTTATTAATTCTCCAGTTTTCTTTTTTCTCTCTCTCTCGCTCTCCTTTTGGGAGATTTATCTTCTCCATCCACTTTGAGAGAAGAGTGTTCTCTGTGAAATCAAGAAGCCTCTCCTGTCAGTACTCTGAGCTCTTATAAAAATTCCCAGGTTGAAACCACAAGGAAGAGATGCACTTCCACTTATCAAATCTAAAAGATATGCTGTTCAGCAGCTTACTCTACTCATATGAGTTTTTCGACAAGACTTCTTGTGTAATGATACATTATTGAACGTTATTGAATTATTGTCCTCTACTTATCTTTATGTGCTGTTGGACCACTGGAAAAAAAAAGTATTGTGCTTTAATTTTGTTCAAAGATCCCAAACATTTACATGCAGTCTTAACGGTCTTCAGAGTGACAGTATCATCAATCAAATGTTATTATTGATATAACTTCCAACATCCTAGCAGATACTGAGGCTTAACGAAAAACCTGTAGGGAGAATTACCTGCTAAAGTACGTCCAGCTGATTTGGGTCTCATTTTAATATTTCTTTAAAAGGATCTGCAGTGTGAACATAAATCTCACACTATGCACTGTTTTTATGCATTTACTGTTGATTTACAGTCTCTTCTTGAGTGCCTTGATGTCGTTATAGAAGGTATTGGGTCAACTTCAGTTAGAAGCAGCCACTGACTGTGTCAAGCAGTATTTCAAACCACTTCAGGTTCAAAGTGACCAACTGCGGCTCTGGTTATTGTTCAATATCCTATCAGTATTCTGCATCCCTTCAACTGCTCAGATGAGCTGAAATGGCAAGTTAAGATCCCCCCTCCCCTGCCTGCAAGCATGATTTATGAAAAGGAAGCTAAAACCATTACAGCATTTTTATTATTATTGTTCTTTCAAGGCTAATGCAACAATAGATTTTTGCATGATTGATGTGTTATACTAAACATTAGAGGATTGCATTAACTTTGCATAGAACAGCTAAATGACATGAGATTACTTATTGTTATTTTTCCTCCACATGATCATACTGTAAACATTGTACATACAGTACTTCCTGGCACATATTGATTGTGGTATACACAATACATACTCACCGGATAAACAAGGTACAGTGATACAGCTGTAGCTGTGTTTTGACACTGCGTTTCAGTGAGATCATAAACTGCTCTCGCTTGTTCCAGAAAACTTTTTGAATAGCAGTGCTTCAGAGATTAAACCAAGTGACTTTGATAGCCTCTCATCTGCCCCCTTCATTCTGCAAATTATTAAAACTCAAGGCTGGTGTGGGAGGGAATATGGCAGCAATATGCTGATACTTCAATCATCCAGGAGGAAATTCCACATGTATTAAGGAGGAATCGCATACAGTATACAGTACAGCCATGAGAAATCGTTCGTGGCTTCTGTGAAAGAAAAAACTCCACACACCACATCAAACCTCTGGTTTCATTCCTCACACGTTTAGCACGTGCACAGACGAAGTCTACAGACTCCGTCCTGACTATGCATTTTTTTATAAAATGTCCTGTACTTCAGTATTGTTGTGATTCTATTTGTTAAACAATTTCACTCCTGTTAATGTACTAAAAGGGGTTTGTGGCACAACATCCTGACGTGGTTTGTGTTTTTGAGCCGATCCAGGAACGAGTTTCCCAAAATCTGTTTCCGTGGCTGGGTCTTTTTCATCTACTTTCACAAAGGCTTGTTTTTTTACACGTAGCTCTTCATCGCTACCTCATCAGGAAAGCACAATATTAACCAAAGTTAATGAGAAAAATCAAAGGATATTTAACTACACAACCGTCTTCTTTTTCATGTCAGACTCAATTAAATTGCTGATACACACTTTGGATGCCTTTTACAGGCATTTGTGCTGGTGTGTGTATATCATGTCCAGGCC
Organism: Xenentodon cancila; assembly: GCA_014839995.1. NCBI lineage: Eukaryota > Metazoa > Chordata > Actinopteri > Beloniformes > Belonidae > Xenentodon > Xenentodon cancila. The sequence goes on along the minus strand of CM026204.1, from coordinate 21,036,977 downwards.
ATGGAGCCACTGATGGGCATTCAGCCAACTGATTCTTTCCCCAAAGTGCTAGTTTGTGCCACTCTGGAGAGCACAACACTATAATTACCTGACAACGTAAACTGGAAGCTATGCTTGACAAAGACAAGAAACCGTAATAAAACTGAGCTTTTGGTGCTCAGTCGTGGAGTCTTGTAAGGCGTATTAATAAGCTGTTTAAAGGATATGGCACTTTTCCATTTGTCTTGTGGAAAAATCTTGGGCAAAACACCTGGTGCTCTAAGTGCCTGCGGTCTGAGCGCTGAAGAGCAGCTAGCCGTCATGCCACTCCTCAATGAAGCACTGTCACTTCTAAAAGATTTTCTATTAAATATGCACTGAAGCCCTGTGACACACTTGCCATTTGTTGATAGTCATAATGGGGCAAGTTAATGAACTGCCAAAGTTACATTTCAATGCATTTTATCTTGTAAATTAGCCAGACTCCTTGTTGCACAAAACTGATGGTCAGCTTGTACAGACTTAAGACAAGATGCGAGCACCTAGACAGAGATGTGGAAACAAAGAATCCTTATTATCCACTTTTTGTAAACTTACAACAACAAAATCGCCTCAGTTTGTCTGCGGGGAGCCGATCCAAACTGAACCGGAATGACATTTCCGAGTCTTGTCAGAGGATTAACTAAGCAAATGTACTGCAGGTCTATTGTTCCCAGGGCTAAAATTAATTGCCGTTTTGCTGTAAATACATATTCCATCCTCACTCAAAACTGCTTCGCTTTACCCTTGTTTTGGTCCTTCACAAAAGTTTACACTCCTAAGCATCTTATAATAGACATAGGCTTGTTTTCACTTTGGAAAGTTCCTTTAAATGTCACCACCTTTAGGAGTTTCAAGTGATAAAGGGGAACATTTTCAAATGCCTTTACTGTCCCTCTGTAAAATAATAATAATAATAATACATGAATACATACATGAACAAGTGCTACTTACATATTTAGTGTGAATCTTCCCAGCTTCCCAGAACACGCTGGTGTAAATGTAAAAATAAAGCATACATTGGTTTTAGACGCATGTCTGAGTGTGACATTCCAGTCGAGTTTGCTTAGTTCCTGAAGGAACAGAAGTGCAAAAAGTACATCTACCTGTAAAGTACTTTCCAGCGGAATGAGGTCTGCTGTTTTTGTTTTGATTTTGTTTTTTTTTTATTTCTGTCCATTCAGGAACGGAACTGCACATAAAGGAGCAAAGGTTTTGTCTGGTCCGTTTCTCATTTCATATACCGAGCGTACCTGATAAAAAGGCCGGTGAGTGTGTATATATTTATGAACGCGACAGTTTCAAAGCAAAAGGAAAAAAATGCCATCTGTGCATTAACAGCAGAAGGGTGTGACTACCTGTACTTCTGAAAACAGTACAAGATTCTTGTTTCAGTGACGCAAATATTTATACGTCTTCTGTTCCTTCAGAATAAAACCAAACAGAATGACTGGAATGCTCCTTCTCAGACGTGCACCCGAAACCATTGTAATTTATCTTTACATTTACATCAGACAATAACCTCCTCTGTGAAACTTATATAGCAAAGGCTAAATAATACACTTAATATCTGAGTAGCACTTTTGCGTGGAATATCAGATTTCGCCAACTTGAATGTCATCCTTTTTTTTATGGCTTCTATATTTCCAAAATCTAAACTATTACATTACCTTGACTTTTTATTTAACAAATTCCACATGAGCTACACCCATATACTCAGTATACTAGTATCCAGTAGATTAGAGCAATCCATCAGGACGTGACAAAAGAGAAGCACACGTACCAGTTGAGAAAACTGGCCCTGCAACTCAACTCACAGTTTAGAAAACAGGCAATTTATGAGCAGAAAGATTAAACATGTTCAAGAACACAAAACTGGGCAGACAGGTTGAACGATTGTTTCCTGTAGAGGGATGTAATTACTCTAATAAGTGTTCAGCCTCTCCAAAAGTCTGTACATACCGGTGATACATGTCAAAACCGGAGCAAAGATTTCATATGCTGAGTGATGGTCAACACTTCTGTACCTACAACAGTTCCCACAAGGAAATTCAGTTCTTGTCCTTGTCAAAGTAAAACAAAAACAAAAAAACTGAAATAAACTAATGCCTAGATAAATAATAAAAGAAAAACAAAGTAACTGATGTTGAGTTATAATGTAATTTTATTGTGGTGAGCAAGATTGACGTTTGTTGCAGGTCCTTGTGGTAACAGAGCAGAAGAAGCCCCAAACTGAACCCGCTCCGTTCAGCAGTCTGTGGAGGATGTGCAGGGTTGCCCTTCGTGTCAAGCAACTTGTGCAACGTGTTTCTTTCCACCATAAACTCCAGGGGCCCCTCAACCGTCCAGAGTGCCACGGAGCCAGCCTTTCTCATCAGTTTGACTTTCCTCAATGACTGGCTCTGATGCTGCTGGCCCAACAGATAAATGCAGGTAAAACTGGAATCTAACTACAGACTTAGAGAAGGTGTGCAACATTTTAGTGCAAATAGTGAAAGATTTGGGGCTCTGTCATTTCTTGTGAGCGACTAAGTGTTGCTTCTCTAGTCCAGCGTCAAGGTGATGTCCAGGTAAACATTCAGGTGTGGCTCAAGTGTGATTTATGGTTCCACATAGCAACTACACATGAAGCCTCTGTACAGAACCTACATCATAGCTGGCAATTATATTTATCTGTTGTTGTTTGTGTAGTTCTGTAATTACATTCTCGGGAGGTACACATAAGGAGGCTCCCAGCTACCACAGACACTAAAGCATAAAGCACCTATTATTTCTATTCCTCTTAAAATCCACTATCATCTACTTTGTCTTATTCCCATTCAAGATGGGATGATTGTTTTCATGCCATGACACAATAAGGTCCACCAGCTCTCTGTCCTCAACCTCCTGTCCACAATGACACACGCCACAACAGCAGATTCATCTCAGTATATCTGCGGATCTGTTAGTCAGATAGTCAGTAATCCAGGCACTTGTGGAGGAACCCATCTGTGTCTTCTGGAGTTTCTTCTATAGTAGTGCAAACTAGATCATGTTAAACTCGATGATGAAATCAGAGAGAATGATCCTCACTACTGGCAGCGAATCACGCAGATGATGGCATCTTCAACTCCAACTCCAGAAATTGCAGTTGATCCTAAAAGGTGCTGTTTTGGTTACCTGGGTAAGTGGTTCACAGTTGCCTCCTGATGTTGAGGTGTGAGGTCTGCGTGGCTGTGGGACTCAGGGTAGAGAAGGAGAGCCTATTCTTGTATCTTTCCCTAGGAGATCAGCGCATAGTAGATCCAGAAAGTGTGTGTGTGTGTGTGTGTGTGTGTGTGTGTGTGTGTGTGTGTGTGTGTGTGTGTGTGTGTGTGTGTGTGTGTGTGTGTGTGTGTGTGTGTGTGTCCCTTTTTTTTTCCCTGATGACAACCATATTTCACTTTATGTGTCACAATTTCAAATTTAATGACTCCGGTGACCCCTCAATTCTCCTCAGTGGAAGCATCTGGTAACAGCTATTGCAACAAACAGCTTCACTTCCCACATGCAACACACATGGCAGGAAGAAGTCGTATGAACAAAAAAGGCAATGTGGAGCAAAATCTGTGTCACCATGCTTTATTTCATTGTTTTTGGCCAACAGCTTTGGCATTAGATAACTTATGACAATACAGAAGGTTATGAGCATTTGTGACAAACAGATGCTCTTCAAAGCCAGTTTGATGCCACCTCGTGGGGTGCAGCAACAGTCATACAGCAAGATCCCAATTCATATACATATGACAGCAGTGTTTAAAGAGTTGAAAAGGACTACAAAGATCCATAGTCACGAGGATGATGAAGACTTAGAATAGACTTAGACTTAGACTTTCTTCACTAACCCAAGTGACTTTATTGCACCTGAAATTATAAAACTATGCAATGACCTTTAAGTGTGTAATTTTGATATATCATGTGAGGCTATGCCACTATCTTTTAACAAGAGTATATTATTTTGGATTGAGAACTGGTTTTCTTGTTACCAAGCTCAAATATTAGACTACTCTTCCATAAAACTCTGCCTTTACCTTAAGAACGTCATGGCTTGTGTGCAAATATGCGGTAGAAGTCTTCAGCCACTCTAAAAAGGTCTTTAACTGATAGTAAATACTAATGGTAAAATCCCATCCAGACTCGGGATCGGAAGCTTTCTGCTGAGAATGACGCAGATGGATTAACATGGGGGAGTTTGGTTTTATGGTAGACACATTGTAGAGTTGTGGTCACAAACATTTTACTGTCTCTGTTGTTTTCTCTGGCCAGTGTCTTTTATTCACTCATAACCATTTTGTTTCTGCTGGACTACATCCTCTATAAAGCCTAAGTAGAGACACCAATGCATAAACTGAGTTTCTCGAGGAATTGTCCAGTCCCGGGAGAAACGCTGGGCATTCAAGGAACAAGCGCTGAATTAAAAAAAAAAAAAAACAATATTCTAAATGTTTACATGAAGGTATGTAAGTTTAATACTGAGCATACAAAAGAGTGCCTCAAAACTGTCCTAACGTGATAAGTCTTTGGACATTTCTGACAGGAAGAGATTGAAAAATATCAGTTGCACTTTTACATGTACATTTTTTTTTTATTTCTTAAAAAAACTGCTGTCATTATCTAATACTTTTAGAAATATTTCATTTTTAAAAGATAATGAATCAAAAAAAACTTTTTTTTTTTTACTTAATCTTGATCTTTCAAAAGCCAGAAAAATTTGAGATAAAAAAAAATGCCTGTCAGGGCGAGCATACGAGAAGCAAAGGGGGAATCTGGCTTGGCCTGAGCAAAGTCATAAAAATATTTTCCCTTTTATTTAATGTTGTCCATATTTCATTGCCAGGAAAAGCTAATCAATAGCACCTTAATGAAAACTTGAGCCATATTTTATTTTGCTGCAGAGAACTCCCAGATCAGCATTTGTTGCCTTGTTATGTGCTGGTTTTCACCCTTGGGCTGTTTGACAGATGTGCATCACACTTGCAAATATCTTAAATGTTTGCTCTATTCAACCACAGTTGTTTTGTCAAAACACCACATAATGGGAGAGACGTGTCTGATGGGAAGATCAACTTAGATTTAACAGATAAAAAGTGAAACAAAACTTTTAAATATCAAAACGCTTTATCCTAGTTACACTGTATGCTCAATAAGTGTATTTATATTTGTAATCATTTATACTGCAATGTTATTTTCTAAACATTTTTTTAATTGGCATGTCCATTAAATTTAGATTCAGATTATGGAAAAGCTGAACATATTGAACATATTATCCATTTGCAATCTCAGCAGTTACCTCAATACAGTACTGGATAAATGAAGCCTCAGTTACAAGCAAGTTGTAAATATCATGACTTAAAAGACCCCAAGATGCACAAACAGTATTTTGAAACTATCGTGGATAGAAATAAAGTCATGTCACTTGTGGTTTGGTTGGGGAAATAAAAAAAAAAAATTTTTTAAATCCCTCGAAATGCCACTTACGTACAGAAAACCACACATTGCTTCTCTTAATATAAATATGTGTTCACAACGACAAAGATTCCATAATTTATGGGAGTGAATGCTCGACAGCCAATCTGAACTTTGGCTGCACATGTTTGTTGGTGTATTAGATCATTAAGAAAGAATTAACTTTAAGTAAGTGTCTGTCTATCTATCTATCTATCTATCTATCTATCTATCTATCTATCTATCTATCTATCTATCTATCTATCTATCTATCTATCTATCTATCTATCTATCTATCTATCTATCTATCTATCTATCTATCTATCTATCTATCTATCTATCTATCTATCTATCTATCTATCTATCTATCTAGATTGGGGATTTTGAACAGAAAACATCCCGCAGTGAGGCCAGTGCGAACCAGTGCACCACCGTAATCGTCCTGCATGCATTCAATGCTTTAATATTTAAATGCTGCATCGTTCTGTTTGTTTTACGTCTGTTGCATAAAATCTAATCAGAATGGCATTTGAGCGCAAAGGTGTAAATAAAGCGAAAACAGGGCTCCTTGCAGGCTGACGAGTAAGATACAATGCTAATCGTATCCAGTGATCCTTGTCAACAAGCAGTATGGTCCCGCTGCAGTCAACTATCTATGAGCTCAAACTACAATTACAAGGGAAAAGGTCATTTTTCATGCTCTGAAAGACATCCTAATGAACCAGTTGTCATCTATTTAACACTACCCTCTCAGAGTTTCCATTTTCCCTGACAGTGGGATTCACTTGACGGGGGAAATGACTACAAAACTCTAAGGAAACTTGCTTAATACCCGCTTTGAGAGTAAACAGTTATTCATCAAAAGTAAATAATAATGTCTCAAAGGTCAGGTTATAAAGAACAATATATGTCTTTCCTGCACCAATTGCATTAGATACTTTGTGATGGCATAAAGCTGAGTTGGAAAAAAAAAAAAAAAAAAAGGCATGCATATTCTGGCAAGAACTTGAGAGACTGCTTTATGACTTGAAATGACGAATTGATTCCAGTGTCAAAACAGTAGATTACCACTGTGAATAAGATCATCATTATAATGACCAGCTTGCACCAGACTGAAGTTCTCTTTCATATGGAATTACATGAGTGCATACTGAGCTGTCCAGCAGCTACACATACTTTGCCTGTATTTGCATTGTCAGCCAGAGGTGAGAGGGTGGAGACCTGCCAAGTGTACGGCTCTGGGCCAGTGCCATGACAGCTGACAACTCGGGCAGGCCCTGTGTGCAGCATTGCACTTCTAACAGCCAAGATCCCAGATCAAGTAAATCCTAATCAGAGTCTTAATGTGCCTTTAATGTGAAAATTCATATTTCTACTCTGTAGTGTTTCATGTTCAAAAGGGAGCTCATGTCATTTGGCGTGCCTTCATACAACACTACGGCTTCCATCAGTCACTGATTATTGCAATGAGGAAATAAAATCCCTTAACACAAAGCAGTCAGTACCACATTGCATTGGCTGTCAGAATTAACTAGTGAAAGTGACCTCGGCTTATACATGCTGAAGGAGGAGGAATCACATTCAATTAGTAAGATAGAAATATACAACCAGACACGGGCTCATTGTTGATTAATAAAGATACAGGACAGAATGTTCCATTGTTTCAAATGCAAACCCTGTACTTACATTCTCCATTTGCATCCAGCAATTTTCAGTCAATTTGTTTGAGTATCTGAGGTAACCAACATCCACAACCACACGAGTGATCGCTTTAAACACAGCTGAGCTGTCTAGTTAGTGTCTTCTTAGCCAGTGAAGACTTTAACGGAGGCTATGCTGAACTGTTAGTCTTCTCCCCCTGATGGAACACTGTGTTTACAGCGATCCCTCAGGCCATTTGTTTGCAGCACTTCTTACCCCACAGCACCATGCATAATGCAGGAATGAAAATGTTAACAGTGGCAAATAAAATCGGCAAGGTGCCCCCACAAATCAGGGCAGTTTAGGAGCATATTTAATCATCCGTGCATTGGGGACAGCGCATAGCAATTAATTGTGGCATTTCAAAGAAGATCAGGACCCAATTTTTTCCAGGGCCTTTCAAGCATCTTGCACACTTGCCCCATCCACTGCAGACCACTGGCAGCAGTCTGTGCCTCTCTTTGAAACATCTCAACATTTTGGCCCAATTATGTTTATCATCTCTTTGCTCTCAAGTAAATGAGAAGAGAACTCTTGTAGCGCATTGCAAAGAATTGCATCAACAAAGCCCACCCAGCAGAAGAAATCACAAAAAACAAGCATTGTTTGAAGAGGGTCTCCCATGTATACACACAAGAAGTAATTCCAACTCGCTCTTGCATTTTCTCCTGTATGCTCCAAGAAAAACAAGTTAGAGCACCATATGGTGATGTCAGGAAAATAAATAATTTAGAGAAATTCATGTGCGGTGCGCAGATGAGCAACCACAGAAATACCAACACAGGCTTTCTTATATTTAACCCCTCTAATAGGAGCCCTCAGCGGGAGTGGGAGGGCACAAAGAGATAACCACAATATTGAGCCTTAACTGGATTGAAAACTACTTTGGAATTTCAAAGACCGAGACTGGCAACTGTCTCTGGACGTAAGGATGGCATTTCGTGCAGATACAATCTGCAGTGCCTTTCAGCACTTCCTGAACACGAGACAGCCTAATCTAATGAACTGGGGGAGTGGGGGGGGTGAGGTGGGAGGGGGGCAAGATCTGTTCAAGCTTTTAGCCCAGTGCCAGCACGCTCACATCCCACTGCAGTCAAAAATCCACTTGTTATTTTTATTTTCACTGAATTTTCCCTGAGGTGTGCTCTGCGTGGCTTGAGTCATCGTTGTTCAAGTCTTTAAAGTTGAAAAAAAAAACATACACACACACACACAAGCTGATGGCAAGGTTATAGCTACTCAGACATTGGGGGCACTTGTTTTCTGCCAACCCCAGGGAAAACTCACAGAGGGCTCCAGAGAAGGAGAACAGAGACGTGCCATGTTGCTGACATGGCAGCCGTCACGTCATACTAACCCATAAGAGTGACGAGCACAGACAGCACTGAGATTTGTAGAATAGCCTACTGCAGCAGCTCCAAGCCAAATCTGAGTGGATTATTTGTCCCTTGACTGCCTTCTTTATACAGAAAAATGTGCATAATGAAGCATCCTGTGTCTTGCTGCTTGTACGATCATTAATTTGAACATGCAAAACCACTGAAACCTCCGGACTACTATAAAGCTACAGCTACGGCTTAAGACACGACCCTAAACCTCTATTTACGTTAGAAGTTATGACTTCATTCTTGCCGTTTAAATCCAGAAGCTCAAAAATTAAACAACATATCTTCAGCAAATTTCGTTTTGTGGATGCGTTAGAAGGCAGATTATGCTGAGCACTAGGTGGATTTCCTTTACAGTTTTACGCAAAACAAAAGCGACAATTCTGAAATTGCGACAAAGTTGCGCTGCAGGAGGGCCGCTGTTTTCACTGCACAGTGTTTTCCAGATGAGAGTAGTTCTCATAAAATAAAATGTCCCAAGAAACTTGTTTTTATGAGTGATATATACATATATATATATATATATATATATATATATATATATACATATATATACAAATACATACACTATATGGCTAAAAGTATTCGCTCACTTTCCTTGACTCGTATTTGAACTTCAGTGACATCTCATTCCTAAACCATAGGGTTCAATATGACATTGGTCCATCCTTTACAGCTATAACAGTGTGTGTGTGTGTGTGTGTGTGTGTGTGTGTGTGTGTGTGTGTTCGTTCATTCATTCACTTATTGTCTATACCAGCCTACCCTGGACAGGTCACAAGTTCATCGCAGGGCCACATACAAACAGACAAGCAAACACGATCACACACCTATTAGAAAAGTAGAATCATCAATCAACTTAACTTATGTGTTTTTGAACTGTGGAAGGAAACCGGAGTACCTGGAGAAAATAACCAGAGGACAACATGCAAACTCCACACAGAAAGAACCAGGAACCGCCCTGTTGTGAAGCCTTGTTGATGATGTGTTGACATGTTGACATGTCATAAATGAAGCACCATATATAAGTCACAAAATCTGGATCAATGCTAATGAAGGAATGCATATTTTCACTGTTGCACAAATTCTCTGCATCATAATGTAGCTGCTCAACATAACTAATTAGAAAATACAGCACAAGTCACAACTGTGTGCCACGACTGATGATTTAAAGGCTGGTCCAAGATTGATTTTGTAAGTTATAAAGATCAAACCGTGCATTAAAATCCCTCTATTACAATAGATAAGAAAACTATAATTATACATAGACAAAGGCACAAAAGACAATTTTATTCTGATTATCTGCTAAAAAGTGTGAGTCAACGAGTAGTACAATGCGAAGATACTGACACAATGGCAGATATTCCTCAATTTAAATATCCATCCATTATCTGTACCCGCTTTATCCGTTCCCGGGTCACGGGGGTCTGTCGGAGCCTATCCCGACGCATATCAGGCGAAAGGCAGGGGTACACCCTGGACAGGTCGCCAGTCTATCCAGGGCCACATACAAACAACCAATCACACTCACATTCACACCTAGGGACAATTTAGAAAGATCAATTAACCTACTCTGCATGTTTTTGGACTGTGGGAGGAAGCCGGAGTACCCGGAGGAAACCCACGCAAGCACGGGGAGAACATGCAAACTCCACACAGAAAGACCCACCGGGCCGGGAATTGAACCGGGAACCTTCTTGCTGTGAGGCAACAGTGCTAACCACTAAGCCACCGTACTGCCCCAATTTAAATATCCTAAAAGTTAATTCAAAGAAAATAATTATAGTAATAAATCTAAAAGCCAAACATAGCCAAATCCACACCACATCAAATCATCTGGATTTCTCAATAAACACACTGTGTGATAGTCAGTGACACGTTCAACTTAACAGAACTCGAACTGCAAACAAGAGGCTTTCAAATTTTTAAATGCTGTTATCACATCAGTCAGTCTTTCAAGGATTGCCGATACAGGAGTATCTGCTGCTATCATTTTCACAACTTGTGAAACTGAAGGGCTTTTAACATAATGTTTCTCTCTTTTATGTGCACATCAGAACAAAGCGAGCCAACCGAATAAGCAAAACAAAAAAAGGATGGCCCAAGTTGTTTCACATCTATGATAAATCACTGCCATTTTTTATAGCCTCTAATAAGTTGATGCAGAGCCATTTTTCTTCTCGCTCATCATTCAAACATTTAAGGCATATTTACAAGGAACTTGTTAAAATATTTAATAATATTTAGTGGCAATTTTGGAACAGTCTGTCATGGTGAAATTTACTGCCTTTAAGTGTTTAAAAAGGCGATGACATGAATAACAAAGTGTCAAAATTTCCTAATTTGCATGGACAGGCCATAACTCCTGATACCTTGCATTAAAAAAAGAGGTTTTTAACAAAACGAGTCATAAAAGAAGCATTCAAAGTGAGTGATGGCAAAGACTCTTCCACAAAGTCGCACCACAGAGACAGCCCCCCCTCATACTACAGATGCCTCTGAGATCAAGTCAGCCAATAAAAGGACATATATCCTGCTGCTTTGACTTATTTATCCTGTGTGGATGAGCTCAAGATGGAACATCTCCTATAGGCAAGCTTAATTAATTGTGATAAAAGGGCTAATTCAGAGTCTGCGCAAGAAAAGTGAGCCAAACAATAATATTCCCCACAAATCATCGCTGCCCGTCAAATATTTCCTTCCATAACTTTCAATTTCAAAGTCCTTCAGACGTGAGGCTTTTGTTAAGGAACCTCACAGAGCCAGACTACCTCCCACACATCTCTGCCATCCTGTCCCCACTCCCGACTGAAATAATCAGAATCAACTTGCAGCTGCTTCACATCAAAACTCTCTTGTCCTCTGTTGGACTTGAACAAGATGATGGCCATGTTTGAGTCGGCTTCTTCCAACAGATTCAGTGGTTTCAACGATGCGACGCAGTGACCTGGGTCTGCCCTGGCTGTCCCAGGCAGAAAAGGGCCCCCGTTGACACTGATTGCAAGGCTATGAGTAGTCTCTCCCCTGTGCCCTCTCAGTGCAACTCTAATTAATAGCCAATTCATCTTCTCTGATCTGAGCCAGCACATGGAGTAATATATCGTTAGTTTGGCAAGCAAGCTATTAAAGTGTAATAACCAAGTACCAGCACTCGATTTGGAAGAGTAGCACATACTTAACCATGAAGTGGAAACAATTAATTTATTGGAGGATCTCCTGTAACCAATCATTTACTAGCACTCACACTGTGATGCAAAAGCCATCTCCTGTTGTGTGTGGCACAAGTCGGTGACATATTTTGGGCTCAGTGCCCCCGTCAAACCTATTTCACTAAGACCAATAATGTATGCTTTGTTGAAGTGCTAATGTCACACTTTATTCCTGGAGAAAAGCCCTTTTAAAAAACAGCCACGGTCAAGGTAGAAAGTTCATTACAAAATGAACCCTGCTCAGTCGCAGATTATCGAACCACACGTGCTTCTTCGAGGTGAAACAGATTTTATTTTCTGCAGCTGAATGTTCGATTTATAGCACAAGTTTAACATCACAGACTATGTAAACATTGCAAATGATCATAAGATGAATGCAGGTGAAAGTATATGAAGGCTGCCTAACAATATTCAACCTGGCTTTGGCGACTGCAAGTCAGTTTATTTCCCCTTGTCAAAACTTAAGCTGTTGATGCACTTGACATGTTTGTCATTTATGTTGTCAGGTGGAAAAAAGTGTTTGAATCGTTTTAATGACAACTTCTGTCAAACAACAGACTCTTCCTGTAATACTTCATTCATGGCTCGATGCCACAAACATTGGCAAGGCCTTTTCCTCTCAGCTTTCTAAACAGATTGTAAAATAATCCAACTCTCAGATATCAAAAGTGAGACGAGCAGCCCATGGGCTCTGCTGAGCAGAACTATTTTGCAGAGAAATTACATATCAGATCATAAGCCAGCATTACAGACCTATTTCCCAGTATTATGGTAGACATGGTAGTAACAGAAGTTACCCCCAGTATCTTCTTCCTCAATAATGCACCTTAAAACAATAAATCCCTTCTTCAGATTCTGATAATTGTAGGAAATGCATAAGACTCAGTGTGCTTTTGGTCTTCCTCTAAAGCACAACATTTAAACCTTTATTATTTTTTGTAAGAACTAATGACATTTTTTGTCTCTACAGCTTAATGCACTAATTGACGCTTTTTTGGAGGATAGCCCAGATGGAAAAATAAGTACCCCCTTAAAGACCCAACTCCCTTGTTCATTCTCCTAGCTTTAAGTCCCTTATTAATTAAACTTTCACCAAGTCAGGAATTTTTATTAAAAAGTTAGTCCGCTGTACCGTAAAACAGAACTCGCCTATTGTCTCTGAAGCTAAAATTTTATTTCAATAAATAAAGGAGACTTCTTAATACCATCAGTGCGACTGGGACCGAAGGATCCACACAGAACAGTAATTAGAGAGAGATTTTCATCCCAACTGCTCTAAAATTGGTCAGCTTTAACCAATACCCTTTGCTCCAATTGAATAATTATTCTAACACTGTTCATTTTAGCATCGTGGAATATTATTGTCTCTGTGGCAAACAGAGACAGCATCAGGGAGAGACAAAGTGTAAATATGCGTTTTGCTATCACCGTCTGTCTAGCCACACATGTCAGATGTCCTGGTACAATATTGTTCGGAGAGGAAATAAAGCTGCAGCCAAATATTGACTGCAGCTTTATGATCAGTCATCCACTTGATCAATCAAATCCTTCTTGTGTCATTAACTTTGCAACAATATTTGACAATCAGCATCATGTCATGGCAATCCTGCTGTTCAAGTTAAGAGTTCTGCATTTACTAATTTAAAAAAAAAAAAAAGAAAGATTTTAGAAAGCATACAAAAAGAAAACACATTTTGACAGGCATGCAGAGCAGGTATAAAACTTACAGTTGGTGTTGAGACGCTACACGTGTCATTCAGGTTTCAGTTATTGTAAGATGTGTTCTAAGATATCAAATTGTTTTAGATACTTCACATTTTAAAGTGCTTCATAAATGCGCATATATGGTTTAATAATGAGCAACCTAACCGCGCTGCATTGATTTTTCTGAAATCCATATAAAAATAAGAGAAAGAAGAAGGAGGTCCCCATTATTTTATCTGTGTGCAACCTGCAATATGCTGCGACGGTGAGACGGTAGTAACACCTGAGCAAAAGGCTGGGTACACGCAGTGTTAAGGGGCATTAATTTGACTGAAAAGTTATGTATCATCCACAGCAGATCATTATGCCACTTGCACAGTCACTGCTGTACAGACAGCAAATCACAGCCAATTAAGAACCCTTTAAACTTACAAGTCAAGCATCACTTGTTGTGCTGTTCATAATGGGGTTTTATGGATATGAGCAGTTGCAATGGCAGTATTGGTCTTGTGATGAATGGTTAACTTTCCAGGAAATGTGATCTGCGAGGGGAGAAAAAAAAAGCGGCGTCTCCAGTTGGTAAGATACAAAAAAAAGCTGGGATCGGAGAGCTTTGAGAAGCTGCATGTTTGATCCAATTCCATCGTTTCATGGCAATCACACTTTTAACTTATTCTGAGAGAAAAACAATTCAGGCCTGTTTCCCAAATTTTTGTGTCACTTTTCTGTTTTCTGCTAATGAGATGTCACTAATATGTACTAGAATGCCGTGTGAACAGACAGTTTGATTGGCCACGAAAAACTTAATGATGTATACCAAATGTGGGGGGACAGCTTCTAAGCGCATATTTCTGTAGACAAACATAGCTGTTGACAACATTTTCCACCCAGTTTGCCATTTCTGTCAGGCTAAAAATTGTAAATTAAGGACAAAATTTTTCCAAGGTAACAAATCCTTTAACACATCATGTCCTATTAGCATTTTTCTGCAATTGGTCAGATTGTAAAGACGCATTATGAAAAGATGGCACTTTGTAAATGGAAGATAATAATCAAAAGAAAAACAAGATTTCTGCATGCATGCATTTGGAGAAAACAAATCTGTGTACCTGAGTTTACCTAGTTAAAGAAATCGTAAATCAAATACTGCACGTTATTTATTCACATTAAAGCATTCGTCTATATTTTGTGCATCATATTGCATTGTTCCTCAGTGCACATAGCAGTGTATTTGAGCCTAATTTGTGCCTCTGTTTCTCTCCGTGTGCAGACCTCAGTCATCTTTAAACAGCTCCATTTAAAATGCAATTTGATTATCTGCCAAATTGCTACCAAGTCTTTCCCTCTGCTGCTCGGGGATGGGGAGGGGTTAAAAATTTTTAATTAGCATTTGTGCAAAAGAGAGGTCTTTGTTGCGACGTATTTGAATTCAGCATCCCAAAATGACCACCACTTTCAAAGAGTCATCACCCAAATGATTTCAAACTAATAGATCCAACGGGAGAGGAGCGGTCCTGGCACGGACGGGTGAAGGAATCACACAGGTCTTCAGTGGCACTGAAAAAAACCCACAGGACATGGCATGTTTAAATAATCCAAAACTTTTCTTTAATCATAGTTTAGAAAATTGGCTGGGACCTTTGGCAGGAGACAGCTGCTCTGCCCCAGAGCCATTTAATGAGATTCACTGAGGGTTTTCCTTAAAATATTTACACTATCCCATGGCACAGCAATATTGTCTTAGAATAGGGAGATAAGAGCCAAGGAGGTGTGTTGAAGTTCTCCTAATCAATTTACTAATTACTGGAGCAGCAATAAGAAAGGAGTCCCTTCTGGCAAGCTTTATTCTAATAAATGCTGAAAAATTTATTTACTCTCTTAGCCAAGAGGAACTCTGAAGTGGGATTACAGAGGAGAGATTGAGACAGAGCGGTGCTTTGGTTGAGGTCGCAGTCACAGGAGCAGGGAGAGGTTTCCAAACATAAAAGGATCTCTCAGGATCAGCACCTTTGCATCTGCTCATGGAACAGAGATAGCAGACTCCTACAGACTTGGCAGGAAAAGACCTGATCGCTAAGGCAACATATCAACAAATATTAATGACACTTCTGTTTCTCGCATAATAAAACAAGATAGAGTCAGAGTTGCACATTACAGCACGTGGCTGTGACCCTAAAACCAAAATAAAAGTACATTTCATTTTGTTATAACTCAAGTAGGGCCTAAATAGTTGATAGAAGCTATGTGTTGGCTTCTTACTTGGGGCAGAGGGCAGGAGGTCCAGACATTACGTTTGAATGTCTGAAGTCACCTTTGGGCCCTCTGGCACAGCTGACCCCTTCTTGCAACCTCTGGGACTGAGGGCAGTCCTGGACCTGTCATCGGACACAGTCCACATCTTCCTCGGGGTTGAGGGCAAAAGCTGTGCTAACCTTTCAGTGCCTTGAAAAGACCCTTTGCATCTCTGAGGTGTGCAGCCTATGGTTTGATGCCAGGATCAAGACAGATCAAAGGGGAGCGTGAACTAAATGCTCAAAGGGAACCATCACAAGATAATAACATAGCACTATAGCGGAACAAGACACTGGGACATGAAGGGCCTTAAAAATTCCCATTAACTTAACATTTTGTTGTTGGGTAGGAAGTGCCAAACGCGCTCTAGTGACAGCGACGCTGCTTTTATGCTTTTACACTGATATAAAACATTCCAACAGGAGGGAAAGAGAAAGAAACCCAAAAACATGGACTTATTTGTATTTCCAGTTTCTTTCCATCTGTCTCCCCAATCAGCTTATTTCCTTAAGTCCCACTGCCTCTCCAGCAGTCTCTCCAGTGTGACCGAGCCAGTGGATCTGAGTGAAGTACCTCTGAGGATTCGTACAAAAACAAAAACACAGAAAAAAAACCTGTTGCTGTGGCATGCGCCAGTCACTGTGGACCAGTGTGCGCGGGATCTGTGTTCACGTCACCATGGTGATGGCGCTCTGACTTCGAAGGCTCCCTGGAGGTGAGCTGGATGGTTGGTGATTGGGAGGAGAGGGCAGTAAGGGAGCAGGTTTCCAGCCATGCCAACAAGATGAAGTCAAATGGAGAGGAATATAGATCAAACCGCGTTCCGACGAGGCTCTTCTGTGTGTGTAACACGACAGGGCGGACAGAGTTTAAGTCCCCTAAAACTGAAAACTGAACATCTGAACGGAAAATACAGCTGAACAGAGAAACTGACACCAGAGCAGTCAGAAGAGCCAGACATGTTTCACTGAAAGCATTTCACTTGCTAACCTTTAAAAGAGCAAAAAATAGAACAAAAGGATGTAGGTTCGTGAGCAAAGGTCTGAAAACATCTGTGTCTTGGTAAATCATCTTTGCATGACTCAAAGGCACAGGCATGGCACTATACTGAGCTAGAAGACAAAAAGGCACACCCACTCTGCGCCATCAGCTCCAGTTTCATCGGCTTTTTTCACTGTCATCACCTTGTTGGACAAGTTAGCCAAGAAATGATCAAGCAAATGCAAGATTCACACTGCCACCATAAGGTAAAGCAAAGAGAGAAAAAAAAAGTATATATACTGATGTTCTTAATTCTTTTTAGCCTCTATTTCAACAATTTTCTCACATCTGAGACTTCTTTTCAATTTGTTACACAGTTACCTGTAAAATTACATTTTTCTCAAACTGTATTTTGGTCACGTGACAATACAGTTACAACACAGCTTGCATCAAGTTGTAGAAATTATTTCTACTTTAATCCCAGTGTGTACATATACTATAGTCCTTAGTACTGCTGCCAGAACAGCACTGGAGGCAGAGGTCGGCTCACCGCTGCATGCTGATAATCAGTCAGAGGCATAGAGCAGCTTCTTCCTCAGTTTTAAATCACCTAAGTGCACGTATAAAGTCCTTTTTTAGTAAATAATGAATGTGCAGTACCCTGTAACATCAACCTGACTATTCCAGAATAATTAATCAAGCGCTTCAAGTATTGGATTAAAGTTAGAAAATACCTGTATCTTCCAAAATGTACAATATAAAAAATAAAAAAAAAAAAATACAACATTAGTTTTTGTAAAACCAGACTTGGCTTTCTTTTCCAGAACTGCATTAGCTAAAAATGGGTTAGAGAATAAAAGACTCCACCTACTCCCCCAGCAAGAAAGAAAGAAAGAAAGAAAGAAAGAAAGAAAGAAAGAAAGAAAGAAAGAAAGAAAGAAAGAAAGAAAGAAAGAAAGAAAGAAAGAAAGAAAGAAAGAAAGAAAGAAAGAAAGAAAGAAAGAAAGAAAGAAAGAAAGAAAGAAAGAAAGAAAGAAAGAAAGAAAGAAAGAAAGGTTGGACCAATCCGCATCCTGTTCATCATCCTGTACACTCCTATTCAGTAAGTAGCCTGGCTTGTGTTGTTTCTTTGATCTGATTCTTTGAAGTTTTCTGATGATGAATAGTATTAGACGCTTCCTCCAGTCATTTAAGTTATTATTTATATTATTTTTCTTGTTTTAAAGGGCTTAACCTCTTACAAATTGTTTCTTACGTGGACTTTTCAGACATTTCGAAATAACAGACCACGATTACAGTTCAGGTTGGTTTTTGCAGTAGCCAGTTTAATAAGGAGGCCCAGTATCTTTGCAATCAGCACAATTTTTAAATATGTTCCAACATCAATTATTTTAATAATAGTGATCCAACACTAAAAAAAAAACAAAACAAAAAAAAAAACCACTATTCTCTATTGATGCAACACATTTCTTTTTTTATCATGCTGGAAATATTCTGCAGGAGGTTAAAATGTCCACACGCTGCAAACTTTGATTATCAAAACTAGTTTTACCATTTTTACTTATTGATAAGGTGAATTTAAGTGAGCTGAGGAAATCCTCATTTTGCTCAACAGAATAGAAACGGATCCCATCAAAGCAGGAAACCAACCCGACTACATATGATACATTTATGAAAAATACAACAGTCTCCCTCTAGGGACAGAGAGTGTTTTTCTCAAAACACAAATACGGTTATATTATTCATCAAACATTTACACCCTTTATAATTAGATATCATATGCACTTTAATTCAAACATGTACTTTTTAAAATAGAGCTTAAAACGGAGGGTTTTGCTGCAGCAGTGTTTTTGCAAATGCAATGGTAAAAGACACTCATCCTTCTACTTACTCTGAGTATAAAATACACCTTCTAGTATGGCTTTGCTCGAGAGTAAGATTGATCTGGCAGACATTCTCACATTTGATTTGATTTGATTAATGAAGAAAAATACTTTAATATTCCTAACACTGTTTAATGTATGGGAGGGGTGTGACACAACACTGGACAGCAAACTCAGTACAGTATATACATAAATACTGCATTGAATTTCCATTAAAGCAACATGGCTGAACAACCTCTACAAGTGACTGGCAATTTGTTAGATTAGTTAATTGGTCACCACTTCATCCAATTCATCTTAAGGCTTGCTTTTGGACCACACCCAAAGAGTTGGGTGTACGCTGCACCCAATAGTTACTTTGAATGCAAATACAAAGCTGAAACTCTTGCGTTCGTACAAAAGCTCTTCCACTTAGATTTTTCATCAAACCTTGCACTTTTCACCTTTCCACTTATTCCTTTTCATAACTGACTGCACTCAGACTTATGGCCAAATACTGCGTTTTTTTTTCTTCCCTTCCCTTCCCCTTTTTTTTTTTTTTTTTTTTTTTTTAATCTGATGCAGTTCTGTTTACTCATTAAATACCAGGTGGTGCAGGCGCTGAAAAGCTACAGGCTGGGGTAAAGGGCCCATAACCTTTAAACACTGTCTAATTGTCCTCACTTTCTCCTTGAACATCTATCCTTAAATGTGTTCCCTGTCCCAAAGTGGCCAGCTGGGAACGGTGTGCGTGTGCTGACGTCCCTACTAACCTTGGCCAGTGTAAGGATTACCGTGCATTTACACTCAATGCGCCTTCTTTCCTTAAGACTTATTAAGAATGATAATGAGCTCGGAGATGGGCAGCTTGTCCCTTTCTCAAATCTGCAAAAGCTCTACTTTGTCTTATTCTTCTCTCTATTTTTCCCCTCCACCCTGTCTGCAGTCACTCTCCTCAGCAGTCCATTCCTCTGTCTCTCTCCTTCCTCATCGTATTGAAAGGACCCAGGACAAATTACCAAAAAGGCCATTTTCATCTATGAACTGCAGGATTTAATCGATACTTATTTCATGCCTTCAAAATCAACCCTATATTACTGTTGTCTGTGTGATTTGTTTATTTTGCTTTGGAATATTCCTACAGTCGGGGGTGGGGTGGGCTGGGGGTGAATGCACTGGATGCAATTCACCTTGAACCTCCATTATATTGGATTTCTCCACTGGCTGATCAAGCATGCGAAAAGGACATTTCCTCAGCACTAAAATAAAAACAATAATGATGATTAAAAAAACATGTGTGCTATTTGTGCTGGTGTAACAGTACGTGTTGAAGGCAGTCTATTTTTACAAGGAAAACACCATGGATATGGCAGCGTAAATTCGTATACAAAATCATTACACCGAGGGCAATTGATAAGGCTTATGTGGTGTGGAAACAAAAGTAATGGCTCCTGAAGCCTGTCGAATGCCGCATTGGATAACTGATGCTTTGATGCTCATTTGACATCAAAGACCTGAGGTCCACAGCCAAGGTCAAACAGAGGAGGGATACAATTGGGTTTAATTCAACACACCCCTTGACAGATGTACATGGGCACTTATGAGACATGAGGCATTTCACTGACTGATAGGGCTGCAAGTAATAAGAATGTTGGCGGCACCGCATACCGATTAACCAATGAGATTCTTAACCACTTTAGTGAACAAGAGACGAAGCATCACAGGCTTTAACGTTTCAAATCTATTTAGGAGAAAGACACACCAAGACAAACTGAACTGAACTAAACAAACAACATAGATCCGCAGACTTAAGCTTTTTCATCTTGTGAAATTGTGCAATTAGTAGAATCACTGTAAAAACACAGCAAAAAATGAAAAGAAGAAAGGCAGAGACGCAAGCCAGAGGTCTAGTAGAGCAAGAGTGGCAGTATGTTTGACAGATGGATACTGCAGTGTCTCATAACTGCTGAAGAGAGATGAGGACCTTTACCACCAGTCTGACAGTGAAGGCTGGCTGGTGTCCAGCTAGATGGACCTCCAGACGGCAGACACATACCACCACATTCCAGCGCTACTTTCAGGGAGCGCACAGCGCGGGGAGCTGGAAACTCCTTCAACTGACCACTTTACAACTAATTTAGGGAACGCGGTATAAAAGTGTATGTACAATGCCCCTGCAGTGAATTGAGGTGAACTGTTGTTCCCTGCAGTGTCACCTGCTGCTGGTTATTATTTTGGTGACCTCATAAAATAAAAGACATCACTAGAGCAAACTTACCTTTGGACTGGCCAATGGCTGCTATTCAAAAACACACACAAATCCAAGCTATTTCATGTCTACACATGTTTTTAAGCTTGTGTGTTTAAGTTCTGAGTGTGTGCTTGCTTTGCATGCATGAATACATCTGCAACAGTTAGGCTGAACAGCTGCTGCATCATGAGGATATAATGAAAAAGTACTTCAAAAGCCCACTCTGTGTGCATAATGCATCCTTTTTTTGCCAAGATAAAATTAGCTAATCTTCAACTGATTTGTAATACAAACCTATATCAAAGCACAAAAGGGACATCAAACTGAAAAGCTTAAAAAAAAAAAAAACTTTCATGTTTACCTTGTGTTGTACCAGCAGTGACATTTTTAATGTAGAAGATGGCTTTCCTTGAATGATCTGTTTAACCAAAGACAGGAGGGTGAGGGGGGGAAAAAAAGGGATAATTAATTACTTTTGTGAGCTATTGCACAGGAGAGACAATAAACCTGCCTGGTCGCCATGGATATGACATATTTGCTCTGAAAACAACACAATAATTAGCAAAGGAGAAAGATCCAGCGAGAATATGAGAAATCCAGGCTTAAAGTGCCAGTGATCTATTCCTGTCCTCATCTTCATGCCAGAGAATAATAACAAAGCAAATGCAACGCAAACAGCAGACATTTATAAATGTACAAGAGAACAAACGGTGATCCTTGACAAAAGCCTGTTAAATTAAATCTCACATCATTGTGGTGTTTTGTAGAGATCACAACTACCCAAATGTGCGCAGTTGGCAGTGTTTTAACAGACTGTGCTACAGTGGGAGGTCAGAAAACCTGCCTTACAGCCACTGGAGGCAGGGGCTGAGTTACACTGCAACCCATACCCAGTAGATTTATATTTTTAGCAATAAACTGTTTATTTGCATGTTTGATATCAGAGAGGTGCCAGTTTCCAAAACAAAAACTCCTGATGATTAAAAATAGGTTCATCACTGTGGGCTACAATTTTTAATTAAGTCATGCATATGGGGGATTTCTGTTTGGACTACTATGAGAGCCTATGATTGCACGTGAAAGATTTGAAAAGAAATGCGGAAAAAAAAACAAAAAACTTTTAAACCTCGTTAGAAGAAAAATCTTCAACAGCAGAACTTCCGCGTTTCAGGCTTAAAAATTGATTACATTTATAGTAGTTCCTCTATTTACAGTAAATGATACTGTATGAAAGATACTACCTGTTTAGTGGTAACCAGAGGAGTTTCACTAAGTTATTCTCGACTAAAAGTGGGGCTTTCGGTGTTCAAAGTCGCACCCAAAGTCGCTCATTTCTGTCCTTTTCTTTTTCTTTTTCTTTTTTTGAACAGTTTTGCAGCAGCCTGTAATCCAGGTCCAAGCTGGCCAATAAAACAATACATAACAAGGCTTTCGCAGTGGTGTTTTTACGTCGCCTTGTGTGCTTCACATTTTCGGAGCGGGGGACGGTGCATTTGAGCTCGTCTGAACTGTGGAAAAAGTACAAAACAGAGGATAGGAAAAAAAAAAAAGTTGATCCTTTCTAACGCAACTTTGCAGAAGCGCTGGTGGCGTCGGGTCGCTTGCAGTTTCCCTTCAGTCTTTGAGGGGGTTTTGTTGGTTTGTTTGTTTGTTATTTGTTTGTTTGCTGTTTTTAATTCCAAGGCTGTGTGAAACGTCTAAGTTTAGTGAAAGCCTGGTCCTGTCGCCGGCGTTTCCAGAGGTACAGTGTGTTGGCTCAGGCTGTATGAGTCGCTCCAGACCTGCTGCTGTCGCCGCTGCCGTCAGCGCTGCCGGCGGTCCTCACATCAGCTCCCCGTCTGTCCCTTACTTACATTATAAACTGTCGCACACTGCTTCACAGTAACAGACTTTGATCTCCATTTCTAGAGGAGAGCGTGTTTTGAAATGAAATGGGCATTTACAGTAGTTGAGAGGAAAAGGGAAACTCTTACCTGTGGTACTTCGCTGTCCTCCGTTGACTTCCCGCTGAAGGGACGCGTGTGTTTACGGCGCACGGACTGTGAGCTTTCATCATTTAACTACTTCCCTCATTTTTTTTTTTTTTTATTCAGTTTTTCGGGTTTTATTGTAGCATTTTCTAATTTCTTATGGGGCGAGTCGCCCGGAAGATCTGCCCTGGAGACCGGCACCAAGTGGGAAGAGGAGTCCTTAATTGAATTTCTCGGTTTGTATCTGTTGCTTGGAAAACCCGAACTGGAGCTCAACGGAGTTCCCTGTCTCAGCTTACAATTTAATAAAACCGTTTAATCTTTAAATGTGATATTGTTCGAGAAATGTTCTATAATTATAAGATTGGTCTGGGCAAAGGACTTCTAAAAGTCGCCTTTAATCACTAGTTACCTAAGCTAAATAAACACACCTGAACACACTGTTTAATTAACTAAAAACTCCAACAAAAAGTTCATGCAGTATTGAATGTTGGGTCTTTGAGTGTGCTACAACCGCCTCACAGTCTATTTGTTTTTTGTTTTTTTTTTACAGTGGAAAAATGATAAACGTATCTCTCCACTGTAACTTCAATACAAATAAAATTTTTAACAAGGTCCAAGGTCATACAAAATATTTATTAACAATATTGCAACTTATACCACTAACTGAGTATGGCTTTAGAAAATAACCGCATTGTTGAACGTGTCAGAAAGTTCTGCAGTAAGATCATTTTATCTTTAATCTGCACAAAATTATCAATGTCTTGTTAATAAGTACATCCTGCAATGAATCAATGCAAAAACTGTCCTTCAGCCTTTTAGAATTAAAGCTTTTAAACTCAATATATACCACATACTACACTTCTAATGCACAGTCTTGCAAAAAGTACCCAGGTGGTTTTCCGGTGTGCAAGTGACCAGTTGACCCTAATGCAATGTGTCACTGCAGCAGAAGCCAGTCAGAGCAGTCACATGTATTGTATTCGTGCCGTAGTATAGGGAGTTTTACAGTGTCAGACTGAGTGCTAATAACAACCTCCAGTCCATTATGCAGTACATACTTTGTACTATGTTGTATGTGCAGTACATAGTATGGAGTTTTCACAATGGTCAAAGTTTGCAGTACGTGGGAATCTGAACTGAAGCTGTGCATCGCGCAATCTGGTTCAACGTATGGACCTATGTTGTTTATCTTGTTCCTTGGCTGCCAATTCAGGGTTTCTCTTCAAGGTTTCTTCTCCTGTATGCAGCGTTCCTCTTCTCCACCACATTTGATCAATTCAGTCAATCTTTAAGCCCTGCCAAGTCAAAGCTTAACCAACAAAAACAGAAAAAAGGCACAGATGCACAGGTACCACAAGCATCCTCAGTTGGGTGAGAACCGAATTAAACCGAGGATGTGTTAAGGATGGAAGGGGAAACTTCTTCAAGAACATAAGAAAAGGAAGTCCAGTCGCTTTGTTCAAGCGAATGAGTTTCTGTGACCTGGATGACTACGAATGTCCACCCGTGTGCAGGCATGGATATCATTCCAATTGAGATTGATTGATTGATACTACTAAAGAGTGGTTCATTTTCTTGTACCCAGAATACTTTGACCACATATTTGTGCAGATTTTTAACATTTTTTACTCAGCCAGCTCCCTGACATTAGATTCATACAATGATTCCAGTGTCTGTTATAATCTCAGTGCAACTGGGCAGTAAGTGGTTCATTTCTCATATTGTTTATTATTGGTTGTTCACCATTCTACATCTGTCATGACCCACGACTGACGAGGTCACATCATCGTACAGTCTGCACATACCAACATGCTCAACAAAAAAAAAAAACATCCAAATCAGTTTGAGCACAAATCTCTGTAGATTTTTAGCATTTTCACTCAGCCAGCTCCCTCGCATGAAGGTCATACAAGGTCAGATTCCAGTGCCTGTAATAACCTTTTTGCAACTGGGCAACGAGGGGAGTAGAGCCCGGACAGGTCAGCAGTCCATCAAAGGGCAAGCAAACCAACAACCGGCTGTGCTCATGTTCACACTTACAATCAATACTGACTCGTTTTAACCAGAAATGAATCCTTTATGACTGTAAGAGTAAATCAGAGCGCCTGAAGGAAACCCGTAAATGTACAAGAACAATGTGCTCCTCCCAGCAAGGCCTGACAGTCGTTTCAGCCGAGCTGTAACCAGAAAAACCGCATGCCGGTTAAAAACAGTGGAATCTGAAGTATAAAAGAATTTTAATAAAGATCATTAATAAAGCTAAAAATTAAGCCTTACTACGCTCCATTTAAAGTTTACCTTTCAACACTAATGTCACCTCCTCTGTTTGTTTTCTTTCCTTCTCACCTTTTCTTCCATCATGCATCAATAATTTACTGTAAAATATTCTGAGCATGAGACTCCTTGACGTTATTCCGGGACCAAAGCCCATAGGAATAGTGGGGCTTTGATAATGTATTTTAAACTTGAACTTTCCTTATCTAAATTCTGGAGTCTTGTGAACTATTGACAAACAGATTATTGCCAATTAGCAGTTTTGTAATGTGTCCTCTTGTACATAATGAAGAATCAAGAGAATCAATAGCAAAGTCAACTGAAAAGGTAGACAGTGCTTTAATTTCTACCTTTAAGGGTTTAGGAAGCATCACAATCTACTGATGGTTTATCTCCAGTTAGTTAATTAATGTGTTATATTACAATCACATTACGTTTTCTAGAATTTCTTTATTAACGGGAGGGAAAAAACATTTTGTGCATCATTTAAATCTGGAAAAACTGACCTACAACTAATTTAAAAATTTTAAAGAACTTTTTTTTTTTAAAGATCATTTAAGATTGTTTGTTTGTTTGTTTTTAATTGGCAACTCCTTTGTGAGTGGAAAACATTTATCACCTTACACATATAATTTGAATAAATCTTACAAAAATATGTTAGATAAATCTTGTAGGAGTGTATCATACTTCACATCCATCTTCCATTGTCTGTGACGCTACAGTATGAAATAAGTGATAAATCACAGAAAAATACATCACATGAGACATACATCTACCTTTTTCTGGTTGGGATTTCACGGCCCCAACCCAGGGATGTGTTGTTTATGCGACGTTCTTAAACAAACCCACCACGGTCACCGCGGAGGTCCGAGCGTCCCATCCATCAGCGGGTTCCTCCTGATGTTGCAATACTGTGATACAGAATAATAAAGAAGTAAGAAAGACCAGAAAATCAATAGATTATTTTGCAGATCACTTGATTCAGTAATGATCCAGTCAATTTATCGCCAGCCGTTTATTCATAAGGTAGCTCTCAAGGGCGTACCCACCCCACCTCTGCCCTGCTGACTCCTATGCCACTGGTACTACTAATTATGAAACAGTAAAAGCTAATCACATGGCAATCCAAGGTTAGAAGAGACACACCAGTAACTTCATAAAGAGTGCAGGAAACCTAAATTAGGTAATATAGTAGGTTATTCTTTGATGTGGCTGTTCATTGTGGCTCCAATTTCTTGGGTTGACATGCAGTATCTAGAACTTTGGAGAACTGAAGTAATTTAAAGCCATAGACCATTAAAAGAAAATTGGACAAACCCTCTGAGATGTCCCCATTGGTGTTCTTCAGAGCCAGTTTGAACCTATGATGATCATCAGCAAAACCTTAAATTAATTCTGATTGTCCATCTCTGCTCGTTTCTGGCGCTGAGTAGTGACAAAGTTGAAGGCGAAGTGGAACTGCGAATGGACGGTAAGCCACTTGGCCTTCGTCCCCGGACTATTCGAGGACACCTCACAGCTGGTCGTCTGCTATTACAATTCATAGAAAAAAAGAAACAAGCACTATCTTCAAAATAGGAGTCATTATTAACTTTTCATTTACAGCTCAGATGTCAAATTCACCAAAAATGCTAAGCGCTAAGTAACTAAAGGGATGACAGCTGTTTGACACCATAGACTTCATTGCAGCTGTCACTCAAAAAAAAAAAAAAAAAAAAAAAGATTATGTATGAATTGCGGCTTTATATTATTTTAAATGGGACAAGACTTCAAGTTAGTCAAAGTTACTGTTTTTTGGCAATAATACAGACATAACACTGTAAGAGTAAGACAATACCTCTTAAAAGTAAGCAAATATACTTTCAAATGACATAAAAATGTATATTTTTAACATGAAAAACTACTTTGAGACCCTTCAGTTACTTCTGTTTCTTGATCTGATCCCAGACTGACATCTTGATGTATGGATCAGCGCTCTGTCGGGGTCACGGCGTCTGTTACAGGGGTCCTTGCGGCTCTTGTCATTAGAGCCCTTCCTTTCTTGATGATTCTTGGGTTGGGGGTCAGTGCTACTCTATGAACCTGGCGCTAATCACATGATTCCTTGCTGATAATGATGTACAAACCTCTTGACACCTCATAGACTTAAAGTTTTAACGTTATGTTCTAGCATTTCAGATTTGTATGTATCTTGTAAAAGGATTTGCACTCCGTCAAATAAATTAATAATTTCTTCCCTTTTTAAAAAATGGATTACCGTAGAGGGGAAAAGCCTGAAAATATTCTTTTTATAGCATAACTGGCTTGCATGGATATAACAGCATAACTTAAAACACAGGCAGTTTATACTATTGTGGAAAGGGGCGCTCGCCCTTATGCCTCTCCCCGTCGGACACACCCCTGCTGCCAGCCTAAACACACCCTGTCTTGATCCATGTAATCTGAAATTGATATCAAACATGTGATCTAATTGTACAGAAGTACAGATTTTTTCAAAATGTCAAGCTGCTTCTCTGAGAACCTAATGGCAAATACTTATTGCTGAAATCTGCAACCAATGCAATCCCACAGTCATGGAGGTGTGCAAAAAAGAAGAAAGGATTATATATTTTTTTCTTTTATTTATTTTTTTTATTATTTTATTAAATAAGTCTTGCTTGTTAATTTCTTGATAATTGTGTATGAAACAATTTTTGTATAAAACAGTTTATGACAATAAAATTCTGCTTTTCAGGAATCACTCACATAAAATAAAAAGCAAAAAACACAAGTTGCAACTGGATGAAAGATCTACGCACTTGCCATTGGATGTATGATAATCAAAATAAGAATCACTTTTGAAAAAAAGTGATGAGACCATGAGCCACAAGAACGATCATGTAACTATAACATTATAAATTACTATATGGTTGTAGTTTCCTTTTTGTGAAAAGAAAAACAAACTTGAAAGTGCAACATCTTCGTACCAAAACCAATCATTTGAGCAGTGAAGAAGACGCGCGCCGTCCACAAGCTCCAAAACTGTCCAGTTGCAGGAGGCTGATCAAGGTCGACTTTATTTTCAGTCACGTTGCATGAGCGAGCCAATGAACTGGCATTTGCCTTAATTTAATAAAGACATGTACAAATGTCCTTTAGCAGGTGGCTGTCTTATGGAAGTTAAGAGTGGTGGCAGCTGCCTATGTATGGTAAACAGGGAGCATTTTTGAAAAGTGATGGTGGCTTGCATGGGGAGGAGGGGGTAGGTCAGGGGGGGAGATGGGACAGCTGTCGCCGTACCCACCTCACTGTGCTGACTTAGAGCTAACGCTCGATCAAGCCTTTGTATATATTTTTCCAGTACATTTCAACACTGTGTACATCTAGTGTTTAAGGCCGCACAGAGGCACATTTGGCGTGACAGATGCACGCAGCACATGAGCAGCAGAGAGCAAGGGCTGCAGTGTCTCAGCCAGCGATTCACTCTTTCTGTAACGGATAAACACGACGATAAATAATAAAGAAAACATTCAGATACAGATGTTTTAGAAAGTTCTCAACCTGGTTGTTTGTCCTTTCATCAACGGGCAATGGGATTTCTCCATCTAAGATATTTACATATTTAGGCAGCAAACAATAAGGGGTAGGTGGCTACTTCCTCAATCACTTCCAACAGGAAATTAAGGTGTGGATCGTCCATGAAAACTGCGGTATCACAACAATCTCAACTTTTCCTGTCACAAACTGCACATTCTCAAATAAGAAATCCTTTTATACCTGTGTTCAGAGTTCATTGTGCGAGCTGATATCTCACAGGAATAATTACAGAAGCTGCATTCACAGGTTTGAACTAAAAACAAATGCCGTCGTCAACAGTGCTGGTCAGCGCACCATATGCCGATGATAAGATGAGCAGGTAAAATCTAATTTGAATAAATTCCTAATCAGCTTGGAGCAACACTGAAACAACACAGTTAATGGAAATGTGTGGAGTCAGCAAGGTCTTCCACAGCTGCGTTTTTAATAAGATTTGAGAGGCATTACAACAACATTGGAGGCAATGTCACGTTGAGCTGCTCCCTCTGTCTGTAACTCCAGCGGAGGGAGAAAAAAAAGAACAGACAAATAAGGGAGGCGAGGGGAGGAAAACATGGTCATCTGTTTCAAAAGAGCTGAAATCTGATCTCTGGGGTTGGGGGGGGGAGGAGGCATAGTCGGAGGTACTGTATAGCACATATCATCTCCCTGTGATCATTCATGCTTTCTAATTACAGAAGGTGAGGAGGGCCATAATTTTATCGTATTTGTTTTGCATCACTGCAAAAATAGAAAATGAGGGCTTGCCAAGCTGCACCAATTTACTTCATTTCGACCTTGATTAAAACAAAATTAATTGCCGCATCTCTCATTATGTTGCAGGCAGCATTTGATGACGCGAATGGAAAGAAACCGCAAAAGTAAAATGGAAAGGCTCAAAGGGAGAGCAAACTGGACCTGGATGTTTGAAATACGATGCGCTGCTCTAACGACGAACTCCTCACTGCGAAGACATGAAAATGCGACATTCCTGTAACCTGGGACTCTACACAGAGCCTGACGTTACACTGTTGTTTCTATAGCATTTTTCGATTTTTGGAAAATAATTTTTTTGTTTTGTTTTGTTTTGTTTTTTTAGATAACGAGCAAGCAAAGCGAATCAATTCCTGCCGCTGTTATATAAAATCTGCCTCTTGTAGATAATGACACACCAAACCAAGTTTAAATCCTGTTTACACCCCTTAAGCCCCCGCAGTCCTTCTCTCCCTAAGACACCATATGTCCCAGTGGATCAACTTCAGAAGTTTTCAGTAACCGTGGTGTATGATTACATGAGAATTTCTTCCAGAGAAGGCCTTCAGGAGGAGTAAAATGCTAAATGCTATTTTTGAAATGAAATTTGCTTTCATGTGGCTGCACCTGTTTCCCTGAGAGAGTAAACAGAGCAGACGCCTGATAGAGAAGGTCTGCCCTCAACACACACCTTATTCTAAAATATTTATTAGCTTTTGACACTCTTTAAAGGCGCAGTCTGGGACAAAGGGTACCCTGTTCCTCTTGCACTCGTCTGGCTCTGCTTTTTTCGTTTCCTCACCACGCTGTGCTGCTTCAGCTGCTTTCCTGTGAGCCCGGTGACAGAGACATTAAACGTCCCCAGCTCCATTACCCATCGGCGCTGACCTCACACAGGTCGCCCCGACATCTTTTTGTGGACGAGCGTCCAATTGACAGGACTGGAATTAGCGTTTTGGTCTTGTTTGCAGACCTGTGCATGTTCATTTTGCACACTCGGCCAGGCGCTTGTAGGTGAGCGTGCATTCCCAAATTGTGAGCACGCAGTGGCAGGGAACACTATTTGGCATGCCTCGTCGGGCCATCGTGAAGGCGATGGGGACATTTGAATAATTGATTGAAATAATGTAAAGTAATCTGGCCAGCTTTCATTCTTGGCTCACCTGCTCCTAATTCTGAGACGGCTCTCAGCTGACAGGGGACACGAGGGACATTTAAGGACATGGGAGTAACATGGAGGAGGACATTTTACCCACCATTACCCATCGGCTCTTATTTCTCTACCGATCTTAGCAAGTGATGTTGTGGTAAATAAAATGGTGCGTTAACCTCCGCCGCACCCAAAAAGCTTGAGCCATGCAATATGAGCAACCAAAAAAAGAATATATTTATATATATATATATATATATATATATATATATATATAGATATGCAACCTGAATTTCAACACATTGCTGTTACTTCACATGAGATGGGCAATAAACCTCAAAATATTTTCAGTAACAGTTCAGAGTAGTGAGTTCTTGTTTTCTCCACAACCCGTGTGCTATGCAAATAAGCCCCACTTCTCCTTAGCTTGACTGAGAAATGTTTACTGATGACAGGAGAGTGATAATCTGATGGGGTTTTAAATAGTACATTAAAGCATATCAGTCTTGCATGAGCAAGCATCTTTACTTAGACTGAATTTGAACCATCAGTGTAAAGATCTTTCAAAATGTTTGTCTCATACACGAGGGACGTTTTGGCCATAAATATCCCAGAAGGACGTCAAAGTTTTCTTTCTTTCTTTTTTTTGTCTTTTTTTTTTTTTTTAGTTTTTCCTTGCATGTTTACACCTTGAGCAGCAGTAAACAGGTCTGTTATTAAATCTGACTCTCAGTGTCAGAAAGTCCCTCGTGATTTCACCGCCAAGCCCCTGCACTCGTCCTCCTACTGCGTTTGTTGAAACACCGTGAGGACAAGCTGCGTTCTTTTCAGCGTGTCATTCTGAGCTGTTGGCTACAGTATATCACCTGATAGAGTGTTTATCCTTGAAAGCTTTATTGAATACCTCAAACTCCCCAGGCAGGAACACATCTTGACATGTCTGTCTTCACTACAGCCGCACATGAACCGTGTTTTAAAATATTGTCATAATTCATGGACAATCTTAAATAAATAGATAAATAAAAATAAGAAACGTATCACGTGTTTTTTTTTTTTTTTTTTTTTTTTTATAAGACAAGGCATCCAGTCCAAGCCCTCCTCTCTAGCAAATAGCTGCCAGCCACTGAAAGTGTTCAGTTTTAGGACACTGGGGTCACACCTGTTGTGGAACTTGATAGAAGGCTTATTTATAAACTTTCTGAGCTCTAAATTCCTCCTTCAGAGAAAACGCTGACAGTCAACGAGTGAAGGGGGGAGTCAGTGGAAAACTTGTTCAAGAACGCGGCGGCAACAGCATGAAATTAGGACACGAACAAGCCACAAAGTCATCAGAGAACATTTCAGCCGTTTAGGTGAAATGACAGCAGCTTTGGACAAACGTCTGATCAGATCCGCCTCCGTGCAGAGCCAAGCGTCTCCCTGATGACATGCCTGACGTCTATAATGCAAACGTTACGCTTTTTTTTTCTATATGTGTTTGTAGTCTTTTCACTGTAAAATCTTGTGTCTTCGGACAGCATTCAACCCTGAACTGCTGCTGTGGTGAAAATGTTCTTGAAATCACACCACCGTGTACTCTGAGTGACCTTCAATCAGCCTTTGTGGTCATTTCACAACCACTGCCTTGTGTTAAAAGCTGCACTTTGCTGCTTAAAAAAAAAGGCAGAAAGTCACAATCAGGACCAAGGGAGAGCAACTTAACATATTGCCTAAATATAGGTCTTGAGTTATAGCCCAGGAAAAATATCTGGGTGGGCTCATGTGACGTATGAAAATGTCTGGAAATGTTGAGAGGATTTGAGTACAAGAGGGAGCACATTATGGCTGTGGGGAAGCGCTCTGAAGTGACTGATAGCACGACAGGTGCTGCTTGTCTGATAAAGCCCCATTTGAAGTAGAAAACAGACGCAGTTTAAGACGTATTTATGTGTTCATCTGAGTTTTTATTATTTAGAGTGTCACTTTTTGTTTTGACTGGTCTCGTTTTTTTTTTTCCCTCGAGTCTTTAAATCCAACCAGAAAGAGAATTTCTTATTAATTTATTTTCAGAGGTGTCACAATCCAGTGTTTTGAACAGTTTTTCTGCAGAATTCTGTTCCAGATCCTCCAGCAGTAAGATACTAATAGAAGTGTCATCATATTCTGCTGAGCCCCCCGCTCCGTCACTCTTGCTGTGCCATGTAATGTAATGTTGTTCCCTTAACATTTAGCAGGGTTCAAGACATTCTGCACTGGTCAGGAAGTTGTAAGGACCAGACTGCGCACAAGTAAGCAGATACTCCACACTTTATTATAGACATCTGGGTATAATATTAGTCATCTCTGCCAATACCGGCAAACCTAACAGGCAAACCATGTGACGAGGCGCAACACCAGACAAATCGATGGCACAAAACAGATTGCTTTGCAGAGATTCCCTTTTGCTGACAGGCCAGGGGATAGTTTGTGCTTTTAAAAAATAGCGACATCTTTTAAGGTGACCCCTAGAGTGCTTCTTATAAAATTACAAGAGACAGAAATCCATTTGCAACTGTGCTATAACACCGAGATTACATTGTTACTTTAGAGCCTCGGTGGAAATTAATTTGAGGTTCATTTCATGTAATATATAAATGGATGGTGGTGCGAAAATTAAATCCCACTATTGCACATTTCTATATATTGTTTTATTCCTTCAGCGGGTGTTTTGGATCACTGTTCTTGCCATTCAAGAGGGCAGCAGGGTTCCAGCAGATTTTACCCTTTTATCATCTCAGCTGTCAAGAAGGAAAGAAGGACGATCCGTGCACTGCTTCTGTGAAGAAAAGAAGGGAAAGATGTTTACAGATACATACGTACTGTTCAACTGTTTGACCGGAGAAACACAAGTAACGCAACTCAAAATGCCTTCAAAAAATGTTCAAAATATCAGAAGTTCATATCTGAAAGTTTCGCGAAGATGTCCAACTGGTTTTAAATGCTTACACTCACCTGTCATTGAACGGCGCTTGATGATTTAAGATCCATGTACTCAGATGGGACTGCAGCACTGTAAAAGAAAAGTTGTATTATTGCATTACTTAGTTTGTCCTTAGACTTTTATTCTCGGCGGTAAATCTTATTGTAAGTGCTGGTTGTCAAAATGGGTGTAGGTAGAGCGTTTTAAAAGTACAGCGAGCGACGACACTGTTTGCTGCAGTTTAATCAAATTAAAAAATGTGATTTGTGTAGACGTGAGATAAACCAGTCAAACTTCATTAAATTAGATTTTTTTTTTTTTTTTTTTTTTTTTGCTTTTTGCTAAATCAGTGGAAAAAACGCTGAATTTGAAAAAAAAAAAAAAAAAGTCAACCAGTTATCAAACATAAGCACAAAGTACATGTCACATCACACATTTTGCAGCAGTTCAAGGAAGTTTCACACACGCTCCCTTCCTCATTTTTATTCACTTTGAACCTTGGTGACAAACTACCACATTATCAGACGACACCTCTGTTCTGCCACTTCTTCCTCGCACCTTTCAGGCACGAGGAAGCGGTTACCTGTACTGCCGTCGGCTCTCTTGACTGGGCTCGGCACCCTTGCACCCAACAGCACTCCCACATATGGAAAGAGTTCACAGCGTGTCGATGGGGCTGCCCTGTTAGGAAAGAAAATCTGAGCATCTCACACCCTATCTAGGGACCTTGGAGCCATGTGTCGACATGTATCGCACTGTTATCTACATCGCCTGGTCATATTGGGGACAGGAAAGAAGTGGCGGAACAGAAGTGCTCCAGATGTTCTTCATCAGTGGGCCACAGGGGAAGTCTGTTACCGCAACACCTGGCTCATTCTGCTCGGAGCTCCGAGCCAGAGCGGAGACGCTATGACACAGTCTGGCTATCTGAATGAAAAAAAAAAAATAGGCTGCTCTAAGATAACACAGGATCCACGGTTCATGTTGACTGTGTCATGCAAATTCCTGTATGGAAACTTAACCATATGCATAATGGAAAGTGGTTGAGTTGTGATAAAGTGTGCAGGGCTGAACCCATGAATATTCTCTTGTGTACGGCTTCATTTATTCATCTGATTTACACCAGTTTCCACACTAAGTTTCAAATACCGAAAGTCTTTAAGAACGTGAAAATAAGCATCCCTCTTGATTAGAGAAAGAGAAACCCTTTTTTGACGTGCAGAACTTTCCGCAAACATCAGTAAATACGCTTCACACAAATTGAGATTCGTCTTGAGTGTGATGTGCAGACTCTGCACCACAACTGTCACCTTGCAATTGACAGATTCAGAGGTTTCACGGCATAGAACGAGACGTTCGTTTTCATTCTGGCAGAAGAGAGCAGGGACAGTGAGGAGGGCAGCAGCCCAGGTGAAAAACGACAGATGCCACGCTCAATAATACCAATGTTAAAATCTCCTTGACCTGCGGGTCATCAAATAGCAACCCCAATTCGTTTCATATTTTCCTTGCTGGATCAATGGCGGCATAAATTTGGGGCTCAATGACAAGAATAATTTAAAACAGATCTATAAACGATAGAGCACTATTCCCTGTAGTCACACATGCATAACATTTTCCTAGACTGGTAGGGTGAATTCCCCAAAGCTTTGCTAAAGATAAATGTTCATGAAAAGAAAAGAAAATAAAAGACATAATATTAGGCATGTGTGTGCACAAGCACACCTTGCCCCGTTTGATGACACGTGCCTTTATTCGGTGAGTTCAAGTACATATTGGGAAATCAATGTTTTCTGAATTTCTTAGGCTTTTCTGCTCTGATCAGCAAAGATAGGAAGGACAAATTGTTTAACTTGTCTGAATAAATAATTATATCAATGCTGAACCCACCAACCCCCTTACTTAAGTCAAATGAGTCTGACTTTCACCACCTCCAGGGATTACAAGAAAAGCAATAAATGTATTAAATGTGAAGTTATTTATGAGCCTCGGAATCTGCGCTTTTGTAAAACCTGAGCATATCCAAGCATTTCTAATGTTTTTTGTGTGTTTTCATGTAAAACAATAACTCAGTTTAAGTGAGAAAAAAAAATATATATATATGTATGTATATACATAGACCTTTTTAGATGAGTAAATCCAAACCTGTCTGACCAAGCCTGCGCAAGACACCATTTTCCTGCTTAGAGGACAAGATTATTGGACTCCACGCTAATACTGTTTTGCAAAGCATAAAAGCTTCTTGCTGATAAATATTAATTTGAGCCTTCATGATGTATTTGAGAATTCCAGCTAAAATGTCACCACATGGAACATTAATGTAATATTTCAGGGCCTGAGAGCAATACTCATATTGATTGCATTTATTTGACTCTGGGGAGGAGAAATAATTCTTCAGTGTGGAGACACATCTGGTAGCCAAAGATGCGAAGCAGGGAATGAGAAAATGCAAAATAACAATAAAAAATAATAGGACTTGTATTTAAATGCATTATCCCGGAATTGTTTGGATACCAATGCCTGATTATAGCCGAGAAAAGACAGATGCACCCGGGTCTTTTACTGGTACCTCTGAAAGGTTTAATTTTCTATAAAGTGTTTAATACCCAACAAGAGGAGAGCAGATCGTTTGCATTCAGCTATTTTCTCTCCTTCCTGCTATTTGCAGCAGGTCCGACGTGATAAAAACTCAGCAGGTAAATGAGAAGAGGAGCGCTAATACTCCCGTTTTCCTCGCACTGCTCAGCTGCACTTTGCATGTGTGTTTGCGTGAGTTCATCCAGAGACAACTTCGAGACGTCGTCGCGCACGGATCCTGACCTTTGTTATCAACCACACCGACTTGCAGGGAGTCGAGGCGTCCGACTGTCTTTGTGCAAATGAACTGAAATCTGAGGAACAGCACTTTGACCCTGAGCCCATCCGTCACCAGCTGCGCAGTCTTCATTAAATGGATAAACAAAATTTGAGCGTTTAGAGGTGGCCTTGGGAGGGCGGGGGCTCTTTGATTTAACCATCAGGACTGACTGTCTCTTTCCCCCCCCCAAAAAAAACAAGCTTTCTTTTCTGTCACTTGAGCGACATAAATCGATTCAATACTCTTAATTGAAATGAATAATAAATAAACACCCTGCAAACTGTTCGTATTTGCGTATTAAAGGAGTGTGCAACGCGTAAAACAAGGCGTTTTAGTTGCAGATATGGAAAGGTGCCGATCATCAAGGGTCCTCAAATATCGTGTCCAGACATGTTTTCAAAAAGATGCCCTCATCTTTGCACTGAATACTTTCGTTCTCAACGCAGCTGCGAATGTGATCGAGTTTTGTTGATAATATGCACGAAAGGAGAGAAGTTTGAAGAAAACTTTTCTCTCCCTGGGCAGAGTGCATCTCCATCCAGCGCGCAGACAGCTGATACCGCACGGCTGTAGCGCCTCCCACTGGCGCATCTCAGTACCAGAGCTCCCCTCCTGCGGGGTTCAAACAAACACCTGGTCCTCTTCCTCCTCCGCTCTCCGTCTTATTTTAAGATGGAAAACGTTAAAAAGTGAGCTGTTCCTGCAGATTAGTTGTGTATGTTAGAATAATGGACAAAGAGGATAAAGCTGAGGGTGATGAGACCAAATCTGACATGACAGCACCTTTGCAATGTCAAAATGCATGAGGTGAAAAAGAGCTGTGGATGGAGGATACATGACAAACTCCACAAATAAGTGTCAGTATGGTTTCTAAATTCGGTTTAATATGGAATACTGGAATGACTGAAAACACAGAAGTCAATCTCACGTTTTATTTCAGATTTGTTTGATTTCAGTGTGGGGAAAATTGAGACTTTACCAAAGTTGGAAGCGTGATCTAACAA
The DNA here is from genome assembly GCA_014839995.1 of Xenentodon cancila. NCBI lineage: Eukaryota > Metazoa > Chordata > Actinopteri > Beloniformes > Belonidae > Xenentodon > Xenentodon cancila. Next base: position 20,999,607 of record CM026204.1, on the reverse strand, counting down.
AAACTTGTATTTGGTACATTCTTGTATATTGATAACTCTACAGTAAGTACTGGCAATATATATTTAAAAAAAAACAGACCTGAAACACAGAAAATGCATTGGATGGAAGTGAACCATTGGCACATTTAAGCCACGTTGGAACTGAGCGGTACGGCTCAGTTTGGGTCGGTACGATTGGGAACATTAAGCCCTCATCTGGCTTTGCCGAATGTGTTGGACAGATGGCTGTAGCTACCTCTACTTCATACCTGTACAACGCTGTTTCCAATCAAAAAGGTCATGGAGGGAGAAGAATGTAAATCACGTAAGAAATACAGCAGTGGAGAACGGCAAACTCATTGTAGTTTTTCTTTTTTCGCAAGAAAAGGCTGAGATTTGTTTGGGAAAAGACGTCAAAATAGCCTAACCCTAACAGAAGAGTGACAAAAACCAGTATGTTTATTTTGGTACTTTTGATGATGCAAACACACATAACTGGGCACCATACTGCACCAAATAGCTGGTTACCTGGTTACTTTGGTGTCTGAACAAAAACTTAGTGCCAGAGATCTGTTGAATGACTTAAACCATGTCTTTGGAGAAAAGCGACGGAAAAACTGTGGAATCTTGATAAATCAGAGAGGGAGGCCTCCTGCTGATTGACTACTCACGATCTTGCCTCTCTGTTCATCAAAACTTTTTAGCCTGCACAGCTGAACTATCCAGAGGTTGCTCCATCATTCTTCAAGCCACCCGGAACTAAGACGTTTTCCCTAAATTCATAACAATAAAGAGCCAACCAAGGACATCCTAAATAATGGATTTACACAGAAACCCAAGACAAAACCTTCAAAAAGCACACACCTTCTATCGCCATCTGTAGCGGGCACCTGGGAAGATGAGCTTTGTGTGCAACAAGAGTGAGGTGGGAAATCAGAGTTTTGGCACAGACAATGTGAACGTTTTAAATAAGAAATGGAATCTGAGTCTGACTGTTTACTTTATTTCTCAATTCCCACATCAGTTCTTGAAAGCAACACAAAAAAATGAGAGAAACTGATGCTATTTAGAGTGTAAAAAAAAAAAAAAACAGGAAAAGTTTATGACAAAAAAAAAAAAAAAAAAGTGGCTCGGCAAGACAATAAAGGTCATTACATGACATGTGATAATTACGACAAATGTCCCAATCCTTCTTTTACATGTAGTTTTCACTTTACATTTGCTTTTTTTGCCCCGCACGATCAGTCACAGAGGAGGCTTGCCTGCGTCTAACCTGCTATTACACTGCATGTGACATAAAACAGAAGTGTGCAGCTTACTGTTGGGGCTAGACAGGTCAGACAGGCATCAAAAGTGGCATCAGTAAAGTGGCTTCACCATGGCAGGTGATTTAATGGTTGTCACAGCAGCAATGGAAGTGTACGGAGACAGGATTCCAGTCAAAGCTAATATTTGTGATGAATCACTGTCACTCCAGAGGTAAATGTAACACTAATAGACATACAGAGATCTACTGTAAGCTGGTTTTGCTAATGAGCATATTCTTTCAGAGAGGCGATGTCACTTCTGTGAGCTGGTTCCATAGAGTAAGAAATGAGGGGGCTTATATTGGATTGGGTGTAATGAGACTGTTGCAGCCACACTACTGTGGGAACCTTTGTGGTAAAGCTTAAACATTTATTACAGTAAGGCTTAAAATGCACATATTTGATGGGCTTGTTAAAATATATTGTATGCTGGCAATGTGCATTTGAACTGCGATCAACATAAAGATCTGCCCGTTTGGTGATTGAAGTAATAACCGTTTTTTTTTTTTAAGCTTTTGCCTTCACTTTACTGCTCTTCAGTAAATATTTGTGACTTTTGTGCTCATCTGTGTGAAGTTGCATCTTTTTTTAGTTTCTTCACAGACTCAGATTTTATGTTCTCTATGAAAAAGGCCCATAAAATGTTAGTTTTGTTATCGCCTGTGTTTTTATCATAAATTTAAGACATTTTCTTTAAGGTATACAGAGCAAAAATATTCTTCGGGGTCAAGGGTTCATCCCGTCCACTCTATGCCAGACCTGCCATAAGAAAAAAGACGAAGAAGATAGAAAGCTTGAAAACATGAAGTGATCAGCTCAGTCTCCAGACTTAAACCCCATCGAGGTGCTTCGGGATGAGCTGGACAGAAGAGTGAAAGAAGAGTGTCACACATTTACGGGAACATCTGCAGCAGAGATGGGAAGAACTTTCTGAAGCATATTTGATTTCCAGTGCAGAAAGAATGACAAAGAATGAGTGTGTTCAGCAGTCATCTCTGCCAAAGGTGGCTGTTATGATGAGTCAAAACACATTTTGGTTTATAAATTGATTCCATGATTTTTTTTCTCTCTCTCTCTCTCTCTCTTTTAAAGTCAATTGTTCCTGGTCTGTGGTTCCATTTCAGAATACAATGAGACATTAAAATGCACACATTTCAAAAACAAACGTTTGACTGGTAATTAATATCAAAGTTTCATTCTCGGTTATGTTTGCTGACCCAGTAGAAGTGTGTGGTGGTGTGTTTCTCTGCAGAGACACAGCCCACTGTTGGTTTTTGTTTGTTTGTTCATTTGTTTTGCAGTAGAAACGTTTTGGGGTCTGCAACTTTTGGATAGAGGGTATATGGACACAAGAAATATATAAACACAGTAAACCCTTTAAATAAACAGCAGATTCACGGCTTCATACTTCATTTGCCAAATGAGCACTTTCACAGCCCCCTTTCAAGCTATGGTGAAGGTGATGTTTTATGATATTTTCCTTAATCTGGTCTCACAAACCTGTTTTCACTCCTAGTGCAGCAAACCTGGCGTCACATTGTAACAGGTTGATCACGTTTCAACAGTGTTTTTTGCATTATGCAAATTTTAAAATGTAGTAGTGTAGCGTATCTTTTATTCCAAACCATCATCTTTTTTGTGACCCTAACCCAGCAGTTTTTTTGTTTGTTTTTGTTTTTGGGGGGGATAAGATCAAAATTAGAAATAAACAAAAATCTGCCACATCTCTCTTAGCTCATTACGTCAGTTGTTTATGAAGGAACCGCTCCAATAGTAAACAGAGTATTTGCCCTGCATCATAGGACAGATGCTTTTTTAAGTTTTTTTTTTTTTTTTTTTTCCTTAAATACTTGTGAAAGTACTTTAGCAACTTTGTTATCTTGGACACTTAAATTCCCTTCTTGCATTAAGATAGAAAATAAAATTAAAGATCATAGAAGATTGGGGATAAGCACTGAGTTGCATCCAGGATCCTGCACTGCATGGGGTCAATCCTCACAAAAGCCTTTCTTAGGCATAAATCTATTATATTTAAAACAGAAAAAAAGACTTGGTCATCATGATATCAAACATCTAACTATTTTTTTTTTCTAAAACTGTCAAAGAGCAAAGAAGTGTTGACTTGACTTGACTTGCATCACTCTTTAAAAGTTTATTTATGGGAGTTTCATCACAAGGCCACTTTTAATTCTGATTTCCATTCTCTTGATTTTTTTTATTTATTTATTTTAGTTTTCAATGTGAAATGAGGATCTGTCACTTAAGGTACTAATGCAGGGGATGGCAAAAGTGAAAAACCATCATTTTATAGCTTCAAAAAGAGTTTGTCTTCTTTTCCACTTCTGCTCTTTTAGCAAACTCAAACATGGGTTTCTGTATTGGTACCTTTAAATCCCAGTGATACCTGTAAAGATTTTTTTTTTTTTTTTTTTTTTAAATGAAGTGGCACTAAGATGTCTGTCTGTTAAGTGGGGGATGGTCTTTTTGCTGAGCGGTAAGTGTTTGGTTTCCTGCTCGGATCAGTCAGCATTAAATCAGGTGCAATGATACTCAGAGAGAAGAGTTTCTTCAAGGTGGAAGGTCACTGGAAGTTAGTACGAAACCAGCTCGGTCTCACAGCAATACATCAACAGTCCCAAAATCGCATCTGTGTTTGTAGTCATCAGCAGAAATTCTTCTCTTTTAACAAAATAAATGCATTTCATGCCATGCTGCGTGACTCTCACAGTAGTGTATTTCAGTCATGTGATTTAGTTAAATGACGGGGACTCGTCAGCCAAGGAAACAGTAGAAACATATTTCGAGCCCATAAATGATAACAAGGTCATCTTTTTTTTATTTTTTTTAAGTGCTAAACATAATCAAGTAGGTTTTACTGCCTAACCATGACATATTAGTTTGTAAATTGTAACGTTGTGATGAATCAGGTGAAGCATTTATATTTCAAATCTATATGAAAGTTTGCTGGTTGGGCAGAATCGAACTACCAAGCACTTTAAAACACCAAATTCACATTTTGTCACGCAGAAAAGATAATGCAACAGTCTTTTTGTGAGTATATCATGAAATGCAGTTTTAAAAGAGTGTTTGATTTCTTTATTTCATGCTTTCCTGTGACATTCTGTTGCGGCTGAAACCGCCTCCGTCCGTCAGGTGGACTGACTCCTAAACATGCTTTTCCTTTGCGGTCACATAGTTTGTAATTTTTGAGTTTGCAGGGTCGCTCAAAATGCTGGAAAAGATTTAAATTAAACTGTACAAGCATTTTGGCCAAAGATCTGGAAATGATATTTTGACGCTGACGGGTAGGTAAACAAAAGATTAAGAAGTTTTTCCAAGCATGAAATAATTACACCTCCTTTCTACTCTTTTGAGTTACTGTGCAGTGTTTCTACTTCTCACGCTGGACATCCAGCATTTTTTCCAGTAGCTTTAGTGGTCATGCAGTGATTGTATTTCAATTTTGCGTAAATCAAAGACCACAAAGAAGCGCAGGTCACAGCACAGATCTCAACAATTACTTAGTCCCTTTGGCCATCCACCCAGTCTTTGAAATCTATCTTGTGAACTGAGAGCGACTTCCTACACTGGAACGAGTCGTGGCAACAGTTGACGCTATTGTCCAAGTCATTCAGTACTCACAGTTACAAAAAAGAGAAAAAGCAAAAGTCCTAAAGATGTTCAACTAATTTGTCTCGTCAGGGGTCTCACTGAATCCCCCGGATCCCAGTAACACACGGTGCGCTTTTGCTTGGCACCCCCGCTCCCACCCGCTCCCACCCCAGCACATTCAGCTTGAGCCCTCAATTGCTTGTTTAACTTGACACATAATTACTGTGGAAATATTTGTGTATTTTGTACGAGTGCCACAGGCTGCATTGTAACCGACTGCCAAGTCCTAGCAGCTCCCACTGCAGCTATCGCAGCCAGAAACCCTGATTAAAACAAGATGCTTTCATTTGGGCCAGCTTTGGAAGAAATCACTCCCAGAGAAGAGCCTGTCCCTGCCAAGCCCTGCTGCAGTCGCGTTTGCCATGTGTGGCAAGGCTGACATGCTGAATCCACTGAAAAAAAAAAGGCTCTTTTTTTGGTTCAAACCCAAACAGGCTACTGAATCAAGGCTCCTCCATCAAAGTGGAGCTGTAAGAGGCCACAGTGGAGCTCCGGTCAACATGAAACATTGCTCTTAAAACTGAGAGTTGTTATTACTCTAAAACTCCACCGAGCTTGAGGTCATATCTATAATTTTTCACACAGAACCCTTTAATTTTATACTTTTTAAATTGGCTTTTTATATTACGATTAAGGTAAACGTGCATGAAATAAGTACTTTTGAGCAGATATAAAGTAAAATTAAGTAGAACCCTTAATTTTAATGACGCTCCTTGGTCTGAGCTTGCATTAATGGTATTTTAGTTTTAGGATTTTCTAAGCAGTTTGTCCTCATCTGTCAAGTTCAGGGAAGCAGATTCTGATGTCCTCAGGGATCTGAGCTTATCATATATCACTGATTGCTGTCTTATAGTCACTTTTAATGACTTGTTCACTACAGCGGTTCACAACAACTCTTTTGAAAATAGTCAACAGTAGAAGAAGGCAGCGGATGATCATTCAGATGGTTGTTCAAAGGTGAAGCCCTTATGTAATGCAGTGATGCATAACGATTAAGTCGTGTTATACCACAACTACATAGTATTAATGAGGCCAAAAACAGCTGGATACTAGATTATGATTACATTCGATTGACCAACTACATCACATCCGGTGCTGCCAGAGATGTGCAAGTGTTTCCATTACACTTTCATGATAAACTGGATTATTAACTCGTCAGACACTGGGTCCAGCGTGTTACGTTCCAGGGTGAAAGTGCACAGCTATGGTATGCAACCACATATGGTAAGATATTCTTTGACGGAGGCCAGTTCTGGTAAGGGACAAGAGCAACTGCTACTTTTTTATGAAAAAATGCATTTTAACAACACAGCCTCTCAGTAGCTATGAGTTCGTACCGTCACCTTTCATTACAGTTAGCTGTGAACTTTGGTTTTTAATCAATGCATCATTTTATTGGAGAGATAAATGACATCGTTTAAGTCCTGCTTCACACCACACTTTGTGGTGGACTTTGCTTTTTTTTTTTTTTTTTCTTTATGAAACTTAGACAAATGGTTGCAATAGTTCCAGCAAGAAATTAAATCTACTCTCGCCCGTCACGAAGAGTGATCTCTAATTTAAATATCTCCTTGGAGCAAGAAGTTGTTTGTGAGATGTGACTGTGGCAGGTGAAATCCTCTCTGACAAGCAGTGAAGTCACCCTCACGAGGCAGTGACAGGACGTCTGAAGAGCCCAGCTCCGGCTGACCCGTCAGCTTTGACTCACCAGCGGACCGAATCATCAAAATCTGAGGAGTCACTTGAGGTTTTTGTCCTGGTCAGTCGTGCAACTGAAGTTCTGAAATTTCTGAGCAGTGCGTGTGGACGTTAAGAGTAGCTTTTGGTGATACATTGCATGCTGCACGAAAAGTAAAGAGCCCCACTTCAGTCAATGCCAGGGACACTTTTATGTAAATTGGGACTTCATTCATAATATCCAAAGCAAATTATCGTCATTAAATTTCCAAAACCATGCCCATGATTTGTCAAGCTATGAATGATAATGAAGTTGTCTGGATAATAAAGGACTGAAGATGCAGGCTTCCACAATCATGATCATCTTCTATATTACCCTTATGAATATTTAAGGGTCTTAATTCTGTATACAGTATAATTGCACACCAAAGCTTGATATCTCCGTAGACTTTACAAATAAAGGATGTAATGGAAAAGACAGACCTGGCTATATTTCATTAATCGTCGAGATTAATTAACTGGTGATAATTTAGGAGGTTGCAGGATCAACAGGGAACTGTGAAAAAGGAAACGTGCCAAAGACGAACATATTCCTGTGAAAATTTAAAGTGTGACATTGTTCACAGAAACTCACTTTCATGGCTCTTTCACCACTTATATCCTGAGATAAACTTTAGCTTTCAATAATTATTGATCCGAAAGGGGAAAAACTTAGATTTTAAGTGCAAGATGCTTGTATTTCATTGATACAAACTAGCCCGCCATGGCTCAAGCAGGTCATAGGGTGGTGTTTTTGTCTGAGTGGTGTATGTAGGACTCAGAGAGCAGGGCTGCAGGACCAAAACAAACCTGGCTGTATCGCGATCCTACCTGGTGCTAGTTCCCAGAATGCCTTTGAGTGTAAACTGGAGTGGATTTGAATCTCAGGGTGGAAATCCTCAGTCAAATAAAACAAAGTGGGGCTGCATCGATGCTCTGTCTTGTTTTATATGATGGCTTGAAATAAATGAACTTTAAATGGAACCTTGGCAGGGACTCGAGCTATTGATCGATTGAAGCAGGAGCTGAAGTTTAAGGGCACAGCTTTCTTGGGGCTGGGACTGTAACTGGAGTAATGAAATTGATTAGGCCAAGAGAGGGTGACAAGCCAGTAGAGTCAAGCCCTTGATGTAAGGAAACAAGAGTGCCATCTAATTGGGGTGTAATATGGGTCTTTAGAGGACATTAAGCACACAAGTCGTGGAAGGGAAGCCACTCTACGGTATGGAGCCAAGATGATGTTGTTCTGGTCTTATTATTTGGTAATTATTCACTCTGATGACTGGATTATAGGAGTCAAAACCAAGAGTCCAGCCAAGGGTCATCTTATGGCCAAACTGCAGTAGCAGCCTCCACTCATTTAAATACCGCTGCTGTAAAACCACTGCTCGTAGAAAGACAGGCGATATGTCTATAGTGACTTCTCTTGAACACTGAGGCGCTATTTCTCTTTGAGAGGTCTTATCTTTATTTTTGTTTTCTTGTCCCCCCCAATAACTGGAAAATTTTATATAGTTATATATTTTTTTTGGGTGTTTTTTAATCATAATCAGCAGGTTTATTTGAAGGCAAGCCTCAATATTTAGAAGAGCCCCAAGTGGTTTCCAAGTGGTTTTTTTTTTTATAGTTTTGGGTCTGAGAGATGTAAGGAAGAAATCAATGATAGGAGCAAAACAAAGCAAAGTTTCTAAAGTGAACTTTCTACGACAGTGGTTTCCAACCAGGGCACCCCCACCCTCATCCTACGAGCGCACACGGGCCTTAAAAAGATCACAGGGCATTAACAAGGCTTCAACTCCAGCAAAGTTGTGAGGTCGTCAAAACCAGATTTGCACATCTTGAGTGGAATCATAACACATTTACTGAATTATCAAAAGTGTAAGGATATAGCGCATCAGACGCAGGCAATGAACACAGAGGTATGTTGGTTGTCATGGGGACGAGGATTGAAACTACAGGATGTAAAACAGTTCTATAAAGATCACAGGCCAGAACTGTGCGAACAGCTGACTGATGCGTTTTGGTATAAAACAGCAGCCTAGTGAGCATATTGACTCATGACACTGAGGGAAACATGCATATGCACAAACGTTTCAAATAAACATTTAGACAAAGACTCTCTCTTTGTGTGCAAACTGGAGAAGTGAGTTAGAAAAAAAAGTCAACTGGTGACAGTTTATGTGCAACTTTACTTTTAATCTGAACATGCTTAAAGGAGAAAGTCTGTTTTTGCTTCAGAGTTGGAAACGGTGAAAAAAAAAAAAAACAATCTTGCAAATGTCTGTGAAAACCTAAATGAAACATTGAAGCCCAGGGTTCTTTAAGAGCACTTTATGATTATTGGATGAATCACAATAGGATTTTGATTCATCTATAAAATGCAACCAGCGTTAAAAGAAAATCCTTCCCAATTGCTCTCAGACCGCTGTTTGGTCTGCATGTGCCTTATTGAGACTAATTTGCTGTCGGAGTTTGTCAGGAGTTGCCACGAGCTGACATTTGAATTCAAACTGTGTTACAAACCATGCAACATGTTTTCACATTTACATGTTATCATTCTTAATAGCTTTTGACAAGTTAATAAAAAAAAAAGAAAAACAACCAGAGAAGGACCAAAGTACATGCCAACAAAGAAAAAACATTTATTTTTTCTGTTTTAACTGGTTTCATCTAGGTGCCTGGATACCTTTTGACCTGCAAAGACACAAATTGCCAGTTACTCATCCGTCACTCCTTTTTCGACATGAGAACAACCCCAGCCGGGATCATGGGGAGTGCAGTGTCCCCTGCCAGCAAAGGCCTCGTCCAGTACAGGGGCATTTATCTCCTGGCCTCAACTATCTCACTCAACAGGATGGCCAGAAGTTACGGTGCATTACAAGCACTTAGTGCAGTGATATCAAGGTTCACCTCCGATTTCCAATCTCAGGCCAGAATAGTGGGCTGGGAGGCCGTCATTAAAAAGCCATTACATACCCATATTTCATATACCAGTCTCTCCTATGTTTCAAGGTGTTAAAAGCTCAATGTATATTTCCTCTAAATTTAAGCAGCAGGACAACGGAGCAGCATATAGCATCTCACTAGCAGCCATTGACCTTGGCCTAGCCAGCCTTCATTAGCTTTTAGACACTTATCAGTCATAACTGGGTTTGTCCTCTCCGCAACGTTTCCTCCTTCACTTCACTTAGGCTGGAAAATAATGGCTGAAATCCATTTATCTGCCATTTCTAACAAGTGCGTGACATTAACAAATTATCTACTTTTCACTAAGTATGGCTAAGGTACCCTCTAAAGGATTCCTCTAGGCTGCCAGCCAAGGTCAGACCTTTTTAGAAACTGGCCCTTTTTTTTTTTCTTCCGGCAGAGCTATTTTCTTTCCTTCCCATCTTTAAATATTCATTCTGCTTTTGCATGCTGGGCTGAGATTTTATGAGCATCATCAGCCATATTTTTCCAAACACACATCTTTATTTGTTTTTGATTATTTATGCTCCACTCTGACTTTATAACTCACATCCCTAGGAAAACATTGATCCAAGAGGCAAATGAATCTAATTAGGACCTCTTTCTTCTGTGCTGAATATTGACTTGTTTTGAAAGGTGCCTCTCCTTTCCTAGCAAATGTCTCTGGAATGCTCAAGTCCCAATGTCTTTAAGGAAAACTTCTAAATGCTGATGAGATATTTTAGTCCATAAATGAAGTCATGTTCACATCTGCAGTGGCGCCCTCATAATGCCTTACATTAAACGCAGGATGTCTTCAGCGTGTCAATTTACAGTTCTCTGAAAGTCCTGGTTATTTTTTTTTTTCACTTGTTGAATCTTTTCATTCTTAGTTTTGACTCATATTCATCGATTTCACATTTCTAAAACATCCTGCCTGAAGCCACACACGTGGCTTAATCTCTGCAATGAACTCTTGCGCATTCAACTCTCCTCGAGCCGTCAATCCGGTCAACAAGGACACTGAAGGGAAGTGATGATGTACCATTAGTCAAGAATCATCTCAGCTGAGAAGAATCTTTGTTCTTGACACAGAAAACTTGTGCTCCATCTCGATCAGTGAGGAAATGGGGCCTGGCGAAGCGTGCGTCGACTTGCATTTGTCTTGAGCTGTTGTCCCAAGGCGCCGGCGCTTGTTCACAGCATTACGCCGTCGGCTTTTGATGTAAAGCCTCTGCATTTCGCCATTTCACACAAACCCAATTCTAAAATATTCTGTCGCATTCCATGTAGTTGATTTCTATTTAAAATGGTCATGATTATTTTATTTTGTAACATTAATGGAAGTACATTTGGGCTGGAGGAGGGTGGTGGTGAGGCATTTGCAATTCATATTCCCCTGCATGATTACATTAAGAGTATGTTCTGTCATATTTGATTAATGTATCGTGTTTTCTTTAAAACAGGATTAAAATATGAAATTATTCTATTACAAAGAATGATCAATTTTTAATAATCCACTCAAGGAAAAAAAAATCATGTTCTGCTGAGAAGAGAACAGATCAGGATCCTGCAACATTTTGTTACGAGGTTTTGTTTCAAGCTGCAGACACAATTAAAGGCTGCCAGACCGAGCTCTTATTATGTGAAGCATGACTGAGACAGATTGCTCGCAACCCCTGCCAGGTGAACATGTTATACTACGCTGTATGGCACACGGATGTGTGTTTGCGTGTAAAAGCTATTTTTTAAATGTGTCTTTTTCTACAACCAGCGCAATCTTTGTATTTACTGTACATATCCCTATAATTTTACAGAAGCCGTCATAAAATTTAATGTTCTGTCTTTAATTTAAAGGGGCATCCTTGAATGAAAACATAAATAACAGAGAAATACACACTTAAATGGAGCTGTAAAAAGTAGTTTAACCGGCGAGAAAGTGCATCATCCAATATAACCTGAAATACGCTGAAAAACATTTTCGGGGTTTCTCGAGAAGGCGCTTGACATAGAAATGAAAAATACGACATTAAGTACAATATTCAACGTAAACACTGCAGAGTTTGAGTTTTTTAGTGGGTGTCAAAAGCCGTTTTTGAGACTAAGTGTGTATGGATATAAACACAGGCCTCCAATCCCATCGTCACCCATTTAGCCCGACCATGGATGACTGTGAATTAAAAAGAGAGGTCTTTATGTGCGACCCTGCAGCACAAAAGGCTACATCCATAACTTACAGAGACAGGAAGGCCATTAGCTGCCACTGCCAGGCCACCTTTGCATAATTTGGAGTGTGCGGGCTAATCACAGAGCTGGGGAGTCCGACTGGTGGATGTCTGCATTGTGGACCACTCACCACCTCTGTCGCATGGAGCAAAAAAGTATAGTTAAAGCCAGAAATGCTAAAAACCGAAAAAAAAACCTCACAGACGCACTCGGATATGCAATTTGTTTGGGGTTTTTTTTTACCCCCCCCCCCTTCCGCACCACTTCCCTTGACAATTAAAGTCTGCTGATTGTCAGTAAACTTTTATCCTATGAGATCAATTGACCGTCAGCGAAGGAATGGAAGCCTGTTTATCCAGAACAAATCGCAAACATATGGCTTTACAAATTACAAATCAAAATGTCTCTGAAAAGCCAATTATTAATGCTGATGCCGAGCTTTTCTCGGGGCGAGGAAAGACAACAAAGACCGACTGTTGGACTAGAGCCACATGTACCGAGGAGACGACGCAAAGTTCCAGCAACAAACTATCTGCGGTTGTCAGTACGGGGCGTGAAGCCCATGTGAGACACACGTTATCACAGAGTAAAGACTGTTAAAACGGGTTTTACTCTCCTAAAGTTACTCTTAATCCTTTGCGCTTTAAACATCTCTGCCGCGAGGACTTTAGCGTTTCTCCTCATTTCCAGTTGATGCTCATATTGTGTTTTAATCCATTACACCAATAAAATAAGAATTACCCACGACGAGCAAGAATGAATTGTTTTGATATTGCTTTGCTGCGTCTAATCTTTCAAACAAAGTGAAACACAAGTGTCCTTGATTGTGCTTTTCCAAAACGGTTATACTCACGATAAAGTTGCTAGATGTGCAGAAATCGGGTAAATGATACCGTGTATCCTGCTTAAAAAGGATTTGCAAAGCATTTGGCCTGACTGCTCTTCATATTACCTTAATGTCTCCCAAAAGGCCAAAGCCAAGAATGAATTATTGATAGCCATCATATGGATCGCACGCTGTGGCTCCACATGCCTATTAGAGGGTTTTGTTCATTCATTTACGCTAGCTTGGACTGCTGCCTCAACCGACGCATCACTCTTCTTCTTTTACTTTTATCCATTAACTGTTAACAATAACTGACTTCATGCGGGTCGCTTGGGCTCCAGTAAACAGTGAAAACAGCGTGGCGCTGTGTGTGGGGTTGCGCTTGCTCAGCCTGTCACTTGGCCTTTGACGTCTCTGGTTAACCTGTGGCCCACTTAGGCCCTCCTCCCTGGCTGTATGGAAATTGGAAATGGCGAGACAACCATTTCTGGTGAAACAATAAATGGAATACTAATTGCTAAGTTTAAAAAAAAAAACAGAAATCTAATTGTGCTGATCCCTCTGGGAACTAATATTGGACTATCTTATAAAAGGGCCACGGTATCCCAGCAGTGATTTATTGCTGAATTCCAGTCATTTTCAATACATTATAGTTTCCAAATTGTGTTTAAATTGAGTGTAGAGGAGAAAAGGCCATTAGGAGATGCAGAAATGAAGATAATATTTAAATATTCATGTAGCCGGTACCTTATTATTGAATCTGTACACTAACAAAATCAATAGTAAGTGCAGCTTGACATAAATTTATTAATGAATTTCGTCTTTCTAAGTACTTGTGTTTTTCACTCAAAAAAGGATGAGTATAATGCTGTAATGATATCAAAACAGAGTGTCAGGGTGCATTAGTCTGGGAGTTTATGAACCCGCACATAAAAACTCAGGAGCGTCCCTGTAGAAGTGCTTACTTGGCAGAAATGTCGCATTTTACAAACATCAGTCATTTTACAGGCCTGTATCGCAGAGCGCTCCTCGGCTGTGGGTGATAGTTAGAGAAAGATGCAGTCATCTTGTTTGTCCTAAATGAGATCTTTGCAGTAAGCCTACTTGTATTAAGGCCTCGAAGTGGGACTGTGTAACATTTAATTAAAATGGATGTCTCTCGTTGTGCCTAACCTGTCCCCCTAACTCCTCCTTGTATCCAGGCCATGTCTTTGTTTAGACAACAGCCCAATGTGACACTTATGACACGAGGACGCTGTGGTTCAGAGGATTTTCTTGTTGCATGAGTCCTTATACAGCAGCATAAAACGTGATTGGCTGTCCCTTGCTGAAAGCCTCAAGGAGAATTTTAAATGTTCCACCAGTGATAAAATATCAGCACAGTTTCTTTTTATGCTTTATTGTGTCACTGACAGCAGAGGAATTGCAGCATTTTTCTGTCACATCGCATGTTTTATGCACACAGTATGGTTCGAATATAATAGATTTTTGGTTCTTTTTCAGAACCGTTTCTCATTCTCCTGCTTTCTTTTTATAGAAATGTGAGCAAAGTTAAAAGGCTCTTTATTGGAGGAGGCACGTCTCTGGACACAAGATGATGCCATAAAAGCAGGAAAGCATGAAAAAGCAAAACATCAATCTGAACTAAGAGGGGGAAGCAATAAATCAGTGAATCATAGCCTTCAGCCCCGCCTTTAAAATCATTTAAACAGATTCAAAAACCCTGATTCTGCTCTGAGTCGGTCTGTAAGCACCCTTATAAAGCCTTTATGTGCCTTAGACAGAGGGGATAAAACCACAAAACCTTATTGAGAGACAGAAAAATGACCGCTCTGTTCCTCAGAAGTGGATGCTTTAAACATTAGTATCGGTATCAGGATCACCGAGCGGAGATGAGTAAGTAAAGATCAAGGAAGTCATCCATCCAACCCGTTTCTCTAACATGTTTTACAAACCTTTTCAGGTCTCTGTTTCAGTGCCGAGGTCCACTCATATCTGGAGTTAAAAGATTTATCTGAGTTTATCAGATGCTACATATTATGATTTCCTCATTTCCCTGTTTAGAAACGTAGCAGCTGCTCTGTTTAAACTCAGAGCCGGTGGCTGAGGCTGATAAACAACCAGGAACGTGTAGCTGCACACTCACCTGATCGGCTTCTGAGCCCAAACTGGGACAAAAGTTCTGCAACAGGGTGATGAAAACTTCTGAGTACAAAAGAGAATCCATCATTTTTAACCACACCTGTCATAGTTAAATCATTTTAAAAAATGTAAAAAAAGAAAAAAAAAAGATATAATCGAGCAATAACCATGTAGATGTCATTTTTTTAATTATTTTTAAAGAGCACCAAACAAGAGATGAACCCGTTCTGCTGAAATAAACATAAGAGGAACTTTTGATTCACAGGAATCATCACTAACAAAAAGTAACTTATCAGTTACTTTTACAAATACTACTTTTACGTGTACCTACTCCCTTTGAACTTTAAATACTGTGAGTTTTCTTTTCTAGATAAATTGAGAGGTTTTTGGTGAGTTTTTTCAGATTTTGATGATAATTTATGTAATGAAAAAAACATTTAAAGCCTTACTCTGTTTGGTGTCACAATTCCCATAATCTTTCTGATTAATTAGATTTGAATTTATCTCTTTGCAACATGCGTTTTCTGAAAAAACAGGGACAGCCAACTGCCACGAGTAAACTTTTCTAAAAGTAAAGACTCAAAAACCTACAGGAGCAGCGTTGGAATCCATTCCTGCTCTTTCTGTTTAGTTTAGTTTTTTTTCCTGGACATTAATATTAGACATCTCTCTTGGAAAAATGCTTGAGACACTTTGAGTGAAAGTGGTTTTCTTATGTTGCCACAGAAAGTGTTCCTCCGTGGTCCTGATACTGATGTGTCCTCTGTTTCAGCCCTCCATCTTCTTTCATCCCTGTTCACCAAAGAAATGGAATCATAAAAACCATTCATGCTAAATGAAAAAGGGCACCATAAAGCTGCATTACACCAGAGTACACTCCTCTGCAGCTTCCATCCTTATCAATATCACCCTTCGTCTCCACACATATCTCTCTTCTTCCTGGTCCTCTTGAAACAAAGCATAAAAGCCTTAGAAAGAGGCACAATCTGTCATTCCTGTAATATAAGATAAAAGTCTTTAAAAGCTAAAGGACCAGAATGGTTTTTTTTTCTTCACTTCCAGCCAACAGCCTCCTCGGGATTAGCAGCATAAAGAACTATATATTATTTGCAGAAGAGCTTAGTGAGCACAGTCTGAGCCTATATATATAAGTCAATTTATATTAGAATTTCCATACATGCATTTTCCTGTTACCGTTAATATGCAAAAACGGTACTTACTAACAAATACTGCATAATGTACTGGCGGCAGGGCATCAATAACTGTATTTTAAGATTTAAGAGAAAATGCAAAAAGGCAGAGCATAAAGACAGGCGGTATAAAACGTACAGCACATTAAACAGGAAAACGTCAAAAATATAAAGATGGCTCTTTGCTCCGGAGACAGCAAGTCATTTATCTGTGAAGAGGATGAGGAAATAAAAAGCTTCCATGGCGCGCTCTTGTGTATTTCATCTACTAGCAAAGTCAGGTTATGTGTGTGGTAGACAACTCTCTTCCTCCAGCGTCTGTCGGAGACTGGAAGGGAAGGAGGATATGTAAAATGCACACCTCATCCTCCAAGCATCGCTTTTAATTAGGAAAAAAGGGTTATTTTCCTCTCTGCTAATGGACTGTAGTGTGATAGTTTAGACTCATCAGGAAGGGAAAAAAAAAAAGAAAGCAGGAGTTTGGTGAAAACACTCTAAAATACAAAACCTGTCAGCGTAAACCTCCTTCGGGCACGTCGGTACACCACATAACACATGTTCTCCTCCGTTTTCTGGCCGGATTAGAGAGGAGACAACGTTGTGCAGATTTTGCGGTGAGGTGTACTGTTGCTTCTGTTGCATTTTCTCCCACTGGTTTGACATTCAAGATCTCTCAATTATGTATGAACGGCAAGCAATATCCTTTACCATCAGGCCCCAATGTAACATATTTCATTTTCAAGGGCTGCAGAGCACAATCAGACCCGCTGTGTAATTACGACTTATTAAAAATGATTCCAAATTATCAGTGGATCTGTGCGCTGGTGTCTGGGTCCAAACTGAGGACTGTTTCACTGTATTACTCTCAGATAACTTCCCACGGGTGGCTGGTCTGTCACTAAACAACCCTGTGTTTGATTTATACACTTATATGTAATGTGACAAGGAGCACCTATGGAATCTGTTTTTGCATCTGCAGACACGATTGGCTTTTGGGAATAATCGTTATTGGAAATGAACCCCTCAATGCATTGTTGCGAAGCACTTTCGTGAATAGTTTTCTCTCCCTATACACAGACTTATAATGAGAAAACACAGTTCAAGTCAGAAAAGACATCCCAAACAGCATGTTTACCCTTCACACAACATGGAGGAATTAAAAATGGATGAGTGCCCCATCCATTATTTCAACCTCCAAATGGCAAAATCTGTATAAAGCTCTGAGTATCCGTCTGGATGAAAATAAATAAACCAAATATGCACTTCAGTGTTTCCTGCTCTTTTTCTGCGTAGGATACGTGTCTGTGGAGGGCTGCAGCCTGCTCCGGAAAACATGACGAGCGTTCTAAACACACATGAATAAACCAAGCCTTTTCAATTAGCTTTCGCATCTTTTCTGTTAATTCAGATGATTTTGTCACTTTTCCGGGGACAGCACATCTAATATTTAGGCAACTCTCTTATTCTCTCCCAGCTGAATCCCCCTCCATGTGAAGGACTGTAATTTGTGAACACAGCCATGTCAGAAGTGATTTTGCTGCAAAGTCACTAATTATATGCAACATCAATGCAATGTGGGGAAAACGTTAAAAATTTAGCATCACAAGACAAATGGAAAAATGCGTGCTGAAACAAGGAAAAGAGGCACTAACATTCACAGTTTTTCAATGAATAATACATGCTTCTCTTTTTTTTTTCCTTTACCCCCCCCCCCCCCCCCCCCCTTTCTGCTTTAAAAGGACTCGCCCAGATTGGCTCCAGTGTCACTCTTGTGTTTGTCCCTAAAAAAATATGTGTTTACAATTTTTCACATGCAGCACTGCTGATTACATCCACTCATTAAAGAAATAGTTGACTATATGAGGCATTGTTCTTTGAGCTGATTTCATTAACAGCCCGTGTGCGCAGAACTGGAAAAACAATAGGAGGAAAAAAGACAAAGTGAGTTTGGTTTAAACTAATTTGTACATGACAAAAATCTGTGCGTGTTTACCTCTTCTGTATAATAAGTATTCAGAGTGAGGCGCACATACATATGACACGTGCGGCACATGTTGTTTAAACAGAAATTTGCATTTTCTGTTCAATTCTCTATGCTTATCATAGTTCCCGTGTTTGTTACAAGAGCAAGTAAAAAGTATGAGAGCTTTTGTTGAGGTTCTTTACGGTATAAAGGTGAAAAGGAGTCTGGTAAACTCTTGGTGCATCAAGCTGACAGCATGAAAACCTTCCCTCTGAACTCCGTCGCCCATGACTGACATCATGGTTCAGTGTTGAAAAGACAAACAACTTTTTGAAAGCATTTTTCATAGCTCCCTTTACACGGTAATTATATTCCAAATCATTATGTGTTGTAAAGTCTATTGACCCCTGGTAAACTTAGATTTACCAAGCTGGAACAGTTAATGAAATAGTCTTTTAATTAGCACTCCTCTTAAGGGTGGAACTTCTGAAGGGGTCCCCTGCTTTGTTTCGGCTTTGTGGTTGACTGAAGTGTGCGGATCCACTGTTCTCGGATAAAACAGCAATACTTTAATTAAGACTTGCTCTTTGGCTGTTTACAGTTTAACTTGTAGGCGCAAACTGCGTGCACCTCCGTACCAGGGGGATGCCACCTGAAGTACAACGATATTCACCGCTCTAGAAATCAATAAAACAATATCATCATTTCTTCTTTTGTTGTTCTGTTTTGTTTTGTTTTTTTTTCGAGGTCCGCGTCGTTTTTCAAGCTTGACTGATTGAAAGTGGTCAGACTACTCAAGGTAACAACTGGAAGGTGGGGTAGGCGTTGGGTGGAGGGGGTGTTCCTCTGCTGCTTGTATAATGCAGTCTTTGGCAGGCTCTCTCTTTATATTAGATACATTAGGATGGAAATGTGCACTAACTTAAAAATGCACATGTGAAAAAACACAGAATGTATTAAATTAATGGTTTCTTTTGCCTCGGGGCAGTAATGAAAAGGGACCCCCAATGAGTTCATTTTTCACGGCTTTGGTTATGCATTCAACGCTCTAATTGAATTTCAATGTAAGTTTTACAAAGTCTTTATTACAGTGACTCTTGATGTAAATTACATGTGATCTATTGTGTGACTTTCACCCATTAAGTAATTTAATTGTGACATGCACTTTCTACGCACCTCATGCTTTTAAGCCTATTCCTCTTCATCTACGTTGTCAGTTTCTTCTATTATCTGTGCTGTTTGTGTGAACTGAGGAAAGTCGTCCGCATGGACTCCTGGTAACTTTCAGGACAGCAGCTCCTTAAAAGGAACAATGGCTCGCCTGCACCAATGCGAAGGCACAGGAAAGCACCTGACAGCTCAAGTATACCGGGACACACACAAGTCACGAGACGACTTTCACAGACGACTGCACGGAGGTCATTTCTGTCTGGGGAAAAGCAGATTATTAGATTTATCTTGTGAGGATGAAAACAGGGCAGGTAGAGCAAGTGAAATTTGTAAAATCACAGCATTCAGCCCTTTTTGAGGATCCACTGTGAGCGGTCCTCACACAGCTGTCTGAAATGTAACCTGGGGAGTCAGTTTTCTCTGTCGCCATCTAGTGTTTCTGCATGAACTGACATTTTGAGCTTTGCATCATCTTCTATACCTTGCTTTGGGTGCTGGAGTCTGACTCTGCTGTCATCACTGTCACACAAGAGGTGGGGTGCACCCTGGACAGGTCGCCAGTCCATCACAAGGCCACAAAAGAGACAAACGGGACAAACAACCATGCTCCCTTTGCATCATACTGAGCATAAATAGAAATGCAGAAATGCTCGCCTCCCTTTTCCCTGAACTTTTGGAACAAAAAGGCTTAAAAAAATATTTATGTGTGCGTATATATATATATATATATATATATATATATATATATATATATATATATATATATATATATATATATATATATATATATATATATATATATATATATATATATGTATATGTATATATATATATATATATATATGTATATGTATATATATATATATATATATACACCAAGAAGAGGGAAGTCTTAATCAAAGGCCGTACACAAATCTACGTGGACGCATGTGAGTGTGCATAATCCATCTGAAGGACGGGGGCCGAAATGACCCGATCATTACAGGGAGGAAGAGGCTTGACCTGATATTTCCTCTGTTGTTTGGTCAGGAAAGGGACGTTATTGTGAGAGGGCTGTAAAGATAAATAACCCTGCTGTTTCCATGGCAAAGGCACTAACATTGGCGCCCAAAGACAAAAGAGCACAAGACAATAAATCTCATACTGTCAATTCTGTTTAGTTTTCAGGGTGTTTTTGAGGGAAATATGATTTCAAAACAAGAGGCCACATCCATTTTTCCACAGAGAAAGGAAAATCAGATCAGTTTTTTTTTTTTTTTTCTGCTTTTCTGAACAGGCCACGGTTTCATCTTGTGCATTAGTTTCCAGGCCATGGTATCCTGATTGGTAATAGGAATATCTGACACTGTATTTTTGCCTTTGGATCAGGAAACTCCTTGTACAGCTACATGTTTTTATAGCCTTTGGAGGAAAGGGCATTGTCTTTAAAGAAGAAGGCTTTGTCCACCCTTCATATTTAAGTGGAAAACCATCATAGCCGCATTTTTTTTTCACATGCTTAACAATGATGAATGAAAAACACACCTCTACCTCTTTCTTAAGGTCAGCAACAGTTCATCTGAATAAAAGACATCCAGGTTCAGATGTTGTCATCAACGATTCTTATCGCACAAGTTAAAAGAGGAACCGGTTGAGCATGTTCCTCACAACACCAGATCACGTACCAGGTTTAGCTTTTTTTTACTTGGAGCGATCTTTTTCTCTCATCGCCCAATCGTCCACAGGTGTCAAGCTCTCCATCTTCTCATTGTCAGGGGAGACGAGCTTCATCAGAAGCCAATGAAGAGCAGCCTTATCACTCCAACGCGAGAGCAAGGGCAGGAACCTGCACAGCGCCTCGTCTCAGGAAGCAACGCGTGCTGAGATTGCTGCCCTTTAAGGAGCTCGTAGACACCACCAATCCTGAGGACTGTTTTATCTCGACAGTTAGCGGAGCTTTGTTTGTCTTTTCTGTGAAGCCCGTGGATAAAAGAGGGGCTGTTGTGAGCTGTGTCGGATTAGGATCTAATTGTTAACATTCGCAGTGCTGTTTTTAATATCAGCCCAGGGTTGCCGTACGTGCAGCAGGTAGAGGCCTTCTCAGGGTTATGAAGGACTCTCCCCTAGCTGCTCTCATGTTTTACTCAAGTACTAGTTAGCACTGAGGTGGCAGGAGAAGAGCCCCCAGCTCGACATCATCAACAACAACAACAACAGCAGCAAGCAGGAATTGATGGCGAGTGTTTATTATCTGGTTTAATTGCTTCTCATCTGGAGGATCTGACAGTTGCGGTTAATGAGAGAGGGAGAGGAGGCGCGCGCTGCTGGCAGCCAGCTTCACAGTAAGACGTGTAAGTGTGTGTGGGTGTCTGTGGTGAAACGAGGATAGACTGCATTCCAGCTCGACGACGGCAACGCAGAAGACGTGGGACACATCAAACTGTATCAGGAATCCACAAGTCCATGAACTCTTTCTGTAATCAGTGTGTCATCACTGTACACGCACTCTCACCCATAAGTATCACCTGTACCCAATATTCTTAGATCTTAGTTCTGGTGCAGGTTGTGTACAGGAATCCGATACGACACAAAGGCAGGATATCACTGAAATCAAGCCTCTTCTTCATCTTTTCATCTGGCCTGCAGTGCATCTGGCTCACATCCAATCAGGGACCTCCCTGACATTGTGGCGTGTCACGCACGCATATCCAGGCATGGTTTGAAACAGAAAGCCTCAGGACCACAGTGGGATTGCTCAGAGAAGGCCTGGAAAATAGGAATGATGCCCTTCAAGCTTGTCTTCTAGGGAAAGAAGAACAACGATGAGGGCGTAGGAATTGTCTTCACTTCACCGAACGCTAAGCACACAAAACTAACACGAAACCACCACAACCACCACCAGAAACTCTTTGTCCCATTCATAAATTTCTCCTGTTGAGAAATGCGGGCACTTCCGAAACAGGGCATACGCGCCTTTTACTACTCCAGCTCAGCAGGCCCACATGGGAACAATTAGGGGTGTGAGCAAGTTTGGCAAAGCTCTGTAGCAACCAGCCGCATCTGCTTTTATTTACCTTTTTTTTTTTTTTTTTTTTTTTTGCTCTGGTGCTGGATAATGTCACGAGCACATCTGCTACTGTGCAACGTAGCTGTGGTTACATGCGTGGTTGACCCATGATTCTGTAATTACCCGCCGAGCGGGATGAAGAGGCCCGGCAAACCACTCAAAGCCGCACGTAGCCCTTCTCCTCCTCTTCCTCCCCCGTGTCTCTCCAGTGGCATGAAACCCCGTCTGCTTGAGAGACTGAAGCTGGAGAGTAGAGGATGCTGAAGTGGCATTTGATGACCCAAAGTTGCACACAACAATGATTTTGACCTCATTTTGTTTTCATTAAACTCTCAGGTTGTGACACTCTCTTTTCATAAAGTAGAAATAATTTCGGTTATTCTGAAATAGGATTGAATGAGTTATTCCCAGTGTCTTGATCCGATTGTGTGCTTGTGCGTGGTCTGTCACCAGGTTCTCTTCTTAGACTCCTCTGAAAGTTCAGACATCGAACATTAACAATAAATGATCAAAGTCACCCCTTTTATGAAACTATTATTATTTTGTAGTTTGATGATTGCATCTTCAGAAATCAGAGAGAAGACTGTCTGGTAAACTTAGATGCAGGGCTTGATGTTGCTTGATTGCGACGTTTCACCGAATAAAATGAGACGAGGAAAAATGTGGCTTGTTTTTATGAAAGTTCATTTTATCAAGCAGCAAATTCAAAGCAAGCAATTGACAGAACATGTTTATAATAATGAGTAATTATGAGCAACAACAATGAGGAACATATATGGGTGACTTCACAGAAGTGTGTGGGGGTTGGGTGCCACCATCTCCCAGATGTGCAAACCATATGCTCTGACTGAAATTAAAACAAAGAAGAAACAGTGGAACATGAAAGGGATTTTTAACTTTGTAAAGACAGCTAACAGTCGATAGAGATAGGGTAACGGTCGAGAGAGGCCACATAAAAAGAAAGAGGATGTTGGTGTGCTTTTTGCACCACTTGTCCCATTTCCTGCCCATAAGTTCACTGAGCAGATGGAAACCAAAGGCACAAGGAAGTTTAGATTTTCTGCCCCACAGCCCATTGTATATGATGCATGTAACGGCGATCTTTGGTGCGTACCAGGAGGTCACAAAAAGAAAGGTGAAAAGAGGCTGGAAAGCAACTACGCAATGTCTTTCGTCATTTGAGTTACATGATTCTGTACCTTATTTGTGTCTTTGCCTCAAAAAGCATTTAATTCATCTACTACAATTAATTAACTACAAATAAGATCAATAAAACCTCTCTATTGATTACATGCTCACAATTAAATTTCTCTGTCAGTGCAAAACGAAAGAGGAACTTAAAATTTAAAAAAAAAAAACTATGTGCGAATTTATTTTAAAAAACATGAAAAACGGGCTAATCCGGAAAAGGCCATCTGGGGGCAGGCTGCTGACCGTCAGAGATTATTTTTAAAAACATATTCAACAGTGCCCTCTGCTGGTGGCTAAATATACCCCAACAGACAGATGAAGCCATGCCATTCCAGATGAAGTCATTTTAGGGAGATTTCTTTTTTCTTCTGTACAAAAAAAAAAAAAAGAAAACCTGAAGAAGGAATCCCAAAATCATCACTGACAGGAGTTTAAGTCTTTATTCTGAATTTCTCTCCTACAAAGCTTCTGTGAAAGGTGGCATCAGCTGCAGCAACTGCTGGGTCTCCTCTCCATCAAGCTTGTTGTGCTGCTCAGGAAGAGACATGTTTATTTAACGCCTGCCTTGTCTACGTCTGGTTAATAAGCACCCTCAGGCAACGGCTGGCAGAGGTCCGTCCGTTACTCTGCTCGTATAATCAACCTTCACTGGCCACGACATCACCTTTCACAGCCGAAAACAGACAAGTAGCATGTGGCATTGATGGAAATTAAAACCAAACAATCTACAGGCCTTTAAGCCTCTATGCTGCTACACTGAAACTGTAAAATCTGACATAATAAAATAAATAAGAAAGAAATGCTATGCGTGTGCTTGTATAAAAAAAAAAAAAAACAACTTTTAAACCTTTCTACAAAAATAATGATCAAATTGCAGCCTTTCCAGAGTCTTTCACTTTTTTGTTGTTATTATATTTTTATCATTAAACTAAATAAATCAGTATTTTAGATTTATATCCCTTCTAAATAAACCTCCAAGTTGTCTAATTTTCTTGTCCTTTCCTCTCACTAGTTGTGTGTAATTTTATGGTCATTTATTTCAGGTGGAACCGCAGCAGTCAAAGACGTTTCTGTTGCTACAGATGATGTTTTTTAACTCCTGGAAATATAATAAATAAATTAAAAAAACAACAAAAAAACAACTCATTTTAGTTGCATGGACGGAGGCAGTGGCAGCGTTATCAACCCCTGAAGACGTATTTCTGCCATAAATGTTGTGGAGTACACCAGCGTTCACAATCACTCCAATAACTAATCATCTCTTTAGTTTTACTCTGTTCATCAGCAGCACGCTCACCTTTGCATGGCAGCGCCTGCATGGTCCAGCGCATTCTGCAATTTGTCCCTTTAAAGGTGAGAACAACATCAACCCTGCAGAACGGCTGCGGGAGATCTGCTGTCTGCACAGAGCTGCAAGACAAACCTGCTTTATACATTTGACCATATAATGTGTCCTCATACTGTAGGTGCTTAGAACTTAAGAAATGTGTGAAAAATGTCCCATCAGCAATGAACAACCTTGGAAATGACTTACTGTTGCAGCACTCACCTTCATCCGGAGTGTTTGAGTTGTGGGAATGGTCAAAGTCGCAAGTTTGATCGTCTCATCCGCACTGAACCTATTTGTCGGGGTAACCGAGACAGCAAATGTGACTATGGATTGTACTAAAGTGCATTTGTTAACGCGGGAGCTCCAAACTGCATTCTGCATGTATTTCCACAATACACCTCCACACCTGTCAAGATATAAGGCATATGATGAAACAACAAATAAGAAAAAAAAAACCCCAAACTGTTAACCTGTGTAAATCCTACAGTTAGATCCAGAAGTCTTTTGTAGCTGGGCCTTATGGTGACAGTTGTGTGACTGTTCGACACAGCATTCACTTAGTGTCCTGATGTCCTTCTTCATCTGACTGCCAAAAAATTACTAAGTTCAGCTAAAAAACTTTGTCATCAGGATCACAAACACGAGGGAGATCACTGAATCCAAGTCCACCGGTGTTTATTGGCAAAATACACAGTACAGACAAGATGAGTTACCCAACAGAATACTGACAATGTTTCTGAAGCTCCCAGCTTTATACCCATGGTCATGGGTTTGATCCACACCCTTTGACCCCTCTTATTTTCTTATAAGTTTTTGACCATTTACCACTATTAAATTCCCTTTTTTAGTCATAATGGTGTATATCTCTTTCACAATTCCTTGTTTAAAGAGGTTGAGAGCATCACACCCCGCCCCAGCCTTCTCCCTGGGCTTGGTGTGACTCCCCCCCTCCTTTCCTTTTAATGCTTTGTTTAAATTCTTGAATAAACACAGTGATATATGTCACACATTATCATGTACTCATCCTCTCTATATGGTTCTGTTGCACACATCTGTACTCTTACACATCTTTTCTTTCTGGTGTTCCACGGTGCTTAATGCATTTCACTTTTTCCCATGCTTGCATAAGCTTTTCAACATTTACATGGTTTGTTTTAACTGTAGGGTAGCAGGGTAGCGTCCATTTCTCAGATTCATACACAACATCACGTTCTGACATTGGATTTGACCAAAAAGGATCAATCGAATCACTATTTGCTGCTGAAGTGTCCCATCATTTCAACAGAGGAGGCAGCAGATCTCGTGTGATCCTGAGTGTATCCAGGTTACACAGCATTGGAATATCCTATTTTAGCTTTGTATTTTTGTTATTTTAACTGCGTATTTAATTTTGTAGATAAGCGTTATTCTTGATTTAATACTAGTGTGTGTGTCTCCAGGCGATCAGATGGGTACCCCAGGGAAACTGGGGTAATGAGATGGAAATCAAATTAATTTCAAGTGAAATTAAAGTGCACAGAGAGAGAAATCTTTGGTTTCACCTTTACCGTATTTGTGGTTTTGCTCTGTGGTTGCATTGGTCACTGCGTCTGCGTGATTCCCTGATTGTAGCTCTGGACGGTGCCGGCCGGATTCAGATGAATACTGATAACACGGGAGCAGACGTCACTGTTCCAGGTAGGAGGAAGGAGATCCTGAGTCCTGTTACAATGAGAAACTTATTAAAGCACTCAGCCAACCTGTGATCATTTAAAACATTTTAAATGAATTTCATGAAATCACTATGTTTTAAACTGCCCTTTTTGATTAACATAGCATACATCTTCTGGAAATAAAAGTATATTATTTTTCACAATTAGTTACAGAGTATTTCCTTACCTTTAACTCTTGTTGTTGGAATATGAAAGCCTTCTCTCTTTTGAATAAATAATGACTTCCTCAAAATATAACATCATTTTAAAAAACCTTTTAAACAAAAACATTACGTTTAGTGAGACTGTATTTGGAAGATGATGAAAAGTCAAGACAAGGTTTATGCACCGTTTTTTGCCTCACATAACTCTGAGTTCTTGTAATCTGCTGCGATCCGTGATGAACTGACAAAAACCTTAAAGAACAGCTCCCTTTGTAGGAGAGGGGTGATTTCACTGGAGTAGGAGAACAAATACACGCGCATTTGCTGTAACAACATGTAAACAAATAAGTGTCCAAAAAAAAACTTACAAAGAATGATCATGTCTTTGGCATGTGTAAAAACATGTTTTAAAGCAACATGTAACTCTTTTGCAGAATTGGTGCACAATACCATACATTAAGCTTCCTCCTTTTAATTTGTTAAAGGGACATCCCAGACTTAAAACAACTTTAAGTTTATCAACAGATAGAAAGGAGGGTAAACCTTCCTTAGGAGCCAAAACACCACAAACCAAAGCAGTTTTGAGTTAGAACTGACTATATATCCGCAATAATATATAAATTAATTGAAGCACTTTTGGCAAATTGATGTACATCAAAATAAATTGCTGCTTTAAGCTTTTGACAAGACTCAAAAATATCCTTCCACTTACGTGACAGTGTGCATAGGAACCCTACCAACAAGCTTAGGTATAATTTTAACTTTGCATGTGTTTAAGAAGTGAATAAATATGACCTTCCAATCATTGCAATGTTGTTATAAGTGTGCACAAGGCGACTACTGATGTTGGAAACTGCTGTCAACAGACACAAAAGGAGGTGAGTTCATGTCCTCTGTTTCTCAGTACTGATTCAGGTCTATAGAAGCAGAATGTCCTTTAACATAATTGATGCTTTATATTATTCACCTCTGGGTCTGTAAAAGTAATTCCAGCATGTTTTGAGCTTGCTGAAACTTTGCTTTATCAACACTGGGCATTATTTTCTCTTGCAATTGTTATTGAAATTTAAACAGGTAGAATTAAAAAAAAGAAAGACAAGAACATAAATAAACGACAGTCTAACACAGGGAATTTGTTAAACCATAACACCACAGAGTAATGACACTATATGTGATGCTAAGACTCGTGTTTCACATGTAGAAAGGGAAGAAAGGAACAAACAAAAGAAGAATTTTTCAATCCACTGTGAAAAGTGTGTTGGAAGACCAGAAACCTGAACACCAAGATAGTCATCCAACAAATACCAGGAGGAGGATGGCGAACAGCTCACAAGAGGAGAAAAGAGTAACTTTTAAAAAGAAAAGACAACTGCAGAAAGAAGACAGAGTAAGTATCATGGTTTGGGCCTGGTCTGTTACATCTGGGCAAGGATATCTTGAGATTGATGGTACTAATAATGCATAATTATACATGCAAATATGTCTGCAAACTCAATCTTTTAAAAAAATGTGTAAGCAAACAACTATTGATTGTGAAAATAACATAAAATTAAATAAAATATCAAATTACGCATAAATCAAAAATCAGCTCATTTTCTATATTGAATATGTTAACTGTCCTGACATATTAGATGATTTATGCAGAAATTTGATCAAATTTAAAGTAGTTAAATTTTCAAAGTGCCAGATATGCTTTAGAAAAAAAACTTTCATTTTGAGATCCAAACAAACCATGCTAATAATGAAAATGTCTTCTGAATACAATTACAACCCCATAAAATGTAACTGCCTTCATTTTTCAGATGGTTTTATCAGACAAAATACAAAACGTGTTCTCTACAACGCGTCCTTGTGTTGGGGCTTTCAATGTAAATTTTTGTGGTTGGACTTTTCAAACTTTAACTTTTGCAAATGGAAAACTAGAGAAACGACGACAATTATAAAAAGACTCTCATAAACTTGATGCTATTTTTCATACGAGTTAACAGATTCGCGATCGTCCACGTTGAGAAACTTACTTTTTTTAACGTATTTATTTTCTACATTTTAACGTCTCCGAAAAAACCCAGCACGTCCTCTACACGTCCTCTGACTCGATGATGTCATCTTTAGAAGGCGAGCGCTCGGTGGCCATTTTGCTAGCAATCTCCGCTGCCAGGAGTTAGCCGCGCAGCTGTTGCTGTTTTCGTCCTCTCGCTTCGCAGAACAACACAAACCCCTCTATGTGTCGCCTGAACGCCGCTTTTACACAAAAGCTCGTAGACGGGAATCGGAACCGTGCGCTCGGGAACGCTGAAGGCCGCGCCGACGCCGACGCTCATTCATTTTTCCGAGCTGCTGCGTTAGCGTGCTAGCTCGCGGGCTAGCTGGCGGACTTGTTTACACGACTCGGGGGAAACGCTCGTCTCGAACCGCCGCTCGCCTCGAACCGCCGCTCGTCTCTAACCTCCGCTCGCCTCGAACCTCCGCCAGGTCGCCGGCGCCGCCGTCACGGAGTGAGTTCGATCGGCACCGCTGCCCCTGCTGGGTTTGACTCGGACGTGAGCACGGTAGGCCAGCTTGCGCGGCCCCGCTCCCGCGTTTCCAGAGAAGTCGGACGCAGCACGCCGCCGTCCTGGACACCATGTCGGAGCTGTACATCAGGGTGGCCGAAGACGAAAGCGAAGAGCCCATGGAGATCCCCTCGGAGGACGACGGCACCGTGCTGCTGTCGTCGGTGGCCGCTCAGTTCCCGGGGGCGTGCGGGCTGCGGTACAGGAATCCGGAGTCCCAGTGCATGAGGGGGGTCCGGCTCGTGGAGGGGGTCCTGCATGCACCAGAAAACGACTGGGGAAACCTGGTCTATGTCGTCAATTACCCCAAAGGTGAGATTGGGGGGGCTTCACTGGTGCTACTGAGCATGTTGGCCTCCGTAGGAACCTGCACGTAGAGGCCACAATGCAGTCACGTTTTAATGTGATGGGAAGAATACCGCCTTCATCTGCCTTACTGTAATCAGTAAGGCCAATATTTGTTCCTGTGGAAACATCTCAGGGCTTATTGTTAAAGTCAAATGTGTGAAAGAAATAAAGACAACTATCGACATCAGTTGCTGAACAATTTTGTCATGTAAGGCTTAACTTAGTTAAAAAAAAATGAAAACCAGGGAAAATTGAACAAATAATCGGTTTCTGTTATGGTGGCATATTATTTCCATTCATTTGGACTCAGTCATTATGAGGTCATCCTTTCTCTATGTTTCCCCTTTCACACAGTATATGTTTACTGTGTGTCATCACTGTGAAGGAAAGACGTCTGAGCTTTTGCTTAATTTGAGCTCTACAATATTTTTTTCTGATATAAGATACTGTTCGTACTTTACAGATAACAAAAGGAAGATGGATGAAATAGACGCGGCCTCAGCTGTGAAAATTAAAAGGGGCTTTCAGAAGACATCAGATCTCATTGTCCTCGGGTTGCCATGGAAAACGACAGAGCAAGATCTGAAGGATTATTTCAGTACCTTTGGGGAGGTCATCATGGTGCAGGTATTACTGTTGCATTTGATTCTGATCGTCCTTTTAAACATTTCTATGTTGGGCATTAAGTGCATTTAGGATACACACACACACATATCTATATATATTGCATTTTAAGTTAGTAATGAAGCTTACATGCTTGTGCTTTCACTCAGGTAAAGAGAGATGCAAAAACGGGCAACTCAAAAGGTTTTGGGTTTGTTCGGTTCACTGACTATGAGACTCAAACTAAAGTCATCGCTCAGAGGCACATGATTGATGGACGATGGTGTGACTGCAAACTTCCCAACTCAAAGGTATTTCGGACACTCCAAACAATCCTGGTGTCATTTCACACAGAAACTTTCTAGATCAAGATCATGGTTGATTTTCTTTGGGTTTATGTGAAGGTTCATATCTGTGTTTTTATGTAAAGCTGCAAACTGTTTTGTTTTTATAGTTATGTTACACATAGAAGATTAATGGCGGAAAATTGTAAACTGTGATGCACAGTTTGATTACAAGCTTAAGAATATTTTTTTTACATGTAACAAAAAAAAATGATAAGATGCATTTTAACTGTGTTCTTTCAGGTTTGTCCTGATGAGCCCATGCGGAGCCGTAAAATCTTTGTTGGCCGCTGCACAGAGGACATGACAACTGATGAGTTGAGGCAGTACTTCATGCAATATGGTGAAGTCACTGATGTCTTCATCCCCAAACCGTTCAGAGCCTTTGCATTTGTCACCTTTGCTGATGATCAGGTAAGAATGCCAGTTTTAAGAATAACAGATGGCATGCTTTAAGAATAACCACTGATACAGCAAAACCCTTTAAATACTAATATTAGATCCATAAACAGAGTAGGTTGGGTTACAAATAAAATAAAGTAAGAATCATATGAAGGAATGGATATTACACTGCTAGAATCAGATTTAAACACAAACAAACAAGAGTAAATCATCTAAACAACAAGGCCATGTGGAGTTAATGAACTCCCTCTTTCCTCAGGTTGCCCAGGCCCTGTGTGGAGAGGACTTGATCATCAAGGGTGTCAGCGTGCACATCTCCAATGCTGAGCCCAAACACAATAATAGTAGGCAAATGATGGATCGAGGGCGTTTTGGGGCTGGTGGGTTCAGTCAGGGCTATGGCAGTAATCGCGGAGGGCTAGGCAGCGGTAGCGGAGGGGTTAACTTTGGGGCTCTGGGCCTTAACCCAGCAATGGTGGCAGCCGCCCAGGCAGCACTGCAGAGCAGTTGGGGAATGATGGGCATGCTGGCTAACCAGCAGGGTCTGACCACAACGGCAGGCACAGCCACCACCACTCGAGATCAGACCTATAGCTCTGCCAGCACCAGTTACAGCAGTCCCAGCTCAGCTGGCCTTGGCTGGGCTGCAGGCACCAACAACGCCTCGAGCAGTGGCTTCAGCTCCGGCTTTGGCACTTCTATGGAGTCTAAGTCCTCTAGTTGGGGCATGTAGCTAGCTACGAGTTGACCTTTTCTGTTGCCGTTAGTCTGGTCGGGTAAGTATTCCTGCAAGGGGGAATGGCTTGTACATTATTTAAGAAAAAATACACTGCCTTTTATTTTATTAAAGAGATCATTTATACTTGTGTGACTGACTGTGTAGTCATGCATCGAATGGGTGATATGTTTGGTTTGTTAGTGGAATTTGCCACATTATTATTTATCAAAAAATGTTACACAAAAATGACTGTGCATGTAATTTAATTATTTATAAACATGCACGAGTATCTGAAGACCCCCCCACAGCCCTGTATGAAAATGGCATTGTATTGTTATGTACAGTATGTCTTTGGTTGTATCTTTTGGAAACACCTTCATGAAAGTCTCTTCTGCAGTTCACCAACTCTTTCGCAATTTCCCGGAAGGAGTCGCATCTTTGGCAGCAATGTTGGGCAGATCTCAGTATCAGTACCCCTCCTCCCATGTGTAAATGCTTTGTCCAAGAACACAGCTTCATTCTGCATATACTTTGTTAGACGGTGGGTGCTTTTGTTTATGTTTTTTTTTTTTTTTTAAGTTTGTTTTTGTTTCCTCTTTTTTGGGATATTAAAGTCTCCCTTGTTGCTTTTCAAGCTCAGTGAGTGGGATTGTTGATAGACCGAGTGAGAGTGAGCGAAAGGGGGGCAAAATGAAAGAAAGCAAGTGTGATAAGAACAATTTGTGCACGTTTCTTTTTTTTTTTTTTTTTTTCTTTTAAGAGACAAATGCCTGCGAGAGTTAAGAACCTGTGGCTTTGTGCGAGTGTGAGGGGAAGAAGCAAGTACGAATGTGTTCCCAGTGGCCATCACAAGGACATTTCTTGCATCATAAAATCCCCACGTACTCTGCTGTTTCATATCATTTTCTAGCAAACATACCTCCTTTAAAAAAAAAAAGAAAAAAGGGGGAGAGAAAAAAAATACCACAGTGAAATGTCAAGTGCTATGATTATTTGTATCCTTTTGTAGATCTTTTCTTGCTGATTTGATGTGAGTGCTGTGTCTGGTCGTGTGTTTTTTGTTGGGTTTTTTTCTCGTTGTTACCACCCTCTGTGTGAAAATGTGACTTTGTTACACTGAAGTCTGTGTGAGGAGGGGAAAACGGTGAAAGCGTGTTGAAGTTCGAAAGACATTGTCGTGGTGAATGTTTGACAGGTTCCCATTGAAAGTTTGTGTTTGAAGTGGTTATGAATGCATTTTCTATGTTTTGTCAATCAAAGGGAAGTCTAAAATAAAACTTAATTTGACTAGGTATAAACACCCTCTTGACAGTGACTTGTTTTTTTCACTTTACATTAATTGAATTGCCAACACTTTAATTCACATGTATAGGAGCCTCGGACACGGAAAGCCCAGGTTTCCCTCTGAAACGAGATTGGAGTCAGTTGCGCGGAAGATGAAGCCGTTGTTCACAGAGCTGGTTCAGACCACTGGAATTACAGCGAGACTTCTCTAATCCTGAAAAGAGTCTTCAACACCACACTTACAAGAAACCTTGGACCACCAAACACCACATTTAAAGCAGGCCGTTGTCTAATAATCTACTGAGGTATCTTTTGTTTTGATTTTCTGCAGTCAGGACCAAAATTACACCTGTCTTTTGGTAATTCTGATTTTGTCCTCTGAAATTTGACAAACATTCTGCTTTTCCAAAACATGGCATATGTGTTAGTATTGGATTTTTAAATTTTATTTTAAACCTCTTCAACGGTCATTGAAATTATTTTGAAGTCGTAACCAATGTGTGCAGTTGTGTTTTTTGTTTTGTTCTTTTTTTTTTTCTTTAATGATGAAAAAGATTTTGCAGAAATCTTTTGTTCAGAAGTGTTGTTAGTTGTTTACTTTTATTTGAAAATGATGAAATGTATGAACTGACAGATTTTCAATAAAAACTTAAAGCTGACCAGTTGAACACGCCAGCTCCAAATCTCACTTTGTTCATTGAAACATTCACTAAAAAAAAGTATTGAATTGTAAAATACACATTGGACGTTTTTAATCATTTGTGGTCTCTGTGTTGATAAATGGTCTTCTTTTATGAGGTCCACATCAAGCTTTTTATCTTTGTTTAATGAAATGTTTGTGGTTAAGTGCCTTCTGTTTGGATGTTCAGCTTTAAACTGGCTGGTTAGGTGTAGTCTCAGTTTCCCACCTGACGGTGTCGCTGCTGTACCACTTTGTAGCCTTTTAATTTTATTAGCGTAACCTTTTTATTTTTCTGGTCTGACAGGTTAGAAATAATTATTTCGATATGTTAGCCATTTCGTGTCAAACGACTACATTTTTTTTAATTTCATAATTAGATAAGTAAATGTTAAGCTTTTCCGAAATACTGTTCTGTTTTTTAAATAACCTGTTGAAGATAATAAAAGATGCATGTAAAAAAAAAAATAATTAAAAAACTGTAGTGTTTGTTAATTTCCTGAAAGGCTGAAGATAAGTTATAAAGATATGAGTTACAAGATCTGATGTAATTTGCTTGCTGCTGTAAGCAGATTGATGAGGTCTTACTGATCAATCTGCTCCTCTGCTGGAAGTTTTGGTTTCTTATGCTCCTCTTTGCCAACTTGTCACGGTTGTTTCTTCTACCTGCAGCCTGTACTTTCTGTTCTTTTAATTAAAACGCAGGAATGCTAAAAACCCACGCTGCTTGCACAAAGTTTGCACAAAAAGCTCTATCCGAACCATCTGGTTAGTGATGCATGATTTTAAGAATCGTTTTCCTGATGCTTAAGAATTAAGCTGGAATTTCCAGCGAGGCCTTCAGCTGACCAACAAAACTTCACGGGCAGGTGAGGGAACATCCTGGACAGGTTGATTGTCTATCACATGGTCATACAGAGTCAACCGGACACAAAGGCTCTCAGTTACTTCTACCTACAGTTGAGCATCACCTTCCAACCTCATGTGCATGTTTCCGGACATTTGGAGTATCTGCAACAGACGTGGAGGAAATGTTCATGTCTTACACAGGTTCCTGTCAGGAACCGTCTTGCTGTGAGGCAACAAGTGCCAACTGCTCACTTTGATTACTTTACTCGCAGCAGTACAGAGCTGCTTCGTTATGTGGCATCTCCCCGTCTGGTGTGCAGATGACACGAACTTCACGTCCACTTGCGCTGAGATGTGGTTTTAGTGCAGCATCTGCACGTCCCGCAGGCCTCGCTGGGAAAACAGGGTGCTGAAGGTTCACACGGTGATTATTACACCGATAACCTCTGCAAGGAACACGGGAATTTCTTTTTCTTTGCTCCAAATGACCGAACTGACCTTCAAACAGTGCAAGGATGTTTTCTACCTCCACCAACAGAGCGCTCTATTCCCAAAAGGTTTATTTATCCCCGTTTGCTCCCAAAATGATTCCAGATTTTACCTGAATCCATAACGCATCTGACAGTGCAAGTGTGTGCTGCCTGAAGTTTCCAAGTAAGCAAACACAACCGCGGATCTGTCGTTTATCCTGTTTATCCTCGGGGATGAAGCGTCGTCTGTTCCTCGTTGGGAAACGAGATGAAAGACGAAGGAAGATTTCGCACTTTTCCAGCTGGATTCCAATCAGAGTTGGCGCGGATCAAAGAGCTCGCAGCTGTTTATCCCAGGTTAAACATATCTAAACCTACCCCGCAATGGGGGGTTTCATCCAGATAAAGAAAATATATTTTCTGTTTCTCATGACGGAAGCAGTAGACACGTGACATCGACTCGGAGGTCGGTCATTTCATTTCAAACCATACATCATATTTTATCTATATAGGTTCCATAATGTGTTGTCAGCTTCACTCAAATATATTTCAACCCTGCTTAAAGCTCCCAGAGAGTAAGGACAAGCTAATTATAAAGGGATTGAAATCTTTATTTAGTCTATTGCAGCCCAGTGTAACATTTCACCTTAATCCGGTGTTAAGGCCTGAACCCCGGACCGACATGGCGTCCACAGCACTTGGTTGTCCCCCCTCCCCTCTAGTGACCGCCACTACATCAGAACACGCGTGAAGGAGTGAGGTGATTAACACAAATATGTGAATCAAATCCTTGATAAATAAAAACTACAAGTCTCTGAGAGGAGTAGAAGGTTGGGTGAATGGTTAGGAAGGTTAGAGAGGCGGTCCCCTTCGTCCTCGGCCTTCCGTCTTGTCTGCGTTTTTGAATGATGTGGAGACGGTCTTTAAGCATTGTAGGATGAAGAGGAGACATTCCCACCGTGGCCTGTCCAGTTGGTGTGGATGAAATGACCCGGATCTGACAGCAGCTCATACGTGTGGGCTCCAAAGTAGTCCCTCTGGGCCTGAAAAGAGTGAGTACGAATGCCAGTTAACTTATGCAAACTTAAATATGTCCCGTCCCACACTCCACGCTGTCAGCACCCCGACATCGGTCACCGCCACACCGGTCCTACATGCCAGCACATACATATACACTCAACACTCGGCGGTCTCTGCTCTTCTCACCTGGATCAGGTTGGCGGGCAGCTTCTCGTGTCGGTAACCGTCGTAGAAGGACAAGGCGGTGGTGAAGCAGGGCATGGGGATGCCGTGCTGAACCCCGATGCCGACTGTCCTGCGCCATGATTCCTGAAGCAAAAAGGGTGAACTGATTAACGCCATCATGATGTTCATTCCTCCGGATCATTTTGATTGGTCCGAGTTATGGTCGGGAAACTTCAGACCGACTCATACTGCTGATAAATAAGACAACAAATCAGTGTTGCGTTCTTCTAAAAAGGAGGAAATAGGCGTTTTTTTTCTGCATCAGTGTGGCCGTTTGCAGCTTGGTTCCTCATACCTGACAGTCCTGCACAGCGTTACTGAAGAAACTGTCCAGCAGCAAGTTCTGCAGGTCACCGTCTCTGTCAAACGCCTCTTTGATTTTTCCCAGGAAAACACTGGCGGGATGAGAAAACAGCAAAGAAATTAGTATGTTAATATTGTGTATTTATACGGATGGTTCCAATGCAGGGTTATTTTATGCTTAAATGGACTAAACAGCGTCTCGTCTGGTTGGTAGCTGCACGTTCTGTTTCACTACGACTTCAAAGAAAGAAATTTCCACATAGATTCTTAGTCTGAATTTGCAACATAGAGCAGCCTAATAAAAAGAAAAAAAAATGTGGACCTCACTTCTTCTAAAGATGTTTCTTTGAACTAGTTTTGCAACTTGAGGCTTAACCTCAAAAAAAAAACCTCTTAAAATTACACAAACTTCCCACTTTTTCTTCAAGAAGTAGTCTCTTACGAACTAACCACACTATCATGTTTGTTAATCAACGTTGCACATCGCAGCGCTGAGGCAACGGCGGACACATGAGGGCAAATCCACCTTCTGATGATGCACCCTCCTCTCCACATCAGAGCGATGGCGCCGTAGCTGAGCGACCAGCCGAACTCTTTGGCCGCTTGTCGCAGCAGCATGTAGCCTTGCGCGTAGGAAATGATCTTGGAGGCGTAGAGGGCCTGGACAAAGAAGACAAGTCACTTTATTCTTAAAAATAAACAACATTTTAAGAATTGTGTCGACAGTCAAAAGAAAACCTGGCATGTGAACAGATCGAGAAGAAAATTAACTTATTCCAAAATGGCATCAAGTTGCTTCTTATGGTTTTTAATCAAAATTAGGATTTTTTTTCCTACATTTTAAGTAAAAAAGTGCTGCTTGCATAAATTTTATAAACACCAAAAGCAAAACCTGACCGTTCCTGATCCTTTGGTCATAAGTTCTGGTAGTTAACGAGTTAACAGAAGCAATGGAGTCGGATTTTAAGTCTGAAACCAGAAAAACCAGAATATTACAGCCACCGCACTTTAAAAAGCAAGATGATGCC
The DNA here is from genome assembly GCA_014839995.1 of Xenentodon cancila. NCBI lineage: Eukaryota > Metazoa > Chordata > Actinopteri > Beloniformes > Belonidae > Xenentodon > Xenentodon cancila. The sequence goes on along the minus strand of CM026204.1, from coordinate 20,962,223 downwards.
GTCACAGGATACGGATCCTAAATCCAACACAGATCCAGACTGTTTTACCTTAATACGTGCAAGCTGAGGGTTTAACCAGGACGCTCTCGACCCCCAGAACTGAACATCACTAAATATCCAGGTGCAGAAGATGTTACAGGAAACCTCAGAGCCACAATCCTTAACAAGGAAGCCGACTGAAAATCCCCCGATGGGAGAAGTGAATCCTCACTTTCACTAAGGCAGCTGGCTCTGCTGTCACTGCACATGCTCTAACTCTTGCACCTTTTAGTCCTCTAGAAGACACAGCGTTACACTTGGATGCAAACAGTGAACGTGGAGGGAACGAGGAGGTTGCATGACGTTAAAACAGCTTCAGTACTGCAGATGACGTTTAAGCCCCTATAAGCATGGACATGAGACATACGGTCACATTTCCCCCTCGTGCCGTCTCTACTGCTCACCGTTTCGCACAGTGATGCTCCAAAGAAATGCAGAAAAATATATTGGATAATATACTTTAATGTAAAACTTAGCATTTTGAGTTTTATTTAATGTGTTGAAACTGTAAAAAGGTTAAAAAAAATAAAGTCAATTTCAATTCAAAGTTACATGTTTAACTTTATGCCTTTTGAAACCAGGTCATCTTGTAATTGTGCCGCCATATGGTGAAACAAACAAAAAAAAAAAAAAAAAACGTAATAAAAGCAACCACAAGTTGCATATTTGCAGTGTTTGTAAAGGATTTTAGGCAACACTTTTCATCACTTCAAGTTACCAAATCTGAAACTCTTTCCTGCTACTTAACCAGCTTCTCTCATCTGCTGTCGTTTGAAAAAAAAACAACACCCTTCACCCTTGTCCATCACCCTTAACAATAAGATGATATGGTATTTGAGTCCATTTAGCAGACAGTTTCCCAGAAGCTTCGCTTTCGAACGGCCGTTTGAACTGTGGAGTACATGTCGCACTGCGCGTTCTACCTTTCTGATGTCTTCCAGGAAGGCGGCCTTGTCGCCGCTGAATTTGACCCCCTGGGGTCCCGAGAGGCTGCGGCTGGCCTCCACTCGCTCGTCCTTTAGAGAGGACAAGCATCTGGCAAAGACAGCCTCCCCTGAGACGCAGAAAACGAGAGAGAGACAGAGTTGGCCTTTCAGATGTGTCACAGACCGTTAAGGAGCACAAAGACTGCAAGAATAAAAATTAAAAAAATTAAAAAAACAAACACGATTTACCATGACAGCTGTCTGTCTTAAATGTACTGTCCCAGGCAGTAACTACACTTTCTTATCTACCGTTTTGATATTTTTCAGCGCAGTACTTCTTGATCCTGGTGAAACGCTGACTCATTTCCCTATTTGCAGCATATACAACAGAAATGAAAATAAACCCACCTGACAAGTTACTGAAAAGTCACTTTTTATTTTTTTAAATCTACTTATCTCTCACACACACACACACACACACACACACACACACTAATCCCAGGTCATAGCAACACCATTGCATCACTAGGACGATGTTTAAGGACCAGCATGACTCTGCAATATTCCAACTCTGCGTTTAGTTTGTTAAAAAAGCCACTAAACGCCTGAGGGTTTTCTGGAAAACTAAAATATTTATTTACATTTATTTATTTATTAGCCTGTAAAAAGGAACTAGAAACGTCAAATAAGCGTTCATTTCCTTGCAACTCCGTGGATACAAGAGGAAGAAAACCTGTGCGGTCAGCATGACTTGCTAAAAAGCGGCCAGCTGGATGATGCAAGACGAGCCGTCTAGTGAACTCCCGGCTGGAACGTTATCCCCTTTGACTCAGAAATCCACCCCGTGCAAACTGCTGCATTCTGGCTGGATCAGGTCTCACACAATGAAGCTCTCTGTACACCACCCGTCCATCCCAGGAGGATGTGCAGCCCCGACAACATTAAATAAATCTAATCCCCAACAATAGCTGCAGGGATTCGGTGGCGGGCCGAACTGTGTTACAAAATACTCTTCACCCAGTTTATCCTCCACCACGTACTTCAAAATATGGACACCCACTTTGCTGTGACGGTTTCAAAAACAACCAAAGCCAAAGACCAAAGCCAAATCCTCATTATGTCACTTGAGATGAGAAGCCTTTAGAAAAGCCTTCAATCTTCTTAGGGCGAGGCTCATATTGATCAGATCTCCTGGAGGAAGCTCTCTGGAAACCCGCTGGCTAACAACAAATTTCCACCACATGCGCTTGCTGCTTCTTCATTTGTAGATGCATTGTTAAAATCAGGTGAATAAGTGTTTTGCAATCCCCAGAGGTTACTGAAAGCAGGCGGCGCTGGAGGAAGAGGGAAGGAAACGAGATACTTCCTCGTACCGATCAAAGTGACAGGTGTGCCATACTCCAACGATGAAATGGCCGTCCACTTCCCTGTGCCTTTCTGTCCGGCGCTGTCGCGGATCTTCGGCAGCAGATGCGTGCCGTCGGCGTCCCTGTATTTAAGGATGTTGGCTGTGATCTCAATGAGGAAGGAGTCCAGCTCCGTCTTGTTCCAGCCGTCGAAAGCCTGAGCGAGTCAACGTGGGGATGAGGTTCAGTCACGCTGGCTTCGATTTGTTCTTCCCTTCAAATTTCCACTGAAACAGTATGTCAAACTCACCTGCCCCATCTCGTCATGGTCCATGCCCAGAACGTCCTTCATCAGGTGATAGGCCTCACAGATCAGCTGCATGTCTCCATACTCAATGCCATTATGGACCATTTTCACAAAATGTCCAGCTCCCTCGTCTCCAACCTGCGCAAGAAACAAAGTGCTGTGAGATGTTTTGCCATAATGACCACTAATTTGTATAAAAAAAGTCAGTAAAGCGCTGCACTCACCCAGTCACAGCAGGGCTCTCCTGTTCCAACCTTGGCAGCGATGCTCTGGAAGATGTCTTTTATGTGCGGCCTTAAAAAAAAAAAAAACAAACAAATGATAAAAATTACATGTGATTACTTAGAAGTGCTTCCATTTATGAACTTAAACGCTGAAACTCAGTTTTTGACATACAGTGACAGGCCTCTTACCAGGCCTCTTTATGTCCACCCGGCATAAGCGACGGTCCGTATCGGGCGCCTTCTTCTCCGCCGCTCACTCCGCTGCCGACAAACAGCAAGCCTTTCTCTTTCAGACTCTTACACCGCCGCTGTGCCACACAAACGCAGAAGAGCCATGAGGATAGAAGGGAGTTTCAGCCAAACACTGATTCTGACAGACTTACAGTTGTGTCTCTGTATTCAGAGTTGCCACCGTCGATGATGATGTCCCCGGCCTCTAGAAGAGGTACCTAAAATATATTTAAAAAAAAAAAAAAAAAAGGATAAAGTCCAGGATCAACGTGTGTAACCGCCGACTGTAACTCAGCTCGGGGATCCGTGGCTGACCAGCTTGTCGATGAAGTCATCCACAGCCTGTCCAGCCTTGACCAGCAGGATGATTCTCCTGGGCTTCTTCAGCTTGGACACCATGTCCTCCAGGGATTCTGCTCCGATCACCTTGGAGCCTTTGGCCTCATTCTGCAAGAAGTCGTGCACCTTGGACACAGTTCTGTTGAAGGCACATACCTGCGAGAGACATGTCGTTTACCACGTGAAATAGCGCGAACAGGATACTTTTGTCAGGAGAAGTGGGAACAAACAGAAGCCATGGTCTCACCACAAAGCCATGGTCGTTCATGTTCATGATGAGGTTCTGGCCCATGACGGCCAAGCCGATGAGGGCAATATCTGCCCTGCGAAAACAAGAGTTGTCACATTTCGTTTGAAAACGTGGTGGCTGTCTGAAACCAACGTTTGTATTGTATTCTCGTTACTCCGAAGCTGAAACACAGGCTTACAAACACAGTTTATAGTTCACTACATTTCCCAGAACTCTTAGCGGCCCGTCTCGGCCAAAACCCATTCAGTCTTTACAGCAATTTAATAAAATATGTCGCATTTATTTTTCTGATCAACACAAAAGCAGGTCGGCTGCTTAACAAGACGGCATCACTAATTCAGCTGACCGATAAAGATTACTGTCAGTAAAACAGACAAAACGGCTGCGAACTACGATTGGAGCTCGCTAAAGCTCCCGACTCTCCACATCTTCCAACTAAAAACTCATTTTGGAACTTACTGAGCCATCGTTCTCTGGAGGTGAAGGTAAGCAGGTTGAAAGAAATGAAATAACAGTCGAGCTGCAGCTGCTCAGAGATTTTCCTGAACTAGTTTTTCACTTCCTCCTTCAATGGTTCTCATCTAAACGTGACTTAGAGGCTTACGTCGGCCCACGTACAGCATCCACCAATCAAAGGCGTCGATATAAAACAAGGGCCGTCTGTTACGATTTTTGATAGGTTTAAAAATCCTGGGCAGAGACAACGATCCTTCTATTGGTTGGGTGAGTAGTCACTCATGTTACGTCAGTGCACGCCCACATGAAGGGTGAACGGAGAGAATTATAACAGTTTACTTTTCTGCGATGCAAATCTTTTACAATCTTAAATCTATACAGCTAATGTTTCTAGTTAAACGTTTTTCACAGGTAATAAAGTCAAGATAAAAGTGTAAGGTTTAAAGTAAAATCTGTTAACTGCATGTCATGTGAGGTGCCAGTATATATATTATATAATAATTTATTTATTTTTCTTAGTATATACATATATATGTATGAATGTACATCACCCTTCTGCTGAAAAGTAACCCTTTGTGGATGCAGCAACAAAAAAACTGTTGCTGCATCCACAAAAGAAAGTTACCATCCAAAGAAAATAAAACCATAACATTCTATAACTTTCATATTATATAATATCAGATAAAGTGCTGCACTGCTGAGTGGTTTGATGAATAAAAATGGGAATTTTCTTTTTTTTTTTTTTTTAAGGCTATTGATACTTTATCTTTGGCTGCCTGGTTCAGGCAGGCCACCTTGGGTCCAGATCATCCAAGGCCAACCTGGTAGGGTCTGGATCAGCCCCTCTGCCCAAGCGTCCTGGCTGGACTAAGAGTAGACCAGTCGTGGATGACCGTGGTAGCTCTGGTGGAGCTTGGCTGGATCTCTGGTAGTGACATCTGAAATGAGGACAGATTCAGCCTAAAACTCAGCTTGTGGTAACTAAGTTAAGGTGGGTGTGTTCGTCTGGCTGCCAGGTTTGTTTGCTCCACCCACTTGCAAACTTTTAGGTGAACTGGGGTTGGGCGGAGTCAGTTCCTGCCAACATGGTGTGATCCCAATGCCTAAAACACTTACTTCAAAACTACTTGTCAGGTGATGTCACAGAAGGTTTGTCCAGTTCTCTTCATACAGTCTATTTACCAAACCACATCCTGCATCTATTATAACATTTATTCAGGGTGCCACTCTCGTGGTTTTTCTTCTGTCTGTAGACCTCAGTCTTCCAGTGCGAGTCCTGATAGTCCTGGCATCTCGAGAAATACTCAAACGGCTCTTCTGCCGTTGGACGTGTCAGTGGTGGATAAAAGGTTGAATACGGAGCACTTGTGGACCAGGACCGACGATGAAGCTGCTCTGGCAGCATGTAGACTAAAAGAAAAAAGAAAAAAAAACATTCCAAAAACAGCTGTAGGATGTTAAAACCATCAAATGTTCGATGAAAAAAGAAAGAAAAGAAACCCAACATGATGCCAAGCAACACAACGTTTTTACGTCACACTCTTCTTTTCAAGTCATATGATTTTGCCACAGTAAAAAAAACAAAAACAAAAAAACATGGTTAAAGTCTTCATCGGATGACTAGAAATCTGTGGCAGGTCATGAGAAAATGACTTGAGGGTAAACAAGTTTAATTTCAGAACAGCTTGTAATGCACCAAGAGTGTCATCAACCAAACAATACAGCCTGAAAAAGTGTCTGGAAGGCTGATTTTCTGTTCTACAAAGTGTTTAACATCATCATTGGTCTTAAATGCTTGACGTTCGAAGTCAAGCTATAAAGAAAGCTAATAAAAAACAAAGCAACAAAAGTCAGATCCTGTCAGACAAATAGAAAAAAAGAAACTGATGATAAAAATAAATACTGTTAAAACTGTTAAAATAATCTCATCCAGGGTCCTAGTATTTGGCAAATACAACCTCAGACAAACAATATATGACATTTTTTTAAACTGTCATTATTCATTTTAACAAAAATGAATAAAAAACAAAAAAACAAAAATAATAATCTAGGCAATACTAAGTACCCCCATGATTTAGTAGGTTGCAGATCTACCTTTATCCGCAATAACTTGATCTAGTCATGAATTTATCCGTCTCTGATGTTATTATGGAGGAATTTTGGACCATTTTTATTTGCATAATTGCCTTAGTTTATCAGAAATTGGGGGTATTTTCTTATACGCAGCTGATGCTTTTTTCATAATCAGTCTGAGTAGATTTGCTGGTGTGCAGAAGATCATTGATCCTTTGACTGAGTCTGTTTCGACCAAGTTTTAGCCGTTAGATGATAGACCTCAAGAATACTCTGGTACACAGAAGGGCTTGCGGTCAAGTGAAGGACTGTAAGGTGCCTTAGTCCTTTTGGCTACAAAACAACTCCAAATCGACACCCCCACCTGCACCATGCTCCATTGTGAGATATTTCTGCTGAAACGGTGTTTAGTTTTCACTAAAGATGGCACTGGGCATAAACATCAAATAGTTCTACTTTGGTCACTTCTGCCTGCAGAAAATTGTTCCTGAACTTTTCCGAACCCATCATGGGAACCACCCTTGCTCTTTTAAGACGGAAGAGGATTTCTCCAGGGAACTCCTCCAAACAGACTATAGCTTTACTTGTTCAGCCTTCTACTAATTGTGCCGTTATAGACTTTAATATTTAACGCGCTGAATTTACTAGAATGTCTACTTCTGGGAAGACTACCAACTGTCTTGAATGCTTTCCAATTGTGTTAATCTTTCCCACTACAGAACACCGAACTCCAAATTGTTTAGGAATGACCTTATAACATGTTTCAGGTTGCTGTGCACCCAACAAAAGCTTCTCAAATACCGCTTGCTTATATCGTTCCCTCTTGGCATTGTGTTGTGTGGTCTCCAGACCATCAAACTGCACGAATGTCTGCTTTTATAGAAGTCTGCACACCTGCTGATGACGAATGTATAAAAGGCTGATGACTTGCAGCACCTGGCCACTATGTACCCTCTTAAATCCTATAAAAACCAGTAAGGGGGTACTTTATTTTGTCCACAGTGGTAAATAAGTAATGGTATGGTTTGTTTAAAGAAAAACAACAAAAAGCTGTATTAAAAGAGAGGAAACTAAGTTCTGCATTATTGTGGCCATTTCTTCACTTTTTAAAGATTTATCACTCAAAATTTATGAAATTTGTTTGATATGTTCCTCAATTCTAAAGAGGGTTAATAGCTCACAGATGGCAGAAGGCCGTAACTCGTAAAAAACCGACGACATAAGTGAAGCTGAGCACAAACGTGGGGACAAACGGGCATCACTTAGTATTTGCTAATGCACAGTTTGCACTTTTATTGTTGCCTCATTCACTAAACAGTTCAATGGTGCAAGATTACCATACACACAATTAGGATATCTGCATGACACACCTATGCTATACAGCGAATGGATTATAATTATTACAAATACAGTAAACATATTTACATTTTAGTCCAAGCTCCATACAACATAGATATTTACAAAAGTAAGTATGAAAATGAAACCTGTCTTGACAAATAATGTACAGTATTAATGTCACGTCTGTCATACTTTTAATGAATCTGAAAGGGAATGTGTGTGTGAGTGTTATCAGCTGTCTGAGGGGCGGGTGGAAAATACGCTATTTTATTTCAAAGGCATCAATGGAAACAAACAAAAAAAAAAAAAAGACTGAAGAGTTGAAGAAAGTCACAATGATGGTATTCTGATTTAGATGAGACTAGCTACTTTGTGTTAAATTCCCTGATAGTAGAAAAAAAACCAAACAATACAATAACAAAAACTAAAATTCTTTTTTGTTGTTAAATTTCAGACAGCTGGCCAGCATGAGGGGTGAGTAAATATTCTTCAAAATAAAAGACTGGATCACTCGAATTACTTTCTGATAGAGGAAGCACTAATGTAACTCACCTCTTCCTGCAAAGGTTCAGCAGTTACACCTTAGGTCTTTTATTTATCATTTCATTTATGAATTTTTTTTATATGATGGAAAAACATCTTAAATTGTACATTCAACTCTCTTCCAGGTCAGACTGGAGGAGGCTGCCACATCTTCATTTGGTTCATCATGAGCAGAACAACTAAACCGCACAGACTTTATTTGATCAGTTAGTTGAACCCTTTATTAATATGTGCAAAGAGCTGCAAACTAATATATACATTGCAAACAATAAATACACAATTTAAAATAATATACCTCTGCAAATTAGCCACTAAAAAGGAAAATGTTTGCTCTGATGTGCTCATTTAAATATGTATATTTTGCTGTTCAGGTGAAGTTCGCTGCACTTTTGTGCCTTGATAAGTGCATAGTTGCCCTTTTAACCTTTTTTTTTTGTTTGTTTTTTGTGATTTCCTTCACAGATATCCTTTAAATCATGAACCCAAGAGGTTTTTGCATCTATGTCCGGCAGGTTGGCCGACCGGAGGACAGTCATGCTCCTCTCTCTCCTGAGGTGAACGTTCCCTGCTTCTGTCTTCACATCAGCAGTGATTATACGAATTATAATTAATGCAGGCACCTCTGTTTTGATGGTTTCCGTCCCCGTAGCATTCAGGAAACACACTGGGCATACTGCTGGTTGGTAGGCCAGAGTTGAATAATGCCACATGTGTGTTGCCAACAAAGCTCTGGTATGTATGGAGGCGGAGGCACCACAAGTTCACCTGGAGCCAAATGTAGCAGCTGCAGCACGATGTGCAGAGCAAATATTTTCCTGAGCGATATCAGAAATAAAAACTATGTCGTCCCTTTAATATTTCTTTCTAGTAAACAGCTATCACCCAGTGTAGCCTTCGCATGCGCTCCCATCATTGTTCCTGATCCTCGGACATAATACTACTGATCTGCCTTCGCCTTGCTATAGATATGAGCCAATGTGCAAAGTGAGGTGAAACACTGACAGATGCTGGTTAGAAATCCAGAAATAAATGCCCTCTGTTAGAGTTCATACAAAACACCACCGTGTAATGATTAAAAGCAGAAAAAAAAATGATAAGAACGATTATATATATATATATATATATATATATATATATATATATATATATATATATATATATATATATATATATATATATATATATATATATATAAATAAAGAAAAGAAAAACAATAAGTTAGTGGAGTTGAAGAGGTCTCAATTCAGATATGTGAAGAAAAAATGAAGAAGTGGTAACGTGTGGCGCAGCTGAACTGTGAGCACTTTGCTTCAGAGGTTTCACCCGACGACGCCGCCGCCGCCGCCGCCGCCGCCGCCGCCGCCGCGTCCCCGACTACCCCGCAGGTCCTGTACAAGCAGCTCCATCAGCTCACTACTGGCATCAAGGCTAAAACACAGCAACTTCATTCTCTTCCTTACTTCTCACCCTGTTATATCTTCATTATCGCAGTTAGTTTTTTTTTTCTTGTTCAGTTAAGTAACATTTCTGAGGCTCTGTGGAGGTCTGAGCGTATTAGTGTAAGCAAAAGGAGCTACAAGGAATGTCTTAAATGGGAACAAAACCGTAGTATCCACTGAAAGTCACTCTTTAGATCACATTCCTCCTCCTTATCCGTCTCTTTATCTCCTAAACACCCTGTTTTGTTGGTTTTTTTTTGTTGTTTTTTTTAAATTTTTTAGATGAAACAGCATAATGACAAATATCTACTCCTGCAGGAACATCTCACCCTTGCGTTTCCACTGCAGCAGTACGAAAGTCTTACGTTTTTGCTCGCTTAAGCCAGTTATTATGCATTTTGGATGAAGACACGAATGCACTGACCGACACTGGCACTATTAGGGGTTGGAGGTGGTGTATTTACAGAGGCTGAGGAGGGCGATGTAGACGGCGGAGATCCAGTGCTGCCCTCGCGTCTCAAGGAGCTCGACAGGATTTTCTTTGAAATTTTGACCTTTTGTATTTCGAGCCAGCTCAGGGAGAAGGCCGCGACCTGTTCAAATCTCGCCTAAGATTATTAAAAGAACCTAATCTATCAGCAGCAATAGTTCATGTGGCAGAGCAATGACAAATGCATCACTTGGCGGTATTTGTCATTTTTCCCTTCGTGATTTTGACTGTATGCCATCTGATTTGTTTGAGTCGTATGTTTTTCTGTCTTTTTTTTTTTTTTTTTTTTTTTTTTTTGTCAGTGAGCAAACCTGGTCTTCTCCTGAGGAATGCTGCAGTTATCATGCCAGCACATTGTATAAAAAAATAAAATAAAAAACGTGTTTTGGGAGACAAGTAACACTGATAAAGACATTTTTCCTTTACAGATGATTGGCAAACTGAGTTAGTTTCTGAAGAGCCGTGCACACACAAGTAGACTACTACAACATGCTACTAGCAGGGGAGCTCGGGAATGACAACAAAGCGGAACAAAATTAGACCTCAACATCGTCATTAAAATGTAAAGACAAAAAGCTGACGGGGAGGAGAAGGAAAGCCAAGTTAGATGGAGGGTGGGGGGGGGGAAGGCAAATCTCTCTGGAACTGAAACTTTTAGTCGCATGAAAGGAGACTGAAGCCACAATTCTACTTACAAGGAAAAGAAACGTCAAGAATCACAATGATTAATAAGTGTTAACACTTGGTATGTTCAAAGGCTGTTCAGAAAAAGTGGGAGCAGGTACGTTCCGGTGAGCAGCTCCACTCAGTTCTTCATCAGGCCGCTGCGCCTCCTCGCCAGCTTCGATCTACAATGATGTGAAAATTCAGTTTCTGGAGAGCGAGACGTGCTGCATTTAAATACAGTGGGAGGCGAAGTGAGAGTGCACCTTATCGTTCCTGCTAGCAGAGGGTTGAAAGCGTACAGCCAGTCGTTCATGTCCTTCTCGTTGTTGGCCTGCAGGAGGATTCCTCTGTGTTTTGTGCATACGGCAAATGTGTTGGGAGTCTGAGAAGACAAGAAAACTGATTACTTGGTCTGCTTTTTGAGTACCAAAAAAGAGACGTCAAGCAAGAATAATCCTGAACTCATTCATAATCCGAGTTTTTACACTTCTACCTTGAGAAGTGTTAAGAGAAGATACCTTGAGCATTGCCTGCTGGTCTTCGCTGTATTCCACCTGCGCCGTGGAAAGGTTGAGGACGCCTCGCTCCACCGGGTCCTTGTCACTGTTGTAGATGAAAACGTAGGGCCGGCGAACAACCACAAAGTGCTTCACCCACGAATTAGAGCGTGGCTCCATGAAACTAAGGAAACCTTTCTTGGACACAACAGACCTGAAATGAAGCAAAGGAAAATGATTTTTTTATTTTCCTTATTGGTTTGCTCTCGGAGTCGGAGTCCGTTTCCCTGAAGATGAGTCACATCGGTTCCCTTGACGTCCAGCTGAAATCATCCAAGTTCAATCAATGTGCTTTTCTTCTGCATGAGTTACAAAACACGATTATTTACTTACATGAGAGACGCGGCTCGTATCGACTAACCTTTTATTATGCTACTGTGCACACGGCCGAAAGCAAAACTGCAGCAAAACAGCTGGCGCGGAATTACTTACCCTGGTCTCATTTCTTCAATATCAGGCACCAAGTTGAGGAACTCGTTCTTTCCGGCCCGCGCAAGGTAGGACATCTCCACGGTGGGAACCATCGGGAAGTTCTCATAGTCTGAGCAGGAGGGGCTCGAGGCGCGAGAGCAGTTCTCCGGGGTCCTTGGAGACAAAGCACCGTGTCAGCATCCAGGTGATGAACAGTTCAAGTGTTTACAGCGTTAAACAGAGAACATCGTGAGGAAAGATTTTACTTCTGGTCTATGGAGCCACAGCGGGAGTCGGACAGAGAGGGACAGGTGGAGGAGGGGGTGAGGGTGGCGCTGCTGAAGCTGGTCACTGATGGGTCACGTCCCATAGGCGAGATATCAGACAGCTGAAAAGAAAAAACAGCAAGTAGTAAAAGGTATACATATGTAAAAAGCATACACCCCCTTTCAATTATGAATTTTCTATACAATATCTGCTCTTAAGAGCGGTTGAAAGTAGATAAAAGGCAACTTCAGCTCCTGATTACGAAACCTTTTACACCAGGATTCTAGAGCCGGACGTGACAACATCCGTCCAGCAGACACTTCTTACCTTGCAGTCACTAATGCTGTTGACCACCTGGTTGTATTCACTGTTGAAGGTGTGTGTCAGGAGCCGCAGGCACTGAAAAATAACGTCATCCGTTAATGGCGGAGAAAGCCAGAACAGCAGGAAGAAAATTCTCCGCATCAGTATCGCCTTCACACCTTAGTGGCCAGCTCCTTCTCCCGATCCACCAGGCTCTCAATGTCTGCGGAGTCGTAGCCGCTGCTCTCGCTCGGTGTGATGGCGCTTTCGAAGGTGGTGGTGGAGATCTGCGAGGAGATGGAGGTGGAGGTGGACAGAGTGCCTGAGCTCATGCTGGGGGACAGGGATTCGCTCAGGGACTTGGTGGTGGGAGCTGTTCCCACTGGAGCTGCCTCTCCCAGCTTCTCCCTCAGCAAGAGCAGGTGACGAGTCTTCTCCACCTAGACGAGTGACAAGGGAAAGGTTAGGCACGAGATTCTGCTCTAGAAAACAGTACTTCTTTTCTTTTTTTTTTCTTTTTGGTCTCACCTCATGCAGCTGCTCCATTTTCTCCAGTTCCCATTGGTGCTCCAGGATGAGGCTGTCTCCTCTGGGCCTCCAACCAGCCAGGTTCTCCTCTCCACGCACATAAGCCACTGATGTATCAAGGACCTTCCTCCTCCTCCGCTGCATCCCTGCTCAGGACAAAACTGCTCATTAAGATACCGTTGAAATTACATTAAACCATACACCTCTTTTCACAGTTTTTCATCTGCTCACCTGGGCTTCCTGTGTCAGACATCTTGCACAAGCTCAGCTCATAGATGCCAGTGACTCGGTTGCTGTGGTGCAGCAGAGGAAGATTTGATTAATGACGCTGGAAGATGGCAGAAAGGCCTTTCATTTGTGTGACAGAAACGGACAGGAGTGCAGCAGGTAGCAGCCTTACCAGTCAGGAGTTTTGGAGTACCCACTACCAAAGAGGTTCCTGAGAGAACGTGGAGGTGAGATCTTTGCGTCTCGAGAGTAGAAAACCATGCAGATGTCTTTGGTAATAATGGCAGGCTGGATGCAATGGTCCAGCTGTGAAGACGAAATACAGAGAGGAGGTTGACACGTAAGCTTTGGTGCCCGGTGCAAACAGGTACGATACAATGTGGACCAGATCATCGACGGACCTCCAGATATGCAGATAAGGTCATGTAGATCTTCTCTCCATAGGGGGTGACTCTGTTAAGTAGGAGGGAATTGTGCAGGGAGCTGTCCCACACTGCCTCAAAGCGATAGAAAGTTCTGAGCGGAAAACCAAAGGAAGACGGGGACAAGTTAACCTTTGCAGTTTTAGCATCTTTGAAGTCTTAAACACTGGCGTTTTGATATCTATGTGAGGACAGCATGGTGGACTTGAGTGAAAGAACGTGAGAAGGGGTCATTGCGTTAATGATGCTGTGAGTACAACACCGACATATTAATCAGAGCTCTGTGCAGTGGATCTGCAGCTCTCACTACTACTACCATGTTATTGACGAGATCAGAGGAAACACAAAAGGAACAACAGGAGCTACAGAGAGTCAGATATGTACTCGCAAGCAAATTTTTTCATTTAATATCATTTAAAGATAATGAACCTAACAATGTTACTGTAAAAACTATTTTACACGTATATAAAAAGTGAAGGAATAATTCATTCTTTCACGGATGCTTCTGAGGCAGAAAGTGCACCTCTTGTTTTTGGCACTAGGTGTCGCTGTTTCTTACAGACAGAACCGGGACGCCTTTAAAGTGCATTTGGCTTTAGGACTCAGACAGAGGAAAAGAAGCCACAAGAAAGCTTTCATTTGAAACATTTGGAAGATCTACAAAGCACTAACAGAGTCACAAAATCCCAAAGTCATAGAATAAATTCAAACAGAGGGTTGCATTTGCTTTTAAGATCGCATTTACTTGATGATTAACATGTTAAATTGGATTCTTAGAAGCAAAATGTCAATGGAAATAGAGACATTTTATGCATTATGTAAGGAAGGGGAAAAAAAAGAAACACAAAATGTGGAAAACTTATTTCTACAAATCTAAAAGGACTATGAAGAAGCATAAAGATCCTCCAAAAAAGGAGCTTATGTTCTCTGATTTGTGGTACCTATCGATATCCTTATCAATTGAAAGCCTGAGCACAAATACGAGTCCAGCCGCAGCAGGAGGAAAGAGTGCACAGAAAAAAAAACAGAAAAGAAAGAGAAAAGCACAAAGAGTCAGGCGACAGACACAATGGAGCAAATTAACAGCAGTGAAAATGAAAACGGTCATGCAGTGGATCTGATTTGCATGTTTTCAACTAAAGGTGACAATAACTTACACATTTATTCACAGTAGCTGTTCTAAAGAGCGTGAATAACGGTGAAAACAAAAAAGAGTAATGCATGATCTGCTGTTTTTGAAATGTGTTTAAAGAAATCTTTGGTCTATTAAGCAGACACAAATGGGTTTCCTCTTTGAATGGCTGCGTCTACAGCGCGCTCGTCATCACCTAATCAGAACCAAACTGTCGGTGGGCAGTCCACGTACCGGTTGGTGTTGTGGGACGACTTGATGTTCTTAGCAGAAATGATGTTAAGTGACAGTACAGCATCAGCGGCGCTGTCGTCCACTTCAGCCTTGTTCCTGATCCGACCTGGTAGAGACACCGCCATATGATTAGAGCTTTCATATCTTTTAATAGAATATGAACGCTAAAAAAATAGTGAAACCCAGTCAGCAGAGGAGTTCCCTCAATCAGTTTATCCATAGAACAGCCACAGTATCAGCGTTTAGCACCCAGACATCCTCACTTCAGCGTGAGCGGCTGAATGTCTGGGATGTGAAATGTAATTATTTGGTCCATCAGCTGCAGCGACGGCATAAACGGCTTAGAGCGACAGGCAGCCTGAAGCAAAACGGAAGCCCTCTCCAGACTAAGAAGACCGTGGGACAATTTTCAGTGCTGACTCGCACACTAAAACTGCTGCAAAAGGTGCTGTATTATGTTGTCAGGGTGTCTTCTGTTTTTCTGTTTCTGCCACGTAAAACTGCTCACCCACAACCAGTTCCCGAACATCCTTCCAGTGGAGCTCACTGCCCTTCTCGTGGATGAGAGTCACCGTGATCCTCCGCTGGATACCCTACCCATCAAAGATGATAGGACTCATTAAATATTATATAATTGTTATTGTGGCAAGCTAGCATTTTAAAAGGTCTTAAGTGCAAATTGTGTTTATATAACCGGTGATACTGAGTGTTAGGGAAGCTGTGGCTCCAGTACCTGGTGAAGCAGGTAGGTACCATGACAGGGAAGTCCTCCACTGTGATCCACTATAGCTGGGATGTACCTGCAGATGGAGAGACATTACACTCCGGATATTTGAGCTGCTTCACAAGCAAATGAATAAGAACTCTACTGCTGAACGGACACAAACTACAGCTGTTCTGGTTCAAAGTCAAATTCCCAAGTTACAAAATTAAGTGTTTGATGACATTTGGTTTAAATGTGTATGTAAATATAATATGCACAGAAAAAACAAGACAAAACAAAAAAACACTTACTCTCCAGTTGGCTCCAGCTCGCTGATCTCAAACCAGACGAGCAGGTCGTACTTGCTCACACACTGACCCAGGTTGGACTTGGTGATGGTGTTCAGCTTAGTGGCGGGAACTGACACATCGACACATGTAAGGTTAATGTCATCAGAGTGGATTTTACTTAAATCACAGAAATAATGGAAAATAGCTGGAGACTGATACCAACTACTGACTAGGAACCAAATTAAAGAGGAAACACACCGCTAACTCTGGATACCGAGTCATCAACACTCACACACAATATATTAAAGGGTCTAAAAATAATTACTAAAAACTAAAGACAAAAATAAAAGACAGAATAATTATATATATATATATATATATATCTATATATATAAAAAAACAGAAGAAAGTTGAGTGGAGTGGGATGATGAGGGAACCTAATCACAGATTACTCCACCAGTGACAGGATCCTGCTGTTTGACACATACGGATTATGTTCCTGGTGAAACAGACTAACTTCTACGGCACACTCTTGGATTCCTTTCTGCTAAACATAGCTAAAAGGAAAATGACTCCACATGAAGATGCTACGATTGAAATGCAGCAAAATCTCTGAGCGTCCGGGCCTCGGGAGTCCGATCTCGGCTGCTACGCCAGTAGTCTTCCTCTATAATTAATACTCATTTCACTATTTGGCTGGAGATTCTGCAAATGCAGCACCATCTTCCTGAGGATGTCAGCTCAGGTAACTTTGTAAGCCACAGTGGAGGGTTGGAGCCGGGCTGACCGGACCTGAACACGCCTGCAGCGAGAGGCTGCGCACACTGCAGCGCTCCGCTGTGAAACTGCCTGCAGTCACGGAGCATCACAAGAGCGAAGCGCGCTACTCTAAAAACACTACAACACACAGGTGCGTCGGAGGCGTCGGCTTGCCAGCTACTACAGTCTCCGCTGTACCAACCATGGTGCTTGGGCACAGTTAGCACAGGGTCGGTGGCCGCTGGGAGGAACGGGAAATGGGAGAGCTGGTCAGCCTCGTCCTCCAGACTGGCCACCGCAGACGAGGCGAGGGCGTTGGCGTGCTCGGACAGCGTGTCCAGCACTTTGCCGTGCACATAGCCGCTCACGAGGTAGCGGATCAGCTCGATCTTACGAGTATGGTCTGAGTGTGAAATGTTGTGCAAATTAAGAGAAGGATTTAAGAGAAGGTATGGGAAAAAGAGATGGGGGGGGGAGGCGGGTAAGAGGATCACAGATTATGAGGGAGTGGTTAAACGAGAGACAAAAAAAAAAATCCAAAGGAAGCAAGAAATGGAAAAAGTGTAAGGGAACATGAGGCATGCTTAAATAATGAACATTTAAATATAAAATTAAAGCGAAATGATGGTGACTTGCAGTGCTCTGCGTAACGACTAAACATCTCACCGGGTTTAGAGAGAGGCATGGGAATAGGATAGTATTTCCGTGATGGCGTTGGAGGACTGTGAAGACAAAAAAAAATACTCAACAACAAATTTGACCAAAGCATTTCACATAAAACAAAAAAAATGAGGAACATTCAACAAACTCTTGCTAAAGAAACATCACTGTCACCCTCACTGCATTTGTGCAGAAGCATGTTGAAGCCCACCAACCTGATCAGGTCCTGGCCATGAAGGTGCAGCGGGTGCTGCTGGTAGTGGCCGAACACCTCGAACACGATGGGCTTGCTCTTGATGTACTCAATAAAAGACTCCGTGACCTCCACTGAAATCTGCTCCCGAAAAAAAAAAAAAAAAAAGAGACACGTGGTCAGCCTCAGGTTAGGAAGCACATCGTAGGTGCGTGCGTTTACACTCACATTCTGGACGTGGTAAAAGCCCAGAGGAGCTCCTTTGCCCGCGTTCTTCAGAGGCTCGGTGGAAAAGGCCTCGTCATGGCGATGAAGGAAACTGAGGGAAGACGTGGGAATGAGCGTCAACGTGTCACGTGCATTTTTTGGAAACAAGAGCTGAAACTCGCCTTTGTTCTGTGTATTTTCTATTATTCTATTTAAAAGATAAAGATGTATGAATTTCCAGTGACGTGATCAATTTAAATTAAAAAAACTACACATGTAAATGTTGATACAATAATATGAACTGTATATTAAGCAGGAATTTTAAGAGTTTTGTTCCCAACACATGCCGATATTACAATATATTTATATGTATTCTTGAAAAAAAAAAAAAAAAAAGGTACCACTTCAAACAACTCACTTGAATTGGCAGAAGATGTCGGCATACTCAGGTGGGACGCCGCTGGCCTGGAGGACGGTAACGCGGAAAGTAAAGGTGCTGCCCACCTCCAACTGGCCCGCCAGACCTTCGCCATGACACATCTTGGTGTCTGCAATGTTACCCAGCTTGAGATCTGAAGAGAAAATACAGTGGAAGGTCAGCGGGGCTCGTGCGACAATTTATCACAGGCGGCCTGCAACTGCAACTGCAACTGCAACTGCAACTGCAACTGCAACTGCAGCTGCAACTGCAACTGCAACTGCAACTGCAACTGCAACTGCAGCTGCAACTGCAACTGCAGCTGCAGCTGCAGCTGCAGCTGCGCTTGTGCTTTTCAATCGCCATATAAATTTTACACTTTGGACGCGTTTCAATTTAGAGTGACTTCTGCACAAGCTTGTGATTGGGTAGGCGCGGATTCGGTTTTTCCATTCAGCAGCATTTAAGCCTTCTTTCAGATTCCTTCACAGAGCAAGAAAACACGCAAGCATCATTTGCATGACAAAATATTTCACATCCTTCTTTGCATTTAACGGGACCATCTGCCAAGCGTGCCACTCGCTGGGCTTAGAGGTTGAAATTTACGATGGATAGGTGAAGGTGGAGTGAAGGTCTGGCAGCCTTACCCATGTCTGCGATTCTGTTGAGCTCCTCTGAGGGTGTGATGACCTCTGAACTCTGGCCCTGACCCTCAACAATGCGCAGCTCCTCCAGCGACAAGCCAGAACGGGTCATAACCGTGGAGGGAAAATCATTCTGATCGGACATGTGAAAAGAAGAAGAAATTAACATATCTCTGGAAGACAGAAATAGACGATCCAAAAGTCCCACCTATGCGGGAAAAGATGTTTGAGGATAAGCATGCAGGAGGAGCTCGTCTCTGAGTTTTAAACTCCTTTTATCCCAGCCTGGGCTCACCTTTTTGAAGTACTCATCATCAAAGGAAATCTTCGCAGTCCCTGACTGTCTTACTCCTGACCCGTAGTCTGGAGCCTCCTCATCAGCTAGAAAGAGAAAAACTCTTACAGGAGTCTGTCTCCGACACAGCTGACTTGAACTGTCAAAGCTCATCAAAAGGATACATAAAGGATCTAAGGGAGTCTCTGCTTTGCCAGCAGATCAGTAGTTTGAGGGGCCTTCCACATGTTGCTTTACTGCTTTCAAAGAAGAAGCTAGAATGACACATTTATCTATTTGCTTTGAGTAAAATACATAAAATAATAAAATGGGCCAAAAAGACTCCCACTCTAACACAAATGGACATAAGGATGTATACATATTTTATCTGCTCTAACACTGCTGCTGATTAAAAAAAAAAAAGTCATTAATTACTCACCAGCTATAGCCTGGACCCCCACGCGCAGGAAACCTCGCACGTCGCCCTTTTCTGTTACTATGGCAACACGGTGAACCAGCGGTACAGGGTACAGCAGGTTGCTGAGGTACACAAAAGCTCTACAAGTAAAAAAAAAAAAAAAAGAATTTGTGATAAGACAGATGTGAGAATGGGGTTTTGGTGCAGACTGGAACAACAGCCGCGATGTTTAGATCCAGCAAACATCAGCAACTGAGTTATGAGGCCGCGTGCAATTGGCACGTTATCCAAAAACACTAACACCTACAGAAGGCAGCGTCTTTACATTTGACAATATGCACTCCAGTGGTGCAAACATCTGTATACATGGATGACAACAATAAAATACATAAAGATATTAGTGACAAAGGTGAAGGGACAAACAAGAGCAAAAAAAAATAAAAATAAAAAAATAAGCGAGAATAAAACGTCACCGATACTTCAGGGCACTGAAATCAGCAGCAGCATAAAGCATCTACGCATATATTTATTTATCTTTTACACAGCATGGATTACGCATCACCAGGATGCAGCAATAGAGGACATAAAAGGCTGGTTTACCATGTTGTGTTATGGTCCCTCAGGCACACACAGACACACTCTCTCTGACCCTAAATTCCTCCATCGCTCCGAAGGAAAGCTCAACACCAAGATGGAGGAGAGATATCAATCTGCAGGCGCTCTGAAATCGCTGTGACGCAGGTAGCAGAGCTGCGGCTACTGCAGAGTCTGGCTGGCAGGAAGCCTGCATCGATCTGTTGTCTCACTCGGAGGCTGGCACATGGGGTTTATTATAAGCTGATTTGATAGCAGCGCCGAGGCATTCTTGGTGCTTGTGCTGCAAATTTCAAATGCTGCTGAGGGATATCATTTCATCTGGATGCTGATCAAAATGAATCCAAGCAGGCGTAATTCTAGCCGTCAGCTGCTACAAGTTAACACAAAACTACGGTACGTCCGGAGAACAGCGTTAAAAACTACATTATTTCAACAAAGTATATCAAATAAAAAAAAGAGACAAAAAGAAACATGAAGGGTTTAAATTGTTAAAATAATAATAAAAACAAAAAGATATTTAAGATGGCTTGTGTACATCCAATGTCACACACAGATGAGAGTTAATCGAGTCAGCACCGTGGTGGCGGAGAAGGAGACGTTGAGCTGGGAGGAGGTGGACAGAAAAGGATGGTGGCTTTTTCATTTTCAGGAAGCGAGTCTAGATTAGACGTAGCTCATAAAAAGCCAGCCTCGTAGCACAAAAGTGTGACTAATCATGTTAAATTTAGATAGAGGAGGGCTTTACTGATTATTAAATACTGATATGCTTACACTATCTATGCACATTTCTCACTTCTGACTAACCAGTGGTCAGAATAATTTATTAAATTATGATTTGCTGTGTCTTTAAGGCCATAATCTGTTACACAAATGTATTAAACGGTTATCTCCAACATCAATTTGTGCCTCTGCATTACACGTAAAGGTTAAACTTCAACCAAGCCAGCATCTGCTCTCCCATCCCAGCCTGTGTGTGTGGAGGACGAGGACACGCCACCGCCTGTCACCAACCTTCCCACCAGGATGAACCAGGGGGAGCGGTCGTAGAAGGGATCCTGCCCATCGCTGAAGATGTCGGAGCCCTCCTCGGTGCCGGCGTCCGAGCTGGTGTCGTCTACGAATGCCTCGTCGTCTATGAAGTCAGACATCTCGCTCTGGCGCTCGTCTGCCAGCTCTGTGATCTCAGAGTCGGTGGTGGAGAAGGTGGGGGAGGGCGTACGTTCGGCCAGGTGCTCGTTTACACAGCCGTGGAAGATGGGGGAACTGGGAGGGTGGGCAGTTTGGGAGCAGTGGCAAGAACCAAGGAGAGGTAACAGTGGAGTAACAGAGGAGTTAAAACAACTTACAGTAGCTCTGGAAGGTATTGATAATTCATTGAGGTATTACTTTTTCACGCACTGTCTTTTTTGGGGAGTTTTAAAACAAAAATAAAAACAGCAAACAACAACTGGACACTAATCCGTTAAAATGGCATGTATTTGCTTTTATTCTATGATTCATTTTCTTCGCCAGATCAAATTAAGGCTATAGAAAGAGCTACTGCAAATACAGCAGTAGGATTCATTTAATAAAGAGCAGGTATTAAGCCAACAGCAGGTGTCACAGCGGTTTATAGAAACGTGACCGTTTTAAACCCAAATGAATTGCCACTTTAATGGATTAGCATATAAATCTTCCCATGTATCCTGGGCAAAAGAGATTCAAATTACAAAATACTGCATTTTCATACATCATCCCAATCCAGAAAGCATGTTAACAAGCTCCTGTGTAAATCATAGGGGATAACAACATGAGAATGGCAACCATAGGCAGCGTAAAAAAAAAAAGAAAAAAAGAAAAAAGACATACATATGATGGCATGAAGACACAACTCAAAATATGTGGGAAAAAAAAAAAACAAAGGAATACCGATATACCGGTATGTATCGGGTACAATGGAGCAAATAAAATCACCAACAGAACAAAACTGAATTCAACAGTCACAGATGACAAAACATGATGCCAGAGACATATTACGGATACATGTGACAGTGAAAAATCATGACGACAGTGAAAAATCAAAAGATGAAAAACACTTCTACATCTATCTTAAGCCCACAACCTGCTTCAGGCAAGACCCAGCACAAAAGAAACAACAAAAAACACTTCCCAATCTGGACATTTTGTGAGTTTTGACTGTAAAATAATGCATGTATTGCACTTTACACACCTTCCCACAAGCTTAAACCAGTGGAAGCGGTCATAGAAGGGGTCATTTCCTGTCAGAGAGCCCTCGCTGTCCTCCTGCTGGTTGGAAGCCATTTCTCCGGCACGATCATACATCTCTCTCATCTGCTCCAGCCTCTGCCTGCAAATGACGACAGAGTGCACTCAAAATAATGGAAGCAGGATGAGTATGAACATCTCACGTATTAGCTGGAGGAAGGTGATGCTGCTGAATGTGCAAATGTTTTTCTTTGGAACTGGAGGCAACACAAATTAAATGGCAATGAGCGAAGCGGCGAATTTTCACTAACAGATGCACAATAGATGGAACGTTGCATGACTAAATATGAAAAGTCCCTCTTCACTTTATTCCATTAGAAATTGCCTCTTATTTTAAACACATCCTTAAAACCGTTATGAATATAATCTATATAAACTCAGGACCAAATTTTGCAGGTATGATACGAGCTTTACTTGAGTTTTTCAAGGGACCAGTAGTGTGTGGCTCCGTTTTTCAAGTCCTGAACCTCGACGGCCACCACGGTGCGAGGGAAAGGCCTGGCATCGCGCTCTTTCTCCGGCTCTGGGGGCAGGAGCTCCGGGGGAAGCGGAGAGTACAGCGTGTCTGTCAGCAGGACAAACTGGAACTGCACCTGAGGAGCAGGAGGAAAAGAAAAAGGGAAAAACATCATGGCAAATTATTAAATAAGCGTTTCATTGTCACTTTCTGCTCAAGATCCTCCAGAGGCAGAAATACAAAAATAAAAAAAAAAAAAGAATAATGTAACAGTGTAACACCGGTGTCTAGATGGGGACAGTAAACTACACAAGAATCAGCTTTTGATTTGTAATCGATTCAATTTGTCCATGTGACAATTAATGATGTATTGGAGTATTTTAAAAGGTTGACATGTACACAGTTCAGATTTTGATGTGATATGGAAGTCCTCTGATACTGACGCATACGCCTTTTGACCTATAAACGTCAGTCGGCGCCTTCCAACATCCCTCGTGATATGCTGAAGGTGTTATCACGTGGGTTCTTGTTAGGAGTTCTGGTTAGCAGAATATGTAACGCATCATCCTAAACCACAAAATAAAACACCCCATCACCCTGAAGACTTATTTCTGCGACGGTGATTTTCCAACAGGAAGCTGTGTATCCGAAAAACAAACTAGCGATGGTTCTCCGCTGACTGTGATAGACTCTTCTTTATAATGATGCTGGGACACGGTTGGGTACATTCAAGGCATGTGATGATGTCTTCTGCTTAACCTTGCTATTTTTGATTTATATAATAGAAACAACGCTGAATAAAACCTTTGATCACAGCTTTAAAGTGATTTAATTTGGACTTGAGGATAAAGAAACAGGCAGCACGGTGGCTTAGTGGTTAGCACTGTTGCCTCACAGCAAGAAGGTTCCCGGTTCAATTCCCGGCCCGGTGGGTCTTGCTGTGTGGAGTTTGCATGTTCTCCCCGTGCTTGCGTGGGTTTCCTCCGGGTACTCCGGCTTCCTCCCACAGTCCAAAAACATGCAGGGTAGGTTAATTGATCAGTCTAAATTCTCCTTAGGTGTGCATGTGAGTGTGATTGGTTGTTTGTATGTGGCCCTGGATAGACTGGCGACCTGTCCAGGGTGTACCCCTGCCTTTCGCCTGATATGCGTCGGGATAGGCTCCGACAGACCCCCGTGACCCGGAAACGGATAAAGCGGGTATAGATAATGGATGGATGGATAAAGAAACACTTAAGGATATTATAAATGGGGAGTGAATAACAATTTCTGTTTTCCAACCAGACTTTGATGATTTTAACTGGAGCTGCGGTGGGGATCGCAGCCCTGCTGTCCGTCTTGTGTCATGTACATGCGGTGAAGTCTACAGTCATGCATCAGCTCTTTCTCTCATAAATTTCATCAAGATATTTCATGTGAACACTTTCAAAATGCTTTCATTCATTTTATTATCTCCTGAGTACACTGTGTTAACAAAAAATATTTGTTTACACAGCTAAAAGTCTTTGATTTTGTTCACTAATGTAATTACTATTTCACTTACTTTCTTCTTTAGTTCCACGCTAATGGCGTTGGCCTCCTTCAGGTAGACGGCGTTCCCCCACAGCTGGTCACGTAGAGACGTGAACTGGTGATACCTCCATTTCCTGAAGGCCCACTGAGCCAACTCAAACTCATGCTGCGTCCACGGCACTGTGGAGCAAAACGAGACATCATTAACTTCAACATGATGCATATGTACATAAATACGTGCATGACAAACAAATCCTTGTTAAAATAAAAAAAAAAATAAAAAAAGCCAAAAAGGACCATACCACTAGTGGTTTTTATTGTTTCAATCCTACCAAGGAACCAGCCTCACCTCAATTTCTGAAATATTACTTCAAGAACTTAAATGCACTGAAAAATCTTCACCGAAGACACATTCAGCAGCTTCCACAAGCACATGTTCATAAAATCCATTCTGTGCAAAATTCAAAGTAGCTGTTACTTGACAACAATGCCAAACTACCTAAATGCATAACAATGCACTCATGACCAAGCACAACTTAAACATGAGTAGAGGTCCACTGTGGTAGAACAATCATCTAATCTGAGCGTGATGGCAACCACACTGGACCTGTGACATGCTTTTCCCAGCAGCGTTTTTAAGGATACATTGTAGGTAATAGGCTAAAACATGAAAACCTCTAAATATGGTCCTTTACATTCATGTATACTGTTACAGAGGATTAGTGGAGTTTTTCCATTTAAAATGAATTAGATGGTGCAATAATTATGGACTAGTTTGGCTTAGTTCCTTCAATGGGTAATTAGAAAGTCACAGTAAATGCATTTATTTTGAAACGAGGTGATAATGTGAATAATATCACGTATAAAAAGCTATACGCACGTCCCAGTAGTTTAGGCTCTAGACACAAAATGTGGAATAAGAACACAGTTCATTTATATCATTTAGATTGTTGGATTCCTAATAGTGTGCACTAAAAAACAAATACAACCATTACTGAAAGTGTTGTAGTACACACCTTCCTCCTCCTCTTCCTCCTCCAACTCTTCCTCGTCAGGTGTCTCTGCTACCAGAGAGCGAGTCTCCACCTGTTTCTGAAGCTCCTGCAGCTTGCTCTCGTAAACCTGGACACCAACACACAGGAGAATACGGACAGCTGTCCATCAGCTGCAACGACAGCAGATTCTAGCGAGATGCCACAACCACATCTCATATTTCAATCCCCAAACGCCTCGTTGCTCCTTGTAAATGATGCTTGACATGGAAGGGGTTTATAATTATGTACAATATAAAATACCGTGCATACAATTTTTTCCCCCTTATAAATATGCACCATATATTAAGACATTAAAAAAAAAGTCATATTACTAAAAATAGTATGTAAGAGACAAATACAATAGGAAATGTAATGCTTATAAATATGAGGAAAAACAGTTGACAAAACGGTCACATGATCATGAACTAAGGAGCAGAATTAACTAATGAGTTCAAATTCTCATTTTTATTTTTTTTTTTACTAAAAGATAAATTTAAGTGGTGAATGCAATCAGGGATAAGTAAATTGTTCTGGGAAGACCATTTTCATGGCTGTCGCGGATTAAGCGAGGAGCTGGAGGAAGCTGAGTCAACTGTAATCCAATGAGGGGCGCCATCCTCATCATCATGAGAGAAGGACCGGCAGTGGTCCCGATGACCTCATCCTGTTTGTTCAGTCTTCTGGGAAGACAATACAGCCTTTTCAGCTGTCGCTGATCTCCTCCCTGCTGAAACTCTACCAAGAACCCATCACCCACAGTCCCCGTTTTACTGGAACTATACTTATTGATCTGAAGCTGCTAAAAACGACCATGAACCTTTAAATTAATTCACATAATACAGCTTTTCAGAGACGCATTACTTTTTTTTTTTTTTTAAAAACATAATGAAATGTCTGTAATCATATGCGTAATACTTCACTGCTCAAGTATTCAGTGAAAACAGCAATCTTTCCTTCCCATCATGTATAATGTAATTTTTACAGTAACTTATCCAGGTTGTGCCCTTGTCTTCCTCCTGAGGAGCACTGGGATAAGCTCCAGCAGATCCCAATGTCCCTGAATAGAGATAAGCGGGTATAGATAACACATGGGTAGTTATAGTAGCTTTACTACTGCGTTTTTACTCCTGTCTCGTGTTGTACATATATGTGTGTCGACGAACGTTGCATATTTTCTCCCTAGATCTTTAAACTGATGACAACAAACAAACACCACCCACATATACACACATAAGTGCACGTAAAGCAGGTCATTTTATTTCAGTCATTTGAAAATAAACTTCCAGCAAAACATAGATGCAGTACATCCTTTTTATTCATTTATTTTATTTTTTTTTTACTTTAAACCTATGAACAATACTCTTCAAATATTTGCCCAAGATGCTTGATTAGGGAGCAGCGCAGCGTTTTAAACGGCCACATCGAGGCACTTGATACTGAATATTTAAAAAGCAGACATACACACACTCTGAATTGAAACCCGGCATAGAGATATACACGTTTTTGAAAATAACCTGTCACTGTACATAGCTGATTTGATGTTGTATATTTTACGTCTTTACCGGTAGCCGTCAGCACCACAGCATAAATTAAAAAAAAAAAAAAAACATTCATTAATGGAGCATTTAACAGAGCTGATGAAAGGTATGCTACTGCATGCAAAGATAGTCAAAGTGGCACAGTAAGGCAGAGTATATACTATCAAGACATTTAGTATGAAACTAAATCATTTTATCACTCCGTTAACATTTTGATAGTCTTCATGAGGTCTCGGCATGCTGCTGAAGCTCTCTGTTTCTAAAGATATCATCTGAAGGCCATTCGATATTGAGTCGCAATGATGACTGGACTATTTTAAAGCTAAAAATGCAGCAAGAAGAAAAAAAAACAAAACTCAGACAGACTTGCTGCTAACCTAAAACCAAAAGCACAGGGGCAAAAACACTGACATGGGCCGCTCATCTGAAAAACCACCACTCAAATACATCCATCCGTGTTACACAAGTGTATGCAGTGAAAACAAGGCAGTCCTAAAAATCTCATTTGATATGGATATTTCTCCTGAATAACAATTATGCAAACATTTCAAGTCTTTGTCCCTGTTCCAACATTTTTTTAAAGCCAGACTTTGGGAACCATGACAACACTCAGTGGGTTTCCATCTGAAACAAAGTGAGTCCTGTGCCTACTCGGTGAACCACAAAGCTAAAATTTCAAGACTGGATTCAACCGACAAGACAAAATCAGTTCATCACGTGTTGTTTACACGAGGGAATAAAACAGAAGGAATTATTCTCAAAGGTCTGGACTGTTTACAGTAAAACTTGCACACTGGTTGCATCTTTAATTATCAGCTACGTCTATTTCCAGGCATTGCAGCACGGAGGTTCACGGAACCCCCGGTGGGAAACAAGAATCAAAGGCAACGTACGATCAGTGACATATTCTAGTAAAGGGTTTTAATAAAAGGCAAGAGTAAAGTAACCATTGATGTGCTTCTTGGCTATACAGCTTACCTGTGACTTGAGGAAGTGCAAAATACTGTAAGCTAAGAGGATGTCAGCTGCATATATTTAAAATTAATTCAATGCATGAAAATAGGGGGAAAGGAAACGTTTCAGATTGTGAAATTACATGTTATTACAACTGAATTGATTTTGGTTAGATGAGTTGGGAAGTTTATGTCACAAAGGTCAGCTGAGGCCCTGCGCAGACACTAAATTTCAAAGGAAGGAAGAAAAAAAAAAATACTGAATGGCGACTGCATAGCAGGATTAATGGAATTAGTGCATTAAAAGGCACTTTTTAAATAACACTTAACTGTCCGAAATTTCTCTCCATTAAAAAAAAAAAGAAAAAAAAAACAAAAGGCACACAGTTTACTGGAACATTTCAATACAAATTTCTTCACTGCTGTTTGATTGCTAATTGAGAAAAATATCTTGTGATAGAAAATGTTTTAGGTACAACACAGAATGTAATATTTTAAAAAGGGACTTGATCTCTCATCCTTAAATTTAGTTTAATATCTATAAATAAAATAGGGCTGGTCTGTTTTCCTCACCTGGGCAACGACACGATATTAACTCTGTAGTGTAGCAATAAACATTCATCAATAATCAATACTAAAACTGGCGAAAATGTAAACTCAGAACATCAACCACAAGTACAATTTTGGTAGATCAAAGCATGATTCATGAATTGTCACACAAAGTTATGAATGAACAAGGGTGGTCTGTCTCCTAAAAAGAAAAAAAACAAAAGAAAAACAAATTGTCCCCTTATCTGTTGGCTTTAAATCTTCATGACACGTCTCCCAGTGCTACTGATGACAACACACTTGATGCAGAAAAAAAAACAAACAAACAAAAAAAAAAAAAAAAACTGAAAATGCCAAATACGATGACGATGATGATGATAAGATGTACAATACTTGGATCAACCAGTAAAGCACTGATCAAGTGCAAATGTCAGTCAGTTTTGCGGTTGTGATCTGTAATGAGTTTGCCTACTTAAAAGTGTAAAAAAACTAGTTCGTCTCTCTGCGAGTCAGACTGCCGTCTCTCTGCTGGCTTTTAGATTGGGAGCAGACATTTGCCGGCGCATTCGAGGAGGCGCGTGAAAGTTGACGGGGTGGTTGGCAGCGTCAATGTGATGGTACTGCTGGTAACCACTGAAGCTCCCGTCTGTGTACATCATACTATTATAGTGGCATGGAAGTTGTTGCATGTGGGGCGGGGGATGTGCTGGCTGATTCTGGTGGCGGGGCGGGTAGAAAGCTTGTGTGTGCCTTCTGTTGTTTTCTGACTGCTGCAGAGATTCCATGGAGCCAGAAGGTCGCTGGCGGTGATTGAAAGAGTTGCTGCGGCCTCGTTCATGGGGCTGCTGGTATTGGCTGTTCCTATAGTTATGCCTGTGACCTTGGTTCAAACCGGGCTCGAAGTCTTTCCCTCTGCGCTGAACCGATGGGCTTTGCAGAGGAGGAGTGACGTGGACAACTGAAGCGGCCACCTTGTCTTTGTGCTGTGTTGCTTCCTCAGCCTGGATTTCTCCCTCTTCTTCCTCTACGGCTTCTTTGGGCACCTTTAGCTCTATTACCTGCTCATCTGTTATTATGATGTGAGTACCCGGACTCCAGGAATTCCGATGTTTGGGGTTACTTTTAAAAGGGAAACGCAGCTTACGGTCCTCTGGTGGTATGAAACGATGTGGACCGGTGTGCCGGCGGAGCTGTTTGGAGATCTCTTGTTGCTGGAGGCTCTTGAGGCGTACTTGCTCTTGGCGCATCCAGCGCATGTGGCTCCTCTTAAGAGTCGAGTCATCTCCTGCACTCTGATACATTTGTGATTCCACATCCTCTCCATCAAACTTTTCAGGCACAGGAGGTTTTCCTTCCAGAGGGCTCGGAGTTCTGGTCATACAGGTGGAAGCCCCTACAGTTGGAGGCTTTTCCTGCCCCTCTGGGGTGATGAGCGGGAGGACCTTTTCCATTTTAACCATCTTGTTCCTGAGAGCACGGATCTCCTCGTCTTTCATGTTATTTTGTTTCTTCACCTCCTGCAGGATGTCCTCAAGTTTATCGATGTGTACTTTCAATTCGTCCATAACAGCCCCTCCAGGTCGAGACCCACTGGTTATGACATCCTCGATGCGCTCGTCACCAACTCCAACTGTGTCCCAAACATCCCGGGCCACTGCCCTCCACGAGTCCCGCTCGTTGGGGTCCTTCTTGCTGTAGCTTGCACAAAGCTCCTTCATCTTCACAATAGCCAGTGCCTCGATTTCCTGCCGGGTGTGTCGGAAGTCATTGAGCGCTACTTCATAGCAAATTTCTTTGACCGCCTGGATCTTCAGGTCAGAGATGGTCACCCACTTAGAGTCCTTGGTGATGCGGCGCCGCTGAGGGATCTGGTACATTTTAACTGGCTCTCTTCTTTTGCCGCTGCTGGGCAATCCACACTTTTTTACTATGGTTTGCAGCTTGCTTGGAGGTAGCTTTTCCCTCAGGGAAGTGATCAGTCTCCAGCTCTCCTCACAAGACCTCTTATCTGAGTCATCCCCACTATCAGAGTCTCCATCCTTGAGAAAACAACACAGGAAAAAAACCAAATGGTTCCCCAAAAAAAGGAGAAATTACAATGGGAAATCAGGGAGAAAATGAAAGGATGGTTTTTAAAAAAATGAGTAAAAAAAAGGTAGAGATATGCAACATTGGAACTTAAACCAAGAGTGGAGTTGAAGTTAAATCCAGACATAACAATCTGTTTCAAAGAATTATTTTTTTACCCCCCCCCCCCTCCCAAAAGATGACAATTACACTCCAATATTATATTAGCATACATCAATACTGCACAAGATGTATGGCAGCATGCAGTATCATTTCCCCTAAATAGCTCTTAAAATCAAAACACAAAAACAAAAATACAACTATACAACTATACAAGAAATCGTGGCTTCATTGACTCTCTTTATAATAATCCATTGTTTTAGTTTTCTACCAAAATTGAAATATAGATTAGAATTGATCTTAATCAAAACTTTTGTAACCCCCCCCTCATCTTGGATCTTGGTTATGGAAATATAATTTTGAAGTTTTCAATCCCAATGTTGCATATTGATATTAAAAAGTAAAGATAAAGCATGTCTATCATGATTAGAAAGGAAATATCAATAGATGACAGCTGCTGATTGGAAGACTTTGCAACGTTCTGCGATATTCCTCTTCTTAATTGAACTTTTTTTAATTAATTTTTTTATTTGACAGCTCGACTCCAAACATGGTACACTGGCATGCATGTAGATCGACTTTGGAGCTTTCCCCCCCCTTTAGTCCAGAAGGTTTGAGCGGCTTTAGTAATAGCGGTAAGTTAGAGGACAGAATGTTCTTGCAGTTGATCAGAAAGCCAGTCGAGAGAGAAGAGGCAGGAGTGAGAGTAATTGTTAATCCACTACAAGAAATGTGTTAGTTGGAAACAAAATGCAGTTTCTCATTTTTGGAAGACAATGTACATTACAGATCACAACCAGTAGGTACAGATGTCCAGCTCTTGTGGGGAAGGATATATATATATATATATATATATATATATATATATATATATAGATATATATATATATATATATATATATATATATATATATATATATATATATATATAGATATATATAT
The DNA here is from genome assembly GCA_014839995.1 of Xenentodon cancila. Taxonomy (NCBI): domain Eukaryota; kingdom Metazoa; phylum Chordata; class Actinopteri; order Beloniformes; family Belonidae; genus Xenentodon; species Xenentodon cancila. Next base: position 20,930,874 of record CM026204.1, on the reverse strand, counting down.
CTATATATATATTATATATATATATATATATATATATATATATATATATATATATATATATATATATATATATATATAGACTATATGTATATAGTCCCTGGGAGACTGAAAACTTAACCCATGCACTTCTGCACATAAAACCACAAGAAGATGAGCGATGATTCATTGATTCGGTCTGTTGTAGAGCCGTACACCCAATGTGTGCTGCACAAATGCTTAGTAAAGGCTAACAAAGACAGGTAGCCAAAGAAGTCAATGAGAAACCACATTGTCACTATCTGTCAAAAAGAGAAAAAAAAAAAAAAAAAAAACTACAGCAGGAATTGTTATCACAATGCATTGTACATGTCAGCAACTGCATTGAAGAGGAAAAACAGGGCAAGAAAACTAGAGTAGAGTCTAATCCAAGCAAATCAACAGCCCTTTCAGAGCTGACCAGCTCAACAGCAAACACTGCAACTTAGTCCAGAACCAGTACTGAATGAGTTAAGAAAACATGCTATTAACATGAACCATGCGAAGCAGCGTTATCTCGTAAGATTAGAAATCGGGGTTCCAGTACACGCCGATACTGGATCAGTTTCAGAAGAATTTTATTCTTGAAATCAAATTAAATTTTATCTGGATGTTGCTGCTTTGCAAGATTCAGTTCCACTATAGCAGGCACAAGTAAAAGGGAAACGGGGAAGCTTTACGATCCAATTCTCACTTAAATCGTTTCAGAAAAACAAATCAGTTAAACTCAAGAGAAAGGCAAGTAAAAGCTCATCTGTCTCAAACCAGAAAAAAACGTCCATGCAGGAAGAACAGACATGCGCTAGTGGTCTGTGTGTTTCAAACACACAAATCTTAAGTGTCAGGGTTCAGAAGGAGAATTAGTGCTATATTTAAAAAGGGACCAAATTCAACTTCAGTCCTAGAAACAAATGTAGGCTTTCCAACTGCAACTGACCATAGAAAACCATGCTTTAACTTTAAATTCCACTTATATCTGAAAGTAAATATTGCTCAAAATCACACACAAAATATCACTAACTTGCTAGATCCCTCCAGAAGTTGCTTCTGTTCCTGATACAGTTATGAAAACAATCTAAATATAACTCGACTCCTCTAAAACCCACTCTGCACTAACTTGTCTCAGTAATTAATGATAACATGAAAACAAAGTGAATGCTTTAAACTCAAAGTGGGTCCCGTTATGTTCCAGATAAACTGAACTCACCAGTCGCTGTTGCTCCAAAAGCTGGTCTGCTTCTTCCTTCTCCTTTTTGTACAAGATCTCCATCTCAGTGAGCCTACACAAGTGAGTAAAAAAATAATGTCCACACATAAATATAATCCACATTTGCGACCACACAACTTCTTATATGTCCTTTGAAACTCATTCACACAGGACAGACTGAATACCTTTTCTCCATTTCCTGCTTCATGTCAATGCCCTGTTTCTCCAGAAGCTCCCTCTGAGCAAACGTCCAGTCCACGGGCTCCACAGGGGTTTCGGCGGAGGGTGTCTTCTCCCTTTCAGCTCTGGCCTGCTCTGGGTGGTTAAACCTGAACACATGGTTCTTTCCCATAATGATGCGGTTGCCTGGACAAAAGGAGAGAGCATGTGTAGCAGAAAAATGCAACAAAAAAAAAGAAAAATGTAATTAGTAAAGGCATCTCTCTCGCAGGACCCCGTTTTAACTTATAAACTATGCTGTCCGGTTAGTACAGTGGTTCCCAAAGTGGGGGGGGTGGGACACTGCTAGTATAATCAGAGGCGCAGCTTGCCAACTGGCGTACCAGGCAAATGCTTGGGACCCCGAGAGCTGTAAGGGGGCCCCCACCGAGGGCCAACCGACTTTGAATCGCAAATTGTTGCAATTCAAATGAGAATTTGCGATGACAGCGGTCGGCCGGCGGATAACTTCCTAAAGGAGGGGCCCCGCCTCTACCTCTTGCTCAGACTGCGCCTTAGGTAAACAAACCTGAATAGAGCAGGTCTAAAATGAAGAGAAGCTATTCATCTTGCAGTAAAAAACAAAAAGGAGGAAAAAAAAAAAATCATCATGAAAGCGGTAAATAGTGCAGATAATACACGAGGTAATTTAGCTCCGAGCAGCTCAGTCTGTCCTGCTAATGTTGAGTGTCACAGTAAAGACACCTGCAATCAAGGTGTTTACTCGACTAGCAGGCTGAAAATAAAATAGCTGTCTTTAACAAAACTTGTTCTTCAGCTACCAAATCAAAGCTGTGTGCAGTAAAACTTAACTGTCAAGCTAAGAATGCTAAGTCATAGAATTCATTGGCAAACAATTTAGAAAATGTGCTCCTACTGTGCTTTGTGTGCCAGTGGTATTTATATTTTATTTTGAAAGAAAACAAATGCACACTATTTAAAAAAAAACAACAAAAAACGTTTTTCTTTCACATTTTTCATTAGTGTCAGATTATTTACTATTGATTAATTGATTAATTAGTTGGAGGGGCCCCCAGTGAATGTTTGCCCAGGGCCCCAAGAGACTCTAGAACTGCCTCTGGGCATAATGGACAGGTTTTAGACAGGGTTTGTTTGACAGGGAGTTGTTCATGTTTTTCAACACATTTAGCAAAGAAAGGCATTTTTTGAAAAATGTATCGGTAGCAATGTTGAAAAAAAAGAAGAAAGAAAAAAGAAACCCGTTACACGGAACATACTTGCACTGACAGCAAAGAGTACTGTTAATAAAAAAACAATAAAACATTTTCTCTTAAACCAAAGGGGGCCCCGCCTGAAAAAGTTTGGGAACCACTGGGATGATGAACTGATACTATTGAATGAATGAATGAATGAATGAATGAATGAATACTTTATACGACTCAAACTTGTAATACTGCCGATATTATGAGAGCAGTTCTATTACTAGTCTGCAGAGATACATACATACAAACATAATTTAGCTCTGATTTCAAACACCAGGATGTGTCGTGTACCTGAACGAAGCTGGATTGCATCCTCAACGCGTTTGCCATTGACGTAGGTTTCTGACCCCTCACAGGGCACCAGCATGACAATGACTTAAGAAAAAAACAAACCAAACAAACCTCTGTCAGTATGTAAAAACATTTCATTTCAGCTTTTAAAATGAAACGACAACAATCTCACTTGCTGTATGTATTAATGACTTGTGTTTCCAGAAGCAGCAGAAAATCCACTTTTTTTTTTCAATCTAATTTTATTAAGTGACAAAATATGTTTTCTTTTGCATGGATTAAAAAAAAATCCCTCCTCTTTCAAGTCAAAATAAAAAAAGAGATGAAAACAAAGGTAATGTCTCACCATCTCCATTTGCATTTCTTTCACTGCGGAAAATACAGTGTTCCTCTTTGATGTGAGCGCCACTTAAAACAATGTCCTGTCTTCTTTCAGCATCAGCCTGGCCCACCCTAAAACATTCACAGATCTCATTACACTCAACCAAATACTGACTATTATTCCATTTACAGACATTTCAGCAAAAAACTTCAACAGCAGAACTAAAATAAAACCTTTAAACTATTATTTAACAAAAAACAAGACCAAAACCCAACGTTTCTCATCAGTTAGTGTCCCCATCGGATGAAACGTAACATACCAAAAAGATAAAGTGGAATGTTTACAAACTTTTACAAGTCCCTGTCGAAATCCTATTATTCAGATTTTGGTTACCTTGTGGTCCCGTCTTTGATGTAGTAGAGCAGACACTCAGACATGAGAGGATCCTCATTCAAGTTGACCAAGTGTGGAGTCTGCAGATAAACAGAGAGGCAGACAAGTTCACAAAAACAGAAAAAAAAAAAATGAATCACTGTTCACCAGTGTGAAAATCCCACCAACATTAGGAATGTCAATCAACTTGACCTAATTTTACATCAAGCATAACTGCCTTCTCGTCAGTGATCCAGCACACAAACACGGACAGAAATAGCTGCATGAACAGTTCTGACACCTCACAGGACAACTACAAACTACCTCAGAAGCTGCGCCTCCAAACCACCAACCTTTTTTGGGGAAAACACCCCATTAAAGTCTGCATAGAGATCACAGGGTTTCCCACTGAAATGCTAACAGTGGAGTGGAAGAAATTGAAGGAGAGGAAAAAAAAAAGAAAGAAAGAAAAGAAATCAATGGAAGAAATGTGGACGTGAAGATGGGGAAAAAAATATACAAAAAACAAAACACTGTTGGTTATCGATAAAAGGTTAAAGTCATGTAGAAAAGATAGTACACCCTCTTTCTGTTTAAGGTTTTATTTATCCAAACATAAATCATGTGTCCTTAAAAACAATAAATGACGGTTTTTTATTTAATGAAAACTAAGCCAAAATTATTATTATTACTACATCTAGTTTAATATATCTGATATATCAGCATCTAGGCAACTATAGGAAAGGTTTGAAAAATAATCTGGGTCTATTAAAAACAAAGAAATTAACATGTAGTGGTCTACTTCTAAGGAGTCTAAAAGAACAAATCAGTCTCAGTCTGGAGCATGGAAAGAAACAATATTTTAATGATAACCCATTCAGACCCGGCTTATGAGTTTTTACCTTTCAAACCTGGATTAAAGAACATTTTCAAGGGACAGAAACTACAGTAATCCTTGAGAGAAACATAAAAATAAGAGGACAAAGTCAGTCATTTAAAATGAATGCCTTCAAAAGGCTTTCCCATCTTTCTGGAGTCTCCGCAACAGTCAATCAATCAATCAAACCAATCGCCTTAGGTCTGAATGGGCTAAAATGCCAGCAAAGACAGAAGCACACTGTCAATTATTGGGTTATTTCTAGTGCAGGGAAAGCACTTTGACTGCTTATTCAATTAAACAAACCTTTTTGGCAGAAAAACAATCAAACTGCTCATCAAATGTCCCTTCATGGCTAAGCTGAGTATATGATGAAAAATAAATACAGAATGAAAGGACAGACAGAATGGTAGAGTGAGAAAAAAATAACTGAAAAGTACAGATATAATGGAAAGCTGAAGGGAAACAGGGATGACACTCCACCTATGGAAATACTGACACAATACCGGCTCCATCGATGTCTGAGCTTTTGTTTCTTCCTTTCCCACTCATTGTTTCCTACCTTTTTAGGAGAGAAAACGCCCAAAGTGCCTCCATCTTCACGGATTGCTACTCCCATCTCTGCAAGCAAAGCCTCCCTGTAATTAAATCAGAGTAAAATAGAGTAGTAGTTATACATTGAAATAAGTCAACCTCAAGACAGGTGCAAATCGCTGCCAAAAGCTCACATCTTCCTCTTGTCGGTCACCTAAACGTGCACTGGGCTGCACGATTTGTTTTTATTTTATCATGTCTTTATCCTTATTTGTTCTGTTTTTTGTGTTTTGGGTATTGTTTTATTGCTTTAATGTGTTTTTCTTTATTAATATTTATTTGCTCAGCTTCGTTGTTTTTAAGTGTGCTATGATATTAAATAAATAAATGTGACCTTTACTTACATGTTGAGTGCATTTTCCTACACAAATATTGCATACAAAAGTCTTAGGCACCACAAGGCCTGTTTCACTAAAGTTTAAATCCACGTTTATTTTGTAATCTTGTTATTATGATGCAAACAGATAAATCTAATAAACTGGTTGGCTGATTACTGACCGTACAAAGTAAAAATACACAATGTTCAGAACAAAATGACTCTAGAGAGGCAAAAGTCAGTATTTAGATAAGCAGAAGAATATAATAATGGTATGCAACATTAGAACATGTACTTTGTGTTCCAGACGGTAACACGGCTTATGTCTGCAGCCACTGATCGGTCACTGTTGGGGGAGAAAGGGTGGGAGGGGGATGCGTGTGCAGCATTTTGTGACAACCAAAAAGGCTAGGGATATGTTGGTGCAGAGGAAATGAGACAGATAGGTGAAGAGAGAGAGAGAGACATCACAAAGGGCTGAAGAGGCTGCAGCGATGCTTCAGGGGGCTGTAACGGTCAGATTAGAGCCTTTAAGAACAAGATCTTTCCACTTGGTGTCCATCAATGTTGGAAATCGAATGTGTTAATAGAGTTTGAACGAACACAAAAGAGAAGCGGACAGAAAACAAGAGGTCACAACAAGACTAAACAGTGAGAATCCATCTTTCAACAATTCCATTCAGATATCAAGAGCATTGCATTTATATATAGTATATATGTACAAATAACCAAGAGTGGAAAAATAGAGGAGAAAAAAAAAAAAAGAGAGCTACATGACGAGCACAATGCCAGACACATGCACACAGCTGGCCGATCACAGTGTGAGGTGGGTGTGAATGTCAGCCTGCCCGTCTTGGAAAGTTACAATAGATGACAGCAGACTCCCACTGTTTGACGTCACAAAGGTGAAGCAGACCATGAATCCCAATTAAGACCGACAAGATGCAATAAAGACAGGGCGGATGAGCACAACAGACACATTTCCCCGCATCAGTTGACACAAATGGAAATGAGCAGACGCTGTCTGCTAATACTGACCTCTCCATGCGGATTGCCTCCGTCTTCCGCAGTTTCTCCTCCCAGGTTTCATTGAGCTCAGCAATGATCTTCTCCGATTCCTGAGAACAAAAGGAAAAAGAGTAAAGGCAAATTAAATGTAGCTATTACAAGTGGTTTGTGTTTAGTTAATTATCAACAGGCAGAGCCTTATTTCTTGATTTATGAGATATATTATGATATACTTTTGACAAATATGCTTTTTTTTTGTTGTTGCTGTTGATTTACTTATTCATAAATGAAACTTCTGGATCAGGGATTATAAAACTATTATGTAACAGCTTCAATATTCAAGAAACAACAGAGCAAGTCCATCTTTATTTTTCAAAGGCAGTGGGAGTTTATACATTTCTCTCTCTGTTAATGATCAATTCAGTGACACATGGTAATGGTGATATTGATCATTATTTAGGTTAAAACCCATTAATGGACAGTTATGTTTATATGAGGGCTATATCATTCCTCATTCCTCGCTGTAATGTTTGCTTTTGGGTCACCAAAATAGGCGAGACACGTTAGATTCCAGTCTTATTGGCTTTTAGCTATAACAGTGAGGCCCAAGATATTCTCCTTCTATTTTGGTCTCGTTTCCTCTCTATATGCGTTGGATGCTTGACGTCACCGGGATGACACACCGACTGGGCACCATGGTTGCCATGGAAACTGCAGTTTCTCGTGCTTGGTTGTTGCACTCCTATTTACTACCTCTACAGAGTGAGAATATACACCGAGAGAGGGACACATTTGAAGCTCATCGGGGACATGTGGACAAATAACCAAATTTAAGGTGAATTGAAATGGATTTGTTAACAGTTTGTAAGCTGTTAAGACATTTCAAGTCAGTGTGAATTTCAAGTCAAACTATGAGACCTTAAAATAGCTGAGGACAGCATTAATATTTAATTAGAAAAAAAAAAATCATTAATTTAAGGAGCCTCGTGTTGCTTGGGTGAAGTTCTTATCATCTTTTGGAGAACATGAGTGTAGTTTGAACAGGACTGTATCCCATAACATCTTCTTTACCTTGAGTCTTTCAATGGCCTCCTCTCCTCCAGGTGTGGACATGATGCGCTCCTGGATGCTGGTGACTGACTGCAGGCCCCCCTGGCTGCTGAGTGCGCCAGAGGATGGGGAGGCTGTCAGGGAACCAATAGGGGCTGTGGAAAAATGGCCAGGGCGTTGGTTCTCTGAGGCTATCAAGTATCTATGCTTATTGTTCTGAATGTCTTTGAGGTCTGAACAACAACAAGAGAGAGAGCAGCAGAGAAAGAGGTGGGGGAGGCCCGGGATATAAAATAGGGGGGAATAAACACATAAAATGGAAGAACGAAATACCAAAGAGGGAACAGAGAAGGAGATGGGGAAAGAGAAAGGAAAAAAGGGAGGAAAGACCAATGTAAGACAAACATTGTACGTCAAAGGGTTAGGACAAACACCCAGCATGATGGTCAGCTACAAAAAACAGCAGTTTTCACTCCAGAAAGTTTAACAAGCTGATTACCATCATCCAGAGAAAAATCATTAGATTACAGCCTGCACTCAAGAGCAATTAACTCTCGAGCTCTTAGTTGCTACTAGTGTGCACAAATAATCTATGTTTCCTTGAATTGTTAATAAACAAGAACACGCTGTGTGAAAACTGCTATAACTTGATCAACTACAGGTTGGGAGGAAGGTGGAGACTGCAAGAGGGTCCAGTGGTAGGAAAGAGAAGAGTAACAGACACATGCTGCCAAAGTTCACGGCCTGCAGTTTGGTAGACTGATTTACTCCCAACATGCACTTGCACATCCACTTTAACAAAGCCACAGCAGCGTCACTCAAAGGTCAAGCAGCTCACGTCAATATAATGACCTCAAGGGTGTCTGCTTAACAGACGCTGGGTCGTCCAAGAGCAGGCAACAAATCATAATAGTAGGGGTTTGACATGAGAGGTGAAACGTTTTGGATATGAGGGCTCTCTTATTTTCAAGAAAAACACTTAAAATCACTATTCAACTCAAATACCAATGCTAAAGCAAAAAGTATGTTTTTATCCACCACATTAGAATCTGCAGGTGAGTTTCAAAAAACGTGACAAAGGTTTGGACCAGATTTTGCAGAACATCAGTGAAAGAATACAAGAGGGCAGCTGTGTTAGGAAAGGTTGAAAATAAAGCAAGAGAAAAAACACCACAAAACTATTCAATACAAACTACTGAAGCACACTAAGTTAGTCAGCTCTGTAAACATACACACGTCTGGTGCAGCTATTTAGAAAAATAAAGTTATGCACCTTTCCTTGTGTAGCTCTGAGCCTCACTTTGAGAACTCAGAAGTGGCATTCTAATGCTTTGAGCACTGTCACCTGCAGTGGATGATTAGTGAAAGAAAACAATATAAAGCAGCAAGAGCCACGGGCAACAGAAGAAGCTTCAGAGAGCAAATGAAAGAAAGTGAGACATGGTTATAAAATGATGCATTGGTGTTGGGGGTGGGGAAGACTGAAGCCCTACTCTAAATTAGTTTTCTAATAGGAATATTTCATAAGTAGCTTGTAATATAGCTGAATATGAGCCTTCAAGCTGCTGCCTCACCCCCATCGTTTTTAAAAAATAAAAGAGCAAATGCCAAGCCGGCTAATGCCGCAGCATGCTGCCCTATGCCGTATCAGGACACCGACAGAAGCCTCCAGTCTCAGTCTTATTCTCTAAAGCTTTTGTTTTGTTTAAGCAGCTTCATGCAAAGCTTGTAGCATATTTAATATGCAGGTGATGGGGGCCATAAGCAATGTTAACCATTATATTTAAAGACAAAACGATATACAGTGCATGTCTGGTAGACATATACACACATTTGATTCCACTTCCTGGGCAATCATCCCCCATAGGATCAACTGAGGGGAGGCAGGAAAACATGAGAAGGGTCAGAAATCAGCGCCAGGTAGGTGAGTGGAAAAGGTTACAGAAACTTTCTCAGAGAGCTGAATGTAAATGAGGACAAGAATGAGAGCAAATGTCTAATTTTTGTTAAGGGTCATGTCATTACACATTATATAAGCAGGTTTTGCTGGTTATCAATCACTTTGGCTATTAGAACGGATTATTGGGAATAATATATCTTTAAGTTATGACTCTTTGCATTTGCATTTTCAGTTACAATTGGCCTCATGTGACTAGACCCATTTTCATTAAATATTCTATAAAGACTTTGCCGTGTTTTATAAACTTGAGCTGCATTTCAACCAACAGCAACAGGAACTTTAATCACCTGAAGGGGGGGGTTCAAGAAGCTAAAGAAAAACCTTTTCAACCCTGCGTCTTCTGCATTTCCACTGTGATCTAAAGTACAGGGTAGATCAGGCAAATTCAGTCAGTTCAAGTGTGCCGGGCGTTCCTGACAGCATTCACTGAAGTACCAGAGCTGCTCTTCAGAGTAGCAAGGAGGGATTGTTTACAAGGAAGTGTGATTTAGCTGTATTAAATCAAAAACTGTTCATGTTACACACTCTAAGGTTTTGGATGTTTCTATTTGTCCCTTAGAACACAAATGCCGTAAATCATTAAAGATTCCTCAGTTTTCTTGTCCTAACTGGAATTCTTTGACCTCATTCTTCCTCTGCCATGCTCATCCACTCACTGACTCACTGATTTTTTTTGTTTCTATATTCTTTGGTGTAAAGAAAATACTGATAATACTCCACCAATCAGAAAGACCCACCTTTAAAGGTCAAAAGTAGTCATAAAAGCACTACATCCCTATCACAGTTTCCCTTGGAGATAAAATTCCTCAGTTTGAAGTCTGTTTCACCCATTTCGTGCAAATAAAATTAATTCATGGAGAAAAGGTTGTCATGGTTGAAATGCAGCTTTGAAGGAATCAGCATTTTAGGTCAAAATACTATACAATTTATTTTGCACTTGCCAAGAGTCATAATAAACCAGCATAAAAGTAATTTTTTTTTTTTTTAAAGACTTTACTTTTGTACCAGGAACAAGTTTCTAAAAAACAAAACAACAACAACAAAAAACTAACAGATGGTTGAAAGCCATGAAACAATAATGGAGACAGAAGACAGAACACGTTTCCAGCTTGTTGATGCCCCTGAAAATAAGGTCGATTTGAAGAGCAGATGTGATTGCATAAAACTCACTGTCCAAGATGTCTCCAAGGCCCTGAGCGCGGAGCAGCTCTTTCAGTCGAGCTACCTCGTCCTTCAGATCACGCACCAACTTATTATTGGGATCCTCATTGATGACAGCGTTGCACTTGATGTTCTTGGCTCGGTCCGCATAGCTAAAAACAAGAATAAGCTCAAATTTGCAAGGCCTCGAAAACGTATTCAGTTTCTTAAATCAACCGTACTTGCTTTGTGAGCTGGGACCTAAACCCCAGACAGGAACTCACCGTAGTGTGCTGAGGGTTTCATCGTAGTTGATATCTGCAGGGCTGAGGGCAGCTACCATAGCTGTTCTTGAGTTTCCACCTGATAACAAAAGTTCAGCAGAGACCTCAATCACGTACGTTTTAGATGAAAGTTAAGTTAGTCAAAAACTATTTCACAATATCCTAAACTAAAGACAGAAAAATATTACCTCTCCTTTGTTTTCCTTTATGCAAACTGCTCTTTATCACTTGATGTTCTGATACAATTATTTCACTGAAATGTCTGAGGTTTAATTTCCACCAATGAAGCAAATTTATTGAGTAAAACAAATGTTCATACCGAGGTTCTCCCTGAGCAGCCATGTCAGAACCGAGTCTCTATAAGGAATAAAGTCAGACTTTTTCTTCTTCTTGCTCTGTAGTAGGGAAAAAAAAAAAAAAAAAAAGTTATAACAAGCAAAAAAAAAAAAAAAAAAAAAAAAAAAAAAAAAAAAAAATGAAAACAACGAGAGGCTGAACAATATTAGATGTCACATGTCAAAAAATAAAATGACTTTTGGTCCAGGTGCTATGACTGTGAATGTCACTGTGCATGCCGCCTAAAAGGGGAATACTGAAAGAGATAAAATGACAGCAACCAAATTTCCACACTGTACAAAGTTAAGAGGTTTTAAATCTGTCTCATGGGATGAATTAGAGGTTAGTGCTTGAGCTGCCAAAAGGTTTACCTTGCTTGTACAGTTATCCTGTGTAAGCAGGGGAAAAAAGAACGAGAGGAGAGACACAGGGGCACACGTTACAGCATGCCAACGTGAGGAGGCTCAGAGACAGACTGTAAAGAAGGAGGTGGACAGGAGAAAAAAAAAGAGGATGAAACACTCACCACTTCAGCCAAGGCAGAGATAACCTTTCCTAACGTGGTGAGAGATTTGTTGATGTTTGCGCCCTCCTGCAACCACAAATAAATTCATATTATTAATCAACTGTTTGTTAAAGCTGTTAGTAAATGTTTCTCTTCATGCAAGTCTTACCTTTAGCCTGGTGCCTTTCGCTCCAGTGGAATCTGCACGTTCACTCCCTGCCAAGTCTACCAGACTAATTTTGCTGACCTAAAAGGAAGGAGTGAATTAGATGAAACAAAATTGTTAAGATTTCTTATTAGGGGAAGGTAAATGATTTCATATAATGCATTTGGCCATGCCCCCACCCCTCCAGGGTTGGCTTGGAGGGGGGGTCATTTCAAATCAACCTGTGATATGAATACACGAACGAACGAACGAACGAACGAACGAACGAACGAACGAACGAACGTCTTTATTATCTCCAAGGGGCAATTTGGTTTAGAGCTAGCAGTAAGAAGAGCAAAAAACTAAAATAAAATGATTAAAAAATGGATATACACTCATTCATTTAAATATCTTCATTAAATTAGACAAGAGTGAAATTAATCTATTTAAATCTAATAAAACGGTGAGATTGCCAGCCCCAATATAAATGACTAGGACAGGGGTGTCTAAAGTCGGACCTCGAGGGCCGGTGTCCTGCAGGTTTTAGATATTTCCCTGTTTTAACACACCCTGATACAAATGATTGTGGCATCAACAGAGTTGTGCAGACCTAGATGACAAGCTGATGTTAATTAGAATCAGGTGTGTTGATGCAAGGAGAGACCTAAAACCTGCAGGACACCGGCCCTCGAGGACCGACTTTGGACACCCCTGGACTAGGATAACACTGAAGTTACAAAATTCAAAAACTTTGAAATAGTTACTAAATAAACCCTTTAAAAAAGGTATCTGGAAAGGATTACACATCTTTCTACACACTGAGCATTCCTGTTACGTGAATTCAGTTGTGGGCCTTCACCATTTAGAACCAAATGGAACATGTTTACATATTCACTACAGCTGTGAATTTTTTTAACATAACCTAGAGGAAATAAATTTAAGAAAGTAAATGCCCAAATCAGCGATGGCGATTTTTAGCAGCTCAAAAAATCAATGTTGAAGAGGAGAGTCACAGCATGCAAACAAAAATGTTTCAGTGGGGAGGAGGCATCCTGTCCTGCCTCCTGTGAGCTCTGCCGGTGGGCCGATTCTGCAAGAACACTTCTAAACTAACAATTTGCTGCTGTATGTTAACGTGGACGGCAACATCAGACAATATCGTGAAACTCTTGTTAAAAAAAACACCTTGACAGGGCATCTTAGAGAACAAAAGAAATCAAATACGTTTAAGTATCACGAAGGTTGTATGGCTGTGTGGTCTGCTCTGACCTTTTCGGTGGAGAGGTCAGTCTCACTGTCGTGTTTCTTCTGTGTGAAGACGATGGTGAAAACTGCATGGGACCTGCTGCTAGTCTCATTCATGTTTGTTGCAGCCACAGTCCTGTAGATTACACATGGGGCAGGGTTAGGGAGGAGGAAAAAAAACACAACACTGCTGTTTTCTAATCACCTTTATTACTCCTAATAAAGTGGTCACTATTAAAGTGGTTAATGCTGATAAGTGGTGTATTATGAGCAGCAGCATCTCTGGATTATACACCTATTCCAGTGAAACGAGTCTGCTGGACAAAGTAATCACTCAGAGGTGGATAATGGTGTGAAGACACTACACAGACATCCACGAGCCACACTTGGACAGATGGTCGCAGGGGAGATATGGGCTTTACACGCCACATTTTAGAAATAAGCCCTTTGGGTCACCAAGGAAAGATTAGAGCGGAGTTCACTCCTCACTATGAAGGTTCTCCCAACACATACATAGTTAAACTCACACATCACATGCAGTGCTTGGCTCACCTGGCCTTGTTGCCTGCATCCATTAGGTCAGCGATGTCTGTGTAGGATGTTACAGCAAGCTTGGACAGGTCCTCCACATAGGGACCCAGTAGTGGATGCTCTCGCACTCGTAGATTCCCTTTGTTCTTGGGGTTGAGCAAATCTCGCACCCGCTCACAGTAGATCTCCATGTAACTGACCTGCAAGCATTTTTCCATTGAAACAATACAGTGAAACTGAATAAATTAAAGATATGATAATGCATCTGAAGACTATGCACACACATTAGTATACCATTTTTTTGTTTGTTTTTATAATAATTCTTACAGTATGCATCACCTGCAGATTTCAAATGTAACAAAATATGCACAGACAAAGCCCAGCATCTTTCACGCTTGAGTCATGCATTCGATATCTGACTGGTACCAGATACACCGTTACTGAAAGGCAAGGGATGGTTCATTAAAGAATCAGGAGGCAGGATATCACAACAAAGATTACAGACTCCCAAGCACTCAAAACCTTACCTCTACAGAGTAGGAAAGCTCTTCTTTGTTGCTGTCCTCATTGATTTTTTCAAATAGATCTTCACATAGCTGAAAGGCAGAGAAAGAGGGTGTTTAGTCCAAAGAGACTGCAAGTAATGAAGGAGCAAGACAAGAGGTTGCAGTGGTAAAGTGGTCAAAATCCATCTTAATACATTTTGAACAGTGAATTCTATATATATATATAAAAAAAAAAAAAAAAGATGTGCTGCACAAACCATGGGAATGATTCCTTCTTGTCCTTCCTCCTGCTTTCCCATCATAGTGTAAGATTTGCCAGCTCCAGTCTGGCCATAAGCAAAGATGCAGACATTATAGCCCTCAAAAGCATGCTCCAGCATTTCCTTGCCGATGTCATTGTATACACGGTTCTGTGAGGCAAAGCAGGGGTCTTCGGGCTGTACCAAAAAAAAAAAATGTACATAGTTAGAATTTATGTCCCAATGAAGGTTTTTAAAGGTCTGGATGGTAGAAAAGAGAACCTGTTAACACTCACCGTGGTATGAGACCAGTAGGAATAATCAAAACTGAAGGTCTTTGCTGGTTCCTTTGGCGCTTTGGGGTTGAGTATAGCTGTGTAGGAGAATCAAAATAAGTCATGTGGTTTAAAACATCTGGTTCAATAGGAACGTTACAAAAACTGCTTCCATGTTCTAATGGTTTCATTTTAATGTCTTTAGAGATAAAGGGTACAAATCCTTGGTAAAATGAATCAGCAGTGTCTGCAGGTAAGCCTGTACCAGTGAGGGAATGTACCCAGCCACAGAAGTAAACCTCTCTTCACTATTTAATTCAAATAACTTTTTTAAAACTTTAAATGGAGCAGTGACAGCCTTCGAAACCCCCCTGTGCCTCTAGCGAATAAGTTAGGAAAAGGGGGGAAGGAAGCTGGGTACCCAGAGGCAAGCGACAGCCAGCCGGTGGACGTTTTTCGACTGTGAGTACAGATTTGTTTTTTTACAAATAGGTATACACCTAAAAAGCAACATCACTATATTTTTTGAGCGATTTTAAGTGGCCCCTGTAGCTTGGTTTATTTAGGAGAAAATGTATGTATGTAGACCTTAAAAAATAATTTAGTTACTGAAAAGAAAATTGGAGTTAAACCTACAAAAAAACAAAAACAAAAAAAAAAAACAAAAACAAAACAAACATCTGACTGTGTCTTGTTTGTGTTATCTCTAAATGCCAGAGAGAAACACTCTCCTGCCTTGGTTTTACATAGTTTTTTTTTTTTACTTCCTCTTTGACAAGACTGCATTCAAGTTTCTCAGTTAGTGTGACATAAACACACTCAATTAACAGACTAGTCTACTGTTTTTATACCAGTTGTTAGACTGTGGTTGCATTACAATCGTGTTCCTCATTTAGAAGGGAGGTTTGACATATTTGTTCCTGAAAGTCACATGAACTGGTGACACATTTAGGAAATCTGATTTATTTAAGAACCAAATATGATCCAATCTTTTCCAAAAAAATGTCATCTTTAAATATGCATCCTACCTTATATCATATGGACTAACAATTAAGCAAAATGGAGTACCAACTCGGTCTACGTTTACCACATAATTCCACCTCTTGCATCTGCCGACAGGGCCTCCACCTTACCCAGCTGTTCCCTGCAGCCCCACACACACGTCTTAATAAGAAAGAATCTGCTACCATGTCTGGTATGCCATCCCTTTCAACCACGCTGGTTGGTACCCGTGGGACAAGTGTACCAGCTTTTGAACTGTGCTCTGGATATGCAGCAGGGAGAGGGCAGGGTGCTAATGTGTTATAGGATATTTGTAGATTGGCATACTCCAGTGTCCCTTCCAAGTCCCCTTCTTAGACAAACTGTACTTTGATTGGGTAACATTATCTTGTGTCATGTGCAAAGTAAAGAACTTGCTTAAGCTGAACTAAAGGGGAAATGAAAGAGGAAGGAATGAGAAAGAGGCAGAAAGAGACTAAAAGTACCTCCTGTGAGCTGAAGGACGTAGCAACAATCCAAACAGAATAACAAGGGAAAGGTTGGCATCTTGTATGAAACATACAATCTGCACTGCAAGTCAGTTGTGCTGGCCACGAAGTAGTAATTGCAAAGTAGGAATATCAGGGCGCTTGAGATGCTTCTGCATCAAGATGTCTCCAGCAGTGTGCTGAGAGGATTTCAGCAAACTTATCAATAATGCAGGAGAAATGGAGAGACAGGGATTGCATATCGCCCTCCATGGGTCACATCATGCTGACAGAAAAGCACAGTGTGTCCCCAGAAACCGGCACACACGACTGCTTCACGCTAAATATGAGATAATTATAGCAACTGCTGTTGCACTGAAGCAGCCTTGCACAGGTAAGTATTTTGCATTTATTTGTACCTACAGTCTACAGTTTTAAGGTTAAGGTGCACGGCGGCAGCAGCTTCCATATTGGGCACTGGAAGAGGATACAGCAAGACAGGTGGCTAAATAAAGCCCATTTTCACCTCTGACCTGCATCCAAAGGGAAATTTGAGACGAGGCACGAAGAAATGAAGAAGGATTTAGGTTACCGGTGCCCCTATTCCCCTTTCCTGGAACAATCTAAAGTGGCTAACAAGGAGTCAGTCTTAGCTTTGATTCAGTAACAACACTTAGACAGAAAGATGGTGCAATAGTGACGTATCTCATAATTCCCCAGTTCATTTCGGGACTCTTATAAGAAGCGCAAGTATATTTTGCTGTGCAAAAGGACAACTGGAAAACTGCTCATCAGGTGAATCACGCTCATGTGGTATAATCAGCTCATTAATGTGCCCACTCACAACAGATACTTGTTTCACCCGTTTAAGTTTTGTCAGTGCGTCAGAAGCGGGGGTCTGTCATTTATAAAAGTAGAGCAAGGAAAAAAGAGGAAACTACCACACAAATGTGGCTGTAATGTGGGCCCTCGTCACATGTGTGCGCAGTCTTATTTCTCTTCATTTCAGATATTCAAGAATGAACCACTTTTTTTCCTACACATCATGAGTCACTGATCTCTCAGTTTGATTCACTGTGTGATGTAAAGATGCAAGGGTCTATTGCATCTTTGCATCACACAGTAAATCAAACTGAGATGCCGGGTATGAATCCTTCTTTATTCCACTTATGGTAATTGTTCCATCTGTAGTTTCACTGCGGACTTGAAATGGAAGACACATTCTGCTGCCTCATAAAAAAACGTCATCAATCCGTCTTCCTCAACCATGGCAACAGGTACAGGACCAGACTGTGGTTGCCATAACAACTTCAACTTGGCACAGAAGGGGAGGATGCGGCACACTGCGTTCCCTTTTCTCTCGCCTCAAGCATTCCTTATCACTGCTCTCTGCAAATTATTTCGTTATTTGAAATACAGGTTTATAGAGAATTATAGCAATTCATCAAATACCGATTTCAAGCTTTTGGTGGCTTAAGCGCCCTGAAACACATAGAAGATTTAGTGTGAAAAGCTTTGGGATTTGCAACTAAGACATTAAGCTACTTATCATGTCAAACCCTAAAATCATGAGAACTTTTACTAAAAAAAAAAAAAAACCTTAAAAAACTTCCTTCAATATAAGAAAATTAACCCTGGAATGAAACGTCAAAGAGGGTTCACCATTTAAATGGAAAAGTATTGTTAATGGGAAAGGTATGCGACCACAGTGTAAGAATATAATATTAGGATACTCTGAGTCACCATTAGACCATCAAACAACAATGAGCAACGATAAAAAAAAAAAAAAACACACATCAGAGGCAAAGTTGTGAGGAGGATTACAAAGGACACACAGTTCTAACAAGAGTGAAAAATATAAATTAAGCCTTAATAGTTAAGCCTTAAAAAACTGCAGAACACCTTTTCCAAAGGATGTAAAACTGATGGGATGCTGACACTCTCCAGGACTCTTCTTTTGTCAAAGCAGGGAGGATCGCAGTTAACCAACCGCATCCTGCCACCTAAAGAACATCCCTCAGCTGGTTGTAGCTGGCAGACATTTTCTGCTCCAGTGTTCAACATGGGGTCTATAATCCAACCAGGAAAAAGAAAAAAAAAAAAACAACCTCCCGTAATTAGGTTGTTAGGAGGTCTCCAAGCACCAGATGGGGACTAAAAAGCTACCCCCTTTTACCTGAGACTAGCAGACAAGCAGAGACTAAAATGGCTGAACATATCAACGTTTCTCTTCCTGTAACCATCTAATGACCTGCAAGCTGTCCGTTCAAGCTGATCAATGCTGATTTCGTATCGCAAGAAGGGGGATAGTGGCATTAAATAAATCCATACCAAAAGCCTTTAAAAGAAAAACAAAGGGGAAAGAACACATGCACTCAGAGAGCCAGCATCTGTGCAGAAATGTAATTATAATGCATGCTTCTTTAAGGAAAACTGGGGAGTTTTAATAGAAATCCTAGGATCTGTGTGCATATGGACAGGAGCGTGACAAAACTGTATGCCTCTGAATTATATTTCAAGTCTTTTAATTTATGCACAACATTTAGAGACGACTGTCATTTTTCACAAAATAAAAATGTAACTCACCACCAAAGACATGGTGAGACGATAACATGATACTGAAAAAAGAAAGCTACTAAAAACAATAACCAAACTAAAACCAAATTTAAACCAAGTCTCATTCTGCTACTCTTAATTTGGAACTTAATTTGTCTCTTCTGGATAATAAATATAACTGTACATTTAAATGCGTGTCTTTTGCTCTCTGTGTTTCCAAGGATAACAGAGGAGACGCAAGGAAGGTTCCTACAAAGTTTGTAGATGTATTCTTATGACGATGCCCCAGATCAGACATCACCACAGATATACCATATGCCAGTGAGTGTTAAAAACGAAAATGACACAGACTCATTATCTAGTCTGCAAGTTAATGAGTCTGTGACTGCTGAAGATCCTTTGTCAACTAAAGATCTGCGTCCAACTGTGATCAGTTCAGTGATGCTGCATGTACGGGACTTCGACCCAGACATGTTGCTTGTCACGCCCTCCTCCATCATATCGAAAGAGGAACTGCTACCATCACAGTTCAATGCTTTCTCCACAAACATCTTCATGACTGCCCACCTGTGCTGGAGTTTGTACGTGAGTGCTGCAGCAAAGCAGCTGCTGACATGGGGGAACGATGCACGCAATGCAGCATTACTGCCAGTATGATTGTTTAGTCCTAAAACAGGAAGCATAAAAAAAAAAATGTAGAAAAAAAAAAACAGGATGGGGTACATGCTGAAGTGGCCACACAAATGCTCTGCATAGTCTCTGCAGTGTTTTTGGCAGGGGAGTGTGTGGTGGTTCGGTTACCAGGGCTGCAGCGCAGGTGACAAAGTTATCACTGGATGCAGCTCAAAGCTGGGGGCTAAAAGTAGCATCTGAGCACTGCTGTACACATTTGACAAACAGCTGAGCTGGTTGCAACCACAACACAGGATGTACAACATCTCCAAAACAGAAACCAACATGCGATATCTCAACTGACTAACTGAACGCAGCGCACTTTCACATGTGGTCAGAAAGATTCATTGGAAAAGCAGTTCATTAAATCCCCGTCTCCTTGTGCTAAAAATCATCTTCCAGCCAGGCATATGGTTTTATTCAGTCGACTTATATGACCCTTCTGAACTGAATTACAGTTGCTGACTCAGAAAAACACACTTCTTGTTTTTAAGCCAAACAATCCCCATTAAAAAGAGGTTTTACTTAAACTGTACAGGAGCAAACTTAGTTTCAAATAACAAGAGTTCATTCTCCACTCAGAAGGCTGATCACGTCATTTTTTTCTCTTCCTACTGGGAGAGGCGAAAAAGAACAGGAAGACACCAGAACAAAAGCACTGAATGTATTGCAACCGACAACAGCGTATACACAAAAGATTAGCTAATCTGTTATGACAAGGCTTTATGTGCCCAGTCTCCTCTGACAATGACCCTTTTCACACTGCTCTACCCCACTCTCCTTTATATAGCCACACTCAGAAAGAAAAAAAAAAAATACACTTTTGTTAATTTTACTGGAATGCGTCTAAGGTCAGTAATATATAAAGTGTAATGGGCATAAACTTAAAAAAAAAAAGTGTACATGAGTATTCTTGTAATAAAGAAGTTACATCTACCTAGAATGTTATAATTGCACATACAAATTAGCTCTCTTTTAAATCATTGGGTGTTGACATTGCACTGCAGTATAAAGCTTGTTTATATGCTACTGGTCAACATTTGTGTTAAACTCCTACTAAAAAGTAAATTTAAGAGGATTGTGATGGTGCAGAAGCAGCATAGTGGGTTCGTTTACTTGTTTTCCTGGTAACAGTGATTTTCCTGTAAACATTACATTTGAGAAATCTGTAAACAACACATTTAAGGGGCAACCTGACGCCTAAATCTGTTTATATCAAACAAACTATATCAGAACTGTTTAGAATGACCACACTGAGCGTTTTCATTTTACCGACTCGGTGCCAAAGAGAAAAGATAAAAAGTCCATTTCAACAATCTCACATGGGGTTGCCTGTTAAGCTAGAAAGCAGTCAGAGAGGTCAAAGCCCCGGTCCACATGCCAGCTGTTCCAGCTCTGTCCTACTGTCTATTTATACAGCAGCAGATGGCAGTCAGTGCTTTGCATGCCGACAGACTGTCAGTGACAGGAAGGAATGGACAGATTTCAGCTGCCCGATCTTTCCGCTCAACTCCAAGCCAAGCCATACATTGCTCCCAGCTCGCAGGCACTGATACCTTACTAGGATTGCGAGTGCCTCTGACATTAGCAGCTCAGGCAGTGTAGGATAACAACGACTCGAGATGTTTCTAGAAGCCACCAGGCAAAGAAAACATGCAAAGCTAGCAGCACTCCATTCAGAGGCCAAACAATCAGAGAAGTACAACAAACGGGGAGACCAGTTAACCTCCTAGGTGATGACCTGGAGGTGTGTGTGTGGGATAGTGGCACAGAGGGATAGTGCTATGATGGAAGAGCTGAATCATCAATCTATAAACTCATGAGTGAACGTCACCTTCATCGTGGACATACAGTATTTCCTTTTTATTTGCTAAGTGTAAACATTAATATAATACAGGATCTTTAATTGGTGTTTTCAGATATGATCATGGCTCAAAGATGCTGTGCTTCACATGGATAAGAGCCGAGGAGGATGTTTTCCTCTTTGCAGGTGCTTCCTCAAAAAAGGTCAGACGACCCCCCCCCCCCCCCCCCCCCCCCCCCCCATCCCCATACACACACACACACACACACACACACACACACACATCCTGTGTCAAGAAAAGCCAGGCCACAATCATCTTAGTTTTAAGAGTGTGACACATTCCTGATAAAAAATAACTGCTGTTGAGTTTTTTTTTAAATTATGAATAAATTGGATTTAATTGCAATAAAAGTGGATTGCAACAGAACTGAACTACATTTAATTGGGCTACACTGAGTGTACAAAGTCCACCTGGCCAGTAAAACATAAAACATGTGAAACAGGTCTGGTAGCCCTCCCATTCACAGACATTTTCACCGGTGCAGAACAGGCTGAACCAATCACGATGGGGACGGCTTTATGTGACGACAGACACAGGAGAGTCCATGAACCGCAAATCAAAACAGCCAAGAAGACAGAAAGAAAAACAAGACAAAGAAATGCCTTGGATCAAGGAAGTCTCTTTGCAAAATGCCATCACAGGTGTTCCTACTTGCAAAGCTTCATGTTTTTGCAAAGAGACTTGCTAGAAGTTTTGAAAAGTTCTGAGTCACCAAGGACAAAACCGAAGGCTGGAACCAGATAAGCTGGTTCCAGCATTCGGTTAGGGTGCCTCCTGGATGTCTCCCTGGGGAGTTGTTTCAGGCATGTTCAACAAAGAGGAAGCCCCAAGGCAGACCCAAGACACTGGAGAGATTATCTGTCTCAACTGGCATGGAAATACCTCAGTTCCGCCTTGGAAGAGCAGGAGATGGCCGGAAAGAGGAAGGCAACCCAAAAGGATAAGCACTAGTTAATAATAGTGATACACAATTTTGAAAATACAGTAATTGGCTACTTCTGCATGGCCCACATGGATACCAGGCATTTTTTTTTTTTTTTAATATAATCTTCTTAAATATAATCATCTACTGCTGTTTGTGTAACCGGGAGAATAAAAAAAAATCTAGGATGCAGTGATGAAATTAATATTTTAGTTAACTATATAAGCAAAGAAAGTATGTGTGAACCCAGTATATTAGGCTTTACAAAAAAACCTGATACACGACAGCAAAAGTCACTCGTAATCCAAAGATTTTACATACAAATTCAGTAAATCAAATGCACCAATGTGTCAAATCACACAATTAAAACAAAAACTGCATTCCTCAAGGAAAGGGTTTAACAGAATTATGACTAGTTTATTTGCAAAAAACAAAATTCATATTCAAGGATTTTATAAATAACAAAGAATTGCATCTATTTAACATTTAGCCCTTCAGGAAAAAATGGGTGTTCCCACCGTTACGGTCAAATATTTTTTCAAAAGTGTATTAAAAAGGCACTGGTGTACGTCCAAACATGGACACGAACAAGGTGTCATGTTGTCTCAATTCTAGTCATTTCTAAATCAGTTCAACTTTGATTCCTAAAATTGCTCATAATCCAAATAACAATATTCCTTCACATAAAAGATCATAGAAAATCCACTTATAGCAGAAAAGAGTTATAAAGCTTTACCGCAATAAACGCTGATTTTAAAATCAGTAATACATGACTTAAAAGATAAACATCTTGCCCCAGAAGGCTTCCCAAATACTGCCATCGACGGTTATCAATAAATTCAGAGAAGGGAGTACTTGTTCCAAATCTGCTCGTGACTGAAGAGTCTCTCCAACTTGGTTGAAAACAGCATGCAGATGACCATATGATGCGAGCAGAGCAGCTGAGTGAGAACAACAGTGTAAAGCAGGCTGTGCAGGGAGGCGAACACGCAGAGCGCCTTGCATTCACTGCACACAACGGGCGCCCATTTTACAGAGCAGTGACCTGAATTTTTCTGAACTTGCTTCCACTCAGCCAGTAAAGTCTCACTTTAAATGCTTTTAGGCTTTATATAATCATGACATCATGAACAGAGAGCGGGCACTAGAATCTGTGGAAAAATAAAATTGAACAAAAACAAAAAAAACAAAAACAAAACATCATCTTTGACTTATACTTCACAATATTTCAGAAGACTGACATCTTTTCATCCATGTTCTGTTACTGTGTGTATCCTCCACTGATCTTAATTAGCTGCAGAGCATTTAAAGAGAAGGAGGAGAAATTTCACTAATATTATACTGCCAACTACTACATGTTTTACTCATGTTAATGCGCAATGAACGGCACATCCACCAACAAGACACCCGTAACTCAGCTTCAAATTTCCCAAAAGTGGGAAAGTCCAGCCGTTTAAACTTGGCCTAGGCACCGAATTGTGGACCAAGCCAGGAGTGTGATAAAATGAAAACAACCATACCATTATCTTCTTTTTAGTCCTTGCTTTCATCACCAAGTCAAGGACAAATGTAGGCTAATGTGAACACGCATCTGAAGAACAAGTGAAAACTCTGTTGGTAGTGTGCCACGGATAAACTGATTGAAGTAATGCATATTTAATGATAAATAAATCTATATCAAGCCACATAAGCTCACGTGGATGTAACCTCCATTAGCAGGTCAGGTTGTACAGGATCAAGCATTATGCTGCTTCTCTTTAGGCCTATGGAGCACCGAGCCAAAGCGCTTGTTTACATTCTTAAGCATCACACAAAACCAGCAGCGAGACAACAAGTCCAAACTCTCGACCAGAGTCACAAGGGACCATCTTCAAAGATAAGAAAAACAAAGAGTGCTGCAAGTGATGATCTGCCTCCACCACGGAGATCTTATCTCAACATCAGCGAGCCAGCTTGGAGGCTCAGGAGCGAATGAGAGAGCCCGAATCCACAGAGCACAAGGGCAAGCTCTCTCAAAATCTGAAAGTGGTGTTTTTCTTGATTTTATTTCATTTGTTTAAATCTCTGGAGGAGTAAGTGCCACATAATTACTGCGCTAAATAACAGATGCAAAAGCAGCAGCTCTGTTTTCTCTTCAGATTCAGCACATCTGCTTTAACTCATTTTATCAGTCACTCTTTGTCAGCATGGCAAAAAATACAAAAAAATCTTATCATTCTCCGCTGGGCGACTATGTGATGCTGCCTCACGCTTTCCTACACGTGAACAGCGCTCATGCACGGCTTTTGCTGTTGCTGCTGCCATGGCTGCGCTTACGTCTCCCTCCCCCTCTTGCGTCAGCTTCCATGATATCCCATATTTCCAACAAAAGGATCATTCAGATGCCACTGAATCCATTCACAGACTGATATTAAAGTACATCTTTAAAAGCTCAACAAAAAGTGTAAAAAATGGCACATGAAAGGTGCATGAAAGAAAAAAAAAATACATGTGATGGTACTAAATCAATCTAAAGCGCTGATCTTCAAGCATTCTGATTTGATCAAAATAGTTGCTGTTATGGGTTGTTTTGACAAATGTCAACCGAATATGTTCCTCTTGAATACAAAGTTTGGTGGTAGAAAGTGGCTAAAAAAGAAGAAGTTGTTTTTTTTTTTTTTTAATTCTATAGTTGGCATCTAAAACTTACCAAACACACTTTTCTTTAGAGCTCAAGAATCAGACTTAGTCAAGAAAAGTCCTTCAGCATCACTGGCTGAACAGTATAGGTTACTGCTTAACTAAACTGGCATTTCAAATAAATGAATAAATAAAATTAATAAACAACTGATTAGATGAGCAAACATAAGCTGTGCAGTTAAAATTAGTTTGGTCACAAATCGTAAACCATTTCATCATAAGAAGACATTATGGCGCTGCTGTTCTGACTTCTGCCACGAAGAATACAAGCCAGTATTCAGACAATCCTTACCATCTACGACCCGTTAAGGTTTCTCCATTTCAGTACACTTGTTTCAGTGACATGTAGAAAGCCCAACCGTGGCTCTGTGAAATGCTTCGGTACATAGAAGTGGTGACAGATTATCTGAAAGGATGTTTAATGCCTTACTGAAGGTCTGATTGTTTGAATGTTAAGTGATAATAAACTGTGCGCTCTCTTTTCTTTATAAAACTTCTAGTCAGATTATTCCCACCACTGAAGCCCCTATGAACATGCTGCCACAGAAACCTCTACAAAATGAAGCCTTTTCATTCACGTCAAATATAGAAGATGAGTAAACGCACAACGCAGAATTGAACATTTTCACACACCTAAAGACCATCTTGAGCATTTTTCTGATGCAAAATACACAACATTAATGTAGGACTCGAATGATTTGGCATATTGTATAAAAGTCATTATTGTATCTTACGTCGCCATTGTTTTAACTCCAGGCAGGCTGACCCGCTGCTGCTTAAGTTACATTTTTGACTTTTATTATTTTGGCTTTTAACCCAGTTTGAGATTTTGACTTTATTCTTTCAAGATTGCAATTTGTTTTCTCTTTCTATCTTATTATTTTATTTTGATTTGATTTTAGTTCTCTTGGTGTTCAGCACTTTGGCCAACAGTGGTTATTAAGTGCTTTATAAATAAAATTGAGTCGAGTCATTTGAGTACCAGCGCACCGAGTTCCCACGTGATTAACAGAAAACAACACATGTTTGAAAGGGGCTTAGCATCAGTGTCAACAACTCGCACACCTCCGTGTCAGACAGCTTCTCGCAACACCGACACCAAAAACATACATCAGGAGAAAAAACTGTAGGACATAATGAGGCAAACCAGAGCACAAGGTGGTTAGAATAAAGAGTATGTAAGAGAAGAGACGCATTCATTCATGATGTTTAGTGGGAGATGTTCTGGATTCCTGCTAGACTACTGGCGTCTGCCTCGCTTTTAACACCCACCCCATCAACAATTACACAAACTCTGTCATTTTCTTTTTATTACTGTGCTGTCAAAGGTAGTGAACAGTGAGTATTCAGGACAACATGCATCTGTGTCTCTTGCCCGACAGTCTCGTGAGGTGGAAAACGCTGACAATAGACGCGGGCATCTGCCCGTCGTCCCTCATCGATAAAGAGAATCTATGAGCCTGAGCTGTGAGCAGAGCATGTGTTGCTCCAGAACAATCTGGAGGTGACGGGGAATACAACATCCTGAGTGGGTGTATCTGTGTTTGTGCACACCCAAAAGGGTCAGAGGGATTACAGCAGAAGGGCGTGGCGACCTCAAGCAAGCCGGTGGATTATTGGTCCTAATCGGGTCAATCAGCCATGTTGCCCAAGGTTCAGCATAGGGATGACCATCTCTCAAACGAGCCTATGTTCCCCGCTTTTGTCACGAGTGTTCTCTTCAACGCAATAAAACCCATTCATACGAGGTAGGTTCATTGTTGCAGCTGCGGCGATAGCCTCCTCTGGTGTGCAATTGACACTTGAGCTGAGCTGATTCCTCCCTGCAGCGTGTTTGTAAGGTCATCATCCACTTAGCTCTCATTGAGAGGACGCTGCACAATTATATTTGATAGGTGAAGGTTTAATTGATGTGGTGACCTTTTGCTTTTGTCTATAAATTTGTCATTCAGTTTACTTTAAACAAGGGGATACAGTAAATCCCGCTCCTGAAAGCATGGCTTTGTATCTTGTAAGTAACTGGTTTCTCTCGATAAAATATTAATAACACCACCCCGAACACGGTGCAGCTCCCCTAGTTGAAAAAACGATGAAAGTGAGGACAGGTTCTGTAAAAAATAAATAAATAAATAAAATAAACAAATCTATCCATCACATTTGGCCTTGCATTCAGTTTCTGCTCACTGGGTGAAAAAGAACATAACACATGGGTTATATAACAACACAGGGACTGTAGCGATGAACAGCTCAGCCAAGACGAAGGCTGTGAGAGAGCTAGATTTATTCAACATCTGAGGCACCAATACGAATCACTGCAACTGGTCTTCACGTCTCGCCATCATAATTGCATTCGCTCTGATATGTTTTTGAGCCTTTAATGAAAGAAACCATTGCTTACGTCCAGTTTGCCTGTAGAGGCCATGCACACTGGATAATCAATTTGGCGCCCCTCTGCCAGCACCCTATTCCTTGACAACCCTCTGAGCGTGATGAAAAGAAGAGCGAAGGGGGGGGTAGTATATCCTGCTCTTGCCCCCGAGCCCCGTCTTTCTCTGCACTGTTGACACATTCATGCAGACGGACACATATGCCCTTGAGTCAGTCACAATAGGGGGAGTGTCACGTCCTCACGCCCACATCGACCAAACACCTAGAAGCTGACCAAGCAGCTCCTGAAACATGCCGTTTGTGCCAGGCAACTTTCAGCTCTATTTAAATCCAGATACCTCCTAACAGCACACAAATACAGATATACTGTCGGCATGGTGCTTCGCCAGGACCATCTTAGCACTTACCCTGATTCGGGCAGTTTATTTCACCGCTTATAAATAGGCTTTGAGATACTGCGCATTGAATTACAAAATGCTGCTGGACTAGGGTGGTTGTAATTTTTCTGTGGTTGTGTTACTTGCATCTATAGTTGATCCTAACATCAGCATTTAAACAGTTAATAGCCACTTTTTAAGCCGATTAGAAGCAATTGGTGGATAGTCAAGGCCTACCAATATATGGTCTAATGAGTTCAAAGTCATAATATTAAAGCAAGCAGTCTTTTGAAATGCTGCAAAACAAAAATATGAAATTTGGCATGTTTTCATTAACAGGCTCCAAGTGAACAAATTAGCTGTGTAAAGCTTGTACATCACACAGCGCTGTAATGAACAATAAAACAGTGTGATGGCAGAAAACTAGAAACAAAACTCCAAGGAGAAAAGAGCATTAAAAAAAAAAAAAAAAACCTAGTTGCTTTAGCCATAAGCAATATAGGAATCAGAGAGTGCTTTTTCAAGATTTGGCAAACTGTAATTGAACTGTAATTTTGTTCATATCAGCTGATAGTGGCCATATTTCATCTCTGAAAGTGGTCACAGCTCATCAGTCATGTGATTAGTTATGAGAGAAAACATTAAGGAGGTGCTTGAAGGTCCTCTTCTGTACAGTGAATCGTTTTTTTCCTTATGTTGCTTTTTCCATCATTTTAAACTAATGTGACGCTTGAAAATACACAAAGTGATGGAAACCTAACACAGGGAAAGACAAAACTAAATCAAACGTAACAATCATATTTGGGACAATGCAAAAAAAACAAAAACTGCTGTTGGACTGCTTACACTAAAAACCAAGGCAGCTGACCTTGCTTGCTACATATAGGATAGATAGATATAAAGGGTCAGATTTTTAACTGCATAGCAAATGACCACATGGACAAATACATGTTAAAGCCTCTAGGTATTGTTCGGCCTCTCAGCATCCAAATAAGACGGCATTCTCAGCATACCATCTGCAATGAAGTCCTGATGAAGGGAGAGTATGGCTGCCTGCCAGCCTCCCTTTCTGCTCTGCAATCTGCCTTTGCGATTGGAGGTAGAGTAGGCAGTGCTGCAGCCTACTCCTTTCCCCTCGCTCACACGCCCGCTGACTAACCACCCCAAAAACACTGCATACGCCACTGCAGCTCTGCCACAAACCACAAGTCACCCTCCAGCTCCTTTGGGTGACATTGGAATAATGAAAACCCAGAAGATATGGACTAAAAGTGCTGGGGATTTAACACAAAGCCTCTCCTTGGTTAGAGTGTGAGAGATAAAGAACGAGTGAGCCATATCTAGTCGGTACAGTTAATCTTATGGAAGATTCATATGGGTTTAGTCTAATGAAGTTGAGGCGGCTGACAGACAAGACTCCAGGAAAGTTAGGAGAGGCTACTGACAGAGCAAGTTTCTGCTGTCACATATCATCTTATTACTAGGTAATTATACTTTTTCCTGCTAACGTCTCAAGTACTATGTTCACTCGCCAGCTGATGGGACACATGCCACAGTCATAAGTAAGAAGGCTGCCAACACTTCACAGCAGCTGATGACTTACGGTCACAAGCAAGCAGCCTTAAAACACACATTCAATCTTCCTCTCGCTCCGTTATTGTTAATCCTTTTAAATATTCACCGACTCCACCAGAATACGTATCAGTGAATCACCTTCATATATTAAACTAGGCATGACTGAAATCTCTTCATGAGAAGCTTAATATGTATAATCATTAAATATTAACATGTAATACACACGTGTATATTGTGAGAGCACATATAGCTGCTTATTAGCACTTTTTAGGAATACTGCAGCTTTGATTTAAGAAATCATGTGTGTGCGACAAAATCACAAAGCTTCTATGCCTCTGACTCCAACAAAACCTTTGGCATTCGCACATGAACACTTACTGTATATCAATATGTTGTCAAAAGTGAGTCAAACCTGTTAAAAACGGCAACATGATAAATGTATAAATAATACCAAACTAACCACTATCATTTCAGAAGATACACGACAGCAAAATTAAAAAACAAAAAGAAACACTGTTCATCTGGTAGATTATAAACGGATGCCGATAACATTTATTTGCCTCTAACCAGCTCTGCTAAAGTAATTGTTTGTGTACATTCAGAGATAAGTAATCATGAACCACACAGCAACACACAAAGCTATGATAAAACACCAACTGGGCGATGGAGCGTGGATGAAATGGGGGTCATGAAAAGTTATGCTGTGTGATGACCCTTGGGTCTACCAGCATGAAAAAAGGAGCATTTCCCACAGAGACTCCTCAGGGATACAGCCCCCTTCATCAGAGGAGGAGGAGGAATTTCACTCTGTAAGCCTTTTATTCTCTTTCAGGCCGTTTGTCCCCAACCATCCACTATTCAGTTTGCCTATTCTGCTGTTCCCTGCAAAGAGGAGGACCGTGAGGCAAGATGTGCGGTACACCAAACTTTCCTTACCAGGCTGACCTTCACAAATTCAAGAGGTGGTGTTTTTGGTTTGCGTGGGGGTGCTTGTGTGCATGCCAGTCGGCTACTTACTTGTGGTGTTGCCTTGCATCTGAATGATACATTTCGAGTCTTTGCTGAGCTCCCTGGAGTTGAAGGGCCGAACTCTGACGGCAACTTTTACAGATGCCCCTGACATGTTTGCAGGTCTGGACCGTTGAACCGTCTCCCTTTAAGATTGCTTGGTTTTCCTCCTGAAATTTAAAAAAAAAAGGGGAAAAAAGAAACAGACAGGGTAAGTTGTATGCATCAGAAAACAACAGAGCAGTGGGTATTCCTACAAAATAAAAGTATATCAAAACACAACGAAGCATACTCTAACAAAATATGATTATGGCATTTACTCAATGCGTTTCAAGCATAACATAAATGCTTTACTTCATCAACTCGCTACCTTCCCGTGGGTTTAGTCTCTGTTTAAACTATACATCTCCCACCCAGTGACTCCACAGCTTAAATATCCATGTTTTTCCATCTCTTTGCAGTCAGCCATACTTGCTGAAGCATACGCCCATGAAATTCAATCCAGCCTTTTAGGTGTGGGCTACAGCGGGACGGCGAGCCGGGCCTGCCAGCTTCATCTGGCACGGTTCAACCCGTGCAGGGAAGAAAACAAAAAACAGAAAACCGTTTTTAACTAAAATGGTCAAATTAAATTCGCCGACGCTGGGAAGCGGGCCAATCCTCAGCTGATGCACGCATGGAAAGTGTAACACGCGTATATTACCAGCACAGACTGAACACATTGTTCACGTTTACCCTTTTCGAGAGAGTTACACCAATTCGACAGAAGAAAAAAAAACACTTTTAGCTGCAATTTTTATCTTTTTTTTTTTTTTGACGATATTGTTAATTGCTTCGTTTTCTACGCGAACTAGCGTTTAGCGGCTCCGGCGTCAATATACCAGACACGGCACCGAAATTAATCCCTTAAGTGTCAACAATGATCCAATACGGACAAAATAAATAAATAAAAAAAATATTGTTCTTATTAAGTGACGCTATGCAGACTACGATTTTATTGCGAATAAAAAACGTGTTTGAAACCAGCGAGATATAACAGTAACTATTATTACAGACATGCACGTACAGACATTATAGTCGACACGGACAACTTCTCACCAGCAAACACGAAATCGTAACAACACCTAGCGATCAAAACGAACCAAAATAACAACTAAATAGCCCGTACTTACGTTTAGAGCCTCGCCGATGCGAAACCACTGGACAGCGGTGAGAACTAACGCTAGCTTGCGGGGTTCCGGATGTGTTGCTTTTATTAATCAGAAACTGCGTAAAACAGGACAACCACATCGTCCGTGGAAAACACCCATTATAGCGGTATCCTCCGCTGGACGGGTTTCTGGAGAACAAACCCTTAACGCAGTTTATTGTCCCGAGGAAAATTGATAGCGGACGCCTATCTGCACACCAGCGAAAATGGAAATCGATAGATCGCCTTGATTTACCGAAGAGATTACGTCAACTCCCTCTCGGCGCGTTGAGCGACAACACAACGGACCATTGAACGCAAAGACACCTTTGACTAATGCGCCGAGGAGCCAATAGGTAGTCTCTAAACAGGGAAGTAGGCGGAACCTCTCGCCATTTTTCAACCGTGACGCCACACTGCAGGATTTCTGCCCACCGCTCCCCGCACCGATGTCGCCGCATGACCGAGGATGACCGAGAGGAGCGCCCCACAGCGGGCACTCGGGAGTACTACAGCTCCTTTAACTATCGATAACTTATTTTAAGCAATTTTATAACCTAATGCAATCATGTACAGTTTACTGTGAAATCATTCAACCAAACTCAGGTTCAAGGAGTCTAGAGGCTGGTTTTATCAAATAAAATCAAACAAAAATTGATTGAAGAAGGTAGAATGTGTTCTGTTCTTACATAAGGAGTTAGAAATTAGGTTTAAATCTAAGCTTTTGCTGTTTAGTGAATGTTGTTCCATTAGTCCAAGTACGTTGAGAAATCTGAGGAAAAACACAGTGACGAGTTTTGAAATAATGTCTATCATTTATTTGAATTCAAAATTCTAACTTGCAAAAAAGGTATGTAGTTCTAGGAAATCACCTTTCGAAGTTGAGGGCAGTCAAGGTCAGGTGAGGTACAGTGCCGCTTGAAGGTGACCATCTAAGGTCAAAACGCTCTCAAAGGATGGCATCTGCGAGGCCTCCGACATTCTCTTATGAAGCCCCACACACATTCAGAACTTCAATGCACTGAATTTAACAGAGGAAATGCATCTAAAAACATTACTCATAACACAGTCTCTTTCATGTACTAGAAAGATGCCAACTTTAAGGTTTTGTTCATCTAGATCTTCAAAAAGGTGACTCTCGCATATTTACTTTTAAAGCATAAACAGCATAGGTAAGCTAATCATTTTGTGTCGTCTTCACCACAATCTTGACAGAGAGAAATCAAGGCCAACAGTTTTTACAGAACCTACGGACTCCCAAAAGTATTGTACTCCTCGCCACTCGTCCTCAAGTAAGTCTTTTAATAAAGCCAACAGAGAGTAAAACAAAAAAAATTAATCATCGAGGAAGATGATCAATGAAATTAATGTAAATGAGGTGCTGCTAAACCCGTTTAGTGGAAAGATTTTTTTATATCATTCTATTGCATCAGAACTACTGCTAAATATGTGCAAGTATTTTGATACATACACAAACTCATGACAAAAAAGCTTAAAAGTCTTCACTTTATTATGTTTTGCTTTTAGAACCATGATAATGGTTTGAGACAAAAAGGGTAAATGCAAATAAAATCAAATCAGCCCTCCCCCCATCCCAATTCAAAATGTTTTTGTTCTCATTGGTAGTAGTGACTTTGAATTCAGGCATTTTGGACAGATCAAATCCCTTCATGATGATTAGGAAGCCAAACATCTGTGATGTGGTTCTTAGAGAAGCCGCCCTCCCTGCTTCTCTCTCATCCAGGCGTGGATCCTCTCCTTCAGTTCAGGCACTGCAGAATTAAGAGGATGATCACTAGTTGAAGAATGAACGCTCGCAAACAGGCGGCACATTCACGTTTTAACAATTACTGATGTAAAGAGCCTTCATCGAGGTTACCTGGCTCTAGCATGCTCTCTGTAAGTGGTTGCCTGTTGAATGGGTCAGTGGAGGAGTTGAGCAGGTGGCGCAAGATGATGGCTCTGTCCATTACATTTCCCGAGGGCAGCATAACAGGGTCGGTCATAAGTGTGTCCATCAGAGGGTCTGTGGCAAAGCATTTTACAGATAATTAAGAGAGAAAAGTACTGGAATATGAAGCAACAAATATTTATTAGACAGTCAAGTGTCATGCTTTTACACTGGCCCCTTTATTTCACTACAAGTAACACTACTGTCAACCCTACAAATGGAAGAACAAACACGCATATCAAAAACATAAATTAATATTCAATAAAGCCTTTTGAAGAGCATTTGATGAAGTGCACCCGTTAATGAAATGTCACAAGGCTGTTAAAGTAGGGTTTATGGGTTACAAAAATAAAACGTGGTATGCGAGATTGTAACCACAAAGACAGCTGATACATGCACCTCCTGTATGGCACACTCCCATCAACCTCGGTGGGCTGGGAGGCATATCTGGGAATCAAAGGAGGAATGCAGACTGCATTCTCTTTCTAGATCATATTAAGTCTGTGGTTACAGGGCAGCCTTTGCTCTAAGCCATCTATATGATCTGTATGAGCTGTAAAATCTGTTGGAAATGTTTGAAATTCTATGACAATTTTGACCCTCGGTGACTGGCCCGGGGTCACACTCGAGCGACTTTCTCCCTGAGGACACAGATTCAGTAAATTATGACACATTAATATGGGGACCACCATTTTCTCCCCATTTACACCTAATTCATTTTATTTAAAGCTTTATTTGTCTACATTATCTTTCAAATCTGACTTAAGATAAGCAAATAGTTGTATGGATCTTGTAATTAACATGTCATTTTCAGTTGAGCAGTGGGATGTTATTACACTGTGACAAAGAGAGGATGCTTCTTAACCCACTGCAAGTCAGCTGCCAAGAAACAAAGTGTCACATCTGAGAAAAGTACCTTTGAACTCATCCGGTGCATCACTATAGTCCATTTCAGACTGGGAGTTCTTGGCGACTATTTCTTCCACCTTCTCGGATAGCAGCTTGAATTTTTCAATGGCGATAGAGGACTTAATACCAGCTTTCCTCATCTTTGAGATCACCTCCTCAAATAATTCACGGCTGTATGACCGCTGCAAACATGTGGAAAAAGGAGAATTTACCAAAAAAAACCTTTGAGATGAGGATTCAGTAACTCACTTTGCACATTTTAATATGAACAATACTGATAAAACAGAGGATTAAATAGTGTGTCATTGATGCTACATAATTTATATGATGATTATTTATTAATTAA
Organism: Xenentodon cancila; assembly: GCA_014839995.1. Lineage (NCBI taxonomy): Eukaryota > Metazoa > Chordata > Actinopteri > Beloniformes > Belonidae > Xenentodon > Xenentodon cancila. Next base: position 20,896,308 of record CM026204.1, on the reverse strand, counting down.
ATAAGTAGGACTTTAAAAGCAACTTTGGGGCTATATTTGACTAAAACCAAAATGTAGATTTTAATAAAAGGCCGTGGTGCTGAGGCTGGAAAAGATTATAACTCACGATAACTGCTGCAGCTATTAAATATCAGTCTTAAGACAAAACCTATTTGTGATGAAATGTAACTTGTTTTTTTTTGGCCTCCATCAGTGCCTACCTGATCATCTGCAATTGCTTTAGCGAAGCGGGCACAATCTAGCTGCAGGTAGATGTCGGTCAGCTGGTCTAAAAGCTTCTTGGGCTCAAAGCCATACTTTTCGGGGTTTTCCACCTTTAGGTCCCGGCATTTGGGCCCACAGAGCTGCTGAAGGTTAAAGTTCAGCATAGCAGCTAAACGAGGCCCCAGCTCCTGTTTGCAGAAAACGTAAAATACTTTGATCAAGTTCATTAAAATCATCAGGTTAAAAGTGTCAAATCTGTAGTTGAACAGCAACACTTACAGGCCTGAGGAAAGGCTTCTGAACCTGCTTAGTGAGGATGTGGAACATTTCGACCGTTTCTGTAGCCAGGGCCAGATAGGAGCGAGACACCCGCTCATCCTGAGTCAGCTGGGACTGGCGGCTCTGCTGCTGCTCCTGAAAGGTTGCAGGACAACACGAGCGATGTTTCATTCTGTAACTTATGCACAAATATAACCTCTACATAGAAAACTGACATGATCGGGAGACTTTTAAAAACCAGTGCAGAAGTACCCTTAAGAATAGGCCTGCTGAGGGTTGTTCAGTTCCAAAAACGTAAATCCAAAGAAAATGCGAAGAAAACAAAGACGGCAACAGCCAAATTCAAATCCAAGGCTTCTTCACAGTTCATGGCAGCAGTTACAGTTAAATTAGATGATATCAAGCTACAGCTTCTAACCCCCGTAAAATTTACTTCAGGTTTTGTTTATTTACGTTTGTCCCCCCAAACAAAGGAAATATTTTTTACTGCGGCCTGAAAGCACACAAATTTGGATGATTTAGAACACGACCCCATAAAGCTGAGCACAAACCCTAGACAGCTGCTCCCACTGCTCCTTATTCTTCATCTCCTCTTGAACTTCATGGATACGCTTCAAGGACTCAAGGCTCTCGTCCAGCAAGAAGGTGGTGTCGTTAATCAGCATGTTGATGTAGCGCACAAACTGCTTGCCAGAGCTAGAAAGGAGCGAGACCCAAAAAGGGAGAAAAGATTACATTTGAAGCAAAAGTAAACTTTTGAATTTGTTAACTTATTCGCCAACTGCAAACTCACTTGAACTCCTCCATGAAGGTGCCATGATGAGCAATATTCTGCCAGAGACTCTTGAAGATGGTGCTGATATGGTACCGAATAGTGAATTTATCATAGAACTCGCTGGTAGCACCAGTGTGCTCAACATCTAATGAGAGAAAACAGCAGGATCACAGCTGAAGAGTTAAAAAAAACAAAAAAACAAACAAAACACCTAACTGCATAAATGTGTCAGCTGTTTAAGAACATTTTGATGTTGTTATTTAAAAAGTACCAGTATGCGAGTACAAGCCTACAGTCATGCTCGCTTTGAGGAATCATCTCAGTAACGAGAGCACCATTGCTATGAGCAGCAGAAACATGTTCACGTTTAAAACTAAGCTGAATCAGGACACGGCTGTCGATTCAGCGCCGTGACCGCCTCCGTTTCCAGCATATTGGCACATAATTTTTGACGCCCCCGATCCACCACTGCATTTACTCACAGGATAACAATGTGCAATGAACGCGCATCAGTATCAATTTGAACCAACTGTATGAAAAGACCTTAGTTCAAATTACTGAGGTTTATGTGCATTTGCTTAAGAATTGCAGGACATTTCTCTTTACATTATTGCCTTATGTAATTGAGGCTTTTGAGGTTCGCTCATGCACAACAGATCTGGACTTCATCACCTTGATTCCTCCGATTTTCCGCAATACAGTTCTAGATAAACTGGTGTGAAATCATTGTCCTGTCACATGAACAATTAATTTGGTATACAGAAGAGTTCATGATCATTTCAATCAAAGCTAAGTGCCCAGGTATCACGGTCCGTGCAGATTAAATGTGAATCGTGAGAAATAACCACTTTAATAAAAAAAAAAAACAAAAAAAAAAAATACACTGTACATAAAATTCACCTGTGTAAAACTTCATGAGAGCAGGGACCAGGTGTTTGACAGACAATGGGTGATTCTCCATCATTTCTGAGAATCGCTGAGTTCGAGGCTGTACAGCAGGGTTGGTGACAAACAGCACCTCCACCAACTTGGCAATAAGGTAAGGGTTCCTGATGTAGCTCTGATTGCAGATGAACACCACCAAGAATGTGACAATGTCTCCAATGCACGGCTCATATAAAACCTGTGGGGAGTACCTGGAATAAAGGAGGTGGTGAAGAAGAGGACCAGATGAAACCAATAGAACTGTTATTAACTTTGAAAAATATCAAACCTGGCTTTACCTTTTCAATGCAGATATTGATTAATTGTGCAAATATTGCAATCATGCATACAAATGAACTACTCTGACATTTAAATTTAGTTTTTAAGAGAAGCTACATATATTGCAGATAAAATAATCTAATGGTATGAAGATCTCTAATAGATCTTTGTTTTTCTTTACCTTTTTTTTTGGTCCTCACATTTTATTCAGAACTCTGCTGTACTTTAATTTAAACAAAGGTTGTAGAAAGAATGTTTCTCTTATGGCGTACCGTTTTATATTTTAAGATGTGTAACAAAGAAAAAAAAGTTAGGGATCATTTCTTGGGGGGACGTAGATCAGTTAACTTTTATTTGGGTTTTATTTATAAGAATAAAAATCTCTTTCGTAGTAACCTGGAACCTTGTTAAATTTACAGTAAGAGAAATTGAAGGTCCCGCAACCTGGTGAGGTTTTAGATAAAATGTAACAGTAATTCACAGTAAATGTTTTATTATAAAAATTATTTTGTATTATAGAGCTTTTAGACTATTTAATTCTTTCCAAAAGGGTATTGACTACCTGAATCAATCCTAATGTATATGCTTCTATGCCTTGAAAATTTAAATTGGTGGATCATTAAATAAAACAAGTGGATGACTTACTGCACAACAAAAAGCAGAAACTCTGCTACATCTTCAATGTAAAACTCAGGCAGAGCAGCAAAGCTTTTGGGAATCTCAGGGTTCAATGGTAGGGTAATGCTGCAAAAAAAAAAAAAAAAAGGGAGGAAGAAATATACAAATACATACATGCAAAAAGAGCATAACAAAACTGACTGAAGAAAAAGATGTCATATTGATTCATTTTATGTCAATATCACGACCAACGACAACATGGCATGTCAGCAGTGCGCTGACTCACTTGGGGTAGGCAGGATCCACCATGCGAAGAATGAGCTGGATGACAGTGCTGTAAAACTGCAGACATCTGCGGAGCAGGTTCTCATCCAGAAGGCCCACGTCAGCGCAAGCTTTGGCTCGCACCAGTTTCTGACAGAAGAAAGTCACATACAATGAAGATCACGTCTTTGTAAATATGTCCAGCACCAAGTCCTGCATGTTTCAGCATTAAAATAAAAGACCCAATGAAAGAAAGAGTGTGATCATGTACATGGTCTTACCTTGAGCTGGGTTTTGCATCGTTTGAGCATTTCTCTGTGGCGACTAGCCAGGGGAGAATCTTTCCACTGGCTCTCACTGTTTTTGAGCTCCTCTACAGTTCTAACATGTGAAACAACACTATTAATACATATAAACAGTAAATATTACAATCACGAGTGTGCATGCATACCTGTTAAGTTCACGGATGGCCCGCAATCTGCGGATGTAGCGTCTGCAGCCAGGCAGGATGGACAGATGGTGGGTGTGAAGTGTCAAGAAGAAGCACTCGGTAGGGAACTTGGGTTCTGAGAACTTGGTGGGATCTTCATCTGTCCACATTCAGATGAAAGTCATTATTCAATATTTTACAGATCACATTCAGCCATGTGTCCGCGGTTTTAGAAATGATTCAAACACATGGCATTAAAAAGTACATAATGTAAATAGGAGACAGCAGGCATGACCACTATTTCGTAGATTTAAACATGGACTGACAAATAAAGCTGAATCAAAAAGAACGCGAGTGCTCTGAGTGACACAATCACTTGATCAATATTTACCATAAAAATGGTAAATACGTCAAATAAATACATGTCTATAAATTAATACAAAATACATGTGCACACTATAAACAACTGTTCTTCCTCAAAAATATGTATACATTATTTTAAAACACTTTGTCTCCTTCTACACATGCACATTCATTCACGTCAACTTACGCAGTGCCGTTAACCAGCTTTTGAGCTCTTCCATGGTAGCTTTGACACGAGTCTCTTCCAGGCTGACAACAATGCGGCACCGTGGGTGGAAAATGTAAAAAGGGTCAACCGTTTCTAGCTTGATCTTCATACTAAGCTGCTGCAGCACCCATAAAAAGTTGAGCATGAAACCGTCTGTAGACACCAGCTTGTCGTCGGTCTAGGAGAAACGGGATGATGTTTGGGGGGGGTTTAAAATTTATGTTGGCAGAAATTAATTCATTAACAAGATGTATTTGAACAAACATTGTATTTTGTGAACGTAGATAAACCAGAAGCACCAATTTTAAAAGCCTTGCCAATATACCTGCATCTGGGCTTTCTTCACATTGTAGTTGACTAAACCAGCCATGCAATTAAGGGCCAACTCGCGTGTTTCTCCGTTTAGCAGGATGTTGTGGAGAACTTTGAACATATCAGCCTGACAATAAAGACAAATAATTAATGAAGTTGTCCTACATGACTGAAATGAGAGGTATAAAATAAGGAAATAAACACTGCGACGTTAAGACTCACCCTTGCTGACTCCAAGTAGTGCTGCAAAGATTGGCTGACGACTCGCGTGTTCTCCATGGTGATGGCTGGCCCAGAGAAATACTTGTCTCCTACTTTAGTCTAAACAACAGATAAGCCTTGTGTTCACATTTTCTGTACATTGAACAAATGGCATGGTCAACTGGTTGTTTTTAACCATACTGTATAGGCATGCTCTCAATTCTAAGACAAATTCAGGCGTTTGTAGTGATTTTTTAAAATGAGAATACATTGGAAACTTTGTGTTTATCACCATGGAAAGTATTTAACAGATCACAGTCAAGACTCACATCATCTTCAGCAAACACTGAGAGGCTAAAGAAGGCTCCAAGGTAGGACAGTCTCTGGATTTCTCTGCCACAACCAGGACTTATAGGTTTGGGACACCAAAGAGGCAGCGTTGTTACCTGCATAGAAGTGCGACAGAGAAACATGACAAAGGACAATCTATTGCAATGGAGATACTACTACCTCAGCTATATATATCCATGAAGCCAAATGAAAGCAATCAGACAGCAAGAATGTCATACACAAAGACCTGGAGGCAAAGAATTAGGAGTACCCTGTCTCAAGACTGATGCAGAAAAATATTGAACTACTGTAATTCCTTATTTTTAACATGCCCCAAATTTTTAATCAAACGCCTTCCACTGATCTAAATGATTTCACTGAGAGTTCTAATGACAATCAGCAGGGGAGAGAGCTTTATTTTTTTTTATTTAAGATCATCTTTAAAGCCAGCCCATTGATTTCAGAAATGTATTTTAAATCCTGACCTTCACATGGAAAGCTAATAGTACCATATAATTCCAACAAAGCATGTTGATCCCAAACTGCAAGCTTACTTTTGATACCTTGAATTTTCAATATTGAAGAAACATCATTGATTATGAATCTCATCTTTTGTGCGATCAGCTTTTAGTTTGGGTTTAGATGGAAGACATCTTTCATATCTTTAATATTATAGTTTAGGCTGACTGGTGACCGTGAGCCATCAATTTTGTTACCCTGAGAGAAAACTGCCCTGCTGGGTGGGTTTGAGTGCTCCTTTGTCCTTAATATGAATCAATAGTTTGAAGGTCAGCGAGACAGAGTGCTTACTGAGCGGACGCAGGTAGATGACAGCTTATGCATCAGTGTTTCGACTATGACATGCCTGCATTAGTTCCCCCTTTTCTGTCACTCATATGGCTGGCACACACACACCCACACAAAGACGCACTCATTTCTTGCTGCCTCCTAGTATTTCATTGGATATTTGCTTTACAAAAAAAACATATTTAAACAACTTGCTATGTGTGTGTGTGTATATATATATATATAAAAAATAAATCATATGAGAAAGAACCCACAATAATGAACATGCCATAATGTAGCTTTGTCAGCTAAGTAAAATACTTACCAAATTGCACACAGGGTGGGTCTTTCCAAACTTGATTTCACAAAGTTCAGCTAATGCCTGCAAAAACAAAAAGAAATCATTTTGTTTGTGCAAATAAATCATATAAAGAAGTGAATTTACTCTCGCCCCTTCTTCTGTGTAGTAGAAAGATCATCAAACAGGTTGCTTTATTACAGCCTGATGTATATGCGCACTTTGTAAATGTGAGATTGCTTCCATTTCTTGCCTGCTTCAGTAGGACAAAGTCTCCTTACCATGAGGGGGAATTTAAAATTGTCACTGTCAAAGGAACATTCCTTCACTGCAAGTGCGAGCCCATGGAGGATGGGAATGAAGATCTGAAAAAGAAAAGAGTAAACATTATATGTTACTTTTACAGCTTTTAGAACTCACCTTCTAACTTAAAATCTTTGCAATTTTTTTCCTCCCCATCTACTGTGATGGCATAAGGTCTGTTTGGAAATCTATCCACTCCTGTATCGTGGATGGTCCCAGCAGAGGTACTGCCCACCTGTTTGAATACTTCTTCTTCCTGATGGGTAATGCGCACCAGCTCTTGAATAAAGCCATATGGAAGGTTCCGACACAGCAGATAAGGTACCAGCAGAGACTGTTGGAGGGGGCTCCTACACACAGTAGAGAAGGGGAATGAAATTAAAAAGGGTGATGAAAATAAATAACTGGTGTGGTAGTTGCTATGGAGACACAGAAGGAATCAAATAAAACCTGCACACATTTAATGACAAGAAGGCTTAAGAGAGAAAAAATAAGTTGCAGAGAGTTTCTGCCTTTCTTACCGAGGCTGGGTCAGGGTGCCCTGCAGAACTAGGGCAACATGAGAGATACACTGAGAGCGAATGTTACTGAGAAGCTGGCTGATGTTTGGTTGGCTACACATCTAGAAAAGAGATCAAATGTGAGTGCGAGGGAAAAAATGTGACTTTTATTAGAAGAAATTTCTTTATCAAGGTTCACAGGCAAACTCTTAGATGTCACAAAGAGAAAAAAAATAATTTCCAGACCAAGAGGACTTCAGCTATTAAAGTTAAGAATATTATCTGTATTCTCAGAAGAATTCTCAGAAAAAACAATGTACAGACAGTGGAAAAAAAATTTGAAGAACAAAAGTTAATAGAAAATTTGAATTCCATGATAGAATTTCTTGAATAGGATTTCCTATTTAGTTATAAAAAAAAAAAAGGGGAAAAAAAGTAATCCAATGAGGCTCATGGCTCTGAGTCTTCTCTTTTGGAGCCAGCTGCTTACCTTGGGAGCTTTCCTCTCCTCCATGCCAACACTGTCAAAACGCTCAATGAGGTAGTTCAGCATCTCCGTCTCTTTGCATGCTTCAATGGTGAAGCGATCGCAGGCTGAATCGCTGGGTATTCCCCCTCCACATGCACCAAGACTACAAGCAGGAGGGTAAACACACACAAACAAAAAAACAGAAAGAGAGGCTTTTTTAAAATATCAGGGAAACATTACTGTTAAACAAGATGTTCCATCAGCATCAAACGTATTAATTGATCATCAAGCTCAAACCCAAATGTGGACTGTCCTGAAAGAAAAGAAATGCAGCAAAGACAGCCCTGCCTTGATCTCACTCTTAGAGAAAAAAAAACAAAAAAACATCACAATATTCAAGAGCTTGCTTGGAGAAAACGACTGAAGGCAGCATTCAGCTTTTCACATTTACCCGACAAATGCAGCTGTTTGAATCAACACTACTATTGGCGGTCAACTAACAGTAAAATGTACCCATGTTGCTATAAAACAAAACAAAAACAAATCATATCAAGTAATATGATGAACTTGCTTGTTGGCAGGCAATTATTTATTATGCTCCTTAAGCTTGAAGGAAAGCAAGACAAGTTAAATTGTTAAATGACATCACTTTGATCATGCCAGGCTTTTTGCGTGCCGGTGCAAACTGGGGTGAATTAGAATCGTTGCTTCTGTGAAAACAGCTTGACTTGAACTAACAGAGTGCTTTTCCCTTTGTAGGGGTCACCACAGCACATCATTGTGCTTCGTATAATCATCTGGCATAGCTTTTTATGTCGGATGCCCTTCTTGATGCAAGCTTTCCAGTTTGTCCAGGACAGGGAACAGCATGGCAGAGACAAAAGGGCCAATGTGGGATTCGGTGCCCTGCTCAAAGACACTTTGGTGTGTAACAGAGCTGGAGATTGATCTACCACTTGATGGGCAACCGACACTACCCACTATGGCACGGCCACCAATATTTATACAGTTCTAACACTTAAAAATAAAAATAAAAACAATGCAAGTCCACCAGAAATACAGATACACATCTTGTGCCACTCTTCGACACACTTTAGACTGATGATAATATAACCTAAAGTCTACACACTCTTCTGGGGTTCAAAAATGCAGTAGACTGTCGATCATAAAAGTAGCACATTTCCTACATAATCTCCTTCTGTGATGTTATTTAATACTTACTTCCTTACCAATTACAGTTTGTTATGGCCTACCATCTAATGACCAAAACAAGCAAAAATGTCCATTGGTTTCTTTAACAGTGCAGAGACACACCAGGGTTCTGTTGTGAGAGGTAAGCTTGATGGACCTACAAGAACATGCAGTAAGCCCATCCTTAAGCAAGCGCTTACACACACATTAACACACACTGTGCAGTGGTGTACCTGGACCCAAACTGAACCTGTGAAAAATCTTCCTCCTCCTCAGAGTCTTCATCACTGTTGTCCTGAGACATGTCAGAAAGGGCAAAAAACAGGAACGACAAGGAGCTGACAGGACAAGAAGATTGAAGAAGTGAGACAGAATGGGGAAAAAGGATGATGTGCTGACACAAGGAGACAGAAAGGACCATATAAAAGCTCAAAGCAAAAGTGAAATGAAACAAGTTAGAAGGAAAGAGGACAAAGAAGAAAAGGAGCAAAAAGGAGGCGCATGCTTTCTTGAAGACTACTTTACATCATGCGTTTTAAATCTCATGTGCAGCTAAAAGCTACATGGCAATGCCAAAATGATAAATGATCTTTGTTTAAAGTTTTAGTGGGTAAATGTAAATAACAATTCAGAGTACTAAATAAAGCACTTGGAAAACATTAGGCTCAATAATTTTTCAAAATTCTGAGCTGGAATTTGGCAAAGAAAGAAATGTTTGAGAGTTTAAAAGGAACCCCTGACAGGTATGACTTAAATGGCTTAATAGATTTCTACAAGTTAGATAGATTTGACCAAACATTTAGTTGAGACACTCACTTCACACAATCTGGAGATTAAGAAGAAGTTTAGGTTTTTGTATGCTCATGCTTGCACTCCACACTGGCATGTCAATGACAGAAGAGATACCTAGACGGTGGGATCCTGGCAGCAAAGGCAGACTGTTGAGCATTCAATCTCGGAGAAGGAGACACAACCGGAGGGGTTGTGGAGGAAGGCTGGTTGGGATCCCTAGGTGAACTCGGGGGGGATTGGGGGTAAAATGGCTGCACGGGAACTGGGGTGTTGGGAGAAACAGAGGGCCCAGCTGGAGTGGGAGATGGTCCAAGGAAACTAAATCCTCTCTGACCTGGGCTAAGTGGGGAAGTGGCTCCCCAGGGACTGGTGACAGAGTAAGGTCGATACCGCTGAGAGATGGGCATGGGGGCAGATGGCGGGTTGAGGGAGTGCCTCGGAGTGGCAGTAGTGGGTGGACTGGAGGGAACAACAAATGACGGAGTAGGAGGTGTAGAAGATACTGTGGATGTTGTGGGTGTGGAGAGACATGTGCAAGTCCTCTTGGCTGCATCCAAAGCCATTGGGTGAGGACTGCTGCAGCCATAAAGACTGTGGACAACATCAATAATGATCATTGGCAAAAAAAAAAAAAAAAAAAAAAAAAAAAAAAAGATCCATTGAGAATGCTTGAAAAACAGTCGTGATTAAAGAAACATAAAGACTAGAAAAGTCATGTGTCAGCTCCCAGCTCCAAGATAGCAAAGCTTGGATAAAAGCCATCCAAATGACCTGATGTACCACTGAGAGGTAACATATCAGAGTACATAATACTGAGTCAAAGTACTTGCCTGGACAGAGAGCTGGCACCGAAGGAACCAGAACTGGGGCCCATTGGACTGTCACCTTGGCTAGAGGGCTGCACCAGCGTCAGACGGTGGTCAGGTGACTTTGCTGCTGCAATTGGCTGTGAGGTGGCAGTCAAGCTGGCGAACGGGTTGTGGACACATGACTGGGATGACATCATTAAGACTTCCATAAGTATCTGGCCGATCAGGTCTTTGAAGTCAGAAAATACTGAAGAATAGGGGGACAAAGTAACTGTCAAGTTATCAGATGCAACATGTGTGCGGAAACAAAGTTTGTGTTCATTACTTGCATTGTCAATTATCTTGTGGTGACAGAGAAAATATATTTTCAGTGACATACCATCTTTAGGGTTCTGCTGAAACTCTCCAGCCAGTGAAGGGAGAAAGATGACATCTCTATCCTGCTCCTTCCACGATACACGGAGGATCTTACAAATGAGCTGCAGAGCCTGTTCTTCAGAGACATCTGAGTTTGAACAGTTTTCCTGAGAAACAGAGGAAGTACTTATTTACAGGGGACATGACAAAACACCAAGTTACCAATACTTGACCACAATGTTTCAGCAAGACATAGATATGTTTCCATGAAACAAAATGATTTAAATGTTTTGTAAAAATCCTCATTGGCCTTTGCATAGACACTTGAACATTCATTTCATCTTAATCCATTTAAAGCTATCTCAAGATGGGCATAACTGAACTCAGGTGATCCAAACAATTACAGATAAATATCTCCCTCTCTTTTGAGTAATGTTTCATACAGCCATTTACCTTATCAGTCAAGTTCCTTTTCTCCCTGCGATCACTGTCCTCCACCTCCATGTTCTCTATCCCTGAGTCCACGTCCACCTGGGACATACTAGAAAACGAAAAAAGAAAAACATCAAAGTATCTCATAAGTCTCTTCCTCGTTAAGCAAACATTCAAACCTGATTGCTTCATTCAAAGTGTGATACTTGTTGCATACCTTTCACAAAAAAAAAAAAAAAAAAAAAAAAAAAAAAAAAAATCACTGGAATTTATGGAAGAAAAAAAAAGCCAATTGTCTCAATACAGTGAAATTGTTAAACTATAAAAGTTGCACAGGTAAACTTTGTCCCCAGAAAAAAAAAAAAGGTTCTTAGAGAAACTCACACTAGATGTCTCTAAGAAACTCTCTAACAACTGTGGAGACTGGGGAGCCCCTTGAAGGACAAGATACATGGACATTTGTACCACAAATAGTAACACCGAAGTGATGCAATCACCAGCTGATGTGTGGTAGATGACTGAGAAAAACAACAACAACAACATGCAACTCCTTCATTACATATTAGCTCAAAAATCACTTACTTCATTCATCCATGTTTTGCTTTAGTTTTTTTTTTTTTTTTTTATGATTATAAGGCAGTAGTACCAAAGATCATACCTCTTTTCACAGGAGGCAGGGTCAATATCCATGCTCTGCGATCGGGACAAACTCTGCGACTGAGTTTCAAGGCTGTTGGAGGGGGAGCTGGAGAGCGAGCTCACGCCCTCGCTGCTTTGACTGCCATATGCCACCCCTGCAACAGCACAAAGTAAGGACCAAATATCTCCAAAGCACAAGAAAAATGTCAATATGACACAAACGTGTTCAAATACTGTTACTAAGTGTTGAGCAATTTGCTGCATTTGCCATTTTATTGTGGCTCTGGCTTTAAGTCAGATTCAACAACATAGAATTTAAGATTATTTACCTTTTCCCTCATCAATATACTTGTAGATTGTGATAGTTTTTACAATTGTAATAAAAATATGTGCAACTGAAACAGTGATGCTCACTTTCTCCCTTAAGATAACGTACTACATATTCAAAACAGTGTTGTGACAGCCACTTTAAAGATGAAGAATCTAATTTCACACACGCTACCAAGAAGGCCTACGTGAGATAATAAGTGGACCTATTGGTAAAAAAACCTTCCCTCCAAAAAAAAAAAAAAAAAAAAACAGATGAGCCAACGGTTATTGAGTATCATTTGTGTAGGAACTGGCATTCAGACAGCTGCACCTTTCACCTCCATAGAAGTTTGCAGGGTTCAGTTCTAGGGCCAATCTTGTTCACCAGTACAACTGTGCAAAACCTTCCAATCAGGATTTGTCATTTAAACAGCATATTACATATTATTCAGGTTTGTAAGACTGCGTTTTTCTATCTTTGTAATAACTAAAGATTGGGAGTATCCTCTCCCAGAGCGATGCTGAAAAACTAATTTATTTGTTTGTATCATCTAAACTAGATTACTGTAATGTATCATTAGCTGGATGTCCAAGTAACTCTCTGAATAACCTCCAGCTGATCCAAAATGCAGCAGCGTGAATGCTGACAGGAATCAACATGAGAGAGCACGTCTCTCCGTGTTAACCTCCCTCCATCGGCTCCCCGTAAAACTCAGAATCCAATTCAAAATTTTATCACTCCAGAATAAAGTCCAAAATGGCCCATCACCACGATATCTGCAAGATCCGATAGTGCCATATGTTCCTAATAGAGTTCTCCTCAGAGTGCAGGTTTACTTGTAGTTCCTAGAAGATCTAAATGTATATTTGGAGGACGGGCTTTCTGTTATCAGACACCATCACTATGGAACCAACTTCTGATTTGGGTTAAGGAGGCTGACACCACCTCCACCTTTAAAACCAAATTTAATACGTTACCGTTTAGTAAAGCATATAGTTAATGTAAACTTTAGTGTGGCCAGTAGTCGTAGCTGCAGCTGCAGGACCAGACTGGAGCAGCTGGTCTGAAACACAGCTTCATCCTAGATATGCTGCTGTAGACTTACCAGGTGCTGCATGCAGTCCCACCCTCAGACCACCTCAGTGTTTGCTGTCTACACCTGTTTATATAGTCATCTCTGTAGATCACCAACTAACCATGCATCAGTCATATATACATGGAAGTCTTAGTTCTGCTGCTGACGGATAGTTGTACTTATGTATCTTGTCTTTTTGTACCTTTGACAGTGTGTCTGTGTCTCTCCTCTCTCTGTTCTTCATCCTCTCTTTCTGATCTCCCTTTTCCTGATCTACCTGGCTGGCCTTCAGCAGGAGGGTCCCCTCTTATGATCCAGGTCCTGCTCCAGGTTTCTTCCCTCTTAAAAAGAGTTTTTCTTGCCACTGTTTGGTTTAAGGTTTTTCTTCTACTAGGGGAGTTTTTACCTGCCGTTATTGCTCGGGGTCTTGTTCTGGGTCTCTGGAAAGATCAATTTGTGTAATAGACGCTACCTACAGTAACTGCCAGTGGCGTAGTGAGTTTACCTTGTCTGGAGGTACCAAGCACCAAATATAAAGTTGTAACTTCTCTGGTCTTGGACAGCTAGCACTATCATATCATCAAATAACTTTAGATCTAGTGCTAGAAAGATAAAAGTAAATCTAAAGTTAAAAAAGTGCTATATATTCCAATCTACTACTTGCTGTGTAGCACAAGATACAGAGCAGTGAAGCTGAAGACTTTCCTAATTAAACTAATTAAAAGTTAATTAATGATTAGGCTTTTCCCACTTGCACTGTGATCTGCCAAACCCAATTTCATCTCAATACCAACTTCATCTATTTTAAGATTTTGTACATATCCCTCCATGGCACATCTAAGTCCCATCTGAATGCTCCTCAACCAAAGGTGGTCCTTTTATGTTCAAAAAAGTGTCTAAAACATCTCAAGACAAGGTTTTTACACAGCCAAGCGCCACTGTAAACAATGTTGATAGACTGCCCCCATTGGCACCAGTGACTATAGGGGATGGTACTTACTGATGGATCAGTTCAGTTCAGATATGACATGATGAAACTGCTATTTTATGTTTAAAATTTTATGCAAACACTATTAAGTAGGAACAATATCTTAAGTCACAATGACCTAACAAAACAAGTGTGTACGCAAAGTGCGTCTATGAGAATATATATATATATATTTTTTTTAATTTATTAATATATATTAATTGAACATTTTGAAGAAAATACATTTTAATCAGTTAAATTTACCATTAGCCACTAAAGGCTGCCCACATAGTGACAGGAACACCTATGAATACAAACAAACAATGCCAGAAAAATGTCACTGAATTCATACAAGGCTCTGCAGTGTATTTTCTAGAGCAGCGCATGTATGAAAGCCTTGATTCCCCATCCTGCCCTGCAGGGCCTACCCTTTGTCAAACTGGAACACTCGTGATCACAACAAGCTGTTAATATCATCCATGTGGATGACTGATGTCAGCTGTTGTCAATGTTGTTAATGTCACAAATCATTTTTTTCTTTTCTCCAGTCTTATATACTCTTACAACCAATGCCATCAATAATCTCACAGAAGACATGCCTCAAACTAATTTAGGAGATAGGATAGGGTTATGCAACAACTAACTGCAGACCTTGATTTCTTACCAGAGATGCCCATGGGGGATGTGGCAGGGGTACCACTGTGGACATTGAGCCCCAATGACTGAGAGGCAGCTGGTGGCACGGCTTGGGGTGCGGCACCTGAGGGTCCAGGGAGGGGTCCAGGTGGAGTCTCTCTCTGTGGGGAGGTCAAGGGTGTACTGAAAGGGGTGCTGGGTTGCGATGTCTGTCCTCCTGCCAGTCGTGCCAGCCGCCTTCTACGAATCTTATTAAAACAGCAGAATATTCAATCAAAACAATATTCTCAACTGATACAGTTTGCAGATTGTTGCAATGTTTAACTCATTACTGGTTTTCCTTTTTAAAAACTACTGGCCTGGGTGGATAAGAAATACTAGGTAATAAACAAATGATGCATATTTGATAATTATCCCCACTCTACTTGTTATCACAACAAAGATAACTGGAATTTTACTCATCGTTTTTATGGTGGTACCTTTTACTTTTAAGGTGACTACACCTTAAAGAACAAAAAGGGTGCCAGTCTTTTGCTCTTTGGTTTATTTATGTAAATATAGAGGGACAGTGGCATGTCAAAAGTTAGTAGACAAGATATCAGTAGCAAAAAGCTCATTCAATTTAACAATTTATTGCAAGTGACTTTGCAATAATCTCAAAGCACTACTCCAACTGTTTATCCATTTTAACTCCAGCCCAACCAGCAATCCTAATTTATTTCCTCTACAGATTTGTAGTGCATTAGGCCTGAATGTATTCAGGTGGATCACAATGCAGAAATACCTACGTAATAATGGTAACATTATGTTAATAATATCTGACTTGACAGGACCTGCTGAGAGAAGACTGTCGCTGTCCTGAGTGTCTCCTATTGCCATCAGAAGACTCAGCAGCAGCAGTGACATTTCCTGGTTTAATGTTTCCAGGTCCAGCACAGTCCACATTTGGTCATTGAACACTTTTAATGATTCAACCTTCACATGCTTCTAAAAGGTCTTTGAAGTCTTGGCACTACTAGATGGGCTCTCAGGGTGACTGCTGTTAAATTAGACTGTCCGAAGCAATAGCTTTGACTACATTTCTCAGTTAAAAAAAAAAACAAAAAAAACTTGTGGGCATTGTGGTAACTTGCAGCTCTAGCCATATTTGGCAATATTTCTCACTGTATTTCCTGGATCAATAAATGCAGTCAGTCAGTTAAGAGCCACCTGCTCCTGTCGACCAGCTCTTTAATATTCAAAAATACTTTAATCTTCAAAAGGAAAATAATTATTTAAAATTGCCTAGCAGTTGAGTCTGATGTTAGATGGACTTCATGGGCATAATATCATGTGTAAACTTAGCCTTTGCTGGTATTGATTATAGTCTGATGATTGGCTATATTGTGCTGTTCTTGTTGTGATGGAAGGCTTTTAGTTTAATTTCTATATCACGTGTCAGAATTTCTACGCTCATTGAGGCTGTTGAGAGGTCCTTTCATGTCCTGTCAGTGGAAAATGAAGTGCTAATGATAGTACAAGTTTTAAGCTATTTTCTTACTGCAGATCAGGTAAAACCTTTCCTTGTTCCAGCATCACAATCAGACTAAACTTGAAGTTTAGCTCTGACTTTAACTTACAAATATTGTGGTTTGGCTCGCACTGTGTTAAACTGGAATTAAGTTGGAGATATCCGGACACTTAGTGAAAACAGCCCATCACTTTGCAATCATTTCTACACCTGACCAGATGGTCATTAACCGATAGATTCAGCTGACAAAAATATCTTTGAATTCCTTAAGCTAATGCAAATAACTACTGCTATATGACAAATGAATGAGGTCAATTTAACTGCGTGTTTTCTTGAGAGAGGCCATTTTAAATGGCTGGAAACTTTCTTTAGGAAAGTGATCCCATCTATTGTCAGCTTATAATGCATTGCAAGAGATTTTATCACAGATGTATATCTTAGAATATTGATAATTTCTCACTTTACTCTGGCTGCAATATCACATTAAAGTAATTTAAGCACTAATAACTACTTGCTGGCTTTATATTTTCCACTGTACAACATTACCGTGACATGGATTTGTTGATTATCACTGCGGCTGTTAATCCTAAAGGTTCAGAAAATATCCTCAAGTTAAAGCTTGTTGTGACTTGGTTTCAATCTGCTGCATGTCGGACAAAATATTTACCTTAGTTCATCAACTCAACAGACAGGACTCATTTTAAGTATTGATCAAATGTTCACATGGAGTTAAATGAACTTAAATTATATTAATATCAAGAGAATAGGGATGGAAGGACCCACATCAACTGTAAAACTGTTATCGTAGCTTCTCCAAAGAAACCCTTTACAGTGAAAAGAAAACAAATAGCACTCCTTACGACATCTGAACTTCATCTAAAAGCAGTTGCCATTACATTTTGTGACATATTGAGAACTTCACTTCAACAATAACAAGGCTCTACTTGAATGCAGACCTTGTAACGGCATCAGAAACTTGATAACCCGCTAAACTGAGCGGTAATCTTATGAAAGTGCACGGCGACGAAGAGTCATTTGCAACAAACGGTTTAAGGTCAGTCGGGGGGGGGGGCATCCCAGCGGCGGCACGGCTGGCGGAACAAAGGTGAGCCGGTGTTTTCATGTTCGGGTTTTATTTCTGCTGAGTCGTCTCGCGGGCTCGCTTCTGACTGCTAGCACATCTACGTTAGCAGTCGTCGGCTACATTACCACAAGAACAAGTATCAGGAACCGAAGTGCAGCGCATTAGTCACAAAACAAAACATTTAAAAAAAACAAGAGTCGTCATCTTCCAGTCCGGGGAGATTGGTTATATTACACATACATGTATCTGAACGCAATATTATTCAGAGCATGGCATTAGCTTTAAACTAGCGAGTTAGCAGTGTGCTCCGGTTGGAGGAAGAAAAAAAAAAAACCCGAAACGGCCGTTACAGAATAAAAACACCCAAAACGGAGCTCTGGTTGCTGCACTTGGCATACTCGCATCCTATATTAAACAATTAAGTGTCAGGTCTGGTTGTTGTTGTTGAATTGTGTGGGATTTCCCCGTAATGGTATTTCTTGCCTTCTGAGCTAGCATCTGTGTTGCCGTGTGTAGCGCAACCCCCACTAACGGCGCGGACGGACGTTTAACACCTTAAAATGGACCGTCATCAGAGGGGATTATACTCCGCGGTGAGTTCGAGTTTTTTCCCCCATCGTCGCCTTACCTCGTCTGCGCTCAACTCCTCCATCATCGCAGCTAAGTTGGCCAACTACTTCACTTTCAACCGCCTCGGGGTCCAGCCAGAGCCAGCCAGCCAGCTTCTCTTACAACTAAAAGTGCATAGTCTTAAGTCGTCCAACGAATGCGTGTCAGTCTTGATTGTCCTCAGTATAAAAACTACAGCGCAAATGTGCGGAGGCTGGCAAGATGCAGTCCCCCGAAAACGTCTCCCGTTTTATAGTTTTCTACCGACAATGAAACAA
This sequence comes from Xenentodon cancila, assembly GCA_014839995.1. Lineage (NCBI taxonomy): Eukaryota > Metazoa > Chordata > Actinopteri > Beloniformes > Belonidae > Xenentodon > Xenentodon cancila. The sequence continues at coordinate 20,878,076 of CM026204.1, read as the reverse complement.
AAAGAAAAGTAGCTAGCTATTATACGTCAAAATACAACAGCGGCCATTTTGGTTCTACACCACGTCACGTGATTTAAGGGACCAATCGGGGCGAGGAACAGCAAGAACTGTGTCGCAGTGGAGAAATTAATAAAAATAATAATAAAAGCGGTAAGATTATTTTACCTGTTGTATCGTTATTATAGTCGTTACTGTAATGTACAATTAACCACTGTAATACACTGTACATGAGGGCAAATAAGACGGCTCAATGTGTTAAGAACTTGATTTTAACTTGAAAATCATGCAACTTCCCTTTTTGGTTACTGTGGGTGTTATTTATTTATATATTTAGATTTATATATTAAGACTTCGTTGAAATTAAAGTTGTTTTTTTTGGTGTTGCTGTTGTTGTACTTTTTTAAGTTAAATACCTGCAAGAAAAAAAACTGAATCTCGAATTTGATCCATGCATAAAGAAAAATAAAAAATATAAAAATTAGATCAATTATGTTTTAGCCCCAAATGTGTAGTTGTGTGCATAATGTAGGTACCTGTAACTTGCTAAATCTCAGAGAAAGATATTACATTCTTTTACACAACAGTGTGTCTGTAAGGTGTAGTTATGTCACATATTAAGATTTTGACATATAAACTTATGATAATTTGAAAGATGTGGAATGAGCAGTCAACTGAGTAAAAAAAAAAAACAATAACAAACAAACAAACATTTTTGATAATTGTTTAAGTAATTAGCTTTTATTGTAAAATACAAACATGGTGGCTTGGTGGCTCACTGTTGCCGCAGGGACTTTCTGTGTGGCGTTTGCATGTTTACTCCAGACACTCCGGGTTCCTCCTGCAGCCCAAAATATGTGTTGCAGGTTAATTGGTGATTCTAAATGAGCTTTGGGAGTGAATATGAGCATCATGGGTCACGTGCTTGTGGCTCTGTGATGGGCCACTGACCTGTCCAGCATGAACCCCTGCCTCTTTCCCAAACATCGGCATCTAGCAGATCTCTGTGACCCTGAATAGGAATAAGCAGGTATAGATATAATGGATAGATGGAAAGTACAAACATTTTACAGTTCCTGTGAAATGTTTGTTCTTGTTTTTTTAAATTCACGTGCGTGTTCGGTGTTACTTTCATAATATTACTTCCGTAAATCCTCTGCACACTTCTTCCATCACTGGTTAAATGTGTATATACTACTCTTATTTGGTGTTGTTCTGATGCTTGTTTCACTAATGAAGCTAAAAGCTCACCGCTGCACTGAGTTGCATCCAGCAGTCTAAATGCACCTCAATAAAAGCATTAGGGCACAAGGCCCAGTTACTGTAAATATATGTGACACATTCACTCCCATACAATATACAGAAAAAGCCCTTTTATGATATACTACAGCTATTACTCAAGGAGGCAGGCACATTCACTTGTGATGGGTGACATGAGGAGAATAACAAGTGACTAGAATTTTATCAAACCCATTTTATTTCACAAAATTCACATTAAAAAAAATCGCTCTTACATATCTGCAATGGAAATACCTGTTTTAGCATATTTACAACAAGTGTAGGCAAATTTAACACAGACAGCACAAACACATGGAGCGCACAAGCTGTGTGTTGTTTTACACAAGCAGCAGAAACTGAAAGGAAACACAAGTTAACCACACTTGGTTTTCGCAGCCAAGTAAATCCACTTCTAATGCATCTATTTATGTTTTTATTTTCTTACTTAAAGGTGAGGCCAGCACCCCAAGCAGCAGTAACTGAGAAAAGTAATGCAATGCTGCCATCTAAAGGCGCACATTTATACCTGGACAGACTTTCTGTCGACCTGAGTGTTGGAGTCACATTACAGAGAAAAAGAAACAATCATAAACTTCAGTTTTGGAGTTGTTATGTTCTTTAGGGCTGTCTGTGATGGATGTGATGCATAACATCTTCTATCACTGGTTGACTTCTCCAGTAATACGCCTCTTCTACCCCTTTATTCACTAATGTTCTTCTTGAACACCTGCTTGCAGACTTCTCCTTCACAATATAGCTCCTGAGGTAAACAAACCGGATAAAACATTTCAGTTTCTTCGTGAAAGCATAGAAAAAGGTTAATTGTGTTGAAACCATTTTAGTATGATCTTGCTGTTCCTACCAGGTGGAGCTTCTCGTCTTCAACCCAGTGAGTCCAGCCCCGGTTCTTCTTCTCCCCGGTCTGTGTGCATACCAGTTTAATCCCTTCCCACGTCACCAGCGACTGCACAGATAGGAGAGCAATAAGAGAGTGTAATTTACAACACTAAACATCTCTGAAGGCACACACTTCCTGTAGAACACGTATTATTCTCGTTAAACAAACTGCTCTTGTTATGGGCGATAAAAACTGCCATCTCCACCACACACCAGACTCTCTCAAACCAACCTTTACGGCTTCGCTCTCAGCAGATCTATCTATTAATCACGCTCACCTTTACGTGTCTGTTGTCCAGTCCCTGGGTGAACTCCTCAAACTCTTGGTCCACTTTGAAGGAGATGGCGTAGCTTCTGAAAAAGCTGGTAGTTTTGATGATGAACTGGTCCCCCTGCTGCTCAATCACCTTCCTCATCTTCAGCTTCAGAGCAATCTTTTGTGTGTAGAAGCTGATACCTGAAATAGTAGGACCAAGCTATGGCTTAAGTCTTTGCAAAATCGTGCATTACAGTACAAGATCTAAATGACGTGGCAACATTACAGGCCTTTTAATATTTACATATGTTAGAGAAATTGTGTGGATTACAGCATACTGCAGGTGCTCACCAAGTGCAGTCATGTAGCCTCCTAAGTTGACATTGCTGATCATGTCCCAGTTACCACAGAAGCTGGCGGGCATATTGATCCGTCTTTGGCCCTTGGGTAAAATGGGAAACTCAGCCTGCCGGGCGTCTGTAGAGCTCCGAGACAAGGCTGTTTTTGAAAAAGAAAACTGGACTAATACGGTGGGTGTGTCATCAGCTCTTGTACCGTGTCCTGAGCACCTTGTGAGGACGAGGGAGGCGCTCTCATCAGTGCCAGTTTGTGGTTAAATGGGGAGCCGGACGTGTCAGACAGGTCTCACTGCACAGTTTGCTGATAAACAACTTTTCAAATTTCCCCTGAAGTGTTACATAAATTAAGAGAAACCTATGCTGTTCCACTTGCTTGCATGAAACGGTTTTCCCATTAATGTTTTGAAAATGATAAAGGAAACACTAACAAGCAGGCTGAAATATCACCCAGCTGAGGACAAGCAAAAGGAATCCATGTTTATACAACTGAGCGAGGTGGAAGGACACGTATTTTAATTGTACTAATGCAAACTGTCTCCCGCCTTAAACGAGTTTCACACTTCTTTCACTTTTGTTTTGTGGCTTTAGTCTGATTTCCTGCTCTGAAATGGCACACCTGTATGAGAAAGGAATCCCCGGAAAGAACTGATGCAACTGCAGTTCAAAAGAAATCATGACAAACAGAACATAAAGCTCACTCAAACATTAAAAGACTTTTTTTTCTTTTTACTCATGACAGTGAGCAAGTGTAAACAGCCAGGGTTGTTTTCCTGCTGGCGTGACACATGCTTCATGGAAAGAACATGATCATGCAAAGTTTCAAACAAAAACATAACTTCTTCCACGTCTTTAATACATTTGGGGCTTTGATGAAATCTGTTATCACCAATATTAAAGCTAAATTAATTAAGAACTTACTTTTATATTACTTTAATGACATATAAACTTTGAACACCCGTATCACAATGATTGTTTAGTTTGCTGCAGTCGACTTCACCTGTATTCTGATGTGATGAAATGTAAACTGTGTTTTTTTTATTCAAGCAGCAAATGAGTGAATTTGACACTTAACTTATCTGAGGATGATCAAAGTTTCTTATTAAGATGACAATAAAAAGGTAAAACTCAAACAATAGGGAAAAACTTTCTTTACTTTCAGTGTTAGAAAAACAGCATACTTCTAAATTTGCAGCACCAAGTGTTTAGTATACAAGTTAAGTATACAACCTCTTTTTTTGTTTTTATTCCTGAGGATAACATGCAACAACAAGCTATTTAGGATGAGAATTTTGCATAAAATATTGAAAAACTAGTTTAATAAAAACACAATGTTTACTTGTATTGGTGGAAACTGATTAAGCCGATGCTGAGTTCATGTTTCTCACACACACACACACACACACACACACACACACACACACACACACACACACACACACACACACACACACACACACACACACACACTGCAAAGTAAAAACTGGTACATTTCTTCATTCGGGACAGTCTGCAGACTTCTTCAACACACTCATTGTCAGAAAGCTAGCTCAGGATAGTAGGCCTGCAATATTGAATCGACAGTGTCTGAGCGTTTGAGATTCACAGTAAACTTGCTGCGTTGTTTTTGAAATTGTGGCAGTAAACCCAATCAGCTCGAGGAGGCACCTGTGTATCTCTGAAAGGGTGCTAGGACCACATCAGCGTTCTTCTGCTCGCTCTCGGCGCTGTAGAGATTGTGTTCTCGAATGTAGTGGATGACGTTCTCTGGGAGCAGATATCTGACGCTCCGACCTCGACGCAGTGCCCGGCGCACATGAGTTGCTGAGATGTCGTTGGTCACCCATTCGTAGACGATGTGGATGTTCTTGCGATACTTCCAAAGCAGGTCTGACTGGTGGATGAACTTGTGTGGATCACTGCCACTCCGGGTGACGCAAACCAAACCGTATCGGCCGACAATCTCAGCAATATCCTCCTGCTTCCATAGATTGGGAACCCCAAAGGATTCCAGGACGTCAGCCCCACACAGCAGCATCAGCTGTGGGCCATCTGGGTTCAGAGAAAACACACACAACTGCTCTCTTTATTCTGTTATGCTTTGTAACTAATCCACTCTCCACACATCAGTGAGGGGAACTGACGACTTTAAACGTCAACATTTCCTCAGAGGTCTTATGAAATACATAAAAAAGTGCCATAAAGTGTTTGCAACTTCAAAAGGATGGATAGATATGCTGCATTGTGGCTTGCATATAAGGGATGTAAGCACGTTTTAACAACATAAAAGGGTTTCTAATTAAAAAAAAAAAAGACAATATCTGGAAACCTGAATATTTACTCTTTTAGGAGTGTACATGAATATTTCTGGTGCAGACTTAATTGATTGAAATGATGACTGTAGCTGCCCATGCAGCCGTGTGCAATGCAACTGCGTACTTCAGATTCAAATGCATGCACAGTAAACTTGTTTTTGCTCGACTTTCTTACCAAAGACTAACTTCTGCATGTCTTCCACAGTAGCTGCTTTTGTTTGGTGTGACTGACATCAACTATCACACATGCACTATATGGCCAAAAGTGTTGGCTCACCTGCCTTGACTCTCATATGAACTTCAGTGACATCCCATTCCTAATTCATAGGGTTCAATATGACGTTGGTCGACCTTTGTAGCTATAACAGCTTCAACTCTTCTGGGAAGTTTGTCCACAGGGGTTAGGAGTGTGTTTATAGGAATTTTTAACAATTTTTCCAGGATTGCATTTGTGAGGTCACGCTGATGACGAGGACTGGCTGTCTCAGTCTAATTCATCCCAAAGGTGTTCTATCAGGCTCAGGACTCTGTGGAGGCCAGTCAGGTTCATCCACACCAGACTCTGTCATCCAGGTCTTTATGGACCTGCTTTGTGCACTGGTGCACAGTCATGTTGGAAGAGGAAGGGGCCAGCTCCAAACTGTTCCCACAAAGTTGGGAGCATGGAGTTGTCCAAAATGTCTCGGTATGCTGAAGCACTCAAGAGTTCCTTTCACTGGAAGCATCCAACACTTTGCATTGCACTTGGTGATGTACGGCTTGGATGCAGCTGCTCGGCCATGGAAACCCATCCATGAAGTTCTCTGTGCACTGTTCTGGAGCTGATCTGAAGACCACATGAAGTTTGGAGGTCTGTAGTGATTGACTCTGCAGAAAGTTGGTGACCTGTTCATACTATGCACCTCAGCACCCGCTGACCCCGCTCCATCAGTTTACGTGACCTACCACTTTGTGGATAATTTGCTGTTGTTCCCAAACACTTCCATGTTCTTATAATACAGCTGACAGTTGACTGCGGAATATTTAGGAGTGAGGAAATTTCACGACTGGATTTGTTGCACAGGTATCATCCTATCACAGTTCCACGCTGGAATTCACTGAGCTCCTGAGAGTGAATTATTCTTTCATAAATAGTTGTAAAAACAGTCTGCATGCTGAGGTGCTTGATTTTATACACCTGTGTCTGTGGAAGTGACTGGACCACCTGATTCCGATTATTTGGACGGTTGAGCCAATACTTTTGGTAATATAATGTAGTCACACTGTTGAGAATCCACACCCTTAAAGCAGAATACAGTGATTCACAAAATATGTTGGAAGTAGGAACAACTTCTTTCCTGTTTGAATTTGGATTTTTAAAAAGAGCGGGGTTTTTTTTTCTTTTTGGGGTGGGGGGGTGGAGTTACACAACGACACGCGTCCACGTGTCTTACCTCTTCGTTTGTGATGAACAGAATCTTCAATATAGTGCTCTTCTATACGTCTCTTTTTTGTGTACTTCACAGTGTCTACATCATCAATATTATGCTCCGCTGCAAGCAGGTCCTCATAGTGATGCCTGTGTGAGCGCAAACAAACCAAATAAGGCATCCACTGCATTTACAGTTCAGTGTATAGAAAAATACTGACATTTATCAAACCATACATCAAAATACCCACATTTGTCTCACAACAACATGAAATGTCCTTCTCTTTACCCAATTTGTAAAAACAACTTGCGTACAAGTCTCAATTTTTTCCTTTTAGCTCATGAGGCTCGGAGGAAGCGGTTACAGATGAATTCCAAAGTTATCATATAATAATTTCACACGTTCAAACGAAATTTCTTGTTTGATAACATGTGCGAGGTTCTGAGAGGGACCCGGTGATTCATGATGGAAACGTTCTTGATCAACCCTTCAAAGATGGAGCAGGTGAAGCATGGAAACTGCAAGAACGAGTTGAATTTTGAAATTCTCAGCCTCTTCCTTTTAACCTCCACCCAAAACCGCACATCCAGAGTAATTCCTCCCTTTACACATCAACACACTAACGTGTACTACCAGATAACTACTGTTGCCTGAAGGTGTCACTGTTTCTCCATGATATTTTAAGCTGTGGGGATAAAGGGGCATTTATTTACCTGCAACATTTTTTTAAGGAGCGGTGAAGTGAGATGGTCGGTGCTTGGTACCGCACAGCCCCAACTCCGTCGCTGGCATTTATTCTTCTGCATTATTGGTAGCATCGCTCAGTAATTACATCACCAACCGCGAGGGGGTAGTGTATGTTTTTTTTTTGTTTTTTTTTTTTTTGCAGCACCATAGCTTGCAGTGCTAAGTTTCCATTTGTTTACGTCCTGTGTGTAGCTCAGACATAGAAACAAAGAAAATAAAGTATATTTTACGGGAGCTGGAGTTAAATGTTGACTATATGTTGTTTCTACAGACTGCAGGAAACTATCGCTACCTGACTTGAAAGCGACGACCAAGAAAAAGTGTCAGGAATTGGAAGAAGAAGAACAAATCTCCCAATCACGTTTCTTGCGGTCTGCATCGACATGACTTAGATCATTTTGGGCAACGCAGAGTTGCGTAGTGATGTCACTAACTCCACGCAAACGCATAAATTAGGCCATTTACACCAGGACTTAAACATGAATGTTCTTTTGATATATTTTGGTTTGGAGTCATATAATTACATAGTGGGGCTTTAATACCAGCATTAATCACCTGCATCACAGCTTAAAGGTCTGCTGGCAAATCACTAGTTTACCAGTCGTCACTACGATGTTTGCATTAATATCACTGCTGCATTAACAGCTAAAGAAAGATCAAATAGACAATAGAAAGTAAGAAGAAATAAAAATGAAAAGGTTTGACAGTCGATGCTCTGTATTTTTTAACTCAGTTGTTACCTTAGTGCTGCAGAACCTACCGGACAACTTTAGCTGTTTCCTGCCACTCCGGCTGCAGGCTCTCCCAGGCATCTACTGTAATCCAGTCTGAGCTTTCTGTGGCCAGTCTGGCCATCTCCACTCGGTGACAGGCCTCAATCAAACCCTTTTTCTTATAAGCGTCGCCCACTGGTGATATGATTCCTTTCACCACGCTATAATGACCTTAAACATCAAATAACAAATGTGAATAAACAAGTGATTATGAGACTGCAGAAGAGGCAAACTGTAAGTATGATAGGAATGGGACTTTAACTAGTATCCACACAACACACACTTGACTCCAAATTCAATAAACAATACTGATCATCATTCCTGAGTTTATAGCATAGCGAGTGTTTTTTCCTCTTCTGGAGAGTAACTCTTCTTGAGGCTTCACCACCTTTCCTGAACCAAAACTTCAATATTTCCCAGCAACACAATCCTGTATTTAATTTAAAAAAAATTTTTTTTTTAAAATGTCTGAGAGGGTTTTTGCATGTTAATGTTTATATGTCAAATATGTATTTCTGTATTTTTATTTTCTTGTTGTATATTTATTGTAAAGAAGGTTCAATGTGTATTTTCCATAATAAAATTTAAAAGGAAAAGAACGACTTCCCTGATCCGAACCTGAGTGGTGCTCTGTTATTGGACTTCTGTCCATGTTCGAGCATCAGGATGTCCATCACTGCACGAGGATCAGGACACCCTAGGCTGGAGGTCACTGATTGACTTTGTTGTCGTTTCATCTGATCTTCAGCCATGTGTCTTTCCTCGGGTAAAGAGAGTGGCTGAGCTGTCAACTAGGGTCAGATAGGGTCAGCACGGGTCCGGCGCCTCAGAAAGGGGAAGCGGTACTCTGCCAACACTGTTTACAGTGCGGGTGGGGGCTGCTGACCTCGACAGGGGACATTGTCGGACGGTGGAAGGAGGATCTCCTCAATCCCACCGACATGCTTTTCACTAAGGAAGCAGAGGTTGGGGACTCTTCTATCAACCAAGCCGAAGTCACTGAGGTAGTCTGTGAGCTCCTCTGTGGCAAGGCACCAGGGGTAGATGAGATTCGCCCTGAGTACCTCAAGTCTCTGGATGTTGTAGGGCAGTTGGCTGACACGCCTCTGCAACATTGCATGGAGGTCGGGGAAAGTGCCACAATCAGCGTGGTGGTCCCTCTTTTTAAAAGGGGGACCAGAGTGTGTTTCAACAATAGGGCATCACCCTTCTCAGCCATGTCTACACCGGGGTACTGGAGAGGAGAATTCGGGCGATAGTCGAACCTCAGATTCAGGAGGAACAATGCGGTTTTCGTCCTGGTCATGGAACACTGGACCAGCTCTATACCCTCCGCAGGGTGCTGGGTGGTTTATGGGAGTATAGCCGACCAGTCCACATTTGCTTTGTAGATCTGGAGAAGGTGTTCGACCCTGTTCCTCGTGGTATTCTCTGGGGGGTGCTCCGTGAGTATGGGGTCTGGGGCCCTCTGCTAGGGGTTGTTTGGTCTCTGTACAACCTTGTATGACCATTACCATTCCTCTGCAGGGTAGCTGGGCGCTCCTTTAGAGATAGGTTGAGAAGCTCAGTCACTCGGGAGGGGCTCGAGGTAGAGCCGCTGCTCCTTCACATCGAGAGGAGTCAGCTGAGGTGGCTTTGGCATCTGTATCGGATGGCCCCTGGACCCCTCGCTAGAGAGGTGTTCCAGGTATGTCCCACCGGGAGGAGACCCAGGACATGCTGGAGAGACTATGTCTCTCAGCTGGCCTCAGGGTCCCCCCGGAAGAGCTGGAAGAAGTGTCTGGGCTGAGGGAGGTCTGGACATCTCTGCTTAGACTACAAACCTGCAACCCGGTCCTGGGTAGACTGGCTAGACGGTTAACCAATACTGTCTTATGTCAATTCTCCTTCCAACAAAGTGGAGAAAAGCTCAGTTTCATTTATGAGCCTCACAAAATTTAAAAAAAAATTATGACACCTATCTGCGAACTAAATCAAAAAAGCAATCCAGCTTTCACGCCACTCAACCTGCATCTTCTAGATGATCCCGGGCCAGTTCAAACATCCTCATGTGCATGTTGGTAGTGGGGTTGAAGGACCCACAAGCCAGAAGGACCACTTTGGACAGGTTCTGGCTCTCCATGGCCCACCCTGCAGATGATTTTACTCTACAACACAAACAGAGACAACCTGAACTGAAAGCCTTCAGTGGTCACAAGTCAGATGCATGTTTATCTCTCTGAACCTTCTGGTAAGATCTTTATCTCTTATACCTGCACGTAACATCAGCTACAGCAGCTTGAAATGACAACATTCACTAAAAAGTTCAATTAGCTTCATTAACGTCAATGAAATGCGAAGCGTTTACTTTTCACGATCACTCGACCGAATCTAAGTGGTATTTAACGAGACTAAATATAGTTTTTTAAAACAAATTTAAGCATAGTAATACCAAATGAAACAGGACCGTCTGGTCTGTGGCGCTTCCGGTGCGGAGGGACAGACGTCGGCAACGACGCGTCTGATTGGACAGAATCGAAACGGAAGCAAAGAGCCGCGCCCACGCTCCGGAGTGACGTTCACGATCACAAATCCCGCAAATCCCACACAGTCTGTCAAAGAGTAAAACCTTCAGTAACAGTCGTTTTTATACACTTTTCCCTTTTCTTATTCATATAATTCATTGGTTTTGGTCGTTTTCTGGTGTCAAAGACCACGAAAACGGATTTGCAACTGTTTCCAAAGTCACGGCGAGGTGCGTTTCTCTTTTATTTTTCCCTCTTTTTATAGCAGGCTAGCTGGCAAGACGGCTAACCACGCTAGTTTGCTGGTTTCTGGACGAGCTCGTAGTAATTAAACTTGTTCCGCCTGTCAGTGCGTAGTAAGTGCCGTTTTCTCTTAAAGCTGTGTTGTTATTTTGAACTGCTGTTTTTTTTTCCCAGCTCCCGCATTTCCCGCAGCTACGTGTGTATCTGCTCTACTTTACGTTAAATATGCTGCTTCTCCCCGTTTTGTGTTCCCGGATGTCTGAAGCAGGATTTTAATTCCCGATGGCTTCTCGAGGGAAATCAGAAACGAGCAAACTTCGACAGAACATGGAGGAACAGCTTGACAGACTGATGCAGCAGCTCCAGGACCTGGAGGAATGCAGGTGCAGCATCGACTGGAAAATTACTATAAAACTACGTTCAAGTTCACCAGTTTTCCAGGGTTTGTACTTTTCATTTCCTAGCTTCTTATCAAATGTTTATTTTCTTTTTTTTTCTCTCTCAGAGAAGACATGGATGAGGAGGAGTATGAGGAGACAAAAAAGGAAACCTTGGAACAGTTGACTGAATTCAATGACTCTTTGAAGAAGATCATGACAGGAGACATGACGCTGGTGGATGAACTCGGCGGGATGCAGCTGGTGTGGACATTTACCCCTGCGTTTTAGAGGCTATGATGAGAAAGTTTTAAATTTAAAAAAAAAATTGTTTCTCAAAATAATAATGATTTATGTCCGTCTTCATCAGGCAATCCAGGCTGCCATCAGTCAAGCATTCAAAACCCCTGAGGTGATCCGACTTTTTGCCAAGAAGCAGCCTGGACAGTTGAGAACCAGGCTTGCAGAGGTTTGGGCTGCAGCATCAAACACACACCAATCAGACAATTAAAAAAAAACTTGAAAACTAACCAGAACATCCTGTAAATTGGGATTATTATTATTTTTTTCTTGTCTTCTTTCCAGGATATCCCATAGGTTTTTTGATAAGAATTCATGTCTGGTCGGTTCTGTGCTTTCTCAAAATAAAAAGCATTTTGAGTGGTCAACAGTGCTAGAAAATACCTGTTTGATGTTGACTGCATTTCCCTGCCAGTGTGTATCATCAATAGCATGTCAGCAACAATCTTTAAGTGGGTGGTACATGTGAAATTTCTGCAATGTATCAGCAAAGAAACTGCAGAATAACAGCAGCCCTCATCTATAAATGTCTCTACTGATGTAGCTGAAGGCTTTGACCACTTATACGTGCTCTGATTTAAGATTCGTTCACTCCCTAGCGTTTATGTGTGCTTTATTTTTGACCTAAAAATTGTCTTACTGGTGTGTGACATTTTTGGGTAGATGGACAGAGACGTGATGGTGGGGAAACTGTCGCGAGACCTGCACACGCAGCAGAAAATGGAAATCCTCACGGCACTGAGGAAGCTCGGAGAGAAGGTGAGGAAGTGCTCACAGCAGTTTTCCATGGATGAAATCATGATTCAGTGGCTGACAGTCGGGTGTTCGCGTGAACCCCTGAAGAGTCTGCATCGATTTATTTTTGTCGTGTGCTTATCAACAAGTTGTCAGAACATTTGAAACACGTTTTCCGACAGCTCACTCCGGAGGATGAGACTTTTCTCGCTGAAAATGCGACGGCTACTCTGAGCCAGTTTGAAAAAGTGACATCAAACTTAGGTGAGCTTAAAGGTTTGAACCTAAATCTTTGTTAAACAAACCAACAGACAAAATCCTCATTCATATTCATTAAACTTTGCTTTTCCTCCTCCTTCAGGGTCTGAAGACAAAATTATGGCTTTAGCGAGCTCTGGTGTGAAAACCAAGGTATAGCAAGTCCACAAAGTGTTAATTTTAATTTCTCATCTTTGTTTTTGTGAAGAAAAATGTGTGCCAATTTATTATGTAAATAATTAGTACATTTTTAGGTGCTCATTTCAGTGCTAACACTTTTTAACTCTGTTGTTTTATAACGTGTCAACTTTTATTTTCTTTGTAAATCTTTTATTTGTCAAGATAAGTGTGTTGGAGTCGGTACGAGCGTGTGATTTGATGTGAAGGCGTGAACGTAGAGGACGGTGCGGAGAGAGATCTGCTGCTTTTGTTTTTCTTAAAACCGGAACAGGTTGATTCCCTGGATGAGTTGCAGGCTGCAGGCTTTTTGAAAATCAAAACAAAACACCTGAACCGGAATGTTGCACAATGTAGACATGGGAGCAGGCTCATCGTTTGACAAGGATAGTGGTGGCAACCGTGGGCTCGTCCTCGGTTTCTGGTTTGAACAAAACTTCGGTCCACGTCGACTAGTCATGGAACAGAAACGACTTCATTTAAATACTTGGAAACAGTTTTCAGGAGCCTGCCACTTTTTAAAAATCTACGTTACCTGCAATTGGGAGAAAAAAAAAACATTTAATTCCTAATCCACAGCACGAGCCTGGAAGCTTTAGTTACACTTCAGATAATTTATCAAACGTCTACAAAACACCACGTTGTTGGGGATTGGGCCGGAGTTTCCAGTCTTCTTTGATTTTTATTCTTGTAATTTTATTTTTTCAGCGCACTTTGTCAAGTTTCAAATATTAATGAGTGGTTAAGTCCCTCTGAATTCACATTTAAATATAACAGAAGATTTCATGTAATACTAAAAAAAAAAAAAAAACAAAGGTTATTGTGAAAATTCAAAAGCTGAAAAGGTTCTTGATGGATTTGGTTCGTCTATGGCTGGTCAGAATTTTCTGGTGACCCTGTTTTGTCCACTTTTTATGGAAGCAGAACACATACATATATACATATATATATCTCTACTGACTTGATCAGTAGCCACCTGTTAAAACATTGCGGAAGGTCTGAAGCTGCTTTCTTTTGTTTGTTTAAGTTCTCTTTGGACTTTTAACTGCCAAGAAAGATAAGATTAGTCTTCAGTGATTAATTAATTGCTCCAAAGTTAACAGGGCAAAATAAAAAGTTCTTCCACCATCTGTTGAAATCCAAATCAAACTGTCATTGAGCTGTTTTAAGTTTAATATGTACGTGATGGATGTTTGACTCATCTTAAATTAAAATACAGTCGATATTTCAATCACTGAGGTCGAAACTGGTTTCAAGTCTGGTCCTTTGTTTCTCTCGATATGGCGTCACACTCGCGCCTGTCGGTCGTTCACATTCATAAATATTCATCTCTAACTTTTAACAATCAGCCAGTTGGCACTTTAGGTGTTAAAAACTCAAGTCTTTTCTTACACTTAATGGAAACTGGTTTGAACGAATTAAATTCTTGTGCTTAAGAACATTGTACTGATTGTCAGCGCCAAGTTTTATTAACCTATGATTATTACATCACAAGATCGCAGTCAATAAAAACGGCTACTAAAAGGCCTTGCCTCCGCCTGCTGGGCTCCACGACCACGACGAGTGCGTTTTGGCGCTGGACATCTACTTCTCTACTTCAGGCTCTGGGTCATTCAGCCAATGAGCTACCAGCTCCCCGCCTCCCTGTCGTAGGTTGATGTAGCACTGACCTAACACTCATTTCAGAACTGCAACTGTGAAAAGAAAAAGGTGCAACTGAGAGAGGGTTGGAAAATATAGATGGTTTTAGACGTGAGGGCGAGGAAAGAAAAGCGAAACAGACCGATGATTATATCCTGGGTACAGACTTGGATTTTCTTGGCTGCAGATTCAGCAGCTAAGACCAACGAGCAGGACACATGCATCCAACAGCATCTGGGGTGCAGAGCTGCTTCTTCACAGTCACGTGTCCAGGATTATCGATCTGCTGGTAACCAGTACTGAAAACGTTTCTGTCAGTCTGTCTGAATCGTTTGTTCACCTGCATCTACCTCAGTCCGTGGAGAGAGATCCTGGAGTGGGGAATGTGGTCCTGCAGCCGCACCTTGAAACACCCCGGCCTTGTACTAAAGCAGCGAGCTCATCTAATCCCACCTGTCAGGGATCTCACACCCCCCATGAAGATCAAGGAAAAAAACTGGTCTAAACCTAATTTCTTTTTTCTATTAATTTTCCTGCTCTAGATCTTTGGGCCGTCCTCTTCAACTCATCTCCTGCAGAGATTTTATTAGTTTGTTTTTCTCTTAATTTGCAGTTCAGTAGCTGAAAAATCTCCACCTTTTGCTTTTAGATGTAAACACTTTTCCGTGGTACTTATAGAAAACGTTTTAAACATGCCAGCATAATAAAAAAGATTAAAACGTAATTTAAATGGAAAAAAAAAAGGGTATAATATAAATTTGGTAATTACAGCATATCCTGCTGAGCAACTAGTTTTAGATTTGTTTTTCTTCATTCTGTTTGATCCCTGAAGGTTTAATAAAAATCTTAAAAACCACTGAAACATGTGTGAAAACATGATTTGTTGCTACGCAGCTGTATTTGAAAAGTCATCTTAGAGTAGTGTAGCAAGCAGTGCAAAACCAGTTGCAACACGTCCCAAGTTGACACTTAGTAGGAGATTTTTGTGAGGTTTCAGAGCGTGAACTTATTCACAATATGAAAGTATACTTGAGTTTATTGGGAAGGGAAAGAAAAGGGTCCATGTTCACAGCTTCAACACTGTTGCGTACTCGTCTCCGGGGAGATCAGAGATCATATTCCAGAGGCGGCGAGGCCTTTTGTAGGTATGGTTTGGAAGCGCTTCCCTTCTTCTGGGGAAGCTTCAGAAATCAGCTTTTCCTCGGACGGGTGGCCTTTTCTTGGATGGCAGCAGCCCATCGATATGGTAGAAGTACGTGATAAAACCTCTGTGAAAGTCATGGGAATCAGATTCTTGAATTTCTCAACTGTCAAAAACATCAAATGAAGAAACAACCTTTGCTAGAGCGGCGCCCGTCCGTCCAGCAGGCATCACTGCTACGACGCCCTGCAGCTGGCAGCGGTGTTTACTAATGCATCCGGATCGTTTTCCTATACTCTGTTGTACATTTGTAGATCATCATGTTATAAATAATGGAAGCAGTTTAACACATTTACCAAAGCAAGGAATTTCTTTTTTTGATCAACCAATTCAAACTGTCAACAGAGCTGCTTGATTTATGCATTTAAGGTTTAGCTATTGAGAACTTACGCGTCACTGAATTCACAGCGTAAGTCTTGATAATTAAAGTAGTTTTGGATGTGTATGAAAGTTATGCAATAAAGCACTTTTATTCATTTGATTTGTTAAATCTGTGAAGTTGCTTTTATTTCTAAGCTGCATGATTTATTTTCCACCATCAGGGGGCGCTATTGCTCAGGAAGTCCAGCAGAGCCACCGAGCAGGGCGTGTTCACCCCCCCCCCCCCTAAACCAGTGGTAGATTTACAGTCGGTACTGACTGAAGAAAGAGTAGACAACGTTTTATCCCATCTCATCATCCTTTATTCTGTTCATGAGCAAGCATCAACTTCACTACAATTCGTCTTTCAACTGGTAGAAAAGTGAGAGCAGCTCCAACAAGCACAAAGGATAAATCCACCGATCTGAAAACACCGCCATCATCCAACTTTGAGCCAACAATCGTGAGAAAACAAAACATATCTGGAGTGTCATGGTTGTGTGAAAAAGACAATCTGAGAATCAGTAGTGTATCAACTCCGTTGGCGGCGCAGGCTCAAGCCCCGCCCCCGCCCCTACATGGAACGTATACAACCTTATGGCTAATGCAAGTCAATTCCCCACAGTGTCATTACTGGTTGGTTGGATTTCGTGTTAATAGGAAGTAAGTCTTTGCTCTGGGGCTGGTCGGAGACGAGATAACCCTCTAAAACTGCAGATGATGGCGTCGTCGGACTCTGCAGGGCGAGCGTTCACGCATCAGCGACCCATGGTACTAGACCTCTGCCCTGGAGCTGACAGGTGGACGTCACGTTTGACATCGTGAAATTGAGATCGAAGTTTATTGTAATCAGGTGAATTGTGCGCTGCCCTCAAAAACTATTTGTCAACCACTAAGAGCGTAGGAAACTGTTCAACATCATCTCGCTGTACTCAGACAGGTCAGTTAGTGTCATTCCCATGTTCGCTGCCAAAGCAGTTCTTATCGTATCGTACCTCTCTTCAAGGTGGGCTCTGTCAGCATGATTTTAGTACAACAGATACAGAAGATACAATATGGACCTACTTCCTCTACACATTAACAAGGACGACACCTACGTAACATGTCTTCACCTGTAAGGAAACTAGCGGCGGACTATTGTTACAAACTGAGGGGCAACTGTCTCCTCGGTAACGTAAGAAATCTAGCATTAGACGAATTTTTAAAAAAAGTCAAAATAAAAAGAGCATGGAAAAAGTATCTTTGTTAGACCTGCTAATTACTCTATGATTGGCAAAAGGCACTCCCATCTCAGCCGGCTCAGACCTGGCCCCATGTGTCACCAGTAAATCGTCATGGAAGGGAGACTGGTCGCTATTTCTGTCCACAAAAGACATTAAAATCAAAATAAAATGAAGAGAACTTTAAAGTCAGCTCTGACTTGAATCCTTAAAAGAAGCTTCATCTCCAAAAAAAAAAAAGAGGCTCAAATGTTTTTGGGTTGGTTTTTTTTTTTTGTTTTTTTTTTAATTATTATTAATAAATCCATTTTGGCCCCTAAAAAGGAAAACAAAAAAAAAGAAAGTTGTACATGCAAACTGTGAAAACGCCAACTTCTGTCATCGTTTTAATGCCTCTTTCTCCACACGTCAATGCCCCAAATCTGGTCTTTGTGCAGCTCCGAGTACCCGATGCATGAGACGAACAACTAACGGTTTAACGTGTTAATTCCTTAATTATCAGGTCTTGTGAAATGTATTTACAACAGTTTAGGACAATAGTGTCTGAGAAGAAATAAAGGTTGGGCACATTTTTCCCCAATCAGTTGTATAAGGTTCATACCAATACCAGCACGCAAAGGAAGTTTACCAAATGTAAACAAATATCTTAGATCAACTCTAAAGTACAGCTCCATTTACAATAAAATCAAGTGGTCTATTGCAAAAAAAACAACAAAAAACAAAAAACAAAATCCCAGTTTAAGATTCAAATAAGATGATTCATTTTTAAAGTCTTTTCCTGCTGTAAACGACACAGTTGTACTCAAAGATGTAAATCTTTGACCTGCAATAAAGCCTGCGATACTTTTGCAATATGAAAACAGTTTAAAAATGCGTCTTTGTGTTATTTCAAGGATTAAATAGTCACGGAAAATAACATTTCCAACAAAGAAAATCTAACAAAGCCTTTCGCGTCATTTCTCGCCCCAAAAACAGCGCCGGCGACCGCACTCTTCAACCAGCCTCCACTAAAACGAAGCTCTTTCAGTAGTTTGAGAGGTTTCATTTCCACCTCCGTTAAGCGCAGCAGGACTGGAAGAAAAGGCTTTAAAGCTGCTGACTGAATCTCTGCTTGTCCAAACGTGTCGGCAGAAACTTTTAGTACCTACATTTAAAAGAGAAAACGGCCCTCCTCACCGCGCCGAATGCTGATTTGTACACGAGCGCGATTACTCCAGACAAAAATAAAATCCCTTCTGTACAACAGTGAGCTCTACTGGGAATGAAATCACACCAACACCGGGAGTCGAGCGTCGCCACCTGTGCAAGCAAAGCAAAGCGCGAATAGAGCGGAAGCCGTCGAGCGGTCCTGCCCACGAGAAAACAGAAGAACCGACTTCACTCGCTGCAGAAACTGAAAATACAAAATGGACACCACTTTGCCACGGAAACCTCGGCGAAACGGTCCCGGGTTTCTGGTCGTGAGGCGGACGCTTCGGTCAAGCATGACGGACCTGCTTCTGCGGAAGTTTAGCAACATGCTACAACCTGTGAGACACAAATATTCTACATTACATCTCGGCTCTTTTTAGATATTAGACCCAGCTGAGTGGGGCTTTACTAACACATTGACTAATTACATGGTTTCTTCGTATTTACAAAATCTTTAAAAAGTAATTTGTTTCTCTACACATAAGACTTCCCAAAAATTCCTCATGCACTAAAAGAAAAACAAAAAAAAAAACAAACAAAACAAAAAAAAAGAGAAAATGCAGGCTACTTGTTAAAGTGTGGTTTCTCCGTAGACTACGAACTGAAGAAAACTGAAGTCAAAGCAGTTAAAAGAGTTTAGCGGCGAAGAAATCGAAATGCAGTAGCAAAGAATATACATTAGGATCAGAAAGAGATTCTCCTTCAAAAAGCCTCGACGTGTCTGAGATCAAAGAAAAAGTGCAGGCTTGGCTTCCTCACACAGTTCAAAACAAATGTAGGCCAAGTTTTCCTGGGAGTTGAAGTATAATAAATAAAAAAATAAAAAGTAAAAATCAGCAATCCGGTGATAACTACACTACACTGAGTACCACCACGAAGATAACGACAGGAAAGCCTTGACCATATATATGCTTGAGGGTTTGTGTGTGTTTCTTTTTTAACATCATGGCTCCTAGACATGAAACTGTAAGGAGGTGTGTGTGTGTCTGTGTGTGTGTGTGTGCGTGTGTGCGCATGTGTGCGTCAGAGCTCGTGTTCGTCGTTTCAGTAGGTGAGGGTGGAGTCGTCCCACTCCAGCTGCTGCTGTCTGCTGGCCCCCTGCTGGTCCTCGGGTTCTCCGCCCTCCTCGTCCTCGCTGCTGTCTGAGTCAGCGCTCGTGATATCGTCTTCCTCCTCCCCGTCCTCGCTCTCCTCCTCCTCTTCCTCCTCCTCCTCACTGCTGTGCTGGTCCTCGTATGTCTGCGTTACAGTCAACACGAGGGAAAGGCTTGATTTTTCTACAATTACTAAACTACATCTTCTCCACATTCAGTCATTCTCATACTGGTAAAACATTTAAGTAGCTGGATGACGACTTGGTGACGGTTCTTCCTTCTAAAATGCTCTGCGGCGCACGGATTCGAGACATTTGTTGCCGACCATGACCAGATGACAACCGCAAGACTTGATACAGTGAGACCTGCAGTTCCAAGACAGCAAAGTTGTTGCTTTGCAGTTTTTAGATCAGCTGCAACTTTCTAAGTTTTGGGGGGAAATTTCAAAATCACTCCAGGACACAGACTGCATCAAAACACTTGAGGCACACAATGCTGGAGTAAATAAATCCAATAAAAGAATGAGGATTTGGACATTTATTAAATGGCAATTGTCAAAACATACGGGTTTGATCTTATGTAATTCAAAATAAATCAGAGTCTATTCCTCTGAAATACATTGTGCTGCTTTAGGAAAAACATTTGCATCGAGTATAAAATATTACTAATATCATATTTATTATATAATTAGTATTAACTATTTATATGTTATGTTATTCAGTACATTAGCAATCTCATTCTTCTATCTTTTTAGAGTCAGAAGACATCTACATTTAATACAAGACTACACAATCTTAACAGGATGAGACCTGTAAAACACATTTTCAGAAGGCTCAGTTTTTGGGTTTTTTTTGTTTTTTTTTTTGTTTTCTGGGTGGCATCTGTCTGGCACAGACCTCCTTCCCTTAGTAAAAGCCTTCTCCCCGGGTTTTTATTTTATTTGAACTCGGCTGGGACTCCGTTTACTCATTTTGCTCAAGTCTGAACATTCTGTACCAAATCAGCTGAGAACCGTCGGAGCTTTCAGGAATCTAGTATGTTGTTTTCCTGTAAGCCGTGGCTATATTTAGACCATATGTGGCTATATTTACAACGTTCACGCAGGACTCGACTGTTTCTGGATCTCTTTCAACACAGCTACCTTGTCGATAGAAGCGTTATATTTTTATTCTTTGTGGCTGCTGCCAAGAGAACTGACACTTTTAAAACACATTGCTACTATTCATTTATAATCTGCTATTTGAAAGAAGCTGAATTAATAGAATGTTGTGTAATTATTCTGTAGAAGACAGGTACCAGGCTGCACTGCTGAGCCCACTTGCTCTGCTACTTCCATCTACATCGCTCTTTTGGCAGTTGGTCGTAAATAAAATGCTTTTCGCAGTTTGGCTCAAAATGGATTCATTTTACACCCAAAAATTCCGTCTTCCAGCAGCACGCCATGCTATTCCCAATAATCAGGAACCTGACAAACGCAGACATCAGCTGACTCGCATATCATTTTAACCATTGATACATTTATCTGTATTTATTATAAAATCCTTCTCTAAAAGGGTTATGAAATAACAGATGTAACTGCATGACAATATTTTTAAAAAAGCTTTTATACTCGACCACAATTTTCCAGCCAAATGAGATGTTTTATTTTAATTATATTTTATAAAAATGATGACAAAAACGAGACAAGTGCCGTTTGTCATTTTTAAATGCCGTCTCCATGTGAGGATTTTTAACGGTGCGGGCTCCCAACTGCATTCATGGCAGCCGTTAACTTGGGTGCCGACTTTTCTTGGATAATTTTCCTAACATGGATATGGCACTTGGATGACCTTTTGCTCCAACGATAAAGCCGTCCCCTTTATCCGGCAGGACGCATTAACCACTGATATTCTCCACCTTTCTCTACATAAACCTTTTCATTTTCACGTGGTTGCTGTGCGTATCCGCCTCCATTTTCACAACGCCACATTATTTTAATGCACAGAAAAAGCCGCAGAGAGACGGCTCTTTGTGCTTTCTTCCTTTCAGTTTATGACTGAAAACCTGTTCTGACGGTTTACCATGTTGCCATGGTGACATATCGTCTCTGTTGTGGAAAGCCAAAAATTATTCGGTTATTTTTTATTTTATTACCCGTTTTATGCAACTGACACAGTGGCTGGTGGGATACATTTATGTGTGCGTGTGTGTAGTGATTTATTTTTTTTTTTCCCAGTTTAAACCCCCCCCCCCCCCCCATTCCCCACAGGATTGTCTATTAGGGCTCAGACAAAAAACTAGGGCGCAGTTTCAACATCCCAAAGAATTCATAAGCTGGTGAAATGCTGTCCTGATGGCAGCTGAACCATATTTTGAGAATTCAAGTTCTACAGCTTTTCACTGATAATTAACATAAATACATCTTTTATTTTGCTAAATTAAAACACTGTCTTTTTGTTTTGTTTTTTTTTACCTCCATAGGGTTAACGGTTATGGTGAGAGCCGAGTCGTCCCAGTCCATCTCGTTCTCCTTGCCGTTCTCCTGGTCTCTCATGGTGCGTTGGTGTGCAGCTCGGATGCGGAACACGCCCAGGATGATCATAAACACCAGGAAGCTAACACACACCACAATAACGATGGTGGCAGCGCTGGGAACCACTACAAGAAGACAAACAAAATAATAAAAAAATTAGGTTAATGTTTTATGAGGGACAACAAAGGCATCTCAAGGGCTGCAGGTTTGCGGTGTATCAGCACGTGGCATGTTGCACATGAATGCCCTCTGCAGTTCTAGGTGTGCGTCTTTCTTTAAATAGCCCCGCTTGTCCCCTGGCAGCCTGCTCCAGTTTGGCCCATGCGATCAGGAATGAGCCTCTCCTGTGCAGCGGCAAGCTTATCCAGCCCGTCAGCCTAGAAGATTACCGAGGCTGGAATATAAAAGGTTGTGCTGTGAGCACCGCCTGGACGAATGTCACAGACCTCGCCAAAGTGTAATCCCTGAACTTGTGCCACAGAAAACACCAGCAACCAGTGTTTCATGCACGCCCTACTTCCACTTAGACTGTAATCCATCTGCAGCAAAGCGAACCAGGATGCATAAAATCTTTTTCTGCATCGCAGTTAAACCAGATTACTGCTTTTACTGCACCAAATACCTTCCATCAAAACTGAGAGTACACTGGGGGATAAATAGTAAATACAAGTAAAACACAGACTTTATTTATCTCGTGCAAATGTGCCAAAAAAACAAACAAACACTTCAGTGTGTTTGAGTGGGGGTCTAAATGAAACGAGGTCTCTTGATAATACTAATCCCCTGCAAATAAGGCTTAAAACTGCAGGGATGTTTTATTAAAGGCTTTTCCTTTCAACAAATAAAGTCTTGGTTTGTGTCCAAGTCCTAACATTTCATGTCAGCCACACAGGTTTCAGTACCTGAGGCCTGGTGTGCGTTGACCAAGTTGTGGCCAGACAGATCCACAGAGGCATGATGCACAGGGTTGATGAAGTTGGGCTGCACCATGGCGTTGTTGGCATGCTCTACAGGATTGGCCGTGTGGATCACATTCACCTGCAGAAAAAAAGAAACAAACCTATCTGCAAACGGTCCCCTTTTTAAAAAAGTGCTGTGACTTGCAGTTCTGGGTTGTTGAAGCAGTCACTGTTTTGTTGATGCAACTGTTGCATCATACCTCAACCTTGAAGTCATTGCTGATGTAGCGACCGTTCAGTTCAGAACAGACCAGCTTGAATTTTCTGTCGAAGAGCGCTTCGGTGTGCCAGTTCTTGTAGCGGATGAGGTGCAGGACCTGCTCGTAGTTAGCCATGGTGTTCACACCTGAAAGACACGGGAGGAGCTTGAGTAAAAAAAAACCCATCAATTATTAGCCGAGAGTGCTTAATATTAATATTAGCTTAATATTAGAGGAAAAGCTGTGCACATTTTTTAGACAAATTCAAAAATACATTTGATAGCTGACTTGTTCTATAAACTGTCAGCAGACTGGATTTATATCCCTGTACTTTCAGTGTTTGTCTAAATTCCAACACATGCTCAATACAAATAATATTTTCATTTTTACATAAGTTCATTGTATTTCTTATGTAAAGCAGTTCTTCTCTGGAAACTGGAAATATTCCAGCCGTCATATTCCAAGCCCTGTGTTCTGTACCAGTGATGATGAGGCCCAGGTTAGAGGTGCTCATCTCCAAGGCGCGCTGCTGCAGCTGGTTCGTGTCCACCTCCAGGTTCTCGTGTTCCCCGTCCAGTTCATCTCCCACCACAGACACTTCACACATGTCCAAGTTATGCATGATCTCCTCTGAGACCACCGTCTCTTGTACTAAAACAAACATACAAAAATTGGAATTAGAAGCTGTGGGGCCTCATTTAAATACCTACAGTGTCTTTCAAGTTTAAGCGTGATGTTCATGCTCCATCTGCTAAGTGTTTCTGGATCTAATCTCCTGGAAACCAAAGGGTGGGAGTTGGGTATTAATGGGCATGTTTGACTTTAACCTTATTTCAACAGAGATAAATATCAGGACATTCGGAAGCTCACAATCAAAGTTTTAAAATGTAACGCACAGTCTAGGTTCCTTGTTTGCTTACGAGGTAAATAAAAATTGTTGTAAAGCGCTTTCACGGTTTGATTCAACGTAAGCTCCTACTAAATGATCCTTAATCATCTGCTGCGGCCCGTCTCGTTTTCTGGTCATGTAAGGTGGGGCAGGCTAATGCAGGTAATGGCAGCAGATCTCACTAAGCCCATTGTCCCATATGGTCTGTAGCTCTCCAGAGGACATTGTATCTAGCTGCATCTGTGTCAAGCCTCAGAAAACGTCTTATTGTCCCTCCTCTTCTTAACTTATATTGAAGCCTAACAGATGGCACGTCTGGTTGCTGGCCACTCCCAGAAACAACATCTCATCTCTTCTGCTTCACCCTCCTTCCTTTATCTGTTTGCTCTCCAATCCCCTCAAAATCCAGGGATAATCCTTAATAACCAGTACTTGTTTATTATTTTTATTATTATTATTATTACTAACTGCTATTCCCTTATAACATCAAAATATGGTTATTTAAAGTTCCCAGGTGTATGTTTCTCACCTGTGGGGTCATCATCAGCCCCCTCTGTGGCTTCAGACTCTGCGTCAGCCTCCACTTCTCGGGTGATGGTGCTAACAATACGAAGCTCCGGGAACAGCGTCACTCCCTCCTGGCTCTCAAATTCGGCAGCGCTGCGGGCGAAGTGGTCAATTCCACTCAGGCTGATCTTGGGTTCCTCTGGCTGCAGCACCATCACATAACCTTCAGCGTCAGGCACCGTTACACAGGCGTCCTCATTGAAGCATCTGTGAAAGACGTAACATGCTTCATTGGACTACAGTTAGAAAAAGACTACACAAGTTGTGTCGTGTTTAATGTTTTCTAGGAGAATGCCTCTTTAAAAAAAAAACAAAAACACATAACAAAGCTCATGTTTGCAAAGTTGCACGTAGACAAAGTTGAGTCGACCTTGAACTTCTCTGTATTCACAACTAAAGCTGGCTAAAATTATATCATGTGACATTGCAATGCTCATAAGCACACCAACAAATCTGCAGCTGAATGGCTGGATAAAGGAAAATTATCAAGCTGTTCCAAAGACCCAGGGAAAATTCAGGCCTCAACCTGACTGGAACGCTGTGGCAGGAGCTCCAGAGAACCGTGCATAAACAAATCTTTACAAACTTCAATGACGTGAGACTGTTGACGTTATGTTCTTCCAAATCGTGTGACACTGATGTCCTCATACAGAAAACAACTATTTAAAGTTAAAGATGGTACTTCAAGATACTGAATGATAGGATGTATTTATATTTTCAAACAACCTGACTATGAGTGTATGTGTTATTCATCTGAAGATGTATTTGCCCAAATTTAGGACTTGGAAAGGACCAGAGATTTTTAGAATTAGATGCCGATGGATAAAACCTTGGACTTTAAGGAGGATGTCTTTTACTTTTTTCCACTGCTCAAACATTTCTGAGACCCAAGGTCTCTTCCTACCTCAGTATTACATCAACACTTAAATATTTCACAGAGAAAAACAAAACGCAACATTGTCCTGCTTCCCTACTGTCTTTTTCAGACACCACAGCAGCTCCCGCTTGCCCGCTCCTTATGGGATTGGTGAAAAATCCTCGACCTCCAGTTTACCTCCAGAATTCCTTCTTTGATTTATACTGCATAATAACCCTCTGAACGTTTATAATGCTGATAAAAATTCATAGTTTCGGCTACATACTTAACAGTGGTGGAGACACGAAGGTGTCTTATGCCAGGAGTCGGGAACTGGCGAGAATTCAAGTAGGAGATGTGCTGCATGACTTTATCAAAGGCGTCAATGTCGTCTCCTTCCACAGTCAGAGAGGACTGGTTGGGGTTAAAATCCACCTGAAAAAGACCCAAAAATAGAGTTAATAATTGTGTAGTTTCAGGCAACCCTCCAGATGACAGCATCACTGTGTTTGGGTGCCTTTTTCAAAGCAATAACTTTTTCAGACGACGCCCTTTGCTGCTCTCACCTTGACTGCAGAAGCTACTTCCTCAGGCAGCTGCACGTCCAGTCCTTCTTTGCAGGTGTACAAACAGTCAATCACTTTCTTGTTCTCCAGCTTGCCAGAGCGGATGATCAGCCCTGCAAGGTTTCCTCTGAAAAACTGAGCCATTCGGGCATTTCCACCTGGTTGCAGCAGGACAGCGATGAAGAGAAGGAAACGGCAGAGCACAAACACATCAGCAGAGTTACTTTAGACTACATTCCAACAAACGTCTCTTTTCAGGGCTTGTGATTCGAGCATGCTGTCTCAGTGAACAAAGCTGGCATGAATGGAGTTCATGCAAGTTAGTATGTGTTCCCTCACAAAGGCCTGAGGCCCAGAGGACGAGGCAAGCAGATGATAAAGGACGCGTCTTCAGGACATGCAACAGTTGCATTAAAAAGGGGTGAACTGCGGTCTCACTGTGGAAAATATCTCATATCATCTCACAAAAAGAAACTCAAAAAGGAGATAACGAATAATTAAATTATCTACTTTGATCAAATTATTTTCATCAAGCAAGAGCTACATTCTCAGGGCTGCAAAAATGGTCAAAATAGACAAATGATGATCTGTAATATGGAGCTTTAGTATTTTTTTGTTGTTGTTTTTTTTCTCTCTAATAAACTAGAATTACTCAAAGTCCAACTGCAGCATTAGAAACTGTGCATCTCAAGGGCATAAAATTATCCAGTGACGTGTTTGGATATTGCTGAAGGTTGGTTATTTAATATGGATGAGTTATAACCAACTACAAGGTCAAACAGAGAGAAAAGGACAATGTGGCCAAAGGCAGCAATGTAGTCCGAGTAATGTGTTTTTGTTTTTTTCAGTGCTGTCATATATATATATATATATATATATGTGTGTGTGTGTGTACGTTATGGTTGCTGAACTGTGAAGAGTAAATAAATGGGAAATGAAGGCGATGCAAAAAAAATGAAAAAGCATCCAAGTAGCAGCGCATCACATGTTGCAAATATTGAAAAAGAAAATTAAATAAAAGAGCAGATAAATCAATGAGAAAAACAAGAATATTTTTCCATCTAGAATGTTTAGGAATCATTCTAGTCAAAATGGTATGAAGATGCAGTTAGCATGGTGGGACATTGTGGACATATGGACATATCTGAGGAAAAAAGGGAAAGACTTGAGCAACCTGAGGTGGGCTCAGGGGCTGTCTCAGTGTCATTGTCATGTCCTGAGTTTTCTGTAAATATAGGAAACGAGAGAGCAGGGAGAGACGGGAAGGAAATTTGAAGATCTGCAGGAGAGATTCAGACGCTACATACAAAGTCATGCTGCATCATTTCAGGTTCCAACAGTTAATTCAGTGTTAAAATAATATAAATATAATAACCACACTGTATACTAAACTCTACAGAAAGAAAATATGAATAATAAGCTCTTCTCTGTGTTTTCTTTTTTGCATTTCTGCAGTCTAAATAGTATTGCGTTTCCACATCATGAATCTTTACTTAGACTTGAAAAAAATGCATTTTGCCTCATAAGACAGTGACAAGACAAAAATAACAACAAAAAAAAAAGTTTTACCTTGCCAGCAGGCACCAATGGTGAGCTGAGTTTCAATCTTGGAAGCATGTAGAGGGTAGTCCTCTGTAACAAGGAAGGGTTCAAAGGTAGTCCCATCCACAAACAGAGAAACAGTGGGGAACTCCACATTGAGCACATAGTGATGCCACTCTTTGTCACACACCTGTGAAAATGCCAAGATTAATTACAAGTTTACACGCTGCACTGGTATCTCGGTCGTGGGTTGTCATTCAAGTTGGAACCGCTGGAAAACAAACTTGCGCTGAGCTCAACTGGACGTTTGGTTTCAGAAACAACTGACCTGGTCGAGTTTCCAGTGGAACTCTGCTGGTTTGTAGTTCTCCGCCTTCGATGGATCCTGGCGTAGGAGAAAGATAAGTCTGCAGTTGTGGACGTAGAACGAGTAGTGGTGTCTGTTCATGTCTGCAAAGGGAAAAACAACACAATAGAGTTCAAGTATAAGAGCCAACTCTAAAAGTATATACGTTACTGAATGTGTGACCAACTCCAAGACAGCTGGTGATCAACTTGAGAGAGGAAAAATATCATGAGGCCTGTGGTATTAGTGTGTTATATTTACAAAAAAATAAAATACCAAAAAGTCTTCTACATATTTGTTGCTTAAAAATGACATCTTATAGGAAACATATACACTTTTCCTGTGCATGACAACCTGGATTTCCAGTAATCCAGTTGTTCCTTTTTTAATATTTGCAGCTGCCTTGTGAAGCACTTTGTGACTCATGTCTGTGAAAGATGCTTTATAAATTAAATGCAGTTACATTGTTAACAAGGCATACCACAGTTATGATGCTTCATCATAACTTCCCGTTTTTAGTATCCAGCTTTTTGTTGGCAAATTTCTTCTTAATATTCAAAATTCCAACTTCTTCTTGGTTAAGGAATGCACCATCGGTATGCTACAGAGATGTTATTTATACCTTCTCAACCATTTCTTGTTTTTAAAAATTGGATAATTAAAAAGACAGCAACAAAAAGGCTGACCAATGAGTTGTGCTTGAGAGTGGACGTAATAAGGATACCCATTACCACCTCATTCTTTTGTGGACCCAAATTTAATGATTACTTTCACAGCGTTTAAAATGGTAAATGTGAGAGTCATGCGTCTGCGACACAGCCTCTGTGCTGAATAATCTGCACTGAGATCACGGGTATGGGACCATCCTGTCCAGGGCACAGCCGTTCTGATGTAATCCTTATATAAGCAGCCGTACTGAAGTTGATGAAGCACCTCCCCCTCTCCGGCCACACCAGAGAATTTATAGTCACTAAGATCACGGAGGATGTGACTGCACGCGCAACTTACAACCACTGACAGAAATAGAGAGGTCAGTGAACATTCAGCAAACATGAAAGACCTTTTTTTTTTTATCCACGTGTTGGCCAGCAAGCTGGACACAAACGCTGATTATAGCCAGAGTTACACTTCTTAAAAAATAAAATAAAATAAAATCAGAGGCATATTTGTAGATACTGTATTTATATACAGCAGCATATCGTTTTACCTCTTAAGCACACTAAGAGGTATGATGTGCAAGAAGTACAAATTAAAAAAAAAAAAACAAACATATACCAACCACCATAAAAGTTATTCTGGACCATGCAAACCATGTAAAAATTAACTAAAGTATTTTGTTACCCTCACGTCTGAACAGTTTTCACAGCTGAAGATTAGCAAGTTGTATACAGTTGTATTTTAGAAGGCCAGCCATTATTATGCATTTTAAACATGCATTTATTGATTTTTAAGCCAAAATAATATGGAAAGATTTCACTCTTCTCGTGAGCCTTTACCTGTTTTATCAGAGTTGCAGAGGATGGTCTCTTTCTCGTGGACCCCGGGGCCGTGCCTCATCCAGACAGAGATGGTGAAGGGATCCTTCAGGTTGGTGCTCACCATACCATCAGGAACTTTGATGGCCTGGGTGCCATTGAACTCAAACACCTGGTCGCTGTCATGCCCATTGTCAGTGGGAAGTCCCACCGTCCAGTTGGCAGAGCTGCTGGGTGCAGGAAGGAGCTCCACAGTACCAGAGCTGGCTCCTAAAGAAAACAAAAGCAATTCAGTTGGGTACTTTGGTTTACCAGAAGAACTTCTTTTCCTGTTATTCATTATAAAAACACAGCCAGTGGAGCATTTACTTACCGCACAACTTGTGCAGTGACTTCTCAGAGTAGGTGTCACGATCACAGCCTTTTCCAATGTGGTTGGTTTCTAATTCAATGCTGGCTCGGATGGAGGTGATTGGCTCATCACAGGTCTCCAAGTGCATGCTGGGAAAAAGGGCCAAGCTGCCTGTACCAGGCTCATACTCAATCCTCTTATTAAACCCTTAAAAAAAAAAAAAGTAAAAGAGAAAGAGAAAAGAATAAAAGAGAATCAAAGTAGAACTGATTGAAGGTGAGCAGTGAAAACAAAGCTTTGTAAAGTAATTAAAAAGGCCCTATGGCTTCAAGAGGTTATATAACCCTTTTTGAAAATGGTAATCAGTGTGGTCTGCATCAGTGGGTCACTTTTGTTTAACCTAGGTGCACCCAAACAAGATAATAAGCTACAGGAGGAAAAGAAGCAGATACCTTGCCAACTGGGTTTGCAGGTGGGCTTGACACTGATCTTCACCAGAACGTCCTCAGAGGCTCGGTTCTTGCCACAGTCATAGGCGGTCACAGTCAACTTATACATGTGTTCCTTGCCGTAGCTCAGTTTCTCTGTATTCTTGATGAATCCTGAGTGAAGCAAGAAACAAAACGATTATCTGAGTATATGGGACTATTTTTTTTTTTAAAGCTAAAATTCAATGACACCAAAGATTAAAAATGTTCAGGTTGATAGCCACCAAAACAAAAGTATATCAGGGGAAACAAAGAATTAATATGCACACGCGGTCTGAGCATGTAATGTTTAAAAGAAAGGGATGGAAACTGTTGACCTAAGATCTGATCCAATCTAAGGTTCTCATATTTCTGCCTGACACACTACGTGATTGTCTGACCCAACCAACATCATGAATCACCACACCAGTTAACTTGTTCACGCCATCACCTACACGTGATTCATTTTCATCAGACCTGTGTGTCACATCCGTTAAAATGCATCAAACGTTGAGGTCTATATGTTTTACAAGGGTCAGTGATTTATGGTCGTCTCTCCATATTTTTCTGACAACCTGGTTAATATTTTTACACGCCTTTCATTGTCTTGCAAACCAGCCAGGCTCAGTGAATTTTAGCCGACAGTCTCGTGGTATCATTGTTTGCCCAGACCAATAGACAATGTCATGCATCTCAATATAACCCCCAGTCCTTAGCACAAGCCACAGATATTGATAACAGACAAAGGGTCCTTACCATCCTTGTCAACGCTGAAGGGCACATCGGGGGTCACAATCTCATAGTTGCAAATTTGGCTGAACTGGAACGAGCAGTCGGCGTCCACTGCCTCCACCTTCAAGATGCTATCATATTTCTTTCCCTCAATAACAGTGGCTTTGTAGGTCTTCTCCTTGAACACTGGTGAATATTCATTGATGTCGTTCACTTGGATATGGACAGTTGCTCTAAGAGGGACACAAAATGGATGATTCCCGTAAGTATCCACTTTGAAGGAGCAGCTATTGTCACTTACATATCTGAAATTTGGTATACACAAATCAGTTGCGCATTGTTTAGTATGCTGCTTTATTAAAAAAATAAAACTGCAGAAAGAGGGGAGTAAATATGACATCGAAGCAAGTCATTCCTTTACTGGTTTTCAAACCAGTTATCCTGCATCATTTCTGCAGCTAAAACACGGGGGAGGAAAAACTATCTGGCAGCAAGTCAAGCAGTGCAGTGCAGGATCCTAACGTGTTTATTGTCTTTGTTGTCAAAAAGAGCTGACAAAGGAAAAACTCATTATAAGCATTCTAAGCCCAGAGTGCAAATGGATCTCATTAGGTCTGCAACTAAGGATTCCACTCATTACCAGTCTTCCAATTATTTTCTTGATTGTTTAGCCTAAAGAGAGACAGATAATAATGGGAAATGTTGGTTAAAACTTCCCACAGCTCAAAGGAACTCTTTAAATGACTTGCTCTGTGTGAAAAACAATACAAACCGCAACTATTTCAATTTACTATTATGTACAGCAAAGGATCAAATTTTCACAGTAAAAGCTTAAAATATCAAATGTAAGTTGTTAAATAAACAAATCAAATGCAATCAATCTATGAAAATTCAATGCAAACAGAAGAAAGGAAGCTTTAACCAAAGTTATAAATGAAGAGTAGCATTAATCACACTGAACTGCTACAAAAAATGGTAAGTCTGACTTAACGATGATGCAAGTGCAGCTCAGTAGAAGCAATCCTCATTAGTTCAATTAGTTTTGTTCATTTCTGTAACGAAGTCATTGCTTTAATAATGAATCCCTTCGATAGGTATGAGACCGCTGCAGTTAAGTTAACTGAAGGGATCGCCCTAATTTTCATGCTGATGGTCCAGTAACTTTAAGTTAGAGAACAAATGAGCTGTTTATAAATGTAAAAAGAAAGAAGAAGTCAGTTTGGACCCTTTGCAGCCAAATGACGACAGTAGTTATTTTGTGGTTTTCACTTTTTTGAAAAGGACATGTCTGCTAGGCAGGACATGACACACTTTTTTGCTCTCCAGTGACAGAAACAGCCACAAAAATCCACATGAACATGACAGATAATTACACAGCTCAACTGGGACAGGACTCTCAACAGTTCTTTTGATTTTACACAATAATCTTATATCCATTAATGTTCACATGGTCATGTGGTTGCTCTGCTTTGCCATCTCAATTATTTAAAGTGTTAATTTTAAAGATTAACCAATTTCTTTCCATGTTAACTTCTATGTGGGACAGGGAGACGATAAGGTACAGAGACGCCTGAACTGCAAGGCTGACTCACTTGTGGGATTTCTTCATGTTGGCCCCATCAGGGCCCTCTCCACAGTCATAGGCTTGAATGGTAAATGTGTGCTCCTTCTGCAGCTCGCAGTCCAGCTTGTCCTTGGCCCTGATAACGCCCTCCCCAGTGGACTTGTCCAGGACCACTGCCTCGAAAGGGACATTCTGACCGTGGATCCTGAAGCCGCAAATTTCACCTGAACATGTTAAGAGCCGAAAGAGAGTACAATTAGAATAACTGACGTAAATTATAAATCTCTCATTTCAAAATGTTTTTTTGCCAACTAAAAATAAAATACATCCACGCAAAATAAATAAAAACATCAGCCACAGATTTTGAGGGCCAGGAGGTTGTAGACTGAGGTGCAAAGGTGTCTGTGGAGGAAGGCCAAATATGAGTGAGTAGTAGGGAGAGGGGATGGGATATTTAGTATCAGTGTATTTTACAAGCCACTTGAAAACAGTGCATCCAGTCATGCAGGCAAAAACTGAAAATATGTGGACAGGCATTTCACAGGAGTACTCGAGATATTACAAATTAAAGTCATAGAACCAAGCTCAAAAAGTACAAAAGGAGCACTGCATTGAAGGGAGGAGCTTTAAATTACAACATATCTTATGAAAAACAATATTCAACATAAATGCAAAAAACAAAATGTATATTATTAACAATAGAATATTGCGATATGATGATACAGCACCAATCTTTCCTGTGTAATATTGCCTGCCTCTAACCCAAAACTACAGCAAAATAAATCAAAAAAAAAAAAAAAGGAGAAAGAAAATTGTGAAATCATATTAAAATAAATCAGTACAGTAACAATAGTCAAACAAAAAGCACTGGATGAGAACTGGGGTTAGAAATATCAACTTGCTTGACATCCACATCAAATGACAACTGCAGCCATGCTAATGGTGGAGATTAGTGGTGAAGAATCAACTGAAAGAGATCCACTGAGGCAAAGATGCAACAACAGAAACTTTGCAGCAGAGAGAGTTTGCATTAGTTAACAATCTCAGCAATTTGAAGACCAAAGATCAGTCTACAGGAGCCACTCTAGCTGCACAGATGTCCTACAGTTTAGTAAGATGCACCATGATGAGCATGCTTGGTGTTTTTAGGATGGCCACATTCTCAGAACATTCATGCTCCTCATCAAATATGGTGTCAATTTCTGCTCCAATTGTCATGAATGTGAAAAGGCTAAAATATTATCATATGCAGATTCAGCTTTGTTAAATGTATCAAAAGCTGTCTTCTGTTTTTTTGCTGTTTTTTTTTTTTTTTTTTTTTGTCCTGAAATGAAAGTGTTGGACAAAGTAGCAACAAAGTGGCTGAGAAATCCTGTTTTAAAGCAGCTTTCTCTTTTCTGGTGACAGCTGAAAAACTGTTAGGGTTTGCAAACTGCAATGGATGTCTCATGCACAGATATTTCTAAGAACAGTCAGCCCCACATCAAACTTTTCATCCAGCTGTTGAAAATCCAAATTATTCAAGTTGAGGTGAAAAAAAAAGAAAAGAAAAAAAAAAAAAAAAGGTCTGAGTAAAACCAAATGGGGAAATTACAGAGCATAGCAGGAGCTTCTGCAAAAAGGTGTGGATGCTGTTTTTGCGTTAGTGGATTAATAGTAACAAGAAAGCACAAGGCAGTAGAAAAAGCCCAAGATCACCTTCTTTGGTGAGGGTCACCTCAAAACTCTCTACAGGAGGGGAGAGAAGATAAACCCACATAAGAGAAAAGTTAGAAGCTCAGAGAAGACATAAGTCAGGAAGAAACAAATTCAAGCTGTAGCTTTTAAGAAAAAAAACACCATCCAAAAAAAAAAACAAAAAAAAACACTCATAAGCAGAAAGTGTATCTTATTACTTTTGTTTTCGACTGGGGAGTCTGCAATTTAACCAATCCCAAAACAGGTCCTCTCTGAAGACGTAGCCGGCGAACCAGCGCAATTACAGCCAGCAAAGGTTTCCCTTTCCTGAGGCAGCATGAGTTGGAGGATTGTTGCAAGTCTGTATTCCAGCGGGTTCATATTCATCTCATATTTTGTTGATGATTTATCCACCTTTATTGAGAAAGATTAGACTTTTCCTGTAGCCACAGCCCCGGGAGGGTTGGATCTAGTCGTTTTCACCGTAACAATCAGGAATAGATGTCACATTAGTAAGCACAGACAGGCACAGCCAACCAATGGACATCATGTTGGTGTCTTAAGGCTCTTTATACAATAAGGAGTTATGATCTCTTGTGTTCAAGTCAGTTGTAATGAGCAGTTCACACAAGAAACTGAGGAATTTGCGAGCTTTTCATAACTGTCCCAGACCTCTCAGCACAGATCACATCGGCCGTTATGATGATGTGATCGTGATTTAGTCTTGACCTGCAGTGGCCATTTAATCACTGATACTGAAAAAAATAACCAGAATATTCATAAAAAACTTATATAAAATCAATTCATGTTACAATGTTTGCACATTTGCAGAAAACAATTTGCAGAAACATGGATATTTTCCTCTGTCACCTTGTCTGCCATTCCTCAAGGAATCAAATAACCTAATCTGGAGGGTGAATTAATCCTGCTGTGTGGCCCTCTCTGGTATTAGAGGACAGTCATGCATGAACTTTGTGCTCATTTTTAAAGGGCTTGGTTTCAGCCACGTCGGCTCCAATCATCCTGACTTAAATCACTATAGATATATGTGCGCGCACACAGAAAAATAAACATGACAACAGTCCCACAAGTCCAAGAGCCTTGGATATACTTGCTTATACTCGCACAGTGACTCCTTGACACAGGTAATCATTTACTTATTCACACCAATCTGACTGTAAAGCCAGAGGCTGGACCTCTGAATGGCCTGTGGGTCAGCTTAACAGTGAACCCCCATAGCTGACACAGATGGGCCAAATGTGGAGAATCTGGCATGACAGAACAGCTCACCCTTGCTGCCACGTGAAACCACCCTGTTTGCTCTGTGTCAGGAGGAAGCAAGTTCAAAAGGGACACAGTTCATTTGCAAAACCCTGCTCATCAAGAGGGGAGCCCCAGCTGAAAGAACTGGGAGCCCCAAGCTCTACATTCAGCCCTAATTGACTGCCAAACAGGGCAAACACTGCGCAGAGAATGGGAATATTATTTAGTTCCTGGGCCTCACGCTGAAACTGTCCGCCTTAAAAACTGCAAAGCTGATCGGCTCAGAAGAGCAGTCACATTTAACCTACATCCATGAAAAATATCTGACATCTCCTATGCTGACATGGTACTGTAAAGGCCTTGATCGATAAAACCATCCTCCATGGGTTTTTAATCTGAGATTAAAAGGGTCATGAAAAATATAACAATCATACCAAGTGTAAAGAACGCAACAGACAAAAGATTACAAAACCTGTCTGATGCGTAATGGTAAGAAATTATTTCCAATGCAAAGATGCTTTGAATCCTTGTCAAAGTCAATCATAATATGATCTGAAAAATGAAAATATAAAAATTCCCAGAGCTAGTGCTGCCTTCATACACAAAGAACACTAAATTGCACCTCTCCACTGGGAGGAGGGAAAAGTATTTTGATATGATCATCGTAAAAGTCATATCTGGAGTATATGGCAGCCAGATGTCAGCATGAAAGACAAGTTGTGTTTAAAAAAAAAAAAAAAAAAAAAAAAAAAAATCTGTCCTCTTTACAACAGAGTTACTGTTATACAATATACAAAAACCATGAAGTTTATCTCATCTATAGCCTTTATCAGAGGAAGAATTAAAGAGTTATGTATAATAAAACACACTGCAGGATGGGAGACCTTCATACATTTACCATGATGCACTTGTAATTTAAAAGCATGGTGCACAGACTAGATTAGGAGGTTCTACTTCTATGATAAATACATCTGCCTTCCTATTTCATTAACAAGAACAAATAATTATTGCTGCCACATGCGTTACATTTCTCAGATCGTATGGGAAAATGGCAGTAAGTATGCTTTCTCCTTCATTTTGTGTGAATTTAATTTGATAAGGAACAGAAGCAGCATCACATTTTGTCTCTCACCTGCATAGCGTAAAGGAGCATCTTTATCCAGCGCGATTAGAGGAGGGTCCAGAAGAACTTTGTCATCATTTTCTGTCACGATCCCGTGGTATGTCGTTTCAATCCATGGTTTGTGCTTATTGACTGGAAGAAAGGAAAAGAAAAAACATTTTAAAGCTATAGTAGATAAAAAGATAATTCCTGAGATAAAATGTCTTGTTAGTGAATTAACTCAAACTGTAAAAATAAAAAATTTACATATCTTGATAAAAAAAGGTTTTTAATGATCTTATTTTATGTGGTTGCTCCTTTTGCTGTTTTGACTTTAATTTCCACCATCCCCCTCATGCAGTGTGAATAAATATTTAATGAGGCTTAGGATGCTTTTAGTGTTATTTTTAGAAGCACCGCAGAAAATGAAGGGATCACCTTCAGCAGTAAAAGGCTACCATGAGCCAAGGAGGACCAAGAATGCGCATCACTGTGGAGATGGAGAGGACGTGCAACGTTAACGTTATACTGCTAATCCTCCTCTCAATTTGTATTAGTTAAATCAGTTTCAACAGTGGTATCACACAGATGATAAAGACTCGCTGCGACTGCAGGGCCACTTTGTCCACCAAGAGCAAGTCTCTCTGTGGCTCTCTGTCCTCATCAGCCTAGGAAGTATCCCAGTCGCAGACAGGACACCGTTTTAGCTGGCGGCAGCAGAAAAAGCTGCAGTGAGTGACATATTTGGGCTGCCTCAAAAACAACCAAAAAAACAACGTTGATGCAGAAGAGATGCAGCTCTCTTACAACAGATATGTGCTCATGCCACAGCGAGAGGAGGTAGTTGCATTCCTGTGCCACTAATCTGCAAATGTGATGCTAACTCTGGCTGAAAGGACACTGTGGGCAACAAGCACACAGGGTGAAGTCGCCAAACCAGAGACACAAAACACAAAAATCTAGTTCAAGAATAAAAGGTTTTCATCCCTATGAGCTGGGGCAAGCAAGTTTTGATACATAAGTCCCCTCCCTCTCTTCAAATAATAAAGACACGAAGGCCAGTGTCCTACAGCAGCAGGAGAAACTGCAGGAGTTTAAAGAGGTTCCCAGGTGGAAGATTAAATTATATCAAAAAGGAGGAAGAAAAAAGGCCTTGTGGTTTTATGGATTGCACTTCTTAAAGAATCTAAATCAGCAAAATACTGGAGTCAGTCGGTCAAACCTTTGAAAGAAACTAACTATTAAAACTGGTCTCTTTTTTAATTTTTTTTTTTGGTCCATCAGAGACAGCATCTATGGTTCAGGCTCAATATCACATTAAAACACAAAAATTCTGCAAGACCAGTTTACAGCATCTACACTTTTACCCTATGTTAGCACAAAGAAAATAAAGCCCTATTTATCTCAATTATCTAAAGAACATACACCTTTCATTCCCAAAAGGTCAATATGTCGTGTTAGCATTCTCAAAACTTCAATGACCTCACATATATACAAGTTAAAAGCGTAAATAACCTGCTACAACAGCCAACACATAACACATCCAATGGCAGGAAATCCTCAACTTTAGCACAATATTAATGCTAAATGATATATAGGAATCTATTTTAAATAAACTTTACATCAGTAACCTTTCATCAAGATTTAAGCCTTCGTTTGGATGCTAATTGATAGGAATATTTATTTTAGCTTGCGATTACAAGTCTTGGATTTAAGGAAATTATATATAGTTTTGTTCCTTACTTTAATGTTTTTTTTTTTTGTATCAGACGAGCACATATACCGAAACATTTTACCATGTTTGACCATACACACTTAACAGTAAGTATTAAAACCTTGAAATTTGTCATTTCTTGTGTGTAACCATAGGATATATTTAATGTTGTTGTAGTTTCTAATGCAAGTCTCAACGGGTTAAGTATTTTCTTTTTAAAACCACGCTGTTGAATCCACAACCTTTTTAATGATGCACAGAGATGGCATCACACGTGCTTGAGCTGACAGCAGGACGTCTGGTGCTCTGTAACACAATCTGTGCGGCAGCTACATTATGAGCTTCAAACGGAAATTTCACAGGAAATTTAAACCAACGAAGTATGTAAAACAATGCAGATCACATAAAATGTCACTCTACCAAATCCATTTTGAGTCAAGCAAATTACAGTATTTATGTTGTCACATAATTATGATTAGAGTTAGTGAAAAACACTCATATTTATTTATTACAACATACTTATGTATGTAGGAGCAGAAGTACTTTTACATAAATGTGTTCAAAGTTAATTTTCAAATACACCTTGTATTTATTCTTTTGTTTTTCTTCTGCTCATTGTAAATTTGACAGTAGAGAAAATAAGCAAATAAACATAAGCCGCTAGACATATGATCAGCCATGACAAAGCCTGTCTACATCCAAGTGAAAAATACACAAGATCTGTGCAAGGCAGGGTGAAAAAGTTCCACGTTAAGATAGACCTCCGCCATAATAAGTTTTTTGTTTAACCTGATATGGCATACAAAATTCAATGCATACTGCAGAGTCTGACATTATTCAATATCCTTGGTTAAATTCTTTCATCATGGATCAGTGCTCAATATGAAAAGTGCCCCCCCCCCCCAGTAATTTGGAATTGATCAAGCCTAATGAATCACTTTGCTCAGTGTCTCTAGTCTAAGTGGACATCTTTAGATGGACTGCCAGGCCAGTCCGCTACAATAATCTCCTTTAGTGTCGTCAGGGTCACTGATGGTTGGCTGCGTCATATTTTTCTACAGTTTTTTCAAGGCCTTCAGGCCTGAGGGGTACCGCACCAAGACCAGCGCTGCATATAACAATATCAACCAGTAAAGTTCTTCTAGATATGAGCAAAAAAATTAATCCTAAAGGAAACAGTTGAATGAGTCGAGACAACTGTCTGCCAGTGCTATTCTGGTCTTATCTATTTAAAATTGTTTTCTTTTCATCTAAAAAGCGCTGTGCTGATCTGAGTTAAGCACATCCTCACGCTGAGCAAGTGTCAAATCTCAACTACTAGTTTATAGAGCATATTTTATTTGCTCAACAACATGTACACAAAATTTTTGCTTACAAATATATTGTTAAATTAGGTATTTGGTCAGGCAACTCCATCACGAGTTATGACAAATGTGACCATTTCCCAACAATGGTTTGAGAACGGCAGCACAGATCAACTTAAACAGGAGCCAATGCCAATATGCAGATGACAAATTGTGGGAATATGCGACAAGTGTCAGGAATTAAACCGAAGGCAACGAAGCCCATGACCAAATTCAAAGGCAAACTGTGCTATTGCTGTGCACAGCCTGTGAAATAAAAGCACCCCCACCCCCCGCCGATTCACACAAATGTTCCATGAAATGAAATCTATAACATTTCTTTTAAAGCATGAAATTTACAAATGCATTGTGTGAAATTGCTGACAAGGCTGCTTTGACAAGACAGATTTATCACCCTGCTGCAAGCCTGCAGCGAATGGCACAACATAGCATCTGTGATTATGTTTTGATCACACAGAAAAACAAGGATGTCTGTTACACAAATGCAGACATGGTATTCCTGGAGATAGTGATCCATTTTCTTTTAAAGATTATTTGTGAGAGTAAAGTAAGGAATAGATATGTCAAGAGGGAAAAATATTTAGTTAAAAAAAATTAAGCAATGCCATCTGAGAGAGAAGTATAATTTTGCCGTTTCCAGCTCTTGATTGGGTAGAGGTAGAGGGCAAATTTAATCCAACATTTAGAGAAGCTTCATCATCATTTAAAAAAAAAAAAAAAAAAAAAAAAAAAAAATCTATCTTGTAAAAAAGTGTAGCCAATGCATGTATTATTGTTTGGTTGTTTATTATTTTATTGTTTTATTTACACATTTAAGTATAAGCTCTTAGAAAGAAAATCAGAACTGGTCAAGATCAGCATCTCAGAACCACAATACAATCAAAATCAGAAAAATTAAAAATAAAACTGCTGCATCTCCTTTAAAAACCTAACGATACATCCCTTCAAATAATATATTGATTTAATATGGTACCCTTTTATGAATTCAAATATTGATTAAGCCAATACTTGAAATGATTTTCTAATAAAGTGAACAGGATGTGCCATAAGTCCCTCAATCTTATGTGTGCTAAAATTATAAAACTTTAAAATATTCAGTTAAATGTAAAAGAACAAATAATAGAAGCCAGTTATGCACCATTGATCTGCCAACTGTCTTGATTCTGATTTTATAAGTACTAAAATTAAAATAGAAATTATTAAAATTCAGCTTTGTGTTCATAATAAATTGACTATAATTAACTTCTCTTCTCCAAACCCGTCAGGTGAGAGAACCTCACCATGTGCCTGTACATCTAAAAGAAAGTGATCCATGTCACTCAAAAGAAGCATTTGCACCAATACATTCAAGCTGAAAGGGATTTACAGTATAGTAGCTCCATTCTTTAATTTTGCCACTATTTCTAAAGAACTAAAGACAACTTTACTTGTAAGGACAGAGCGTGTTAGCCGAGTTCACACAAATACAGTCTGTATAGTATACTCAACATTCATGCAGATGCGTGGGGATGTAACTGACAGTTGCAGTACATTACTTGCATTATTTTGAAGCAGAGGAGATCAACTTAAATGTTTAAGTAGCGGCCATTCCTTGTGGACAACTGTAGTTTTTACATTACTGAGCATTAATGAACACAAGGCTACATGGTGGCAAATCCTAAGAGTTATGGTCCAGAGTGGTAGGAAGCATTTGTTTTTTAATGTTTGTAGAACAAACCTTTACAGTCTATGTCAGAGTAAGGGTGTAGGCAGATCAGGTAAAGGTGAAGAGAGAAGTGAAATACAATATATTTTAGTCAGTCCCAAAATCAAACCCTGCACCTTAGGATAATACAGGAGAAACTAAATTTAAATAAGGCTTTGAGAAAATTAAGTGTTCTGGTGCTGGAGTTCAAACCCACATATGAAGCCATGACTAGATGAGCACAGACGGTGGGCGACTGAATGCCCTTACAGCCCTGCAGCACAGTGCAGTATGCAATCCTGTTGCACAGCAAATAAAGCCAATAACATTGAACCTTACTCATTCACTCACAAGGTTAAACAACTGGAATGCCTGCCTGCCTGCCTGCCTGCCTGCCTGCCTGCCTGCCTGCCTGCCCCCCCCCCCCTACAAAAAAAAAAAAAATCGTGGAGCAATGCATGAACCGGTCGCATGTACACAAAGACAAAGCCACATTATGGTCACCCTCCTTTTACACAGAAGCCTAACCTATAGAGTTTGACCTATTAACCGTGATGAAACACTTCCTGTGAAAATGTTAGAGACACAATAGGTCTTAGTAATCCTGAGATTTAATAGGCTGTCTGTACGCCAGCCATGCCTCTGTTCTGATGCCCTTTTCCTTACGGAACGGGAATAAAAACATCAGGCAACTGTGATATTGTGCGGCAGCAAATCTACATCCAGTATAGTTTTGCCATGAGACAAATAAGTATGACTCAGTTTTGAACACTTGCCTGGAGCCTAGAGTTTTTCTTCCTGTCCAGCTTCTGCATAAGCCTAAGTAACCCAGATGATAAATTAAAATGCACGATACAAGCCAGTTAACAAGCTGGTGCTGTTCACCTTGGAGGAACAGGAGAAGCACACCCCAGCTGTCCACAGTCTAGCAGCAGTCAGGGATTATCAGATGAAGCTTCATAATGCTTGGGAACCTCAAAGGGCTTGTTGCGTAACAATGATGCTGCAGTCATGCTGCAGTCCTATGACAGACTGTGCAGCTTTGCTTCATTGATTTAGCTCAAATATTATTGACATCAGTCTGCAAGTCGACATCAGTCACCACATGCAAATTTAAAGCTCTACTGCAGTCCATATAAAGCTGGTCAACACTAAGTGAGCCTTTAATGGAATAGTCAAGTGCAACAATCAATTTGAGGCCATCTAAATCAATGAAGTTTTTTTATTAAAACTATCATAATGACTGCTGCAAACAGGATGAAACCACATTGGTGCAAAAGTCAGATATTGCATGCATTTTTTTGCATATTTACATTACATGCCAAGCATGTGCTTCAACTTTCATGAAATATACTAAATGATTAGTCTACACTCTGATGCAAACGTTAATAATTAGCAGAAAATTATAAAATCACTGGCAGTGTGAGTGCTGCTCTCCAAGCAGCGTATGCAGGCAGCCTTGTTGTTTGAGACTAAATAAAGCCTCTCTGTTGCCAGGTTGCTCAAACGCATCCCAGCATAGTAAAGTAAGACGATGGGCTTATCTGCTCTAAGACAAGAAGTCAGACTTAAAATGCTTCCAGAGTGAATTTGGACAACTTTGAGCAATTCAAAGTGTAAAAACAAACACATACAAACAAATATGCTAACTTGTACAGACAGCCGTACCGTGTGGGTCGATTCCAATTTCAACTATCTAATCCCAAGTATTCAATAAATGTATGATTGCCAGAAGCAAGACTTCAGCAGACAGGTGTGCTCTCCAAAGTTATTTAGTGGCAGCACAGACAGAAGCTTCAGGCCTTATTTAAGTCAGAAATATTGGAAAAACAAAACAGAAGCTGCTGCCTATTAGTTCAAGGTATGTGATGCATGCAAATCTGAGGAATGAACGCCATTATGCTGATGAGTGGATCAGCAAAAGTCAATAGGCAATCTGCTCACAATCTGAAATAGTGGGCACACTTCTCCGTTTGTCTTGACTCGCAAGCTCCTGAACTTGTTGACGCAAGCCACTTCCATCACAGAGTAGTTACTGTTCTCAGAAGCCCGAAGACGCTTAAAAAGGAAGCCCGGGCCTTAGGGGCCCCGACTTCCGAAACATCCAGCTCACACAGGAGAGTCTCTCAATTCCCCTGCCAGGCAACAACATTTGTTTGTCCTCTGAAAAGTCACAACCACCCGGCAGAGCGAACACACCCTAAACGACCGCAGAGGTCCTCTGAAGAGGGGGCTGGGAGCGGCGGAGTCTTGAATGCAACTAAATTACCTCTCTGTGAAGTATACAAAAGCAGCAGTGAGAGTAAGAACGCGAGAATGAGAGTGACGAAGCTATAAACAGACGCTTGGGTGCAGCTGACCTGCAGCAGGTAAAGTGCTCTCTGGTTACCCATTTCTCATTGAAGCTGAGTTTTTATGTGAACACGCCCAAATGCGAATAAATCTGAAATGACATTCTTTCGCCTGGAAGCAATGAGAGTCATGGGAGGAGGCAACACTGCCGGGTAATTTACATACACGAGTTGATTTTAAAACCTGCATGCATTACTTTTTTTTTTTTGGTAAATGAGCGCTGGTGGGGGAGGTCTTCAACTTGCAATATTTTACACGGGTAAAAAAAATAAAATAGAATAACTAAATTAATAAAAAGTAGCATCATCTTACTCTCACTGATGCTCTTATGTGTCATGTAAAACGTCATAACCAGAAGCTCAACTGAAAGCAGAGTCTTTTCTTGGTAACTGACACAATTTCCCAGTCATCGGGCCAACTTAATATTCACAACTGAATGACCCTTTGTTAACAGTTCACTGACTTCATTCAGCTCTTTAAAGACACCAACGAGAGGAAAGTCACCACCAACCCAAACTAAGTCCCGTAGTCTCAGCCTGAGAGACAAATTGCCAATTGGAAATGCTTCAGCATCTTAACGCTTGGGGATTATCTCATATACACATTCTTGAGGCGCTTGAGTTGTGATCCTTCTAACAGTGACCACATTGTGACATACCGAGTCAAGATCCCAAGCCTGAAAGCCTTTTGTTTCACTGAGAAAAAAAATGTCTGGATAAATACAAGAAAAAAAAAAAAAATGTAAGAGTTGACTTGTGGGAGCAGAGCCTCTGTGTCATGCAAGTAAACTGTCACTGCGGGAAATGCAAAAGAAATGTTTCAGTCGTGGTTATACTAACATTGCACAGAAAAAAGAAGTATCAAACTGAAAAAAAAAAATACTCATTTTAAAAGTAGCATTTTGGACTGAGGTCATATCTGTTGCTATCTCAACACAGTTCAGTAAAATGTGGTATAAATTTGAACAAGAGAGTTACTGACTGGGTTTAAACACAGATGGAGACCAAAGGGCAGGCATTATAAGACGTTTTATTAACTATTTTATTATCGCTCCAAAGTCATAACCATTCCACCAAAAACTTGAATTCAGTATGCACATCAGGGCGTATTTTAATAATAAACTTATTATCTGGTATTATCTTAAAAACAAAAAATTTAAACTACTTTCCTGTTTATGGCTTCAGCTTTTTCTGGCTATGATCCTTTTCGCAGGATGAGAGTTCTGGGTTTGAACCCGTTTGTTACCGTTCTTTGTG
This sequence comes from Xenentodon cancila, assembly GCA_014839995.1. NCBI lineage: Eukaryota > Metazoa > Chordata > Actinopteri > Beloniformes > Belonidae > Xenentodon > Xenentodon cancila. The sequence goes on along the minus strand of CM026204.1, from coordinate 20,833,308 downwards.
CAGATTGCATGTTTTGTTTTGTTTTTTTTTTTTATAAAAAGGACCTGATGTTTCTTACACTGTCCAAAGACATTCATGTCATGCTTCAGTTTTTGCCATGACTGTGATAATTCCTGACCATTTCATCCAGTGATGAAAACTGTCCCAATTTCACAGCTGTGACCCTTTTGAAGCCCGAAGCAATTTAAGTTAATGATAAGATTTACATAACTCTTGATCACACAGAAAAACTACAGTAAACTGTGACGGCATGGCAGGTCTAAAATTTTGTGTGTATTATGGAATAAATGGTACAATAATAAAAGCAGTTTATAATTATCATGCCTACATCTGATGGAAATTTTCCAAAATTCTTCAAGGCAGAAGTGAGGTAACATTCAAAGCTGTCAATAAAAACAACAGAATTAAAAGCGCATATTATTAGGTTTACATAGTTTTAGTAAGGGTGCATGCTTCCTGAGTCCTTTTTATGATCCGTGTTAAACAACCAAAAACAATAACGGGACACCAGCCGTCTCTTTTATCAAAGCCACTAGAATAGCACAATGATCACAGCTGGTGTCACCCTTTTTTCATTTTACCAACCGATCAAATCCGGAAAATTAAAAAAAAAAGAAAAAAGAAAAAGTGAAACTGATCAGTACGATTTTCAGCCTTTAACCATAGTAGTGCTGACATTTATTTATGTAATATCCGAAGCAAAACAAGTGTGTAAAGTGACACTGGGTAACTGCATGCAACAGCACCACTTGAGCTGCATGAAAGCAGCAAACAATGCAGTCATTGTCAGCCTTCTGCACACAGTTTCCCACAGTTTCTGTTCGCCATAACATGGAAAGATGTCTTGCTTCACAGATCTGTGATGGCTTGGAAGTTAAAATGAGCATAAATGAGTAGATCTGCACCACATAGGAAATTTGAGCAACTCTTAATGCTCAAGGACAATCCAGGTCACTTGATCCTTTTAAGTTTCTGGGATGCATTCACCAATTTTAAGGCTGAGAGTTTGTCAAAAGCCAAGGAAGTGGTTTTCATCATTATCCATTGCATATATCCAAACTAAAGAAATATAAACTTTTTATTAAGTATTGTCCTATGGTCATAAATTTGACATACAAAAATAAGATGCACATGACTAACCAATATTTTCTACCTACTGCTAATCAATGGAAGGCTTCTCCAGCACGTAAGCATATTGGCTTGGGAAGAAACTTAGTACCACACAAAGCACAGCATCCGATTAGTTTGCCTAGAATTAAGTTAATATAATGATGAATGAGCCAAGAAACTTCCCAGCAGGCAGCGTCTCCTTTGTCTGATTGTGTGTACAGAGGGAAAACTCCTGCATCTCAGCAGACCTTATGTTTGACTTGAGAGCAGTGGGACAACCAGCAGCTGCTCGTGGTAGCAGAAAAGGAGATAAACTGCTTAGGTTAGACCTGTGAAGCCAGTCACAAACACTGGAATAAAAAAAAGGGAGGAACCCTTAGAAATGTCTGTCAGAAAAGACTTTAAAAACTGGGCAGCTTCAACTGCACTGTTTAAGACAAATTTATTTACTGAAGAATTTTCTTGATGCCAGTGATATCAATCACACGGTCTGGGCAAAGCCTCTAATGTGCAACAAACACCAATGCTGAGTATTAACCTCAATCTGTTGTGATGGCATCTGATCATCGGTTACCTTTTAAACTAGAAAATTCAAGAGGCGTAACAAAAAAACAAAAAAGAAAAACACCATGGGACTATTTGGCATCTTCATCTGCTGCACCAGCACCAGTAATTAAACACGGACACAATGAGGTGGAGCACAAAACAGGGAGTTAACCTTTGGTTAGGGAAAGATAAGCCTTCAACCAGGTGTTCACTGCACAGGTTTTCTTTTCCTCATAAAAGCAGCCAAGGCAGCAGGTGCAGTTTACATATGCACTCGCACACTGGCCTAGATCATCAGGAGCCATCTTCACACACCAACCAGCATTAACCGTCACTGGCCTTTTCCTTTTGATTTATGAAGAAAATAAAATTAAGGAACGCTGCTGCTGTGCATTTGAGATGCTCAACAGGGTAATCGGAGGGGAAAATGTGACTGGAATGAAGGTTTCTGTGCTTTTGTCTTAGTTGCATCTTTATGGGTGTAACGATAAAAGACAACAACCCACGCACACAATGGTGTCACGCTGGCCTGTGGAGCCGGTAGATGCCCAGGCTTGCTGATATGACCAGTGACTAACGTGCATCTGTCTTTACACACCCCAGAGCAGGACGCTCACACCGCGGGGGGAGTCCGTGGATCGAGTTTAAGGTTAAAACGCAGTCTATAAATTCAGGCAGTGGTGGGGGATTTATGTCTGAGCAGGGAGGGTCCTGCTGTACGGAGGGAGGAGGACCGCCCTGCAGCAAATAAAGACATGTCCATCAGTGACGTTGCAATAGAAGGGAACAGTCCTTATATACATTCTAGTCCTAAGTAGGCACAGACCCAATGTGGGATTTCTATAGAAGCGGCTTCAAAGTGCATAAAAAAGTGCATGAATGCTCAAAACTGATGGGGGGGGGGGGGGGGGGGGGGGGGGGGGGTAACACGTGAAGAGGATCTGCAATGCGTAGCCAACCAAGCTCCATCCTGGTGCAGGCACAACGTTGCCAAACCCCAAGTATTAGGCAATTTTATAGGAAGAATTGTCCTATGCGGCTTAAGCACTAAATTCAATGAGAAAAACAACAACAAAACGAAAAAAATCAAAAAAAAAAAAAAAATTAACACATCTTAATTCATAAGTAATCTCATCACACCTTTACATCTATACAAGTACGAGATGTACTAGACGCGCGTGTGTGAAATTCATTTCCCAAGTCTGTCGGGTGTTTATTCTTAACCTTCATAAAAAGCAGAATAAAGATGCAACTAGAGGAGACTCGATCGTTCAATATTAGACGCGGATGACAGAAGGGGGTCGTTTTGGACCGTTAATGATTTGCTTTCATCTAAGAAACAACCGTCTCAAATCTAGGCTCAAACCATACACAGACACAAACTACGATAAGAACATGACAGGTTATTTTTGAGGATATTGTTTTTTTTTTTTTTTTAGGGTTAAAACTAGAGGGGATGTCGCAGGTGCACTTGCTGGCTGCTGCTGCCCCAGACGGAGCTGGCGGTCTATGGGCAGGTTAGGGAACAGGCATCCCCGAGGACCGCGCAGCCCCGACAACCTCTATCTTTTAACCTTCAGCGTCTGGAGTGAACACACGGGCTCCAGGGAGCCGCTAATAACCAGTTTAGATGTTTACAAAGCACAAAGAAACCTGTCAGACACGTCCTGCCAACGGAGACACAACGGGATGTAAATCCCGGCTTAGTTACCTTTAGCTGCCTTCACCGCGCATAATAGTCCGAGGACCAGTCCGACAGCGGATGCAAACTGTTTATTCCCGAAGAACTGCATCCCGACTTCGAGTTGAACAGCGGCGAAGTCAAGCGCTGCCTTCTTCTTCCCTCGTCTGGCAGGGGAAAGCTTCGTCTAAGCAGAAAAAATTAAAATCCAGGAGACAAGTGTCGGTTGCCGCGGCAGCTCTAAGATGGCCGTCGCCACTCCGCTCTACTTCAATCACTGCTTCTCTCGCAGTTTTGCAGCCTGTTCCGTTCAGGGACCGTCGGAAATCAGAGAGACACGTCTGAGCGACCTGATCGACGCGGTTTCGAACGCAGCCTCGAATCATTAATATTTCACTTAAAAGCTAACATCCAAATCAAAATTTAAAAAGAAAAAGACACACGTCCCGAGACCTGTCTCGGTAGAATCTGTAATGTATGAAATATGAACTGGAAAAAAATGTAACAGACCTTAAAGAGATCTAAGCCCCCCCCCCTTTTTTTTAAACAAACAAAAACAAAGGGATTTTGGTTTTTAGATAGTATTTAATGTACGAGAACAACGCAGTAGTGCTGAAAGGATTAATCAAAGAAACAACCATAAACCCAGTTTAAGAACAGTCACAAGGCTCAATTTCTTTTATCAAAAACACATATGGAAAAAATGTAAACAAAAAATCAAAAATGAGATGCAAAAGACAGTGACCATATATGGAAAGAAGACACAGAGAGATGAAAAACAATACAAAAACAGACACAGAAAGGACAACTAAGATAACAAATCAAAACCTTGAAAAGATTTAAATTAAATTTGAGACATCAAGTAATCAAAAGTACAATGTGTGACAACGAACCACAAAAACGGTGATTATTTGCCTAAATAGCTGCAGTTGGCCCACAAAACTATCTACAGACCAAAACGAAGGCCAAAATAATGAAAATGACACAAAACGAAAAAATATATAATGCACATAGAAAGACGCACACCACAGGGCCAAAAGCACAAAATACATTTTTATGTATCTGCATGGTTTGTGGTTATGTTAACCTTTTTTTTTAACCGTAATAAGAAAAAAAATAAGCCAAAACTAAGCTCAATTTAAAGAATACTAATAAATGAATGCCAGTCAATGTATAATGCTACATGATGTCTGACAAAACAAACACAATTAAAAGGAATCTCTTGTGACTTGAGTGGTTCATTTGTTCTGTCTGTAGGTATCTGCTGAGATAGTGAATATCTGTCTTTTAATTATTTCTGATTACGATGCAAGGTCCAGATTTTGTGTTTTTTGTGAGAAACATCTGCACGTGTCCACCAGAACCGGCATACTGTAACCTGCTGATCCTGGATTACAATCCACACCAATTCGTGTTTGCTCCAAGAAGAACTTGCAACTGTCCAAAGTCGGAGCCAAAGAGGATAACCTGAAAGCAGCATTTGTCTGACGGTGGCCGGTGACGTCAATACTGTTATTGTGGGATGCATGCAGCTTCTTTAGCACAGATGGCTAAACTGAGACCAAGGGCTCGGGCCACATGCCTTCCGGAGCTGAAGATGGAAAAGAGGACTCCCAGTGATGATCCTAACGCGCAGTGCACGGCTGAAATAAACACAGCACTTGACAGATGAAGCACCAGGGCCAAGGCTTCTCTGTGCCTTAGTACCACCAGGTGATCATCCTGTGATCACCCAGTCTGTCACTGATAGTTGTTGGCCAGAAATAGGAAGTCAAAGGTGTAAACCTCCACAATTATTTCCCAGGGTTTGAGGCTTTCTAAGAATAGCAGATAATTGCCAACAGAGTGAAACACCTTGGACGGGTTTTCCTTGAGACCCAGAGCAGATAATTCAGACATGCAAATCATTTAGTTCAGAAAGGAAAGACGGGGCCTTTCAAAGTATCTCCCAAAGCTCACGCCATAGAAATGAACCGGGTAAAACTTCTCTCAGTGAAAAAAGCTCGAAACAGCGTACGAGTCATTTTGCTGCAATCTTCCCAAGTAGAACAGCTACAACTAGTGCAATTCCTTGAATTGCAAATGTGGATGAGAACGATTCTCTAATCAGCTTCCTCTGATGGCACCCCTAAAGAGACGAAGATAAATGCAATCAGGGTGTTACTTAGGCACATTTCATTTCCTAAATTTCCATCATACTGATCGACTTTGATACACTGGGAGTTATGCAAATGTATATATTTGTAACCCTGATTTATTTTAGACACTCTCATGAAAAGGTCAGCAACCTACAATAGAAAATCCTGCTGTGAGGTTCTCAATAAAGCTGAGCATAGCAATTCAGATATAACTTTGGATGTTTCTTAGTTTGCATTCCTCAAGTGAAAAACGTTTTTAAAAAAAATTAAAAGGACAAAAAAAAAAACAAACTAAGCAGATATACAGCTTATGGTATGTTTAAATAAAAGTAAAGCTTGCTGCTAGATGCCAGTGCAGCTCTAATAGGACCAATCATCACAAGGACACTGCACATAATGGACGTAGTTGTGAGAGACCGCAATTAAGTGATGGGTTTATAAACAGACGCGGTCCATGGACTTCAGTAGCACAGCTCAAACACAATGCTTTGTTTGTTTGCAATCTGGCAACACATTAGTGGGCAAGAGAAAGTGGTCGCTTTCTCCCACAGATGTCCAGCACTCCGGGTAAGAGATGGTGACCATTGTTATTTCTCAGAGAGAGAGAGGAGGGGGGGTGGGCAAAACAAAGGCTTGATGGGTTGCTGTGACACACATCCCCGAATGCAGGGAAAGGTGTTACTTCCTCCAGAACGTCTCAGCCACTCATCAGGGATTTTTACCATTGCTGATGCGTTGTCGTCTGCCGTTAATGCGAGTTCACTGGAGGAGAAGATGTTTCATACAATGTGTGAATTGTAAGCTGTGTGGCTTTGGTTTTCGTAGGAGTTCATGTTTTCTCATCGCGCAGTTGAAGCTTTGCTCGTAGTTTTGGTTATATAAATAAGCTGAACCATGCAGTTTAGAGAATTGAAAAAAAATTATGTTAGTGACTTGCGTGAAAATAAGAAATCAAAAGTCAGATGAACATCACATATTTGGTGGGAGGGTGGAAAATGGAAAGTAGGCACACTTATCTGCTAAGCAAATATAAATTTTCAAGCGGTACGTCTTGGTTTCTAGACTTATAGGCACGGTGTTGCTCAAATGTTGCTGCATACGTCGCACAGCTCAGTTGAAATAGCTAGATATGCCGTATGATAGCTCAAAGAAAACCGAAGGGCACTTCTTTTTTTTTTTTTTTTTTTAGCTGCTTTTAAAACGTTCATAAACTAAACGAACACAGCAGTGCTTATCTCCCCTATAGGGGCACTTAGCATCAAAGAGAACTTCTCGATCCCGAGCCCGGTTATTTAAGGGATTAGATGCACCACATCAGTACGGTGATTGAAGGTTACGAATACCAACTGGCCGATCACATTATTCAAAATCGCAAATCCTTCTACCTCAGTTTTCCTCTTTCTGCCTGACTGTGCATTCGAATGAGAACGAAGTGCAAATAGTCAGCGAGGGTTGAACCTTTTTTAGTCCTCGTCTGCAGGAGTTACTTTATCAGAGGCATTAAAGTGGGCTGCACTCATGGGGGGCAGTTGGCAGGAAATTGAGCGTGAAAAAGATTTGACTGCTATCGTGGGAATCAAAGTAGCTGTGACCATTACACACACAACTACTAAATATTCTCTTTCCTGTCTCATGTCTAGACTCCAGCTTGTGCCTTTAACCATCAGTCTTCACTCCCAAAAGCGGCAGGAACTAAATATAAATCATCTGTCCTCATTTCCTCGTAACAAGCACGAAATTTGTAAGAGAGAATCTATTTGGAGGCAATTGTTTAGATTGCCCAAAGGTTTTCAAAATGCCTTCCTTACAAGTGATTGTATATTAATGATGTTTACACACCGAATTATTTGTTGCATCAAATTATTTATTGAGCATCTTCACAAAGGCAAGGCTTATTTTTGAGAAAGCGCCCTAGTATTTACTCGCCCAGGGGAAGAGATCAGAAGTTATTTCTGAGGATTATAAGCCCTCCATGCCAATTTGCCTCTGTTTTTATTCACTCTCTATCTGGTAATCAAGAATACATCCCATGAAACCTGAATGCGTGTTGCCTCATAAATTTACAATTTTCAATTTTCAGAGAATAGCTTTATATAGAGACGGACTTCAGTCTTTTTTTTTTTTTCATCTTCAGTGTGAAAATCTTCTTGACTTTGCACATAAATGCATTTTTTTTAAATCCTTGGCTGGGGGGGAATTAAGTCTCGCTTCAGAAGTTCAGAAAAGTTCCACCCATCCATTATTTATAGCTGCTCGTTCCTGTTCGAGGTATTCATATTGCAGCTGTCTTCAGGTAAAAAGCGTGGGTTTACCCTGGACAGGTCACCAGTCATCGCAGGGCCACGTATACACACTCGTATTGATAGCTTATAATAACCACTTTACATGACAGTCGTGTTTTTGGACTGTGCGAGGAAGCCGGAGTGCCCGGAGAACAAACTCCTTTTTGCAGTGCTGTTCATCTAGATTTGGCACATTATCAAGGTTTTTTTTTTTTTCACAGGAAAAAGTCTGGAGCCTCTGGACTGTAAGAGCAGCTCTCACACTTCTGTAAGCTACCTTTGCCATTTAATTCACATATTTTCCACCAGGAACTTTTAACACACCTTCACAGATTGATTCTTCTCCGTTAAAGAAAGCCTGGTTTATCTCTCAGCCAGGCCTGTCGCTCAAGGTCATTTATTAAATGCTGGCTTATTCTAAATTGCACACATCCTGCAAAATGCACGGTCTACAGCTGGCTTTTAATCAAACCCCAGCTTAATTCTCCTGAAACTGAATTATATTTCCCATTAGCACCGATGATAAGACTTCTACTTCTAAGTTTTAGACAAACCTGACAAAGCACTTTAAAATACTTAATGTTAATTTTTGCTCTATGGTAAAAGCAAAGTAAAAGCAGGCTGCTGGCACACACGTGGGAGGAAGTGACTCGGAATCGGATATACGGAGGCTTGATAACCTCACCGAACACTACAGTCCTCTTCGGAGGGATCCAGGATCCTGCAGACTAAAGCTGTAGAACCACCCATGTTCATGAGAGCTGTGTTGTAGTTACGTCCGTGATTTCAGACGTTGTGATTTAATTTTAATCTACAATATATGGCAATAACTAAATAACTAAGATGACTTCTCTTTGCCACCCCTACATGTGGACATGTGCGGGTGTGTGGTGGATTCCAGATGGGCATCAGGTTCTACGGAGGAGTGTGTGTGTGGGTGCCATGAGTTTGAAGTTTTTGTTTTAAGAGCTTGGTGCCTGAACCTCACAGAAGGCCACCTCTGACACACCATCGGGAGGGTTCATGCTGTGGGTCAATCCGGTGTCAAACTCTCACCTCCTTGGCTTTATAGCCTTGGAGCGTTGAGGGAGGGGGTGCCGACATGGCTGTCACACTGACTCCAATCAGTCATCTGTGATAGGCAAGGTCTCTCGGCTCCCCGGAGACTCCTGTTTTGAACGCTGAAAATTAAGGTCCTTGGGGATGGCAGCTGACGAATGTAGACATGTTGGACATGGTAAAGTTAAAGCATGGAAATGTAAATGAAGCAGGAGCAACAATTGTGAGTTTAGATTAAGTAGAGCAGTGAATTCCAACCAAAGACACCCAGACATCCAGGATTTCTGTCACGGCCAAGGGCACTTTAACTGTAGGAACTGTAAAAAGAAAAAAACATTTCTGTTACTCTTCAACCAGCCTAACGAGCGGTTTAGCTTTAAGTTAAATAGTTTTTTATTTATTTTTTTCTTGATAACATTGTATTTTTTGTACATTGAAATTACCTTTAGTACATTTTGACAGATGGCATACCGTAACTTCCTCACAGTAAATTTCTCCCGCAGAAAGAGAAACCTGCTTGAAACTGACTGAAAAGGCCTTAAATGACTCTGTTTATGACACTTTGCTCTTAGTCGTTGGTGTTGAAGTCCCAGTTCAGTCCAAGTCTGTTGATTTGATTCAAGTCAACTCTAATAATTAAATGCGTTAGCCTAATATCATTAAAGTGCACATCACGTGTCCCAGATCCACGTCTGTATTTATGTGTGTAACTTGTGTTTAAATGGTGGTGGTGCAACGAAAAAACTTGACTAAGCTGGCCTGAGCAATGGCATTTGTTTTTGTGTTACATTGTACAAAAAACACTCAAGACATACGCATATGAAACGTGTATGTGTATATCCACACACTGGATAAAGCTAATGGGACAGATCCAAGACTTTCAGCCCACCCACCATAACAACCCCCAAATTGAGACAGTCTGTGATTAAAATCTGTGTCCCGGCGTTTGTGTGTAACAAAATGTGCTGTCCAGACAGAGGAAGTGAGCAGTCTGCCCCCTCATTACCCTTAGAGGAGACTCATATGGCGAGTGGGTTATATTAGAGTGGAGGAGGTTAAAAACGGCCTGAAGCCAGTGTGTGTGTGTGTGTGTGTGTGTGTGTGTGTGTGTGTGTGTGTGTGTGTGTGTGTGTGTGTGTGTGTGTGTGTGTGTGTGTGGCTGCTTCAATCTTCACTGCTCTGTGGAGTCTGGACCGTGATGGCCCAGACACTCCACCAGACCAAAATTGAAATATATAAATTGATTAATATTTACATTTGTACGTTCGTAAATTCTCCGTTTTGGACTGCTGGCCTGTCCAGCGTGTGTGTCCTGCTGTTTGGTGTTATCTAGAAGAGAGACATTTCTTCTTGTCCTCTATTAAACAACATTTGATTCAATGCCATGATATAAAAATGAAGGAAGATTAGTGCACGCTCAGTCCTGTGGGAGAGTTTAGGATCAAAAACACAGTCAAATCTGTTGCTCAGACATCACAGAAGGAAATAACAAGGACATTTATGGGTCTCTGCAATCGAGTTGAACTCAGAGTGGCTTTGGTTCCACTACTGCACTTCTGTCTTTCTCCCTAGCCACTTCTAATTATGTAGTTAGCCTGCTTTTAACTGAGATTAGTGATTATACCTGACCAGGTCACTATCACTAATTGATATACCCCTGGTCACACTTAAGGGCAGTTTATACTCCCCCCGCTGAGTAAAGTTAGACTTCCTGGAACTGACTTTGAGTTTTAATAAGATCTGGCACGTGATCAAGTTCAGACTCGTCATGTTTGATTATTTTAAGAGGACTTTTTGGCACTTAAAACAAAAAAAATCACCAGCAAAGCTCCTCACAATCAAGACCTCAGCACTGTGCAAGGGTGGCAAGCTGCTCCCAAGGCATCCATTTGTTTAATTGCAGCTTGCTGTTCCGCGTGATTTTGTTGAGCTTGGACTTTTCCGTACAAAAAACAAGGAGAAAAGTCTGACTCATGTCCAAATTAGATGGCTAGGGATGCACTTTCTGACTATAGCCAGTGACTCAGTGCTCTGCATGGTGATTGAATATGTTTGATAAGGGAAGAAACAATTGTACAAACCAACAAATGGTATCATCAGATATGGACGCGGGCACTCAAAATAGGAGCCGCATGGAAAAACAGTTCATGCCTCGGTGTTTACTGTTATGGTTTTGGGTTCAGTTAGTTCCCAGTTTATTTTGAAAGTCTGTCTTTAGTTTGCTTTGGCAACCCCAGTGGGTTTTTCCGTGTGTATCGCCATCGGCAGCGTTTTTGGTTCATGAAAACCTGCTGACTTGAGGACAGTTCATACCCATGTCCATAATCCAGCCCCCCCCCCTCTGAACTGCTCATTTGAGCTTAAATAGTATGTAAGGTATGTTTTATTCTTTTTGTCATTTTCCGAAGTTTATGACCATAGGTGATGGTAGATACCTATGGATAAACTCCCTCTTTTCCGGTATAGGGAATGCTGCAGATGCATTGATTACATTATTGTAGAAGCTGCTCGGAGAACAGAAGATTTTACTCCCTCTTTTTCCATTTAAACCGATGAAACCACAATTATATTATACTTAAACTAATATTAAACGCTGTCTACCAAGGATTGTCATTTCTACTGATTACAGTTTGAATCACATCCTGCCTCATGTGTGCTCCAAAATGCATTAATGAGGACTGTTCTAAGGAGACTATTTTTATTCTCGGGGAGGTAAGTTAAGTACATTAAAAAAAAAAGAATATTATCGAGAAGTCCTCTGCCAGCATCAAAGCCAGTAATGAAACGGAGCCTGCTAACAGCTATACAATTGTCTCCCTTGTGCTGAATTTTCTTAGGTTTAAGTCTCTTTGAGCATGAGTGAATTTTTAAAGCAATGCCTGAGCCAAAAAGCTCTTTCCGGCATGTATAATTCAGCACGTCATTGGTGGAAGTCAGCTCACGATTCGCCTGTTGTGTATACACGTGTGCATTCACTGAGTAGGATAAAGGTTCTGTGAAAATAAATCCCATGATGCATTCGTCTCAGCACTCCAGAGGAGGAGCCAGGCTCTGGCTTAGGTTATGTATGGTTAAAAGGTACTATTCCTCTTTTTCTGCATGACCTTTAAATTATTGATTCTCAAACCACTTGATATTGTTTCTCCTCTCCTCTCAACCCTGATTGCTCTTTGTTCTACCATCACTCCTTGTCTCATTATCTTTTTATCTTTATTGCAGCAGTTCTTTCCCCGACTCAAAATCCCTGCGAGGAGCCTAAACGTGCAAACAGATCTATGCACTCATGCAATTTTTCCCAACTTTCCTCTCCTCCCCTGATTTCCATCCATATCAAAATGCGTAGCTGCTGGCCGATTGCTGCAGCGTCAGCAGGGGGGGATGAGGAAGGTAATTCGTGTTTGACTGTCACCCGGGCTGGAGGTGAGCGTGCACACCTCTTCCCTGATGAGCCAACCAGAAATAAGCCCTTTGGAAAAACTCGGATCCATCAATAATCTGGCAATAACAACAGGCTCATACAACCTCATTAAACACTCCAAGCACATTGTGTTGCCGTGACTGTATAACTGAAGCTCATAATATCACCAATTAAAAATCCCCATCTGGATCACCACCCTCAGTTTAAGGTGTGAATGAGTGATATTCTTTATTCCAAATCACATATTTCTCTGTGGAGGAGGGGGCACAGCCCTCTCGATGAGATGAAGAAGCCTCTGTTTAGGGCGTCTGATGGAAAGCCCTCCACACGCTTCCATAGGTTTGGCTGTATTTTCCGTAGAGGTCCATCCCGGCTCCCTCAGACGCTTCTGTAAATAGGCTGTCACAGCTCTCGTTCCAGATCTTTTACTAAGCACACGAGAACACATACACCGATGAACACCCAGCAACATTCCCAGTGACAAGTGCACAAACACACGGACAAAAATGATACGTGTGCACGCAAAGCTGCAGGCATGCAGTCGTTCCTCAGACGGATGAAAAGCCTCTGTGAAACAGGTTGGCATGTACCTGCACTGATATTCCACCATCGGAAAAGCTGAAACTGCAGTTCAAAAACGCCTCAATTGGATTTAAAAGTTTCAGCGCATATTGACGATTTGCACATATGCTGGCACACAGAAGGAAACGCACAAGTGAGCGCGCCTTTATTTATAACATCCACATCCTAACCTCTGACCTGTACGTAACCCCAAAGCTAACCTTAACCCTTAAAAAAAGCTGCTTCGTGACAGACGGTGGAGTATGATGCTCTCTCTTTGACAGATTTGTGTTGTAATGCAAACAAACCGGCCCTTGTGTCTGTCAGGCCACAGCCGAACTACAGATATTGCCCAAAATAGGCTTTTATGTAAACCACCCCCTCCGAAAGGGGCTCTCCGGCCCAAACTTCATCCCACCAGATAATTCTGTCCCAGGTATTCTGAGAATGTGTCACAGGATAGATAAGAAAATCCAGAGACAGCTGTACACTAATTTTAAGTGGAGGGCTCTGGGATTCGGGTGTCATAGAGAAAGCCGAGAGCCAGCGGACATTAAATGCGATGAAAAAGCACCGTGCTGCAGGCGCGGGGCAGGATGCATCCTCTCGTGTAGTATTCTCAAGGGCCTACGAGAAGGTCAGGACCTGAACTCAAGGCAGAGGGAGAATGGGCATTCAACTCATGATTCACTCCAGCATTTTTATCTGCCGTTGCCCTGGCAACAGCACCTGCATTCAGATGAAAGCACACATAGTGACACCATCACTCAGAAATGAGATCATGAAAACACACACGAGCACCGTTTTGCATGCATTTATAAGTCCCGCAATCAATCAGTGGGTGAGATAGCCATCAGTTACTGATGTCAGCATCATCATCATCCAGTGCTGGCATGTGCAGTTGGAGCCGCGTCTATGCCAGTTGTCAATTACAACTGTCATAGCCACGAGTTGGCGTTGCGTAAGCCCCAGTTCGTTATAGTGCATCAGCATCTGGCTATTGACGAACTGAACTGCTTCGCTTCCACTCATTCCAGTAAAGGTTTGGGAATCAGTATTGACACACGCATTTGCAAATTCCAACGTGGAGGTCACGCAGGGCATCGTGTGAAGCAGCTGCAGCTGAGACCGTCCTTCAGCCCGAGGGTCGAGATGCTGTTAAAGAAACTGGAAGATGTGGAGGAAATCACAAGAGGCAAAGAGAGCCAAAAAAATGTAAAAAAAAAACTCCTTTTAATTGTATTTTATCCATAGACATGACTGTTTTCCTGGTGTAAAAGAAGTAGCAGCTGTTACAGAGACAGGTACTGGTGTTCTGGATTATATTTCTTCTCTCCAGATGCTACCATCATCGGAAAGACTGCTCTCTCTTTGCTGGTGCATTTTTCTCACCGTTGTTACGGCGGTCCAAAGGAAAATATAATCTACCGGGTGTGTTGCAGCAGCTTATTAGTCTGGTTAAGAAGGAAGATCAACACCATGTGATTTCAGAGATAATCATGGATAACATTTTGCCTAATTCCTATGACTACTTTAATTTCCCCCCAGGGGGATTTGACGCCTGAGCAAGGTCAGTAACATATCCTCAGGCTGCAGTGGTGTCTGGACAGTCTGCACAAGAGCAATGTCACAGCAGGCGTCGGTACCTGCGGGCTGCCAGCGGACTGTCGTGGTGGTGGTGATGGATGTCTGCGCCGCCAGATCTTGCTGAGAATGCTAAGTCATTCGGCCATTTCCCAATATTCAGCAGGACGCTTCGCCGCTCTAATTATTTAACTGGGGTCAGAGTCCAGAAACAGGTCGGCACCCGGTTGGGTGCGTTGTGCCACCTCCTGCTTCTGAATGAGGCTGGTTCTGGGTTTTGTCAGACGCAGCGTTTGAGTCAACAGTTAATGTGTTTTATATCTTTACGTAGTGAAAATGAGTCATACAAACTGACTGAGGTCTATTTCTATTGAAGACCTCATGTTTTGCAGAGTCCATCATCCGCTGAGAGGATGGCAGAGTAATAAATACAGCTTTGAACTTGAGAGCTCAGAGTCTGTTTCATCAATCAATCTCGGAGCCGCTGCCGGCTGTGCATCCCTCTTTCTCCTCCCCAACCTCCTCAGGAGGGAATTTTATTACTTTAAGGTTCAGGTTTTTCAGATTCCTCCTACACTCAGGGAATTAAAATGAGAAAGGAAGCGTGGAGAAGCTCATCCAGTGCCTGTCTTTTAAAAAGTTTTATCTTAACTCCCTCAAAAGGAAAACAAAACCGCATATGTAAAGCTATCTGTATCTAAAGACAACGCGGGCGCTGTGAATTCCTTTTGAGGTCTCTTCTGCGAGGCACTGCCGCAGCTGATTGCGGGAACTGTTATTGTTGAAGTTGGATCTTTTTCCAAACACTGTCTAAATTTATGCCGGTCCTGCAGCAGCAGTATCCACTCACGTTTATTTCTGTCAACATGATGCATACTTCTGGCTCGCTGGCTGAATTACAGGCGTGTTTTGATATTTAAAGGCTCGAGAGTAAGTAAGTTTGTGTAATCACAATTAGAACATTCGATCTGTATATATTTGCATTTGCCCTCGATAAGGATATTGGTTTTAAAAACATGCACATCCATTCGGCATTGAGCGTGCAGGTGACTCGCACACGTTTACAATCATGAAGGTAAAACGAGTCAAAACTTTAACACATGCTATGATATTTTCCCCAACATGAGACACTTGTGAATTCCTCCCACAACTCTTCACGTCTCACATGCAAAGGCCAGAGATGACATCTCCATATATCTTGCCTACGCACCGTTACATTTACATGGAATATATTTCACTTCAGAGGAAGCGGTGGAGTGGGAATCCTGGAGGTGGACAGGTATGTTAATCCTGGATGTAGATCGCGGAAATAAGCTTCTGTCAAAGCAATATCACGGCTAGAAAAAGCTTGAGCAGATGGCAGAAGTCGGTGCGCTTCCAAGGGGAACAGCCCGTCACACATTTAGGTCGAAAACTGTGCGGCGGCGTCCCTGCTTTTTTTCTGGGCTAAAAAAGAAAAAAACAGACGTCTAAACGAGAAAGACAAAGAAACAAATATGGGATTAAAGTGAAGTGAAGAATAAAATCCTCCTGTCACAGGCCGTTAAGAGGTCACCTGCAGCCAAATCATCTAAAAATACAGCAGATGCTTCTTCTCTTTGTTGACCTTTTAAAGACCTCTGAGTTGTTGGGCTGGAAATTCATGCTGGTCAGACAAATATCACTGTAATGATTCACGAGCCCATGTGGCGTCGTCAAGTGAAAAGCTAAATGATGACATTAACTGCACAGGAATATCCCACTGTTGGAGTCTAGACGTTCAAACTGGTGCAGTAATTTGGAAACACTTAATTATACTTAAAAGTGAAAAAGCTAAAATGTTTTTTTTTCACCTGATAAGAGAAGGGGGGGGGGGGGGGGGGGGGGGGGGGGGTGTTAAATGTTATTATTTTGTTTGATTACAAGGTAAGGCCAGGCCAGGCCAGGCCAGGCCAGGCCAGGCCAGGCCAGGCAAGGCAAGGCAGGGCAGGGCAGGGCAAGGCAAGGCAAGGCAAGGCAAGGCAAGGCAAGGCAAGGCAAGGCAAGGCAAGGCAAGGCAAGGCAAGGCAATGCAGGGCAGGTTTATTTGTATAGCACATTTTGGCAACAAGGCAATTCAAGGTGATTTACATAATACAAATATGAAAAGGAAAGACGGAGGGAAAAACTACGAGTTACAGGGCAGAATAAAGAAAAGTTAGACTTAAACTAGTTACAGTCTACTACTACAGTTGACATGGTTTAAATCTAAATTCAGAAGGGTTTAAATAATTCAGTCAAAGGCAGCTGTAAACAAAGAGTCTTTACCCTTGAAGGAACCGAGGGTTTCAGTTCCTGCAGTTTTCTGGGAGTTTGTTCCACATCTGTGGAGCGCAAAAGCTGGTTCCCTCATGTTTGGTTCTGATTCTGGGGATACAGATGTAGACCTGAACCAGAAGACCTGAGCGGCCTGGATGGTTGATATGGCAACAACAAGTCTCTAACCATTAAACCATTCAGTGATTTATAAACTAACAGAAGTAGTTTAAAGTCTGTTATCTGTGATACGGGGAGCCAGTGTGAGGACCTCAGAACTGGAGTGATGTGGTCCACTTTCTTAGTTCTAGTGAGAACTCGGGCAGCAGCGTTCTGGATCAGGAAAAAAAAAACTGTCAGGAATCCAAGCGTTCACTCTCCCGCAACAAAATCAGTAAAGGATGGGTCTTTAAACAACAACACAGTTTCTCAGTTTGAACATTGACATGCTGTAAGCTGGTAATTAATTCATGTGTTTGTCTTTGTTTTTACACATTATCCTTTTGGGTAACAAAATAGGGTTTTATCTTAATGTAGTTAGATTACTGTAGTTATTTGTTACTTGATGAATGGAAATGACCTTTTTCTCTTTTTAAGACCTGGGAGGGTAAAATTAAACAAAACAAACAAACAAAAAAAACATGATCTGCTTGTGATAGCTGCGGTAAGAAAACTCTGGACCAGGGAAGGTTTTTAAACCCCACCTGCTGCAACTGGCTTCTCTGTACACATATTAATATATCAGCAATAATGGTTATAAATGATAGAGACAGCTTTAATGTTTATCAAATGCTTCTACCTTTTATATATATATTATATCCTTTATATCCACAATACAAATGCAACTAAGGTTTGGAATCCAAGACATTTCTTGTGATTAAGCGTTCTCAGATGGTTGCTTCGCTATTTTTACTTTAAGTTAAAGATGTAAAGACTTTTCCACGACTGGAGTCGGCCTGCGATCCCCTGAAGAGCACGTCAACAATCAGATATGTTCAGCATGATTTAGAAATGTGGGACACATCTTCTCAGCGTCCCCGGAGACCAAACGACGCAGTTTTTCTTATGCAGCACCAGTCCCAGAAACTTTGAGGCAAGATCCAGATTTTTTTTTTTTTAATGTAATTTATTTATAAATCTGCCAAATCCCATTGTAGCATTTTATCTATCTGAGCTGTAATCTTTAAAACGAACGTCTGGTTTAAAGCCCTGTTTTTTAATGGTTATACTTGGCACAGGCAAAAGACTGATCAAGGCTGTTTAGAGCATCTGATGTACAGAAGAGGTTGCATTTCCTCTGTCAGGAAGGCTTCAGATGCTGCAAGCTGAAGTAACCTAGAGAAAATCTCATCTATTAGTCATGAGGTGTAGAGTGTAGCAGTGTGTGTGTGCGTGAGTGTGTGTGTGCACAGCATAGCACAGCACAATCACACTGAGTGCTTGTGCTGTGCTGCATTATTGCACATTCACTCTTTGGCCAGGATGCTTCTACCTCCTCTTCCCCAGATTCATCCTGGCTCTGGTTTAATGTGTTGAGTCACAAGGTGGGAAGCAGAGGCACCTCCCCCGCTGCAGAGCTGCCTGCCCCGCTGCTTTGAAGATGAAAGGTGGAGATGATCCCATTCATTTCACATCTAGTTATATCCCTCCACTCATGATGGGAGTGTGTGTGTGTGTGTGTGTGTGGGGGGGTGTTTTAGTCAGGAGAGTCAGGTGGATTCGGTTCTTTTGCTCTAACATGACATTTGGGATCCTCTGCAATTATACTGATTTCAATTTCTGTGAAGACTTTAGCAAGACAAAAAAAACTGGCAGGAATCCAAACGTTCACTCTCCTGCAACAAAATCAGTAAAGGATGGGTCCGTTTTTTTTGTTTTTTTTTATTTATCTTTGTTATTTTGGAGCAGTGGCATAATGAGGAAATAAAGTAGACCAATTTTTGAAAACAAATGCTGTTAGTTTTCTTACGTAACTACATTTCTAAATGTTATATATGAAAGCTATATCATGCATGATGCAGTTTCATTTTTTATTTCTAGGACCGGAGCATCTACAATCAACTACCAGGATACACACACACACACACACACACACACACACACACACACACACACACACACACACACACACACACACTCATACTGTTGCATAACGTGACACGATGGTGCGGATGGCGGTTATCAGCTGCCTGTTCACCGACCGGCTGAGCTCTGTCTGACATCAGATCAACACAGCGCCGAGCCTCACGTGTACAGAGAGGGAGGCGGCTTATGTTGTCAGAGGGAGAGATGTGCTGCTCTCACATGGTGACCTCTGCCTGCACGCCAGCCGGCGGCGTACGCTCATGTCTAACGAAGGCTGGGCACCGCTGTTCTTCTGGTTGTCTGAGGGCTTCTGTGAAAGAAAACGAATGTTAAAAATCCTGCTGGGGGCTGTCAGAAATCTGCGTGTCATTTAGTAAAAACAATAATCGAAATGATTAGCCCCCGTCAAGTGATTTTTGCCTTTCGATCACGCCCAGACAATGAAGCAGCATGACTTGAAATGACACGAGCAGGGCCGGTATTACTTCAGCACTTTATGGACACATTAGGCATCGTTTTAAGTTCTTGATAAGAAGCGATATCACGATGCCAAAATAAAGAATAAAAATAAAGAAATCAACTGCACATTGCAATGTACAATTAGGCAATTTCTGTTAAATACAATTCTGGATGAGGTCAAAAGTGAGAGATTTCAAAGAGAGACATGAAAAATAATCTCCAGAGATGCAAAGATTATGGCTTTTTCCGGGCTTGGAAGGCTGTTTTCAGTTTTGGAAGTCTATCCCTTTAACTGATGAGACTAAACTTGCAGGCTGCCTTTGTTTGCTGGAGGAACAGCGAGACCTTTAACCCCCCAAAACCAACTTTACTTGGGTGCATGGGATGATGAAACAGCAAAAGCACGTTGGTATTCTCACAACAAATGTAAAAAAGAAAGTCTGCTGCCAGTTCAGCTTTAGAGATTGGCCAACAGATGTTGGAGACACACGTGCATGTTTAGGAGCTATCACAAGAGATTATCGACAGCTGCAACTCACAAAGGTTATGCTATGAATTATTGATTATCAGAGTTGTTAACTTTGACCGTGGCATATTAGATTTGGTTTTCTTCTCCTGTTTCAACTGAACATATCAGTTATAGATCCTGATCTGGTTTCTTTGGTATCCAAGTGTATCTTAATTTCAAAATTGTTTCAGCTTCTTTCTCATTAAAACACAGTGAAGAATAGCGAAGGATAAGAAAGATATAACAGAAACCTCTGCGCAGGTTATGTAAGATGAAATAAATTGAAATGTGAAGCGTCACTGGTACGACATGTCGCATGAACATACAGACTATGCAGTCCACAGGCTTTACTGTTAATAAATAACCGCAGATTTAACTCATCAAACATTTATATCAGAATTTTATAAAAAGATCATTTGAATCCACGTGGAGTCTGACAACTTGAAAGTACCAACAAAACAAGACAAATATCATCATCTCTGTAGTTTAAGTGGTGAATAGTCAGCAACAACTAAAGCAAAAAAAGACGGTTTTAAATGAAGTAATCAATAGCTCAAGCCTGAAATATCTGACGTGTATGTTTTCTGCCTTTTAATCGCTGGATTTTTTATTTGAAAAGTATTTGAACAGTAAACAGATGCTCATCATTAGCGCAGGGAAAACCTTTCTTCAATTCCCTGGAAAATTGTAACACCTAATTTAATGATCTGACTCAATTAACAGCTGACAGGGAAAATATGCAAAGCCCTGACTGTTAACTTTATGGATAACAGGGCTTTATGTTTTAACTATGGAAAAGATTTCGCAAACAAGTGTCCTGTTTAAAATAAATGATTCATGTAGACTTGTATAACTTCATTTGTTTTAGTGAAATCGGGGAATATACACCATATTACCAAAAGTATTCGCTCACCCATCCAAATAATTCAGGTGTTCCAGTCACTTCCGTGGCCACAGGTGTATAAAATCCACCTCAGCATGCAGACTGTTTTTACAACTATTTGTGAAAGAATGTGTCACTCTCAGGAGCTCAGTGAATTCCAGCGTGGGACTGCGATAGGATGCCACATGTGCAACAAATCCAGTCACTCCCAAAGATTCCACTGACAACTGTCAGCTGCATTATAAAAACATGGAAGTGTTTGGGAATGACAGCAGTTTGGCCACAAAGGAGTAGGCAGTGTAAAATGATGGTCAGCAAATGCTGAGGCGCATAGTATGAACAGGTCACCAACTTTCTTCAGAGTCAGTCGCTACAGACCTCCAAACTTCATGTGGCCTTCAGATCAGCTCCAGAACAGTATGCAGAGAACTTCATGGATGGGTTTCCATGGCTGACCAGCTGCATCCAAGTCATACATCACCAAGTGCAATGAAAAACGTTGGATGCAGTGGTGTAAAACACGCTGTCACTGGACTCTAGAGCAGTGAAGATACGTTCTCTGGAGTGACGAATCGTGCTTCTCCATCTGCCAATCTGATGGACCAGTCTGGGGTTGGCGGTTTCCAGGACAACGGTACTTGTCTGACTGCATTGTGCCAAGTGTAAAGTTTGGTGGAGGGGGGATTATGGTGTGAGGGTTGTTTTGCAGGAGCTGGACTTGGACCCTTAGTTCCAGTTACAGGAACTCTGAATGCTTCAGCAGACCAAGACATTATAGACAACTTCCATGCTCCCAACTTTGTGGGAACAGTTTGGAGCTGGCCTCTTCCTCTTTCAACATGACTGTGCACCAGTGCCAAAAAAAGTGCACCAGTGTCAAAAATTCCCATAAACACACTCCTAAACCTTGTGGACAGCCTTCCCAGAAGGGTTGAAGCTGTTATAGCTGCAAAGGGTGAACCAACGTCATATTGAACCCTATGGATCAGGAATGGGAGGTCACTTAAGTTCATGTGAGAGCCAAGGCAGGTGAACGAATACTTTTGGCCACGACTGTATATTGAAGCCTGATGTATCATATTTGATACACACATCGGCATCACCCCATAATCAAAACAATAAAGAAAAACAGATTTATACAATTAAGAAATTCTAAAAAAATAAAACAAATAATGAACATTTTAAAAAATGATCCTATGTATTCATGAAAATACAACAAATATTAGAAAATTGTTAAAAGACAAAAATGGGGTTAAATATATAACAAACACCTTAATAATATAATAATAATTTCTTGTGTATTTGTTTATATATTAGGGGTTATGGAATTAACTCTCTGATCCAACTTTGTTAAATGAAGAAAAGAAGAAAATCCAAATGTTTCAGTTTAAAAGTTCTTTAATGGTTCAGTTGGTATAGGATTTGGAAGCATTTAGTCAAGAAATGGTCAGCAGCCATACAAACCGAAAACAGCTAACCAGTTTCAACTGAGATGTCAAACAAAATACAAGGCCAAAACAATAAAAACAAAAACAACGAAAAGACATTTAGGCAACGCAGTGTCATCCCAGTAAAAAGACACAAAATCTTAGCCTCAAATCAAATCAACACCAAGCTGAAAATCAGAACGGGGAGTTCAGCGATCTCTCTCTCTCTCTGACACACACACACACACACACACACACACACACACACACACACACACACACACACACACACACACACACACACACACACACACACACACACACACACACCTTAACTGAAAGCTGCAGTACAGCCTTAAATGATAAAATGTACAGTAAGACACCGTTTAGAGGGAGAGAGAGAGAAAGAATCATGCTTTAAAACCGGTAAACATAAGAGTGACAGATCTGTTGGCTGTTGACATTGGGATGACTGACATTCAAAAAGCATTATTGCCAACAAGATAAAACGGATAACACTTACAAATATTTCTTTTTTTTGTTTTCTTTTCTTTTCCAGAAACACTTTAAAAGAGCTCCTAGCTCTTAGAACATCAAGAAATTACAAACAATGGTCAGTGTGGCGTTGCGGCTTCAGATGAACATTAGAAATCACAAGGCAGACATGCTTGGCTTTAAAACATTATTACACTTATTTCACAAGTTGATGAATTGTACTTGAAACACATTAAATACTGGGCATGTCACTGGAAAAACATGCCTGTTAGTAACAAATATCAATTCATTCATAGTCCAGCTGTTCATTAATGCAAACCTTTTGAAAGTCACGAAAAAAAAAAGTGTTTACAAAGTTTGTTTTTTTTTAACCTGCAGAACAAAACATAGAATCTCTGTGCTAAATATTAAAACGTATTCTTTGCAAATATTCCAGCTGACATTAGTGCAAGAGATACAGTCCAGTCAGATATAGCACACAGTTCCAATGTTTGGCTTCGTGTCGTCGTGTCAGGTAGTTAAAAATTAGAGTTTGTGTGACTTTAGTGTGAACAGAGAGCCGCCGCTGCTGGTGAAACTGCAGAGCGGCCCACACAAACACCCCGATATCTGATGATGTGTCAATTCAGTAAACAATAAATTACATACACAACCTTGTCTGAACTTACCAAGAAATTTCATCTTGCTTTTGAAAATAAAAAATAAAATAAAATAAAATACAATTGGCGCACGAAATTCATTTGTCTTAATTCCCCTAACTATATGTACAAAAAGAAAAAAAAGGAAAGTTTTACATGTGATAACAAAGCTAACCAGAAATAGTCTGGGGAGGTGTTTCATGTTCGAAATGTCTGGTAGTGTCTTTAATTCTTGCCCTTTCCCACGCGAAAAGCACTTCTGCACGCTCAACAGCCTTCAAAATAAAGCAGCAGACGTGTAAGACGCTGTACACGCAACACAAGCACGCATACAGACAGAAAAAAAAACAAAAACAAAAACAAACTAAAACCTTCACACAGCTTCCATGTGGAAATATCCCCAATCATGCACGGAGGCGCGTTAACCTAGTTAACCAGGACCAGATTAACATCAGGCCTGTCGATGGATTAATCAGTCTGTCTAAACCTTATTTTAACATGTTTTCAACATTGATTAACGTGATCCATTGATTGTTTTATTCCTTTTCTGTTCTCTGGCTTGATTTTGATCCACAGCAGAAGGCAGCACCTGACTGAGACCACCGTCGATATCTGCAGCCGCACTGACGACGTTAACCGATAAAGCAAAAGAGCGGGAGGTCGGATTTGGAGCTCAATGGCACTCGCTTCAATCGATGACCATGGCCGGATTACAAAACTCTCAAGTAAAATGTGAGGCACGTGAACAGACCAAAATCCTGATGTTAACTGATTTAAAAAAATTAAATTAAATAAAAAAAAACAACTTTAAGACTCCTTGGCACACATTTATGGGCAGAATACAAAAACTTAATAGTCACAAGACACTAAAATGGGATTATACACAGCCTTAAGGTCATTTTTTAAGTGATTGTTCATTTCTGAGGACAATGTTATAATAATTACTAAACTGTAACACACCGTCTGTCTAAACAACACCAGCCTCCAGTTAAGGGTGCCCACATGAGAGAAGCGCAGTAATAAACAAACCTAAATGCAATAATGCTCATGACTTCATTTTATTTAACCCCTTGAACCCAAAAGGACCAGATGCCACATCTGGAAGCGGACTTTTATATATGACACCTCACAACACCTCTAAATACTTTGTCTTCTGCATGCAGGTTTTATGTGAATATGTGGAAACGTCCATGAAACGTCCGTCCTTTTGATCTAATTTGCACCATCTGCATAGACCAAGTTCTACGCATCTTTCACGCTTCGTCATAAATGCGGACCTCGCTGGACACAATACAAACTAAATCAAAAACATCTGTCAAGCCCAGTTAAGAGTAAAAGCAGGAATAATTCAACTCTCTCTTCAAACGCATCCAATCATCACACTTGCTGCTCGACCACAACTATGTTTCTCTTTGCTTCAGTTGACCGCCGGGTGGTCAGTTTCTCCAGCAGCTGCAGCAGATGTAGCGCACAACACCACCCCACATCTCCTCACAGATACAATGGTACAAAACAAAACCAAGCCCCAACCCCGAAATGAAAAAACAAACAAACAAAACAGACAGAGTACATATGATAAACATCCCCACGATATGTGAGAGTTTTCACCGACTGTCTTGTTGCCAAGGCTTCAGCCCACTGTGACTCACTCGAGTGCATCTCAGGTGATGGCGTGCGGACTTTTGTGAGGAAGAAGTGGGGTGGAAAAGGTCGGGTGGAGAGTGAGGCAGCCACCTGTGCGTCTTTTCCTTTCTTCCTTTGCCCCCTCGGAGGCGTTCCTCTACTCCCGAGCTCATCGGTGTTGGGTTTGTGGAGTTGTGTGTTGTTGTGGATCACATGCAGGGTGGGATGAGCGGCGCGGAGGGCTAGGGTCACTGTCGCCGGTCCTCTGTCTCTGACCGTGAGAACGCCATCACCACGTCCTCTGCACCTGAACACCAACACGATAAAGTATCTTCAGTGCATTACAGATTTGACATAACCATTAAACGGGCTAATTTGAATTTACAATGATAAATTAATGTGTCATGCTCGCTTTAGATGTCAATGAGGACAAAAAGGATGCACATTTCTATTCAATGTAGCAGCCTAATTTCAGAAGATGTGGAAATGTTCAGAAAGAAAACCAAAACAAAAAAAAACAACTTTCTGCTTTACCTCTGATTAGAATTACATTAATAATAGCCAAGATATCGAAATGTAAATGTTTGATCAACTATAAAACCATCCACACACCAAGAGGATCTGAGGTTAAAGCCACATTTTTCTTTAGTATTCACCTCGTGCTAAAAAAATACAAGCAGTCAGAGCTGCAGTTTTTATTTCCTACTCATGCTGGTTTTCTGTGTGCTAGAGCAATCACCGTTAAATTATACTTAAGGTTCGGCCTCAGTCACGACTGGTCTGAGAAGAAGAGGCATGCAAGCAGACTCTGGTGACAAATCTGTGACAAAAAGAGACAACTCTGTGACAAAGAGGCGTGCATTTGCATTCATATTACGCTGCTTTGCACAGACAAAGCAGACTCGTTTCAGTGTTGTATGGATCAAAAGATCCCATTAGCCACCTAGATGTTCTGAACCGATGCTTTCTAATGTATTCCTGCTAAACAAAGTCTGGTTTCCTCTGGGATCTTGTCGGTAACCTGTAAATCCCTATAAATCCAAAGCACAAGAAGCCACCGTGACAATCCTTTTTTTTTTTTTTTTTTTTTTTTTTTTAAATGCATGCAGCCACATTTATCTTTTGCATTTTCCACCTGTTGAGGAAAGCCATAGCCGTGATGGGAGATGCACTCTGAGTGGCCTGCTGTCACCAATATCCTGCTCTGTCATGATTACACCAAGATCTGAGGCTTCAGAGCCTTTTAATCTCATTTGCTGTGGCAGCTAAAGCTGCGAGGTGCACAGCTGCTTGCGAGGACAGTTATTACAGCGATACTGGCCTCACGGAACAATGGGAAGAGAGCAAAGATGCTGGAAAGATCCAAACAACACAAAGTCAGAGTCCTTTTGTGCATCATTCCGTCTTACCAAGTTGATGAGGACCTGCTGGTAATTACAGAAACCTCTGGGTTGACTCGACCAGTGATGTTGTCGGTTGGCTTTCCTTAAAAATCGTTCACCTCGTCCACTATGATTTATCGAGGGCCAAGACAGTTTCTTTCTGTTTTATGAATGTGGTAATATACTTATATTAATATATTCTTTTTCCAGTCCCATTTGACTACAATAAAACAAAAATTACAATGTTAATTCAGCACTTAGTGCATTTGTATCTGCTGCAGTTTTGACGAAAACTAATTTCCATTTCAACACTTTGCAGGAAAAAAGAAGCATAAAAGCTTTTCTGTCAATTAAAGTAGAAAAGCATGAATATTATTTTTGTTCTGTTGAGCTCAGCAACCTGATATACCCCGATTAAATCCCTGGCAAATGAAGTTAAGAGTATTTATGACACCAAAGAGAGACAGCATCTGGCTCTAGTCTAAAGCCCTCTGCATATGTATATGTATTATATACAGTACAATATATACTTTTACCAAACAGAAGGAAATGACACCTACACCCACATTCCAGCATTAGTATCATGTGATGTCTTGAAAAACAACACACACAAAAATATCTGACAAGCACGGATTCAAACATTAACACCAAGATTCACACTTTTATGGAAGGTTGAGAAGAATTCCTGAAACCACTTTGTTGACGCAAAAAAACCTGCAGCTTTGAGGTGCTTGTTAGGTTCAATTATTTAAGACGTGAAAGTAGGCCAGGCTATGTGAGATTGAGCATGTATCTAACACCTTAACAGATAGAACACACCCCCCAAATACGGCTTCATTTTGTAAACACATCTTTTAATAAATATAAAAATAACTCATCTGGATCAAAATGCCGGAATTAACTTGACCTGACCTAAGTGCCAACTAACAGCGCTGCTTTTATCATGTTTTTGTATTAAAGTAGTATTATTATAGTATATAATTATTAGTAGTATATTTTTATAGTAGTAGTAGTAAGTAGTAGTAAGTATTACTATCCATTTGTCAGAGTGAAATGTCAGTCTGGCATGTGCAGTGGTTGTATGAAAGAGCTTAGTTCTCTTAAATACTCAAAAAAATAAACCCCCAAAAAACAGTAGCTATTACCATATTACCTTACAAAAAAAACAAAAAAACAAACTCCACCTCTGCATGTTGGGTTATATCTGACAACTTCACCTCACCCAACAAACATGCGTCGCTCTTTAAGTACACAAACACAGGCTCTTGCCAATATGATGAAAACGTCAGGTCCCAACACACTGTTGCCTAGCGACAGATAAAAATGAGACTGCATTGGCACGGCTGCTGCATATGAGCAAGCAGCTTTGGTTTCCTTTGACGCAGCTCCGTGTTCAGCCGTACTCTGGCCCTCCCATCTGCCTCCTACTGATGCCTTCCTCGTTTCACGCCGACAGATAGAGGTGATCAGAATGATTCGGGGAGGTGGATTACGCAAAAAAAAAGAAAAGAAAAGAAAACAATGGCAACGGCAGACACGTCAGCGGATCTTATAAAAAAGGAGCAGAAAAACTGGATGTAGTTAAATTGAGATTTACTGAAAAACAGAAGAGAGTTTTCAATTTCTAAGTTTTTTTTTCAATCAAGTCTCAAATTCAAAAGTCAATGAGCATCAACCACATACTGGAAATTTTCCTACACTTTCTAAGGAAAAAGAATTCATCAAAACATCTAGGAGATTAGTGAATAAATATTCTTCAGATGCAATCCTGACTTCAAGCTATCAACAGGAGCCGCAATAAGAACCAAGAGTCTTTCTTCATGCTTCTGAGACTACAAATCAATATATGGTTTGCTTTAAATTAACAAGGAAACATAAAAGCTCCTCTAGAACCTTTAGGGGGGTCGGACGACTGTGAATGAACCCGCAGAGAGTTTGTTTGAAGAGAGGAGCCCAGCTGCGTTCTCCTCTCCTTTCCAGGATAAATAAGCAGCAATGCATCTGTAGGACGACTCCAGCGTTGCAGTGATGCAGCACCAACAGCATTTCTGTTCAAATCTGTGCAAGAAACAAGATGCAGCGTGTGTGTGTGTGGTCCAACTGTGCGTGTTAAAGACACACAGCAAGCACACATGAACAGAACCAGAGCCTCAAGGACATCGAATACTAGAAACATCTTAATCAAGGATTATGTTCTCTCTCTCTCACACACACACACACACACACACACACACACACACACACACACACACACACACACACACACACACACACACACACACACACACTTTGATTTCAGTTTGACTGCTTTCATGTGCACAATAATAAATGTATAAGAAAAACAGTCAGTAAAGCAGAGGCTGAAGAACATGGGGGGGGGATTATTTCGATGCAAAGCCATCTGTTTGTAATATTTGTCCGTACATGTTCAGTAACACCTGAGGAAGGCAGGTGAAGGTTTTCATTAGAAGTAAAATCAATCCTCTGCGTCTGTGTGGAAATGTTGCCTCATAAATCTGAGTCAATGCTCAGAAAAAAAATTCTACATTATTCTGTCCAAACAAAGATGAGAAACAAGAAAGGACTTTTATTTCTGTAAGAGCTGTGTGAAGGACAAGCAAATAGAAATGAGAAGATAACACTCTAAGTGTGTCATTAACACTCCCTGGATGACACCTGCTTGGATCCAACGACGCAGCACATCGCGCCAACACTGAAGCCCAAAGGGACACTCCACTTTCCCAGCACAACTGAGGTTGCCATAGCAAGGCCCACCGTCTCCATCCTCCTCTCATCCTCGCCAGCTTTGCTACGTTCCTCTCTGCCACTAAAATTCAGCAACGCGGAGGCACTCACATTGAGAAAGCTGAATAAAGAGAATCTCAGCCGCAGTGCCTTTGGCAGATTATTTCTCTCTGGCCTAATTAAAATTGCAAAACTGTATCTGCATCTATGGTAATCAGCCAATTTAAAGTGTCTGAAATGCAAATGAAGTGACCCTTAAGACTTATGAGAAATATGAAGAGCAACTCCAGCAGGGATACTTTCTCTGTACACAGAGAGCAGCTAGTCTGAGAGAATGACTCACGATTCGAGCAACATTTCCAATCAGCCTGATCACATATGAGGTATTACAATATAACCCTCACAAGCTTCCGTTTCTCGTCAGAATATGCTGAGATGATAATAGCAATTTGTATGTGTTCTCACAGACACTATTTAACATTTCCCATGTGCGTTCACTGCGTCCTCGTACCCTCTGCGCGTGCCTCCACTTGATCAACGAGGCCATGGCTGACACGTGACGCCCCCTCGAGATCGCTGGCATCCTGTACCAGCATGTTCAAGATATTCCCAGATAATGCTCACAGCTAAAATGCTTTAAAAAGGTCCACCCACAATGTAAAGGGTTTTATGAAAACCTTGAAACTAAAAGAGAAAATGTATTACACGACAAGAGAAAGGATAATTACCCTGAATGTTAACTCTTCCACTCTGTTAGGCGAAAGTGTAAATGTTTTATGATAACTGTTACAAAGATCAAATTACATAAAAGCTAGGTGGATTTTATTTTTAGAGCTCAGAGGAACACTGCTATTATTCAGATTCTATTCAAAAATACTGCAGAAAATTGCTGGTGAAGGATGTGAAACACAGATGAAAGATTAAAAAACAAATAATCCTTGCCTGGAAATGTGCTGGACAGACCACCTGAGACTGTGTTTAGAAACAAGGAGGAAACAGTCGTCACAATAATCTTTTGTTTTTAAAGACACAGGTGGATTACTGACTACCTGACAGAGAGTTTGTGAGACTGAATGGTTGTGTGTCTGACCAGATGGTCACCAGCACAGGAGCACCACAGGGAACTCTACTCTCACCATCCCTTTTCATGCCGTTCTCCTCAGACTTCAGTCGGAGTCCTGTCACCTGCATAAATACGCAGATGACTCTGCAGTTCTGGGGTGTATCAGTGAAGGACAAGAGACTGAGTACAGAGAACTGCTGGATCATTTTGTGCTGTGGTGTGGGAACAATCATCTCATCCTGAATGTGAACAAGACAAAGGAGATCATTGCGGATTTTAGGGGAGCCAGGATTAAGTCCTCATCCAGGGACAGGAGGTGGAGATGGATGTTCATCTGGACTACAGACGGGACTGATGCTGTTTTTAAGAAAAGACAGAGCAGATTTTACTCCTTAAGGAAGCTTGGGTCCTTCAGCATTTGCAGTGAGGTGTTATATGTTATATATGTGTATAAGTCTGTTGTGGAGAGTGCAAAAACATCTTCAGCATCAGAGCCAGTGACTTAAAGAAACTGAACAAGTTGATAAAGAAGGCTGGCTCTGTTCTGGGGACTGTTCTGGAGCCGATAGTGCGAATGACGCGTCATAAAATGAAAATGAAGGTGATCATGGACAACCCTGAGGATCCTCTTCACAGCACGGTAATTGAGCAATGGCATGTCTTTAGTCAGAGGCTTCTTCAGTTTTGCTCCTTCCTGCCCACAGCAATAACCTTCTACAATGACTCTGAAGAGACTTTAACGATTACTGCGACAATTCATTTCCCTTTGGGGATTAATAAAGTACTTTGAATTAAATTGATTTAAATTGAATAATGATTTAACTCCTAATTTTTGTATATCTGTATGCAATTACACACTGAAATACAATCAACCATATACAATTTCCTCAAAAGGAATTTTTGCTCTTTGCAGCAAAAGCAGATAAAAAGTGTCTCATATTAAGTATTAATTTATGCCTCAATTTTAGTAAAAGGTACAAGGACTTAATGGTAGCCATTAAAATATGTTCTTGCATCTAATTATCTCTATTATCAAGTTTAAAAGAGATAAAACGGAGAACTTTCCTCATGAAACTAAATCTCCCCACACAACCTCAAAGGATCCCAAGTCTCCTGATACGAGCCAAACGCTGTCCTTCGTGCAGCCTTGAATACTTAAAAACCAATTAACTTCTTGTCATCTCCATAATGTATTATCACAATACCTTTGACAAGATGCAGACCACAAATAATTTGCTGGAACACCGAGGACAATGCGTCTGCTTCTAGTTTATATTGCCTACTTGCAGCACCTCTCGCCAGTTACATCCATCCATTATTAATGAGGCTCGTCCGAGCTACATTCACAAATCAAAGACAGAGTTTTAAATCTACTTAAAAGGGCTTGAAGCAAGAGAGAACAAGTGTAAGGAGCATAAACTGATGGCTAATCCAACCGTTTAAACAAATGGATGACGTTCATCATAAACATACTGATCTTAAGTTTTAAGAGCTGGAGTTTCGAAGATACAATGATCTGGCCGAACTGACGCAATTTAAATGGATTATTTTCACTGCTTGACAAAGATGTACAGCGTTAGAATGAACTCTACACCATCTTGGTTGCATCCCTAACACCTTGTGTAAAAATCACCTAATCCTTTTCTCATTGGCTCTGCTTCCTTGCTGAGAGAGGACGCAGCCAAGGACACCCAACACTTCTGTGTAGGTAAGGAGCCACAGGCAATTTTCCTGCCTCGACTCTCCCAAAGGACTGAACGACACAAAGATGAAAGCAAGGACTGAGTCACAGCAGGTCTATCACAGCAGGACAGCGGGGCTTTAATCCTACACCTATTTTTGGTCTGCAAGTCTAGTTACAACAAAACATCTGCAATTTGCCTTTGCTCACTCAAGAAACTGCAGCACCTCTCCACATGAACATTGTGTTTAATGCGGCGCCCTCTTGTGGTTAAAACTTGAGTGAACTGTAGAGGACGTAAATAAAGCTCAACAGCATCCTCTAGCGTACACTATTTAAAAAAAAAAGAAAAAGAAAAAGACGACTGTTGAGTTGCTCCACAGGTCCAACAACAAGCACGAGGAGTAATTTGCTTCACAATCTAAACACCTCAGTCTTCTCTACAGAGGCCAACTGTGAGAAGCAGCAGTGACGCTGTTATTACCCTCCATCTGAGGATGAGTCACTTCTTTCCAGTCATGCACACAGTTTGATGTGTTGAGTAATCTTGGGTTGCTGGTGGGCAGATGAGTTGCCCTCGATTAACAGTCACAGAACCCCGTGGTTTGCTGGGGTGCAGTCCAACAGACTCGTGTGTGCATACGCGGGGATTTTCCCTTGTTTTCACTCTCTAAACTTGTAAAGTTGCTGCAACTTTAGACTGACTGGAACCTAAATTACAAATTCCTATCTGGCATTTTGACATTTACACAAAACTGCTCTCTAAGAAAATAACTATTTTTGTTCCTTTCTGCTTCCATTTATCCTACACTAAAACAAAGAAAACTTGGTGGTAAACACAGCATGAACGGCGCTGCACATAAATGCTATGTGGAGAGGATTTAAACTTCAGGGGAGTCGGTCGTCCACTATGTTCATTTCAATGACGTGTTATTATGGCAGTTTAGTTGAAACAAGACAAACATTTGCTTGTGCTGAAGCAAACCGAGATATATCAAACGTTACTTTTGTTGTTTTTCATAGAAGAAGTCAGTGTGAACTTTGTTGTCAGTCACAATCATTTCAGTTGTCATTTTGGAGTCTCGGATCAGCACCTGATGATCCAACTGATATGCCCTGAAATACGCTGCTTGTTTATTTTAATTAACGCTATGGGCACTCTAAATAAGTAATATGTCAGCAGTATTTTGCCAGAGCAGGGGAAACATTTCCGGCCAACTCTGAAAGTTTCCTTTTTGCTTCTCCTGCCATGTTCTGCTGCTTTTTCATTATCCACTCATTTCCGTTTTGCTTTCTTGCCATTTTTATTTTCTTCCCAGGAACTTGGCTGAGATTATGTAGTTGGAGAAACATTTTAATCCCAAATCTAGACGGGTATACCCTTTTCTGTGAGTAGAAAGACTCCACACAAAGCCTCACAGGCTGCTTGTGGTAACGAACATGAACACGTCCTAAAAAGCTTGAGTAGAAGGCAGCTGAGCGTCTTTTCTTGGGTCCTGAAGCATCTTCGCCTCTCATCTGAAAGCTTCTTCACTTCTAGCTGGTGGGAATTTCAACTTTAGAAACTGTTCTCAAGACTTTCATTCTTTTGAATATTTGAAGGCACATGTGTGTCACTGGTTGAACCGTCGCTCTTGTAGGTTGTTCGGGTGTTTTGTCTATCATAGACAGTTAATGTTGAGGTGAGGTGTGAATGGCTGTGAAACCACTCGCACAGGAACGTCAAAGCTGTGCTCGTACTGTTGGACAGGAGAAACTGGAGGCCACCTCCTCCATTTAATGCTGATTGTTTCTTTTGTTTCACGTCTCACCTGTCATTCAAGCCTTTTCAACCAACCCGACCGCAACGGGAGCTGCACATTTTGATAAACACAAAATAATATCCAACCTGCTACGCGTCCCGCAGTTTATTTCCTACAAAAATAAAATAAAGGTAAGCTCTTGATTTGTCATGCCTTAAGATCATATGAACTGCGCTACGAATATTCATGGTCTGTCTTAACCTAAACGATGATCCAAATACAAATATGATCCAAACCTGACCTGAATATCAGTATACATGTTTTTGTCTGACTCGTCACCGCGGGTGACCACAGGTGACTGCAATCAACTGCTCAGTTGGGATCGGCCCGCGCATCACTGCTCTGTATTGTTTTGCTGCACAAAAGGCCATCGTTGACATTTGTGCTCTCCTTTTTCTCAATCTCCTTCTTTCCTTAATCATTGGGCACATCGTTGTTGGTTTCAACTGTGCAAGTACTTCCAAATTGCTAGACAATCACGTGAAAGCACCCATATTTACTTCTGTAAACACCACGCACTGTGTGACGTTGTGTTTTCCTCTGCGCAGGTGTGTCACTTCAGGGCTGCTTACCGTTCACATTTAAGTGTGATGATGGTCGCATTAAATGATAATGTGGGGATTTTGATTAAAAAAATAAAATTAAAATTGGATTTGAGCATTAACACCTACAGTGTGAACGTAGCTAATGTTCAATATCACTGCACTTCCAAACCGGTATTTGTGAACGATGTTGCGATGTTGTGGTCACCAGCAGGTGACTCTGAAACACCCAAAAATGTCTGTTAATGAAAATGCAAATACTGTTTTTAAATTCTGTTGAAAACAACTGTTGCGAGTCCCGTTTTTTGCAGCACACAGAGGAACATTCACAAACACCAACTGCTGATTTTAACACATTAAAAGTTGGCCTTCTGCTGCTGCTGTTACACAGTACAGGGAGAAAGTCGCTTGAATCCTTCTTTGACTTTGGTGTCCATGCTTTGTTAACCCCTTTTCATTCATGTTGTCTTTACTAGATGTAATTTTACTCAGCAACATGATGCGTTTTGGCTGGTAGAATGATCCAGCCCCTGTCCCCTGACGTAACTGGCTCTTGCATCCAGCCCAGCAAGGTTTTGGCTTGGGCTCTGGCTCTGGCCCAGTGCTTTCTTCACAGCCTGCAGTTGAAAAGCCAAAAAACTGGTTCTAACTTTGGCACTAGTTACGATTTAGAGCCGGAACTGTTTTAGCAGAACTAAAGAAGACTTTTGAAAGAGAAATAAAAATTGGAAAATAAATTTAGCTGTCAAGCTCTTTAGGTTTATCATGACCTGGATGACTGAGATTCTACGTCATCATAAACTAACAACACAGTTTGCAGCACATGAAAACAAATAAAATTTATTGTCCAAGCAAACACATGCATGAGAACTTCCACTTGTTGGACAAAGTTTAGCTGGCAAGCAAGCAATAATGTCATGTCCTGTATCCAGTTCCTGGTGAAAATAAATAACTTTTGAGGACAGCACCATTGGCTAGATTACTGCACTATTAGTTTATATATGTAAGTGTGTGTGTGTGTGTGTGTGTGTGTGTGTGTGTGGGTCACAAGCTCACCCTGGTCTATGTTGTGCTGTGGTAACTGGCTCATCTGACTGTGGACCACACCGGCATAATTTCGAAGAAAAGCCTCTTCACTCGGTGTAAGCTGGGAAGGAGTAAACATACTGAATTCAGAGACTGCAAACTGCAATTTTGATCTTGAACACATAGTTAGTTTGCCTTTTTAAGGCTAATTACTGACCATCAATGATTTGTCACATTCTGCCTTTTAGTTTTTTTTCCTCTATTTTTTGCATTTCTTCTGTGTGTTTGAACACATCTCTCTTTTCATTTATTTTACTTGAGCTCCACTGCACCGTAAACAATCACAAAGTTTTGAATTTTTCCAACTAGTGATAGAAAGGCACCTCCCAATACTGTGCCTTCGAGGCAGAGCAAACATCCTAAGCTGCAAGCTGATATTATCTTCAACCAGTAAAAGTAACTGAGACTGGGTTTTTCTGCCATACTTACATTTGATCCCATTTTTTTAAGCATGAGCAGGACCCGCACTTTCTGTTGGATGTACATGTCTTCAGGAGACTTCCCCGGCGCCTCCTCGCGGTTCATCCCCTCTGCTCCTGTGGCTCTGGACATACAAACACATCTGTGTTACACAAGTATTGGGACAAATCCCAGAAAAAAAAAAGACTTACGAAACAACCCTTTCACTTTGTTTGGGGCCATCTAGGTCTTAAAAATGCATCACTCAGTGAGCCATTCAGATTTGGAGGAAACATCACAGACCTGAATCAAAGTACCATTATCCATCCTCTCCACCTTTATCTCAGCCCAACTTCCCATCACACTGCACTTTACCGTACCCTCAGAAGTGGGAAAGACAAAGCTGTAATACTAATCCCAAATGAGGGCACACTTTGCAGTGTGTGTGTGTGTGTGTGTGTGTGTGAGGGGGGTGTTGGAGTGTAGTATAGAGCCTCAACCTTAACGTCAACCTAAAAGCAGCAGAGATGTAAAAACATGGTTGAAAACTGTGCTTTTATATTATATCCCTGCAGTATTTTCACTAAGCCAAACCACACCAAGACCACAGGAAACTGTGTCAATGTTTTTACATAAAGGAAGAGAATGTCTTCATTATAGGTCATCAATAACCACTAGATATTACTACCAACATATGCAACTGCCTCTGGATGTCTGAGCTCCTGGGCCTGAACCTCATCAGGATCTTCATCTCTGCACAGTCACACTGCAGGTTTGGCGCTTCGCGGCGTCATTAATATTGCATGGCAGTTTTCACACGGATCTCACCCCTGCCTGCCACCGTCTCTTATTCTCCGTCTAACTAATGACCTATTTTCACTGTCAGCCTGCAGAGAGGCAGAATATAGTCAAACGGGTAGAAAAGAGGGAGGGGAAAAAGCGGGCGATAAAAGGAGCTGCCAAAGCTAATGTGGGTGACAGAAAAGGGATACGTTCCGCTGTGGTAGCGCGCATGCACATCAAGGTCGGCTGTTGTCACATTGGATCTCTCTTAAACTGCAACCAACAAGAAGATGCAAAAGGCAGGGCTGGATATGCAGCTTAGTTTTGTTGATTAAACAAGCTTCAGCGTTGAGATTTTTAGGATTTACTCTCCGATAGGTATATTTTATTAAAAGTCTTTGTGGGCAACAGAGACTACGATAGTTCTGGCAATTTATTTTTGCCTCTTATCTCTACAAAAGGCCCACTAACGGATGTTGGCGGGCCTTTTGATGTAGGGTTATATTTAATTGAAGAGCTGGCTCACTGCCCCCCCCCTCCAAAACCCAAGGGAAGGGGAAGAACGGGGTCCGTTCGGCTGCTGCTCGCTTGCCACAGCGAGCATGTGGATTCATCCAGACCAAAGCAGCTGGAGGTCATGCTTCTGGTCACAGTCTTTGCAATTACAACAAGAGCCTTACACTTGACTTTATCTTTCCGTTCTCTTTTCAGTTACACAAAAGTGGCACCCGGACAATAACTGAGGAGCACATGAATACGCAAGTTATTCACTTCAACCTGAGCGTCAGGCCAAATTTAATTGGTGAGCTGCTGAAGATTTGAAGCAAGACAGACATGAAAAGACGAGGCGCTCGCTCGTGTCAGCTCAGCTGCTCGGTAAACCTTCAGGGGATGGGTGTTGTGTGGGGGTTGTGATATAAGGAGGATGTTGGTGGAGGCTGTAGAGGGGAGGGGGGGTTGATGGCAGTGTCTTTAGATCAGCTGCAGTGACACGTTTGATCACGTCTCCAAGCTCCTCACTTCAGACAAATGGGAAAAGCTGAGAGTTCATGTCAAGACACCTGCCAGAGAGGTGAGCAGCAGACTTGAGGCTCAGATGCAGCAGTTTCTCAGTCTAAGTCCACGCTAACATGTTTTCATTTTTAAATATGAATCTTGATGTGGCTTTGCCTGGCATTCATGCTACCTGGGAGAGTTACATTACATCACATTAATACTGAGGCATGCTTTTGAAGCTTTTTCATGTCTCCTGCTAGATATAAGGGCACTATATTCCACAATCGTCGTCTGTATAAATTGCTTTCATGTTGGAGCCATTTCAAGTCTTCTGTTTGTTTTGAAGTTTAAAAACTATCCATATTTAGCCCCATGTCTCAGCTGTCTTCTTACCGTTTTGAATGCTGAAATATTTATTTTTACCAGCCTGCAAATGGCTTCATTTTTACAGCAATTTATTCTGTAAAACAAAAACTTTAACAAAAAAAAGGAAAAGAAAAAGCTACATAGTCTGATCCTTATGATAAAGTGAGAATCAAAGGTTGAGGGGGCTCAGTGGTGTCAGGGTTGCTATGGGTGTGTCGTGCATGTGTGCAGGGACTGTGAAATCTGATTGACGTCATTTGACAAACTAAAAATAAAAAGGTGACAAATCCCTCTGGTCTGCACACCAAACATAGTCATTCCAGATAGTTGGTCGTGTCCAGAGCTGATGACAAAGGAATCCTTGCACTCATCTGTATGTGTATTAACTACAACAATAATCTCGTAGCCACTAAAGGTAAAAATTCTGATAAAAGAAATATGTTTTTTAATCTGAAACCGATGGATATTTGACAAAAGTTGGTCACTATTCTACTCGCTAGTAAAAGTTGTGGTCAGTCATGATCTCCTGCACGTCTGCACTGCAGTGAACCTGAACAAGTCTGATTCAAGACTCTCTGTTGCTTTACTGCTGTGCTGTGTGCAGGACACAGTGAAATATATTCACTATGTGAATATGCACCTTACGTCGTATTCTTCGTTGTACAATCAGCTCCAGAAGTAGATCCTAGCTCTTTTCTGTGCACTGTGGTGATGGTGTAACGTTTATCGCGGCATAATTCACTAGATACTGCACTCAAACGTTAAATGACTGTGCCGAGATGTCACGTTATTTTGAACCTTATCTCACCAGAAAATTGTAAAAAAAAAAAAAAGAAATGGCTCAAATCTAACATTTAAATTACAATATAATTGAGTATATTCTAAAGCTATTATATATATATATATATATATATATATATATATATATATATATATATATATATATATATATATATATATATATATATATATATATATATATATATATATATATTTCTACTCTTTACTGCTCCATTTAACTGACAGCCAGCAATCTGCTTTTCTCTCATGTCTGACAGATAAGAAAGGGTCCCTGAACTGAAGATGCCTTCTGGATGGAAGGTTAAACATCTTCAGAACCAAGAAAAGAAAGTAAAACTGACTTGATAACAGTCTTCGAGGACTTCCAAGACCTGGATGACAGAGTCTACACCAGCGAACTGCGTGCTGTTGAACTGAAATTGAACCTTATGCAGCAAAGTGTCTGTACAGGATCTGAGCCCCGGTCCAATTTAAGCACTTATCTCAATAAATATAAAATGTAATTAACACTGCATACTTGATTGGGATTTCAAACATCATATGTTTCAAATTTTCGATGCTCGTTAGTTTCCACATTGTTACGTCAGACACGAATCAGCATTTGCAACCTGCAGTAACTACTCAGGCACAGTTATAGATGTTATTAAAACATATAATTTTCACATTATAACATAAGTATTGATTTAATTTCTGGTTTTATTGTCTCCTTCTGTCTAATCTTCCACATCTGTCTTTTTTTCATGATTGTAGAGAAACTTCAAAAATCTACTGTTTCGCTAAGCAACAACAGAATTTGTCCTTTATACATTAAAGAACATGTCTACAAATTCAGGATATATTTGGAAAATTGGATCATTCCTAAATAATAGCACAGTAATGTAGAAGACATATAATAACTATCTAAGACTGGTTAATCTGGATGTCTTGAAATAATTGTAGACGTGGTTTATTTATCAGGAAGAAATGCTGATTAAAAAGGCTAGAAATAGTGTTTGAGAGAGAAAATGGGTTATATGTAGCCTTCCACTCTCTCATAATTACATCTCAAGTCTTACATCCTTCACAAAACCACAACGGGGATCCTGTCAGACTCCTTTGTGTGTGCCCGAGGTTAGCTTCAAGAG
Organism: Xenentodon cancila; assembly: GCA_014839995.1. Lineage (NCBI taxonomy): Eukaryota > Metazoa > Chordata > Actinopteri > Beloniformes > Belonidae > Xenentodon > Xenentodon cancila. Next base: position 20,793,767 of record CM026204.1, on the reverse strand, counting down.
GTGGTTTGGCTCAACGCTAATCCCTTGGGAGATGCGCAGACAGCCTTAGACGCATATGGATAATATTCCAGACTTAATCAAAGGCTTTCTTTAACGTTGGTCTATGTCTGATCCCCACTCATCTCTCTCTTTGCCCGTTTTAGGCTTTTGTCAGTGTTGTGACGCTGGACTGAGGCAACACAAAGTTCTATGAGCCCTTTGAGGCGAACCAGCTGCCCTGAAGGGCTCAAGAAGGGTCTCTAAGCACAGCTATGCCATCGCTGACACTAAACAGCCCAATAAAATTAACAAAATTCAGCAAAAGAGTCCGTTTTCAATCGAAAATCTGAACACATGGCAGTGTTGGGGCAATTTATGGGTTACTGGGCTGTTCATCTATCCATCCATTATCTATATCCACTTTTTCCCATTCAGGGTCATGGGGATCCCTGGTAGACAGGTTGGCAGCTTACAAGGAACCAACCTGCAACAGAGACAGACCTGGTGTCTTTCTTTCTTTGTCTCTCTCTTTTAAAATAGGCACATCTTCATTCGCTGAAATTGACACGCTGCCACAGACGTGTCCATCTGAGAAACAAAAACATAAAGAACATTTCTCACGACCACCTAGAACTCCAGCTGAGTCACACAGAGGCTCTCCTTCCAGGGTTACATTACCCAACACGATAGGCCACAAACATTTATCATGGGTCAAGAAGTGCAGAAGCTGCCAGAGAGCACCGGGACTATTGCACACAGGCCAGCCCACCGTTACTGGCTCTGGAGTCTGCAATTCAAATGATGCTCGACATCTGATTTACAAATCAAATTCCTGCAGCAACCAGAACTAAACCGCAATATGACTCTGAGAGGTTGACAGCTTCTGCAGAGAGGAAAAAGTGAGAGGGAAAAAATAACTTGAATACAATCCTGAGCTGCTCCAACATCCTGAGCAAATGTGTGAGAAACATTAGTAGGCTGCAAGTGTGGCGTGGCTGCCAGCTGAGCAGCCAACCACCTGGCCTGGTTCTGTGGAGCAGCTGTGTCCCTGCAGGTACACGCAGCCAAAAACACACTCTCTTCTGCTGACGCTTGACCGTTACATGGAACATCTCATTTCAAAACAGAAGTTCAGCCAGATCGTATCTTTTTACTCATTTATTTTAACTTGTTTTTTGAACTTTTCTGTTCTGTATCGTCATGCTGTTTATGAGGGAGCATTGGCACTTTCACATCACCTTTGACAGCAACACAAACGAGAGACTCCGTTTGGGAAGAATCACCGACTATCCATCTGTCACACGCTCATTCAATGCGGATTCAATGCCAGCAAAGTAAAATAAGCTCAAACATAAGAAAGGCTGACATCAGTCCAAATTACAACTGATACAATAAAAAAAAATTAAAATACAGAAAAATGCTTAAAGTCTGCTTCAACCCAGAGTTGTTAAAGGACAAAGTCTACTGCTCCAGCTTATAGATCAATTCCCTTAAAGTCTTGAATGTACCAAGTAGATAAAAATGTAAGTGCACATATAAAGTGCGTACTGTTTTCTATACTGACACCATCAACGCTACCCTTTGTGCATGCCATTATTTAAAAGTTTCTGCTAAAACAATACTCAATTTTCATAAATGCTTCTTTACCTGGCACATGTTTTCCAGCAGTTTAGAAAAAGCAAAAAAATGTAAATACTGTTAGTCTTATCTCCACTGATCCAAACATGCAAATAACCTTTCCCGTGGCAGATGCTGATAAATGACAGGGTAGGATGGCTGGCACAATACAGATGTCATTCATCCGATAAAATACACACAATCTGATAGGACCAAATGATACACGACCATGCAGAACATATATCCAACACCAATATGTCTTTTTTTTCATAGCAACTAAACAAGAATTGTATTACATAAGCTTTTTGGTCATATAGTCAGCCGTCAATTCCTTTTAGCCATTAAAGGCAAAAGGTTCGCTGGATTAATCCTTCAATGAGCAGCATGCCGAGATACCGCAGGCCAGAAAAGCTCAGACTTGGACTTTCTGGGTGTCTGCACGCCACCATCACTTCAGGTCTACAGTGCTCACAACAATAGCTACTGTATTTGAGGACAATGGTGATGGACCAGATAGTGGAAACATGATTGATAAGTAGGTCATGTCTTGTTGTCACCATGTGAGGCATGAACTCACACAATCCGGTCAACTATACAAGCTTAGGACATAGCTGGGATGTGAGGTGTGCACGATTGTTTTAACCATACTTTAAACCTTTAAAGACACAGTAAAGCTTCTCTGGACTTCAGCAGGCTGTTAAAAAAAAAAAAAAAATCAAAAACACTTTACCTATTAATATTCAATATTGCGGGAGAACTATTGGGTTTTTGTATTCTGTGCACTTCATTATCTTCTGTATTTGTAATACCATCATAGCGCAAATATTTCTGTTATAACAACCTTGATCAACCCGTGTTTTTTTTCTCCCACAGAGCATCATTTACAAAAAAAAAAAAAAAAAAAATCTCATCTCGTCTATGATCACAGAGCATCTATGCTCACTCCTCCGAGGCCCTGAAAAGAACTGAAACAGAAGCTGCTGCCTTAAGCTGGTCCCTCGGGGGTGCGGCTGGGAGATTTTCAAATGAGCCAGCTCTGAAGTGGGGCGTAAAAATTCTGATTACAGCTATATATGATCTATGTGCTTTGAACCTCGCAATCCAGGAGACCATGCACAATAAATAAGGAAATGCAATTATTTATATTAACATTCACAGAAATTACTATGTTAATATTGTTAAAAAGAAGACCCAGCAGTTTGTCTTTTTACTGGTGGTGAAAGCCTCAAGTAGATATAAGTATCTCTAGTATTTTAGTGTCTGGCCTCAACATGGTACTACAGTATGGGGCAGGGTGATGAATGAAGGGACGGTGAAAAGATAAAGGTTGTGCCAAAAAAACAGAGCAAGAGATTGTGAGCTGAACCCGCTTTCCTTATCAACGTCCGCACACAGGCAGCTGGTGACGTGCCCTTGAGGTTCGAGAACCAGCCGCTGAACAGCACCTGCCCCGCCGGGCACGAGGAGCCAAGTGGTCATAATCTCCTTTAAAAACCCCACACAGCTGGGAGAATGTGCAAACTAAGGCATGGTTTAAATACTGTGGTACATAACCAAGTTTGCCAGCTGCCAGCGGGTGGGTGGGCCAGTGGGTTGGGGGTTCAGCGCCTGTGGCCGAGCCCTGACACCTGCTGGCTGCAGCACTCATCAATGTCCCGCTGCAAGAGGGGTGCCAGCTCTGCCACTAAAGGCGTGTGAGCCTGGGTGGCACAATGCATCTGTAGATGGCACGATTTAAAAATAGAGACCCAGTTAGGTGACTTATCCGAGGAGGTAACCTGAGAATGAAAACCACATCTGAAACAAAAACTACAACATTTACAGCATATTGAGGCTTACGCGGTGATACGCGAGTGGGACAAACGGGTGTGTTTGAACCCAGAGGTGGACTTGCATCATGCTTGTCGGACGGAAACGCAAAAACACCATTATCACTTCTAATTATTATCACGACATTATCACGACTAAGAGAGGATTCGAGGCAAATAAAGACAGCGAAACTCTGTACGGCGTACATTTGAACCGGCGATGGAGACCCGTGGAAGTGTCGCCGGACAGTAACGGTAGCAGCGCTCTGCTAGCAAGCAGCGAGCCGTTCATGTTTCACACGGGGACGGAGCTCCGGACGTCGTGATTAAATGTACCGACCGGGTCGGTGTCGCATAGGTGAACCGAGTTTCACTACGAACACACGTCTCATTTGGCTCCTAACAAACGCGAGCCGCCCGAGAGAAAGCGGTCGGCGTTAACGAGCCGAGCTAGCTCGCTAGCGCCTCAGACAAAAGCCTGAATGAAGTTCCTGCGGTGAAAACAGCGTCCAGGTGCCGCTGACACGAGTCCGAGCCCCGCGGTTCCTCCGCGGGTTCTCGCGGCCCCCCTGACAACGTAAGACTCGTTAAGAAAAGCAGAAATCCGAGCTTACCCCTCCTGGTCCAGCTTTACTTTATTCTTTGATCTGTTTGAATGGTGTGTTGTTGTAGGAGGGCGTTCTGTTCCGGGGTCACATCCCTCCAGTCGGCAGAGCTGCGGCGGACTGACTCAACGCCGGGACTCCGAGGCTGGCTGCTCAGTACCGCGGCAGACCGACGGGGGCGCTGCTCACCCAGTTCACGCCGCACCTGAGCGTCTGGGAACCACGGCCCGACTGCACCCAAACACCATAAACTCAAATCAAATATATCAACCCAGCATTAACCCATCTCTCATTCAGCGGGTTTTATTTTATTCTGTTCAGTTTTTATGTATTTCATTGGTTTCTTAAATTCCTTCTTTGTGTGAGCATTGAGGATAGATCTGAGGATGATTCTTAGTATCTAAAATAATGTAGCTGAGAAATGTTCCTTTTTTTCTTTAGACTTTAATGTTTGTGTCACCCACAATTTTAAAAACATCTTCAAAAAGATGTGTATTGTGACACTTTGCATCTAATTAGGTTATATTGCAACAGCAATGATGGGATATTTATAATTAAAAAACAAAAAGTAAAAAAAGAGAGGATCCAAAAGAGGCAGGGTCTTTCGCAAGTTAAAACGAGGTTGGCATCTATAGTAAAAGAGATTGTATGGTCTTGTAGTAATTTAGGAATACTCTTTTTTAATGCAAAACTTCAAGGAGTTTAGGAATTTCTACATTACCTAATATCAGAAAATTCAGAGAATAAGTAGAAATAACTGTAAGGGATAGAAGGCAAGGCGTGTTTATTTATATAGCACGATTCAGCAACAAGGTGTTTCAAAGCGCTTTACAGAGATATTAAAACATCACATAGTAGAGGTGAAAACCATGATTTAAAATTTAAACTGAAAGAAAGAACATTAGATAAAATCAGTAGCTAAAATATGATGAAGTTATGAAACTCAAGCTTAAAAGTATCAGTGCAGATTTGGAACTTTATTCAAATGCAACTGAGAACAGGTGAGTCTTCAACCTGGATTTAAATAAACTTGTGTGGCGTGTTTCAGCTGATCTGAGGATTTCTGGGAGTTGACATGTGGAGCATAGAAGCTGAAGGAAGCTTCTCCATTCGGGTTCTGATTCTGGGAACTGATGAAAAAAAACTAAAAACAGATTTAGGTGACCTGAGGAGTCTTGAAGGTCCGTACTGGGTCATGAGGTCACTGATGTATTGTGGTCTTAAATCATTCAGAGCTTTATAGACCAGCATCAGAACTTTGAAGTATATGTTCTGATGGACAGGAAGCCAGTGTAAGACCTCAAAGCTGGACTGATGTGGTTCACTTTTTTGGTCTTAGTGAGGACTCGAGCAGCAGTTCTGAATGAGTCGCAGCTGTTTAACTGATTTGTTTAGGTAGACCTGTTGTAAAAATAACTAAGCCTACTAAAGACAAATGCATGGACTAGTTCTTCCAGGTCTTGCTGAGACATCAGATCTTTTAACCTTGATATATTTTTGAGGTGATAGTAGGCTGACTTTGTTATAGCCTTAATGTGTTTTTCAATATTTAGCTCCGAGTCCATCACTACAGCAGATTTATTCCCTGGTTGGTGGTTTTTACTTGTATAGATTGAAGCTCTGTGGTGACCTGTGATCGTTTTTCTTTGGCTCCAAAGACAATTACCTCAGTTTTGTTTTTGTTGAGCTTGAAAAAGTTGTTGCACATCCAGTCATTAATCTCCTCAATGCATTTACCAAGAGCCTGTACAGAGCCTCGGTCTCCTGGAGACATTGTAATATATATCCGCGTGTCATCTGCATAGCTATGGAAGTTTATTTAATTTTTTTTAAAATAATTTGTGCCAGTGGGATCATGTAGATGCTAAACAGAAGAGGTCCCAGGATGGACCCGTGGGGAACTCCACATGTGATTGTCTGCTCAGATGTAAAGTTACCTATTGACACAAAGTATTTCCTGTTCTCTAAGTACGTTTTGAACTAGTTCAATACAGTTTTGTAAAGACCTGCCCAGTTCTCCAGTAATATATTGTGGTCAACTCCATCAAATGCAGAACTGAGACCCAGCAAAACTAAGACTGGCATTTTCCACTGTCTGTATTCAAGCATATGTCATTAAACACTTTGGTCAGAGCCGTCTCAGTGCTGTGGTGCAGTCTAAAACCTGACTGGAAGGCATCATAGCAGTTATATCGTGTTAAAACGTAATTAAGCTGTTGAAAAACACTTTTTCAATCATCTTGCTTAAAAATGGGAGATTTGAGATCGGCCTGTAGTTGTTCAATTGTGTCTTGTCAAGATTGAACTTCTGCTGAAACAATTACAACTGAAGACAATTACAACTGTTTTCAGTGGCTCTGGAAACACTCCTGACATTAAAGATGAGTTCACAATCTGTAACAGCAGCATCTTCTATTATTTTGGAGTCAGACCTAAGTGATGACTGTTATCTTTAATGTCTAAGGCAGCAGTACATTAAAAAAAAGACATAAGTTGAAAGTGAAAATTATTGTGTGAGCTAAGGAACACCTCTGGAAACCGCAGTTTGTCGCTTTGTCCACAAATTGAAGTCTCCACCTAAAGTAATCAGTATTTTCAGTTGTCAAATGCTGACAGTGTTGTTAAAAGGGGATGTTATGCAGCATAATGTGGCAATAATCCATCTTCTTTTTTTAAGCACCCAGCAAGCTTTGGTTGAGTGCTTTGCCGCAGGAGGGACTGGTCTACTTCACAAAACAGATGGCATCATGATTATGTAAATATATTGAACCAACATCTCCAGACAAAAACATTTCAAAGAAAAAAAAAAAAAAGCTAATTTTTTTCTTAGATTCGACTGATTTCGATAATCATAATCAAAAACTTGATACTTCTTTCAAATACAGAAGGACATTCAGGGAGGAAGAAAAAAGAAAGATGGTGGAGACCTTGCGGTTTTGGTCTTCACTCAGTTATTCAGCCGATTTTATGCTGCAAATAAACAGGAAGGATACCGAGGTTGCAATGTGTTTATTGTACATGTTTCTCTCTGAACATCGACTGAAGCAAACGTAAAAAGACGATGCAGATAATTGCCAGGTGGGCACCTGACCTATGCTGACAGACCAGACCATCTGCTTTAGCTGCACACGTATAACACAAGCCTGGTCTTCAAGGGGTTTGTACCGTTTGATTATAGTCACAGCTTACAATCAGCTCCAAAGACAACAGCAGTATATTTCACAATTTCCAGAAACAGCTAGGGAACTCCAGCCTTGTGGCTTAAAGCAGCAGTGTTTAATGGAGCTCATTTACAGGTGAAAGTGGTGACCAATGATGACAATCACAGTGAAGGTTTCAGTAGCTTTGAACCTCCGTGTCATCTACGGCTTATCCTTCTGTGAGTCATTACGATTATAAAGATACGAGACCATTTTAAGCAAAATAAGAGTCCATGAAAAACAAATTCTCCTTTCAAAAGAGTAGTCCCTTGATGGATCGACCGCAGATATACAGCATGTAAAGTAGTCTGAAAGCACCTTGAGATTATCACACGGTACACAGGGTCATCTTTAAAAGAAAAAAATTTAATTAAATTAAATTTCACAAAAAAAAAAAAACTTGTGTTGCATAAGCTATATCAAACTATAACGGTGATTGACAGAAGCATTAATTCTCTTATTTGGCACTTGGCACATGAGGATAAAAACACAAAAATCAGTGCAAAATTTAAACGCACACACACACACACACAGACACACACACACACACACACACACACACACACACACACACACACACACACACACAGACACACACACACACACACACACACACCATCTGAGAGAGTACCCATCCTTTCAGAGCCATATGAGCCGTAGCATATCATCTGTTCTGGCCAAATGTGTGTGAAATATTTGCCATGAACATGTGTTCACTGCTGTCTCGGGCTGCAATCAGTGGTTGTGTTTTAGAAATTACTTACACATTTAAGAAATTGAAACGACAACGAAAAAAAAAAAGAAAAGGAGGGAAGTGGGGAAAAACACTGAGTTTCGTTGCGAGGAGCTCACGACTTCTTATGCTGGGACATTTAGTGCGGTATGTAGGCGAATCATTTCTTTTTGTTTTATTTTTACATTTTAATAAAACCATAATAAAACTCCACCTGTTTCCAGTCTCTTAAAGGATCCCTTCTCCAACAAAGTGCTACTGAGCTTTTTAATTGAGCAAAAAAAAAGGTTGAAATGGCTTATGACCCTTTTAATGCATAGTAACCGTTTCAGTGAGAGCCTGGTACTTATGCGCGTTACCAAAATTAAAGACAAGTTCTCATCCTACAAGAAAAGCTAAATATTACAATGCTTCAAGTGTACTGGCAAGCGAGGGGCAAGGTACAGTACTTCAAGGCAACAATGAACAACAACTTTAAAGCAGTAGAACCCAAAACATATTTCCTTAAAAAGAAAAAGCAAAAAACTTTCATGACTTTTCAAGTGCTTCAGATTGGCCATTTTAAATAAAATATATATTTTTAAAAATACATAAAGACACTATTGCAGTGAGGCAACTAAAATGAGCGGAAGTAACTGAGCCATCCATGGCTGTGACCTACACGAGAGTCTGGAGGTGAAACCGCCGCTGTGTCGTCGTTTTCTCTGACTGACTGAGTTACGAGGAAAGTTTGCCGTTTGCTCCTTTGCTGAGTCATGTAGTCCACGAGACAAACTTTCTGTTTCTGTGACTCACGACGCTCGGGATGAGTAGTCGCGCTTTTGACGAATCAAAAACACATTTACGACCTGGTTTGAGATACATCCATTTGTAGTTGGGAAGAAAAATGATTGACGGCTCTTCTTAACTGTGAAGAGTTTCTTCTTGAAGTGATGCCCTGTGGTCATCTGACCGTCTTTGAAAGCCTCTGCTTAGATGTTATTCGTCACAAAAAACAAAACAAAAAAAAAAAAAGGGCCGGCAACATGTAAACATTTGCTTTTTCAATATCTTCTTCCATTTCATAGTTAAAATTAAAATGTTTCTCTTTTTTTCTGCAGAGTTTACTGGTGCAGTGCTCTTCATGGTCTATTATCTTTGGCCAATGAGTGCATCATCCAGTTGACCTTTGTCTTCCAGCTTTCCCGCAAAGCTTCGTTGAACTTTACTTTGAAATTCTTCAGTGCTTCATCCTCAGATCTTCCCAAAGCTAATGAGTCCTTTAAAAAAAAAAAAAAAAAAAAAAAAAAAAAAAAAAATCATCAATGCTCCTAATCATCATCAATATTAGCAGCAGTGTTTCCTCTGTTAAATACCTTCAGATATTGGATATCTTTGAAGGAGGTGAGCTCAGGCAGCCCCGCTGCCTTCATCATAGCGAAGAGGTTGACGAACAGTGTCCCGTTCCGACACAGGATCTTGTAGGCCTGCTCACAGCACTCCCTGAACCTGGCAGCATGGAAACAACAGTGGACATCAGCCACGAGAGCCGGACAGAACCTGGAAATTGCACTGAACGTGCCACAAAATGTCATTTTACCTCTCAAACTTCTCGCTGTTGTTCGTCCTTCCCTGCTGGATCACATGGACAAAGTCGTACGTCAAGATAAAAGGCACGCGCTCCCTGTTGATCCCGAGTTTCCGCTTGAAGTTGCCCAGGAAGTGTCCAAAGTCAATGTGAAACAGCTACAAAGCAAAAGGTTAAAATCACGGTTAGGAGGGTTCTGAATCACCGATCACAGTTATTTCTGAGTCACCGCTGAGTCAGCCGAGACGCACCTCGTTTCACACATATGTTCACAAGTAATGACAAAGCGGTCAGAATCAGCATCTCAGAGGAAAGTGTAACGGGCATGCAAGCAGAAGCGCGGCGATGGCGTGATGTGTGGTGAACCTGCCTGTCCAGTTTCCCGGATCATGATATTGTCATTGTGGCGGTCTCCGATGCCTAAAACGTATGTAGCTACACAGTAGCCAGCACAGGACAGCGTGAACTCCTCTATTGCCTGATCAAGCTTGTCCCTGGTGATGAAACAGGAAGGCGGTGCATTAGAGTACATTTAAACGTCTCTCATAACAAGCACTTCACAAAAAACACACAGCCTTGAGGAAGGTTGTCTTTACTGCTGCAGCGCGCTGTCCAAAATGAAATATTCACAGAGGACTTCCTGGGGCAGATTAAAGATTGACCGTCATATCCTGTCGTAGTCTAGGCGTTCACTGCGTTAGGCTTTTACTCGTTTTTCCCCCTGCTCCGTTTCTGGCTTTGCAGCATTTCAAGTTGATTACCTTTCGGTTCTGTCGTGCGGTCAGCTGGGTCTTTGTTGCCAACGCGACACACAAAGAGTTATTCATTACATCTAATAGTCTGTTTTATTTTTTTATTTTTTTGGTTCTTCCCTTGGAGCTTTTAGAACAGATGAAACCTTCAGACTGTAGGGCTCCAAATCAAAATTTACTCTCCTTAATGTTGCCGAATTCATCGGTGCAATTAGTCTTGATTTGTCATTTGTTTTAAAATGCTGCACAGGAAAAGAAAAACCCCCAAAACAAAAACGGATCACGATCAAAGAGTGCATCTTGCACTGTGCATTATGCATCCATAACCAGTCTGTTCATATCGCTTCCAGAGGACATAAATAAAAAGGTAAGCACCTCCATCATATTTTTTTTTTCTTTCAGTTTCAAGATGTTACGTGGGATAACAGAAAAAGTAGGCAACAGGTGAACCCGGGATACGCCATGAAAAGAAAGCTGCAACTGGGACACGGCTCATGACAACGCCGTTTTAGGAAAGACGAGACGATTCTATGTAGAACTGGGGCAAAAAAAACAAAAAAAACAACCTGTATGGACAGATTTACAGTACCTACTTCCTCTGAGCTCAAAACAGAGCTTTGGCGCTGACACAATCCGGGTTATGCTTGAAAAATGTTCACCGTCAACTCACCCAGGATTCTTAGATTTGAGCCAGTTGAGCAAGGCGTCCTTGTTGAAGGCAGCCGTGGCTGCACTGTTGCTGCTGTTGCGCTGGATGTTGGCGATAGTGTCGGAGTTCTTCACCACTTCGATGAGTCCCATTTTGTTCCCGGTGGACAGGCACCCGTACGGGATCATCCTGTGAGCGCAGAGTTTAGCTTGTGTTGAAGCTCTCCTCCTCCAACAGCTTTAAATGGGCCAATAAAGCAGCTCCTACCTGAGATCCAGGCCTTCCCGCTTCCACAGATTCTCCATGAGGTGGATCATCTGCAGAGTCAACATGTCTTGTCGAAGATCTAAAAGCAGTTGAAAGTAAACCTTTTTCACCTTTTTCAACCTTTTATACGCCACATATATTTACCCATCCCGCTTATTTTAATATTCAGCTTCGTTTTTCTGCTAAATTAAATTCAACTACAGCTTCTATCTGAACTCTGGGTGGATATTTGCTTGTGATCGTGTACTATAAACTTGCATCTCACCATCTCCATTTTTGAAGATGATGCCCACCATGTCTCCTGTAGCTGACGGGTTCTTGTACATCAGCCAAAGCGGCTTCATCTTGGAGTCCATAAATCTGCATTTATCTGCACTGCAACAGCAAAAACAGTCACGTTAAATACACGCATGTGCTCTTGTTTTTAACAGTGCTTTAGTAGCCCAGTGAGAAGTAAAGGTTATTTTGGCAGTGTGATGCATATATGTGTTAGTTTCCATTTCAGTCACACATCCGAGTACAAGCCAAAATAAAACCATTACAATGCGTGTGTGTGCGTGCGTGTGCGTGTGTGTGTGTGTGAGCACAAACCAGATCTCACTGAGGATGATGCTGGGGTTGAGTGGGGACATGAGGTTTGACAGGGCCTCCAGATAAGACTCCTGTCTGATGCAGAGCTTCAGGTCCTCCACCGTCATCTTCTGAGAGCCCGACTTGACGATGTCACTTAGGGCCTTCATTTTGCCCAGAGCCTCGTTCTGAGGAGGGTTGAGATTTAGAGTTCAATTCAATTCAAAAAGACGTTATTTATCCCCAGAGGTTAATTACAAGGAGGCACGTTGAGCAGACATAAAATGCAGTTTCAAGACATCCGACGTGAAATAAACTAAGAATAATAAGGTAAAATAAGTAGTGATGGAATGTGCAATAACAAGGTGGGTTCATGTCAGCGCGAGAACGCGTGTGATCACCTGTTTGGTTAGGAGCTTGATGTGGTGGATGTTCCCCCTGCAGTACGCCTCCAGAATCAAGCCAAAACGCAAACTTACAGATGCCACGTGAATCTCTGACCTACAATAAATGAAAAAAAAAACTCCAGTCAAACAAAATGTTTTGATTTTTGTTTTTTTTTTTAATTATAATTTCCTAGAGTCCATCTCACCTGAGGTGCCAAAACAAAAAGTGTCCTATCCTCCTGTTAGACAAGGCCCTCTCTAGCAGGAACCGGGTGAGGTCGCAGTCTAGATAGGACTCGTACTTCAGGACCTGGACCAGCTGGATTAGGTACTGCAGCAGCTCATCGTTACTGGGCCCAGAGAAATTTTGTTGACGTTAGGAACACTCAGACAAAAAAAAACCCCCCCAAAAAAAACAAAAACAAAAAGCCTGATTCCACGTGGCGTTCCAACATGAATATACTGAAAGCTTTGGTGTACCTGAGCTTCCTGAGGCATCTAATTGTGAAAGAACGGACCGCTGGGTCGGGAAAACTGTAGTCTAAGAGCTCCAAAGCATGAATGGCAGGAAGTTCGGGCCAGTTCCTCAGTAAACTCACCATCTGAGAAAATCAGACGAGGTTTTTAAATCACATTTAAAAACTTGTGTGATTACATTTTAATGACGACCTTTTGTGTAAAATGTTTTTGTACTCAATCAATTCCTCCTTAGAAGAAAGAGCGGATCCTGGTACAGATGAAAAAATATTGACATCATTTAGCAGCAGTTAGGAGTATAGAGGAGGACTTTTTAAGAGGTGTATGAGACTCTTACGTGCAGGAGCATATAGGTAGAAGGTAGGTAGGTACAAGAAGAAAAAAATAAAATTCCAAATCTGACAGTAAGTTCATGTAAATGTCCCCGATTATAGCTGGAAACAAACCAGCACAACAGTGTTCTCCAGTCCATGAGCATGTTTTAGATGTGTCCCTGCTCCAACAGCCCTGATTCAAACGAATGGCCCGTTCAGAGACCTGATGCCGACCCAGTCATTTAAATCAGGTGTGTTGGGGCAGTGAGTCCAGAGGACCTGGTTTGGAGGACCTGGTTCGAAGAACCACAACGTAGACTGCAAACAGATGTTTTTTCTTGTTTGTCATTGCGGCTCAGGTGACCCAACTTGTTCTATTTTATCTTATTTTTTTAAACAGTCGGTCTTGGAAGCTCCTGAATGAGTCATCGCATAAAACCCGCCCACGCCTTGTTGCGATTGGTTCAGTATGTTCTGTAAAAGTAGAAATGGCGTTCCAGATCCTTTTAATAAGGGTTTATTTGACAGGGCCAGTGATCAGTGACCTGGATGCTTAAATCCAACCAAAAAATGCTTAAATGCTTATTAGACTTTATGTGCGGTGTCACGGTCTTTACTTCGTGATACTACGCGTCGTTAAGATCTCCAATGGGATGTACTACAAAGCAAGAGATGCTGGTCAGCCCAGTCTGCCGAGTTCACAGTCAGGACGTCCGTTAACACGATGGTGGCTGTTTTATAACCAAGATCAGCACCGTATCATAAACTAGTCAACGGGATCAACGGTACACTGCTAAATAGACCGTAAACCTGCCACTTTGACAACTAACAATTTTCTGCCAGAGCTCCTCTGTCAATGCACATTAGTTTTTGATTATTTTAATTATGGTCGTATTGACACAACCCTCTCTTCTTCTAACTGAAGTGGGAGACAGGGGAATTCTGTGTGAAATTAAAAAAAAAAAAAATCAAAGACTCGTGCCGGGCTCCTTTTTATGTGCGTGCACAGCCTAAAGCGGAAAGCTGAGCCGAACTAATTCAGCCGATAATCACTGTCCAAGTCCCCGGTTATCTCTGATCCTGCCTTATCTATTTCTAAAGCTGAAACCTCTTTTTTTTTTTTTTTTTAGCCTCATGATGGTTACTACTCACTTTCCATTATGACATTTGAACAAAAATGCTTGTGTATTCCACTGTAAAAGAGCTTTGTATAGAAGGTAGAACACAAAGGTATTTGCATAAATTCACACATTTCAAGATTTATGTTTCCAAACTGACAACTGACAACATTTAGATACCCAAGGAAAAAAATGGCATCTGTTTTTGTTTTGTGCGCGGATCAAATCGTTCCAGATGGGTTCACAGAAACCAGGGACAAACCGTTTACCTGTGCCACATCCTCGCGTTTATTCCACTTGGTGACGAGGAGCAGCTTGGACAGACTTTCAGGATAAAGCTCGCGGATGTCTGTGCGGAGCTTCCACAGGAGCTCTTTCTCATCCTCGAAAAACTCAAAGCTGTTTTTGTTGTCCATGATTTCTTTTAGTCTCATGTACTACGGGAAGCAAAAAAATGAAAAAAAAAACACTTAAAAAAACTCATAAAAACGACTGTTCGGTTAAAAAAACATCTCATTTATGCGCCTGCTACATAAACTGTGGAGTCTTACCTCGTCTTTAGAGCAAAAGACTATGTCACCATTCTGCTCCATGTTACCCATCTGAAAACAGATTCATATTTTATTTTTTGGTTTGTTTTTACTCTCCTGCGGTAAAACTCAATCTCATTATTTCGCCAAATGGATCCTTTCAGGAGACAGTACCTTCTCAAGTGCAGGGTAATAGAGGGGGTGCGGCCGGACGTTGGGGAAGCGTATCAGAAGCCCGGCGGCGCTGTCCACGTTGGGGTTCTTCTCCACTGTTCCCATTGGGTTCAGCAGGTCACTTTTGTCATCTGTGATAAAGATGCCATATTTGAAAAGGTTTTTCTCGAAGGTTTCGTTCACATACTGGCACCGTATCGCCTTAAAATCAATATGCTTAAAAACTGATTAGAAATTTGGTCTTTCAGTATTTCAAAAGGGCTTTTTCATGCATCAGAAAATACAAAATATGCACTTGAGTATTTTTTTATTCTTGTTCGTCAAGGTAGCAGACAGTTTTCTGTATTGCAGACGGGTATGAGTGGTACCAGCACTGTGGAGGTGGCAGTGAGCATGTGAGGGGTTTTTGAGAAAAGCAAAAAGTGATAACAGGCGTAAAATACCAGGTACAGAAGGCCATGTGGATAAGAGGAACTCTCCAGTCTTGAGCTGGTCCTTGTAGTCAAAGACCATGGTGTTTACCCAGGCTATCGGACAGTCCTGCAAAAACAGAGACAGTGTCAGGAACGATGAGGCTTGTTGCTTCGCTTTGTAGACTGCAAAATCAACGCTGCGAAATCCTGGTCCTGAGTCCTCGACAGCCTTTTCTCTCTAAACCGACGTCTTTCAGACAGACAAAAATCACATTTTTGCTCATTTACAACAAAAGTAGTTAATTTGAGTTCAAATGATGTCCCGCTTTCTATGTTTTTGTCTCCACTAAAAGAGTAAATTATTTTACAGCCAACTAATTTATACAACATTTACCAGATATTAGAGATACACGTTCCACTTTATTGAAGTTGCGATCCGATCTGGACATATTCTGTACCGATAACCGGTACTGATCCTGATATCGGAGGTGGGCTGCTGTCGTTTTCAAATGTAATATATACAGTTTTAGTGTGGGAAAAAAAAACATCAAAGAAATAAACATCTACATTATCAAACCTTTCAAAACGGTTAAAAACAGCAATAATTCACATTAACAAGATAAGAAAAGACATTTAAAACTTCAGAATTTTCTTTTTTTCTATGTCCTTCTTGACGTCAGTACCAGCCTCTGATGCCTATATTGGATCTGATCGGTCCCACCTCTACCAGATTTTGGCCAACTCTTGTTTCCTTTTTAAGAACTATAATCAATTGCATAAATTAATTTAATCAACAATGTAGGATTGCAGAAGCTGCAGGCTTCCTACTCAGTACTCAGTAAAAAAAACTTCACATCATCATAATGTTCTCAGAGATTTAGGAGGGGGTTAGATTTGTCAGTATTTTAAGCTTCTAAGAGGGTGTATTTACTAAAATGTTCTGTTTGCAGCTGTAAAAGCACAAACTTGGGTTATGTGAGCTTTCAAAGATGTGAAAATACGATATAAATATCTCTATATCTCATTAGTTATTTGTGCATTCTAGCGGTAAGTCCGCTCATTGTTGACGCTCGAAAAAGAGCTGCTGACCAAGACGAAGACCACGAGTCTCTCGAAACTTGACCACCATTTTAAAAAGTCTGGGTAAAGTGTTGGTAAACCATTCACAAGAAAGAAAATAAAAAACAAAACAAAAAGAGCCTTCCTGCTGCATAAATGGAAGTCCAGTTCCAGGCAGTCGGTACGAACAAATACATTTCCTACGGTGTGAATAGAGAACACGCAGCTAAACACAGAGGCGACGCGCATAAACAAGAAAAGCTAAAATAGCTCTGCTTCCGTTTGTCTCGGTGCCGTCTGGCGGCAGGACTTCTCTTCCAGGCAACAGAAAAGAGAAGTGGCTCAGAAAGCAGAAGTCGTTTGAAAAAAAAAAACAAAAAAAAAACACACCTGAGCAGCGTGTTTGTGGGGCCAACCCAAACACGCTGCCCACAGCTGCTACGGCGATGTCAAAAACAAAAGGCACTGAGATCACAGCTGCAGAAAAAGCGGAATTTGTTGTTTGCTGAGGGGGTGTGAGGAGCGTCTTCACATGCAGCTTCACGCCGCTGTTGAACGGGATTTAACAAGAGGGAAAACCCTTCACGCCTGCAAATGACGATCGTTACTAAACCCGACCAGAGTTGGGAATAACTTATTAAATGTAATCAAGAAAAAAAAACAAACTTGGCTGTTATCACTACATGTTAATATCAATTAAAAAAAAAGACAATTAAACTACAGCTGCAATGTTGGGGATTACCATACGCGGTAACGTTACACCGGTAGAAATGTAGGCATTCAAATTTTGAGAGAAATTTGAACAAATTCTAGACATTACATATTTTCTGCTATACGTCGATGTTAGTTTCTGATTTCGAGCTGCCAGTTTTCTTGTTGATGATAGATGGATAACACAGTTTTGGACAACACTATTGATAACATTACTTTAGATTTAAGGTGAAAAGTGAAAAAGTAATATTTGTGTAACTTACAGTGTTATGGACGTGTCCAACACTGGATTATACAGTATGTTTTAATAAAATAAGTCATTTGTAATAAGTAATCGATTCCTTTGAAAGTATGATGTATGATAAAAGGTTAAGTCAACTGTAATTAGAGCTGCATTTTTAACACTGGCTTATGTGCTGCTTATGTTGTTTCTGATTACTGCTGTTTTGTTACCGATTATTACTAAGTTTCATAAAAATTACATTTTATCCTGTGAAATGTAAAAACTGACCTGAAGCCAAAAATGGTGCCCTTAAGTAGATTTTTTTTATCATCGCCCTACAGAATTAAATAAAATAAAAACTGTCACCAACAACTTGCAATTGTTGCAACAGAGAAAAGAAACTAATGCTCACATTTCAAAAGCTGGGATCATTGAACTTATTTAAAAAAATATTACATTTTGTCAGAATAACTGATTTGATTCTTGACTAATAATTTTATTTTTTAATCTATTAACTCTAATTGAGACAAATTAAACATTATGCAATTTTTTTATTCACATCTTACTTTCCCATGTCTGTAGTTATGTTTCTTCCAAGATATTTTACTTAGCTTCCATTTAAACCATCTAAATCTATATATATATTATATATATATATATATTATATATATATATATATATATATATATATATATATTATATATTATATATTATATATTATATATTATATATTATATATATCTATATATATATATCTATATATATATATATCTATATATATATATATATATATATATATATATATATATATATATATATATATATTGCATGTATATTGCAAAAAGTTGTCAGGCTTATCAATAACTGTCCTGATGCCAAAGACAACACACCAGACGCTTACAAAGAGGCCAGGCACCAGCAGTCGAGATTACAAAAATGGGCACACAGCAAAACATGAATAGAACAACCTTCAAGCAGTAAGCTGAGGTTGAACACAAAGACGATAAAAACCCGGCCACACTTTGGCGAGTAATTCAGCCTCACGTTCATGACAGGAAACAACCTTATTCTGCAGTGCTTGACTTGTTTACCGAGACAGCTGAAAGCAAAACGTCTGCCTGTAACCTGCCCAGAAAGGTTTGGATAAGTCAATTAGAGAATTTACTCTGCGTGGAAAACAGCTGGACAAGAGCCACACTCCAAAAACAGCACCTCTAGGAATACGCCTAATATTCCTAAATCAAGTCAAAATAGTCTTATTTTGAGGGAACGTGTCTCTCCCAATGGGGTCAGAAACATTTTCTGACTAGAATTCTTAAAACTAGACAAATACTTTAAAATAGTCTTCTAATTTTCCTGAAACGAGGCATTAGCACCCCCCCCCCCAGAAAAAAAAGAAAAAGAAAAAGGCTTGAAGATGCTGCAGAGGGTGTAAAAGGTGACAGATGTAATATATACTTCATGTTTTGTTTTTTTTTAAGTTTGTTGATGCAGTCATTTTTATCACAACAATGCGAGACTAAACCAGACAAAGTGAATTCATGCTCTTGCAGGACGACCTTGATCACAGTCTGAACCACAAACATCACATTGTTTAAACCGTGATCGTCAAAAGGTAATTTTCACTTTGTTCCGGGCAGATTTTAAACAGGTAATGCATGTTTTCTCGAGTAGAGTTTTATCCAGTAATTTGAGTTTACTCGAGAACTCTCCTGACATGTAAAAGGGTTGATTCGTGTTGACGTTCATGCCTCAGAATGCCTGCAAGGATGTTTTCAGAACAGGCACCTCCAAGGGAAGACTTTCAACAACCGTGTGCTGAATCTGCTCTATGCTGATGATACTGCTTTTAAATCTGATCTGTCCTACGTCTGTGGGCTCAATAATTACAGAAGGCAATCTCAGTGAAAACAGCCCACGTTTCAGCTGCGCGTCTCTCTGCCATTCAAACGTCTAATGAAATTGTGAAAAGCTGCTCCGTAGTGGTTTAAACTCGCCGTCAAAACTCCTCCCGTTGTAAACCTCACTAGTCAGAGTCAAAGCACAAAAAAAAAAAACAACAAACAACTAAATTGCAATAACGACTGAATATTTATTTAAAATTCCTTGAAAATGCTTCCCGGTTCCTTCCTTCCTTGGAGTAACGAGCAGATAAAAGGGCCAAAGCGGATGAAATGTTAACCGCAGCCTTGCCACTGAGCGCACTTGCACAACCAGACGCAACAGCAAAAACACACCCACACAGCACACACACTTACTACCCACACTACACACTGGAGAGGAAACCGATCTGTTTGTGCCTGCCAACAAATTCACACCCACCAGTGTGAAAACTCTCCAGCTCAATAACAAGTTGTACACTTCAGGCCCCCCGCCCCCCCCCTGAAACAGTCCTCTTACAGGACTCACCGCTTTCTTATTCTTCTTTTTGGTTCCCCGGGGCTTCTTGGTCTTCTCAATGACGGCGTAGAGCGCGAAGCAAAGGCGGCTCATGCGGGGCAGGTCGGACACGTTGATGTCGAACTCCAGCCTCTGGTCCCACAGCGGCTCCGAGCTCACCGCCACCTCCGAGCTTGTGACCACCTTGCAGAGCAGCTCGCTACCGTGGTAGAGACCGGCCTGCACCACGAGCTGGAGAAGAAGCACGCATGAAGCATGCGGTGATGATTAGATGAAAGCGCTGCATGAGGACGACTGCTGGTGGAAGATCTACACAGTTTGCAGTAGATTGTGAGCTTCCTGTCTCACTCAAGTTATGAGTCAAAGGGTCTACATGATCATGACAAACTGGTCGAAATGAATTACAATGCAATATGGAGTCATAACTAAATATTATATAACGTCCAAGCTCTGGGATATTGCACAATTAAGATACCCTACATTTACAAAACACAAGGAGTTTTTTTTTTGGTTTTAAACCACAGCCAGCCAGCTGCAGACAGGACTGATAATTATGTGACAGGACAAATTATCCATGAGTCATGATGCTCTCAGGCAACAGCCGGAAGTACACATCTACTTAATAACTCATTTAAACAGAACTACAGTTGCTTATGGTGCAAAGTTGAAAGAGCAGGCTCATATTAACTTGCATTGTTGTTATTTCTTTTTGGAGAAGACAAAAAAAAAAACAACAACAAATTACTTGGATGCAACGTCTGTTTTTCAATCATTTACAGGAAAATAACCAGGAAAACACTGACATCTGGCCTATTAAAATACAGGTCAAAACTGCAGAAAAAGTGCATGTAACACTTTATAATTTAAAAAAACAAGTGTGTGAGTAAGAGAAGGGAAGAGAGCATAAAGTCTTTCTTTTTCTTAGAATCTAGGTCTCAGAATGAGATGTAAAAACCAGATAGGCCCTCCCCACTTCCTGTTTTCAACTTTTAACCAACCGCCTTCTTGAATTATGGGAAACGTGCGGTCTGGACCATGTGACCCACTGTCTTTTTTACATGTCAACTCTTCATTTTCTACAACTGATATTGTAAAAACTGGTAAACAAGTCAGTGCTGCATTTCATTGAGCAGAAAGGTGAGGGAAAACCCACGCAGAACCGCACCGACCTTCATTCCCTCGTCTGCATTGACTCGGCTGCCCTGCAGCAGGTGAATGTGGAACGCCTCATTGATGGACCAGAGGGAGGAATTGTTCTGTCGCAGGAAGGAGTCAAAGGAGAGGAAATGACATGTCTTCCCCTCGCAACTGCATTCACTGCATTCATAGCTTTCACTGGAGTCTAAGTCACGAAACCGTTGCAACAATTTCCCCTTTTGGCAACAGGTTAAAAAACAAACAACAACAACATCATACACTTTCAAAATAAGAAAATAGAACATCTTAAACTGTAAGAAACTTTATGGAAAAAAGGTACTTAAGGTTAATTTGGAAGCGTCTTGTCATTCTTAGCTGCGCATTTATGTAATGTCTTTTACTGGCAACTATTGTTTTGTTATATGTGCTTTAATCGTAAATGATCTACATCGAGGGTTTGCGATATGGAGAACAAGAAAAACATCCACCTCACGCGACAGAAGACGACTTCTCACCTTCTTCTGGGGCAGAGGAGGGGGTCCGGACAGGGTGCGACCTTTGTACATCTGGCTGGACAGTCGGCCCTGCTCCTCCTGGTACTTGTTGATGGTGGTGTAGTGCACCATGGTGAGCTGAGGGTTTTGGCCGTTTCTCAAACACAGCACGATGTACTTGGGGGCAGGGACCGGAGACGAGAAGGGACATAAGAGAGCAGTCTTTGCTTACAGGTCGGCTCACCCACAGACATTTGCCAGCGTCCCGGCTGCACCGGCTAACTCCTGAATGCTGCTCATTTGCCGTAGGTTAATGCAGTCAAAATCTCATTATGTGTGGATGGACGCGGTTCCTCTCTGCACGGCTGCTAGACAGATATGACTCACTCCCGCAGGTAACCGGAGTTTCAAAATCAACCATGGAGAGTCCTGCCACCAACATCCTGACACCCCCAAACCCCCACCCCCCTCCAACTTCTGATTTGACCATCATTTCAGCAATTTCAGACCGAGGCACACATTGTAAAAGCATTAAAGAGCAACATCGAGATAACAGAAAATCTATCCGATTAAAGGGATTTAATGTTAATGTGGAAAGATTTTTGTATGATTTTTGTCATATTTGATGCAATGAAGGCAAGGGAAACAGAAGACATTTCTAAATCGAAGGCATAAAAGTGCTATGACAATGAAATTTAAAAAAAAAAAGGCACTGCTGAAAATCTGTGCGGTGCGGGTATTCAGTGATCTGGACTGATTGAGGCTTCCGGCTGCTCCGCAGCAAATCCTGAAAAGCTTGTGGGTGGAATTCAAATGCGACAAATGTGAAAAACGAGAATGTGTGAAGTCTCTGTGAGTCTTAGGAATAAAATGAACAATAAAGATTCAGATAGCCAATGCTTAATGCCTTTTAAAAAACATAAAATACCGCAGTATCTCCTTTGTGTATTTTTTTTTTTCATCTGCTGCCTCGTGAAAGCAGTCATGCAAAGAAAAACATGGCCAAAGACTGACAAGAGCGTGTCGCGGGTCGATGTTAATATTAACCCACTGAGATCTAAGGTGCCCTTTAAAGAGTCCATATTAAGCTATTTATAATTTTACTTTGCCGCACCTCCAGCTCCCCTCAGGTGGGCACGATTTATTTCAGTGTCTGTCTCTTTAAAGCTCCCACAAAAAGCTCCAGTGTGCTTTGAGTGGTCTGCTGATAGTCAAAAAAATAAATAAAAAAATCAAAAATCCAAACTGCTGCTTATTCTGCTGTCTGTTTCATAATGATCTTGGTGAGCAAAGCGGGTTTTCACAGCGGGACTGCATATTTTCTGATCGGACTTCCAAAACCAAGTGAACTGACTGGTCTTTAAACGGAGAATTGACTTTAACACATTACGATAAATGCGTATAATTGTCATTTTGACTGCAGTAACTCACTTGGAACTGACACAGCGGGTGTTTCCCATAGATGAACTCCCAGCGCCCGTTGACCTGTAAGACGTAGTCCTCGGGCTCCTGCCGCACTGAGCGAAAGACGGTGGCCTTCTTCTTCAGGGCGCTCCTCATCAAAGCCGCTGGGAGGTCCTGGGGGTCCTGCTGCAGCATGAAACTTTCCTGGAAGAGCCACGGGTAACACGATTAAAGAAAAAGGAGCCAGATTCACATAAAAACCTTACAAAACGAACTGGATTTTCTGCCAGAGTGTTGTTTTGAATGTAGTGTTTGCACAGTAGGAGGGGGATTTCCAAAGGTGCGTACGGTTACTTGAACGCATCTTCCACAATCAGTCCACACATGGTGGAACCACCATATTTCCAATCAAAGGTACTGTGCTCTCCGTGGGCTTCTCTATTACCACCTCTTTTACTAATAACATTAACATCTTGACTATATGACTCATTACAATCACTAAAGCAGAGCAACTCACATCACAAGCCTCGAACTTCACGTTGATGAAAAGCTTGTTGTGTTTCGACTTGAATCTCCCAGGAGCCGGTGAGAAACAGCACGGCTCCAGGTCGCACGAGAAGCTGTACTCCATCCACTGTTTCCACGGCAAATTCTGACGCTCCTGAGCCTTTTCTTCGCAGAACGCGCGCAGCTTAGCTCGAAACTCATTCACCTCGTGGCTCTTCTGGGCTTCAAACTCATGCAGGCCTGAAAGTTTGGGGAAAGGTAACAAGCGACCGCTGCGGTGAGATTCAGCGCAACATTTATTTAGAGATGCTTCTTCCTGGTTGAAAACTCAAGCAAGCACGTCGTCCAAGAATGAAAGAATCGACGTTTTGTTGATTATTTTATTTTCTAGGCTGACTGGAAAGTGTCTATAAAACTTCAAGAGACGCTGCTTACCTTTGCCAATCAGCAGGCTGATCTGGGCATTGGTAAGTTTCTCTGCTCGGTCCCCCTCCCTCGCCACCAGCCTCAGCACACACATAAAAGGCCTGACGTCGCTTATCCGCCTGGACTCCTCTTCCAGTTCCTCCCTCTCTGCCGTTTGGTTGATGCAGGTGAAGACGTAGCCGTCAGGGTCACCGAGTCCACCAAACAGAGCCTCACTGCTGGCGTTTTTCCAAACCATCTGAAACCACGAAACACACAATCAATAGTGTACGACCTGCAGCCTACAGAGTCTGCCCTGTGCAGAGTTTAAATAAGGACACAAAAGTAGAAAGAAAAAAAAAATATAAATACATATATATATAATAGATTTAAACTCTCAAGTCGAGTGTTGTTGAAGAAAAGCAAAATTGTAACCGACCAGATACTTCCTTGAGCAAGAAAATGACCCCGACACGTTTCTTTTTTGGAACATTTTCTAAAAACGTCTGGTGAATTACCACGACCAGAAAGGCATTTCATCTTTTAATCATCTTCACGGTTTCCAAGAGACTCAGTACTTAACACGGCCAAAATGAAACAGCATGAAGAGGCAGGACTGTTGGCAGAGTCACACTTCACAGCAGATCCGCCTCAGTGGAGAGCTGGCCGCACTCGAGAAGACGTGGCTTCATCTCTTAATAGCCGCATCACAGCCGGCAAGCACTGGTTGAGCTGTGGCATGTTATAATAGATTCAACATCAGAATAAAAAGAAGCGGGGCAAAGTGACTGGTTTGGAAATGTGTTGGGGATGCAATGCGTTTTGCAACCGCGGTCATCTGAGCCTCACTGCAGGCCTGCAGTCAATCAATTAAAGTCTATTGGAAATACAGTGTTATCTTATGATAGATGCACAGCGGACGAGCGCAGCTCCTCTCATGCGTCAGTGAAAAACAAAACCGGGCTTAAGTGACCTTTAAGGTCAGATATCGATCATTAGACGGTAACGTTAAGAAACATACTTTTTTGATGGTTCTGATGGTGTCGTGTCGGGACACTGGGAATTTGAGGAAGATCCCAGTAGGCAGCAGGAAGTCCATGTTGATCTCCTGGTCCCCCTCCTTCTCCCACTCCTCCTGCATCCCATACTTCCCCGGGGGCATGGTGATGGCCTCTCATTTACTGTCAGCTCCCCCGCTGCTGATCGGAGCACAGAGGAAGTGCAGTCAGGGTTAACAGGTCCACGACGAACGTGTGCTGCAGCCGAGCGCCGTCTGTTCTGACAGTCTCGCTTGTCCCAAAAAAACTCTGGATAACACGCTTCTGCTTCTGGTATTCATAAAAACACACGAGCCGTAGGATTTGGGGGCTCTCCCCTCAATGCCCTGCTGCTGCTGCTCAGCCGAATGCGTCTAAAAGAAACTAAAACCATTCTGTATTTACTGCTGCACTAAAACACAATTATTCGGTTTTACTTTGTGTGCTGCTACTTTAAGATCTGCAATGTTCTGTCTTTCGCCTCCACAATTATTAACCTTTACTGACTCAATGTTCTGACAAAAAAGCAAGTGCTCAAAGGTCATTTAAAGTGAATAAACACCACCAAGAAACTTCATTGTACTGAATTATACCCAGCATAAAGAAGACACCGTTTAGTAAGCTGCAGAGTCTGTAAGCGGCTGAACTTTATGTCACGGTTTGTCTAAATGTAATTCTACACTATTGATTTTGGCAGGAGGAAACAGGAACATGCTGCGTTTTAAATAGAAGCTGCATTATTTAAATGAGTCCAAATAGCCAATATGGGATCTTCGATTGGTTGCAGTAAAAGGAAATTAAAGCAGACGGTGCTCATGTCGGGATAATAACTCGGAGATGACGGCGTTGAGAACATTGTACACAGAACAGCCTCTATTATGGGAAACGTCAGCCAACCTGTTGGCGCACACTTCGCTCCAGCTCCGGACGCCGCTCGTGATTCTACGGCAGCGAAGATGGAGGCGAGGACCTGGCAGAGAAACGTCCCGCCATCCGTGAATCCGACAGCTCAGACGAGGGGATCAGACCCAAACATCGACGTTCTGAAACGGGCCGCTCCTTCGGTTCGCGTGACGCGGTGAAGAGTTTCCTCCCGGCGGCGTTCGTACGCGAGGATGCTGTCACCGAGTCCGCCTGCAACTGGGTGCGCGGTTCCGTACTGCTGCGGCTCCCCCGCGGCCAAGGGACCGTCTGCAAAGAGTCTGGTTCACGACAAGTGCAGGAACCTCCTCCTCCTCCTCCTCCTCCTCCTCCTCCTCTTCCTCCTCAGTGGAGAAAGTAGAGACCGACGTCTGCTTGTAGTTCATGTAGGAAAACGGATTATTCACTGGAGCTTAATACTTTAAATATGCGACATTTGTTTAATGTAGTTGAAGGCATATTAATTGTTTCATATCCCTACTGCAGGCTATATTGTTTCATTGACATATAAAACTTAAAAAAATGAAACACGAGTTAACTAAATAATATCAAATATTTAATTACATGCAAAAGAGAAGAAGAGTTCAAAATAAGAAATCAAATTTAGTTATTGACAGAAAATCACGAGTTATTCTCATAAACTTACTTTTCCAGTTTCCATGCATCACTCATAAGGTTATTTATGCATTTTGCTTATCTTAAAATTTTTACATTTTCAGGGATTTTAATCATAGAGCTAAAATATACTGGTTTAAAAAAGCAATTAAGGAAGACTTAACCGTAAAGTAACAAGTTAATTACATTAACAGCATGAAAAAATGAGACATTTCAATACAATTGTAGGATAGTAAACTTCTTACTACTTTGCATTTTTTTCTCACACATTCAGAACGACTTCTGACAATAAAAATACTAAGTAACTTTGCCTTTGCCTAATCTTTCCACATCTAAGTGCGCGCAACAGTTGGAGGTTATACCATTGCTGCATGTTTGTTTTTTCTTTCTTTTCGTTTAATCAAAATCTTCCAGGTCTGAACTGCAATCAGCCCAGTCCAGTGGCTTTGCCTTCTTCTTCCTCAGCCATGAATTTGTAATGTTTGCAGAGTGTGGTTGACACCATCTTTTTGCAAAATAAATGCTTAAATAACATGCTGTTTTAATTGAATCTTTTTATCTAAAAATCAATGATCCTTGTTGCAATAATACACATCGAGGGGCGTACGCCTCCACTCCACCTCAGACCCTGGCGTCTGGACTCAGTGGTGAGGGTCCAGTTGGTTGTGCTTCTGACTTACCTGAAAACTTCTAAAAGGGTTCCCACAGTAATCCCTTTCCCATGAGCCGCACCAGTTATGTTGAATGACAGTTCCTGAGACAGTGACGTCTGAAATTGAAATTATGGGTGTCAAGTTTGGGCTTGAGCTCGTTGCTCTTCACTGGGAACTCCTCCAGAAAGGTTTCTTTTAATCTTTCTTGGGAAAAAAAGTTGGATTCAAGCGTTTGAATGACTTGTTCACACATGTGCTGGGAACCAAGACACTCTCCTTCAGCGCTTTGTAAAGAGAAGTCAGTCTCATCATGACATTAAAACAAAACGAGGGTTATGATAATAAAATTAAATTAAAAAAAAAAAAAGATGAGAATGAACCTTGCATGTTTAGACTGCAAATGGACAGTGAAGTAAAAGATTATTTCAAACACTGGAATGACAAATTCAGGAAAAAAAAAAACGAACAAAAAGGTGCGTTTTAAAACAAGTTAAAATATTTAACAGCCTTCTTTCCCTGCCAACCTCATTACTGGCCCTATGGCCCACATATAATTTATTTAAACAAAAACAAAGAAAAAAAAACAACAAAAAAAAAACCAGAACAAATGTATATTAACCAAAATGGGCAATAAAAATCAAATAACCTGGGCTCGCACAGATTAAAACGACTGTAAATGTTTTTCTTTCACGACCCCCCCCCATTTACCAAACTGTCCTAACTTTTTGTAACTATATCTTTGAAAAATCTTATCAATGTTCAAGTCTTAAGAAATTGGACAGTACTGAAAAAATGTTGAAAGATTAGTTGATTGGACAGGTTCACCTGAAGCGAGCTGGGATGTGCTTCAGCAGATCCCAAAATAAACATTGGAAAATGTATTTAACATGCAGTTAAAATAAATGGATGGTATATTTTGTAACCTGAAGTCTACTGATGACTTATAATCTTATTTTTTTTGGGGTTTTCCTGATTTAAACTAGATCCCTGACTTGCCCCCCCCCCTTTCCATTTCTTTAGGATAGCAATGAGAGCCGTTACATTTCAGTTGGATGCAGATTAATGACACCACACTCATGGAAGTGCAACATAAACCACAGTACAGTACTGACATATGGTGAAAAAGGGAAAAATTACGTTACGTCTTGGTGGCTTAATACCTCTGAAAACTGGTCTACTACCGTTTTTAAATTCAGAGACCACCAGCATGACTTCGCAAAAGCTTTCAAATGCTCATCGTGAGTTGTGGAAAAACAACATGGGTCGTGAATTCACCTCAGAACAACTGGTTAAAAAAAAACAAAACAAAAAAAAAACAGGAAGTGATTGTGCAGAAGAGAAACTTTTTGGCCAGAAAAAAAAAGCAGACTCTAAGCATAAACATGAACATAGTTTAGAGGTGAAATGTGGGAACTCTGTCAACTACAATAAAACTTCCCATGAGTAAAACAGGCTGTCGATTTGACATCTCGAGTTTCTGCATCTGACAACGCACAACTACCTGCGTTTGACGGCGTCCCCAGCTCCAAACCCGCCCTGTATGCAAGCTGAGTAAGTTTCTTACACCTGTGGTAGACATTCTTGTGAAAACAGCTGGGCCACAGTGATGCAGTCATCACTTTCTTAATGCAAACCAACACCAGACATTTAGACACATTTACCCAGACAACAAGCAGCTTGTTCATGTGATGTTTAGATGCGTGACCCATTTACGGTCTCCCACTGAAGCGTACCCACTGATGTGAACCGGGGTGGAGGAGCACCGCTTTTATGCTTCCTGGATGAGCATCATCTGGTCCTACGAGCCAAAAATAAATATCATGAGAAAAACAAAAGTACACCCTTTTTTCAGTTCCATGGTTACATCTGCCAGGATACTCTGAAAAGTGTGGTCTTTAAGATGAGCTGAACACAGCCTCAGAGAAATGGCAACAGGGCATTTCATTAGTTGACAAAAGAAACGCAAAAATGCAGAAGCAGTGTGTGAAAGTCTTCATTTTGGGTGGTTGTGAACTCTGCAGGCATTTCATGTATTTATATTTACCCCCCCCCCCACAAAAACAAAAAACAACCTTTAATAAAAGTCAGGGTTCCATATGGTGGCAACCTCTTCTGCTGCCCAACCTTTAAAACAATGACTGTAGTGTAAATAGAAAAAGACGACAACGTCCATTGTGTTTCAGTCTGAAACAGACAATCTTTAATTTAACATCATGGTGATTCAATTCAAATAAAAGTTCAAACACAGTCATTCTAATACACCCAAAAAAAAAAAAAAAAAAAAAGTCTAATTCAGACACATTTGCTGGGTTGAGAAAATGTTTGTAAATATGTACAATAATCTTTCAATGAGAAAAAAAACAAAAAAGTCCTATGAAGTGTTTAAAGAAAGAAAAATTGTCCTGGCTATACAAGTATAAATGTATAGTTTTTAAAAACATTTATTATAATAGTGTTAAACTTTTTTTTTTTTTTTTTTAAACTCATCATTGGACACTTGTAGACTAGCAAGTTTTATCTTGCTAAAGATTTTTGACAGCGTCATTATTTTGTTTCAAAAACATGCTTTCACAATGATCAAAAATTCAAATCAGAATAAAAAAAAAAAAAAGCCTTGTGCATACACACATACAACCCAGTAATTGTCCAAAAAGAGCAAAAGTACTCCTTATTTAAATAAAAAGTGAAACATGTGCCCATTCTACAAGACTTTTAAATAAGAAGCAAAAAGTTTCAAATAAAACAACCTGCTTATACACAACTGAGAACGGTCGAAATTTTACAACTTTTAGTGAACTGTTTGCTCAACATACAAATAACCTACTATCTGTACTCCACCACTCAAACATTTTCAAATCATATAATCAATACAACAGAATAAAAAAAACAAACAAAAAAAAAACAAAAAACAAACAAACAGTGCAAACATTTTCCAAACCGTGTTTCTGCAAACATCACACTGACTTTTGCAAGAAAGAGTTCACAGGCTTGTGAAACTACAAGTGAACAAGCAAATAAGAG
Source organism: Xenentodon cancila (assembly GCA_014839995.1). Lineage (NCBI taxonomy): Eukaryota > Metazoa > Chordata > Actinopteri > Beloniformes > Belonidae > Xenentodon > Xenentodon cancila. The sequence continues at coordinate 20,764,021 of CM026204.1, read as the reverse complement.
ATAACAGACAAACGGAGATGGGCTAGTTAAAGAGAACCATTTCAGTAGTGAGTGACTGGAATGTGTGTGAAATAAACGTTAAAAGTGTTGACCCTAAACCGGGTAACACCAGAGCACCAGTGAATCTTTTTGCTGCTGAACATACACAGAAAGAGCTATGGCAAACTCCAGTTCTGAGTTCCAAATGTCACCAATGGAAAATCTGCACACATTTCAAAAATGCACATTTTAGTTTTTCTTAAATTTCTAGAAACAAAAACACTCTACTTAGCATTTCCTCCAAATTTGGCTTGTTTAAAGAAGCAGAGATGTGCTTCAGCTGGGGGAGGGTACGGACTCACAATCACAATCAGTACAAGTCGGTGAGACGTTGCCCTCTGTGCCCAAGCAGCATCGACTGAACAGTACACATTTATTGCACATTTCACAGCACGGGTTTTAAAACGCCATCAAGAATCAGTGCATGAACCGACTCTTTTAAAATCAGCTTCACCTGCCTTCGTGTTTAAAGAGCAGCGACCGAAAGACAAAATAAACGCCAGACTGTGTTTCAGCAATTTTGACTCACAAAGTCAAAGATATACGTTGAGATATTTACTTTTACATTTCTTGTAGCTCCAATAAAATGGGAGGTCTCGTACTGTAAAAAATGTCAGCTGACATCTGCATGTTTTTGTTTTAAATAAAGCACCAGCAAACAAAGAGTGATGGTGGAAGTTTTCTAGCCCTGCAGACTGACTGAGGTCTACAGATACAACAAGTGTCAGACCAGAGGCTCAGACACTCTGTGCAGGTCGTGGGAGAGCAGCAGCAGACCTACTGACGCTTCATCTCCAGTTGTGGTAAGTATAGAGGCAGGCGAACAACATGTTGGCTGTTAGACTTGCCAACAAAAGCACCGGCCAGACAAGACGCTTTACAAAACCTGGAAAAGAGACCAAGCCAAGGAATCTGATGAGAGTCATCATTAGGCTATATCAAATTTTTCGCTTTGTGTTTCACATTTTTATTGTATGTCACCAAACAAGGAACATATGGAAAGTGACAAGAAACATAAGTCAGTCAAATCTAACCAGTCCATATAAATCTGTTAATCTACAGCAGTATCCAAACATGCACAATGATAACCCCTCTAGTTCAGTTAACACTAAAACTGTTTTAACATAGCATTTAAAAAAGCAATTTTAAAAACCCTCTGGATAAAATGCATTGTAACATTTCTAACATCAAGATGCGCCTTCCAGCTGCTTTGAAAAGAAGACTTCCCACCTTTTTCAGGATGGATGCTTTCGGGACTTTGAGTTGTGGTGCCAACCTGGCAAGCAGAGGACTCAGAGGAGCTGCTTCGTTTCTCTTCTTCAATCACACTGCCATCTCTCAATAAGGAACCCAAATCTGCAAACCATTGGCACAAATTAGGAAATAAGAGTTAAGAAATAATTCAATCATTCTGTAACACTTTTAAGCTACGTGACAGTGGATTTAAGTGTTCTACACTGCCATCTGGTGGTAGCACCAAGAACGACAACCAGGGTCAACAGCATGTCATACCGCTGCAGATCCTGTACAAATAACCCCAAACACTCTGCCCTCAGGTGTACTTGCCATTTTGACTTTGGAAAGAAGATATGTCCCGTGAAAAACAGCTACTGTAAATGGCAGAGGCTGGCTCAGCGTGAAAATGAAAAGGGGACAAAGGTGGGGACATGAGCGTGGGTTCTGGTTCGGCAGAGAAAAGACGGAGTTTCTGGCCACTGATGTTGAGGCGAGCCGGACTGATGAGGGGACGCCGGTGTCTGGCTGAACCTGCACTGGATGTGACGGAGCCCGCTACGGAAGGAGTCGGAGAGGGGGCTGGGGACGACGGACGGCTCCCAGACTTCAGTGAAAAGTAATCTAGGTTCAGAAAAATGTACAAAAACGGTGAAATGTGTGAATTTAGTGAGGAGAAATTGTTATGGCTATATCGTGGAAGACTGAGATTAAAAACCCAGTTTTAATACCTGATGATGGAGAGTCTATGTATTGTGAGGCTGGTCTGCTCCCACTAAATAGGTAACCAGAATCTGAAAAACACAATGTTAAACCAGCTTTTTCATCTCTTCCATAAAACATCAAGTTTTATGAAGTTTTAATTATTTCCTAAATGAGTGACTAACTTTCTTTTTTAACATGCCAGGTAATATACCAGGAACTGAGAGAAAAGACATTGAAAATAATAAAAGCTGATGGTTTTATCAACCCCCTTCGTTCCAACGGCCAAGAGGATTCTGGAGGTTTTTATTCCAATAAAATTCCAGAAGTTTTTTTTTTTTTAAAGAAATAAATGCATGAATAAATAAAAAGGCATGGGGATCTTTAATAACCCAAAAAGCCGCACTGCTGTTACAGATAGCGAGTCATTCTCATGTTTGGAAAAGCACCTGTCCACTTGAAAAAGCTCCACAACTGTCAGCTATCTTGAGTTATTTTTTCCTACACAGTCTACATAATTTAACAAAAATAAATCATATCTCACTGCCAAGAGCTATGGTGGTGCAATATAGTTCAACTCAATGACGTTGGTGTTACCTGTCCTGGTGAGGGTGGGGATCGTTCCAAGGCAAAGGGCTCTGTTGAGCCGTCCTGGCAGAGAGGAGGGGGAAGCCTTGCGCTCGCAGGGGCCATGCTGGCGACTGATGAGCTGGGAGAGGTTGGGGGGTGGGGTGGGGATGAAGGAGTCCGCTGGATCAGGACCGTGAAAGGTTGGGTGGCTGCTGAAGGGTTGGGCTGCAGCGCTGCCTGCAAGGTATCTGCAACACAAAAGCGACATAATGGCACCGGGAAACAAAATGAAGACAGAACCCCTAGAAAAAGGTTCAATTACTGCAGAAAATACACATTTAAAACACCTTTACTATAACTAATATTACGGGATATGTAAACAGGATGTACAATTGATTCAGCTTTAAAATAAATAAATGAAAATCTAGGTAAAAATAAATTTGTGCATAATATAAAAATCGCAACAAGCATGAAAGACACCTAAAGTAAGAGGCTTTATACCATGCAAATACTATGCCAACTAGGACAGAGCAGTACATTACTACTGGCTACAAAATAGAGCAATACTGATTTTGAAATACTGCTGCAGATGTGTTAAAATACAGGACACCTGGAAGTACAGAGCAAACGCTTCAAACAATGAAAGCAGCTTTGGCTTAAAGTAAAAAAAAAATAGAAAACCTTGATTGTGTCTTTGTTGTTTATACTGTAAATTAAAAGCAGAATAAAATTATTTCACAACCCAGTGAAACTAATGCATGCACAAGACAGTGTGTTTGTCATCTAGAAACAAGCAAAAGCCATATTCTTTCACCAACTGTTTATTTAATTCCATATACAGCAAATAGTCCTACAAAAAAAGTATTTAGGTCCTTAAAACATGTATTGAGTTGCTTTTTCAGACCCTTCAATAGGGTCAGAAGTCAGTTTCTGTTGCTGCTACAGACTCTACAGTGACATTAAACCACAACAGTAAAACCAACTTACAAATGCTTGTTTATGTTGTGGATTAATGGTGAACACACACATGGTAACTTATCAAATTTAGACAAATTAATTTCATGCAAAAAGCATGACTATTTGGCACAGCAACACCGTATACTTGTATATTTGATCTTGCAGTGTTTGTCCCTCTTACTTGGCTAAAGTATTCAAGAAAGATACAAATTACATTCCTTTGCAACATTACTGGCATCCTTAGTACAACAGGGAAGTAAAACATTACGAAATCCCATCGTTGAAAAGGAAGCCATCAGTGTAAAAACTTCCCAAAATACACCTCTGACTATTATTGGCAGGTTATAGTAGCTTAAACAGACTTAATGTAACAGTAACAGTGTGAATACAGTGCATCTAGAGCTAAATGCTTGTCGTAGTGAGATCTAACATTCAGACAGCTTATCAAATCCATATAAGAGGTCTAAAAAAAAAAAAAAAAAAACAACATGCAGAAAATAAAACGAGTTTGGATATTATCAAACATGATAGCATAAAACATGCATACTAGAGCTTTACGGCAAAAACTTTTGTACATGGCATGTAAAACTTTGGCAAGTTGTGCTTTACATACATGAACAAAAGAAAAACATTCCATCAAATAAATACTTTGAGTAACATTGAGAATACACATGATCAGGACCAGAGCACTTTGTTTGATCAAGGCCTTTCAAGTACATAAAGACTTTCCTCCAGTACAGCACACTTTGTTGTGACATGCTTTACTTTAGAAGAGATGTTTTTTTTTTTTTTTTTTAAATCAAGAGTTTAAGATGCTGTAATTGATAAATACATTATTTTATTACTAACAGGTGTTGCAGCATAATGTGTCAATACGATATATTATGCTGCACTGCAATCTTCTCTCTTTTATTTTTTATAAATCAGAGGGAAAGAAAAGTCAAATCACAGCATTAAACTTGAAAAAGTACCCTAATATGTTGAAAAATCTGCATTCGTAATGAACAAACTGCCTCTCTAACACTATAACATTGTCAGCTTGTCAAGCTTTGAGGTGCAGGTTGGAGAATTTACCTCCAGCCACACGACGGCACTAAATACTACTTTGACAACACAGTAACACCATTATGACAATCAAACATTTCTATACACATTCTTCACTACTGGTTAGTGACACCTTTTCACATCAAATAAATACCCACATTCACTCAAAGTAAACAAAAAAACAAAACAAAAAAAAACAAACAACTAAATTAAAATAATCAAGGAGGAAGTGAAACATTAGTGCATGCGGAGATCATTAGTGTCCATTATACATTGACATAATATAATGTTAACCAAAGAGGCTTCAGGATTGTTGGAGGAATTAAGTGACGAAATGGTTATGTACACTTTCTTTAAAAAAAAAGATGCAAGTCATAACATAGAATCATAGAATCGTCAGATTAAAAAAGCAATACTTTTCCCCTAAAATATAACATAAAAATAATGACGGAGAGAATCTAAATCCCTTATATATGTGCAACAATGAGCATCTCATGACGTTTGCACCTTCACGTCAAGCACGGATACAGAAAGTCCACCAGAAACCGCTACCCCATGAAGTACCTGTCATACCAATTTTAAGCAAGAGATTTTTTTTGGATGAAACAAAACATTTGACTTTATACATATCGTACTGTGCAAATGTTTCAAGCACTTTAGTTGCTTAAATGCCAGGGACACATTTTCTCCTCAGATCCAAATAATCTACATAATAAAAAGTCCAAACATAAAGCAGAGTCGCAATGAACCGTTGTCTGGTGCTTTGGGACTGCAGGAACCTTTTCATAGTTCTTACAACATCATTGTATCAAGTGATTGTATTCAGAGAACTGCTTTTATAGGGACCTTTTACTACAAGGTAAGATGACGATTGAAGCATCTACGAAGCTGAGGATTTATTAAAAGTTGTTTTCACATCTTATAATCCAGTAGACTTGGTACGACTGGGGACTCGGTTTGATTGCAACATTCAGCTGGTTTGAGTTTTTTTTTTTTTTTTTTTTTAAAACACACTGCACTTTGGCAAAATTAACTGAACCTTTAGAACAATGTTTTACTCTCGTTGCCTGTGCCGGCCCTGCACAAATATTACTGAAGGAGACAAGACAAAAAGAAGACTCGCTCATCTATAAGTTAATGCAGCGCTACTTCCCTGCTAGTTAGTTTACAAAACGCCATTGTTCCTGTGAGTGCTTAACAAAAATTGTGATACATTTTCATCTGACCATTATTCAACCACAGCGTTTACCTTGTCCTCATTGCACATCTGACTTAAAAACATTTCTCCAACCGTGCTACTTGCCCACTTGCTTAGGTTGTGTTCACCCTCAACATGTTGCATTGTAGTCCACTTCCTGCACTTGGTCTGCTTGAAGCGTATCGAAACCTAGTTTAAGGCAGACCAGAGTCCGCTTCCTCGACCCGCATTGGAGCTTGTGCATTCACAACTCCCCAAACAAACTATACACACCAGAGTTAAAGTGGACCAACCAGGGCTGGTGTGAATGCACTCCAAGATAATGTCAGATGGAGAAATTACAACATGATTTTGAGTGACATACTATCCACTACCTGGCTGTTACATCACTTCATCGTTCACATCAGTAGCATAAATGCAACTGGAAAAAAATGCCTAAGAAATATTTGTTCCAAATGCACCTAATGCTCAGCAACAAGAACAAGGAGCCTTGGTATCACACTGACGACTGCCACAGAGCCCTGGCCTCAAGCACATTTGGGTGAGTTAGGGATTGCATACACTTTTGCAGAAGGCTGCATATAACAAATCTTTTGCAGAGATGATTGGTTTGTTGCCAAGAGGTGTGAATTACATATATACTTAAAAAAAACACAAGTATGAGGTATTGGCTACATTAACATCATACAAACATGAGATCACGAGTACTGGAGAACAGAAAACAACAAGACACATTAACTAATAAAAGAATTTGGGCTCATTGAGTGTTTTCCCAAATAGTTAAATGTTGAGTTTTTCCAAATGATTGGCAGGTGACACTTATTACCTTAAATCTTCTTTAAAGTAGGGTAACCAATTCCTGGAGGATGTCATGTATGTTATTTGAAGAAAACAAAAACAAACACTATGAGCCACCTCCTTCCTCCCCTATCAGTCCTCCAGTGCTCCCGATAATACAAAAAACACACCTGATCATGAAACCTCCCAAGCCTCTCCCCTCACCCCTTTCCTCCACTTCATATGCATGAGCACAAGGCCTCTGCTGCCACACATGCACCTTCCCAGAAATGTTGTTAACACATCCCAGTGACAAAGACCATGGTAAATGTGATCACTTCTCTTTTGTTCACCAATGCTTAAAGCAGCAGCACAGAAACCTGGACCCTCACAACGACGTAGGTCACTTATGAAAGCTTTGTGTCAATTTGGCAATAGTCAAAGCCCGAAAAACAAAGGAACAGTGCATCAAGAATTTGCAATGAATGTTTAAATAAACATGGTTATTCTTTGGCGTTTTAAATAATGTTAAGCAATGGATGGAGGGATGCGATCACTCACACATCTTAAATACGACCTGCTGTGGTTTAACAAATTAGTATTTCATGCAAATAAGCCGTTACTTAAGCATTTCCAACACACAGCTATAACAGAATGTATGCATATAAATTAGCACACTGAAAACACTGAGGCAGACATAACACTGTGGAGTATATGTCATCATTTCTAAAGGACAGGTATCACATAATACAATCACATTAGCTTAAAAAAAAGAAGAAAAAAAAAAGAAAAAAGACCCTTAAATTGTAATTTATGCAACTGAAAATGAATCCATCACATATGTGACACTGTTAATTGGCTAGTTTAAAAGGTGAACTGACAGAAAATGTACCACTTCCAAGAAAACATGATGAATAATTGAAGTGAAGATGCTTTTCTGAAGTTTATAATTAATAAGGTTTCATTAATGTTGGTCTGTAATAGCTCACCTCGACTTCATATAGAAAAAAAAAAAAACAACCTTTAATTCAGTTTTTTTTTTAAATTAATAAAGTCTAAAAATGACAAATTATGGGATCAGTTACAAAGCTATCAGCAACAAGGAGGATCAGGAATTACCAGCTGTTTATGCATAACTATTTTTACTTTTGTGACATATCTTGCATTCAATATTTAAACTTGGGAATTTGTCAGTCGTGTCATTATCACACTTTCATCCTCACAGCTTCAAAATGGAGGTTGAGTGTTAAAAAAAAAAACAAAAAAAAACAAAACTGGACAGTGAATTATAAAAATGGAAACAATACAAGAACCCAATCGATACTTAACTATGTTTGTTTTTGTTCTGGTTCTGTTGCACACAAACGTCCCCTTGTGGAATCCCAACTTTGAAATACAAGGCGAACATACATTACTGTTCAGATTCTGACCTTCGATATCTGCCTCTTCGTGGACCCAATGGTTTACGAGTTGCAGCAGCAGCAGCAAAGCTAACAAGGCAACAGAGGGAGATGGTGACGAGCTTTGCCGTGTCCATCCAGCCCAAATCATGAGTGAAGTAGCTTTCAACCAAGTAGAGGCACAAGGTGAATAACCAAAGGACAGAGGCTAAAGCATCAATTCTCCTCAACCTAAACATGAAAAACAAAAAGAAACAAAAATGTTGATTGAATCAAAGCTGAAACATTATATTAAAAAGACATACATTGTAGCAGCCTACCTTGCAGGTCCTGCTAAGAAGATAGCTGTGAGACAAGTTAACAGGCCAACAGAAACCATCGCCATCTGGTTGTCCGCTCCATGCTTCCACACGACTTTGGCATTTTCAATGGTCTCCTCTGGGAGCATCTCCAGCAGACTTTGCCATAAAGGCAAGGATTCATTGCCATCAGTGATGGGGGTGGATTCATTATTTGACTTGGGCTTGGGTGGAATAATGCCCCCGCTTAACGTCTGTGGCCCACTGGGCAAGACGGACCGATCTGGCAACTCATAAAGAGATGTAGCAAGTAGGACAGCACACATCAGGAAAGCAAGGACCCGTAAAAGTATAACCCCCATGGGTGAGGACAGAAAATGGGAACTCTGTGGAAGAAAGAACATATTTACGTTTCGTGTTGAAACCTGACATTTTTAATTCTGTAAAAAATGTATGAGGGGAAAAATGATTTTGATCATTTCAACTTTAATACGTGTACATGCCTTCATTCAATAAGTTGCTTCTCAGCTGAATATTGGTTAAACTGACCTTTATAAATCCAGTATCAGATTCTCGGGTGCGTCGAAGCTGGTGATTTAGGAGCACTGTGCGAAGCTGGCGGTTTTGGTATTTAATATAATATTCCACTGCTGTCTGACAAGGTCTGCATAACTTATAAGTCTGCTCAAGGTGGTGCTTGTAGGCTTCAATTTCTTCATCATAGTTCTCCTAAAATAAATAGACACAAACAAATTCAATATCAACTATTTTTATAATACGAGGTGCTTCAATATGAATTAAAAGCATAGTACATACATCATCCCTCGGGATGTACGAAGCCAACTGTTTGATCTTGGCAGACTGGTTATTATTACACTTCCTGCATAGAAGCATCTGACAATTGACCCACTGCATCGTCTTGGGTGTCTCAGATGAAGGGAGACTTCCAGATACGCCATGATTTAGATGTTCCATGTACTGAGCTGGGATGGGTTTGTTGTAATCCCCATTCTGATTAAAAGAAACAAACAATCAAACAAACAAAAAAAAACACGCAAAATTACAACCTTCACAGCTGTGAAAAGGCAACAAACTTATTCAGTTAAACTTCTTTAAAACTCACCTCCTGGAAGCCGTTGTACTGGTCACAGTTGGGACAATCCCAGCAGTTCCTGTTTCCATAAGGCACCACATTGTTCTGATTACAGAACCAGCAATTGACATTTGCATGGGTCGGCTTCTTCCTACAAGAAGAAGAAGAAGAAGAAGAAGAAAAAAGAAAAAAAGGAGCCTTTATTTTATAAACAGACGTGCAGAACACTTTTTCCCAACTGAGAGCTCCATAGACAAGTTGCAGCAATCTCTCACTAATCATACAAAGATTAATGGTAATTAAATTGATCATAATCGGTTTAGATGTGTATAATGTACAAAAGTCAGTTCAGCTCTGAAATGTGTTTTTATTATGCTACTGCAAGCGTGCATGTGGTACACATTTGTATTTATCTAGATAATATACTTTGAAAGATTATAGACAATTAAAGCCAATGTTTAAATATAAAAAAAACTCAAAAACTGATGATTGTGAAAACCAATCCAGTGCTTCATATATATATATATATATATATAAATAAAAACAAAGCTTTGTATACGTTTGAAAGCGTGGGAAAGTCCTACTTTATGTTCACTTGTGGGGACAAACTTCCCAACAGTTTAACTTGCGGTAAATACCTCCCCATTTGCATTCTAATGTAAATAAATTTACCCCGAAGGACGTGCTGCAATAGGTCGGAGTACATCATCCCAGACTATAAATCATATATTTCAGTATATTTCGGATCCAGGCAGTTAGCACCTCGACTAGCACAGTTAGCATAGCCTCGACTAGCTGTTAGCAAGCGTTGTTTGATTGGCAACTTCTGAAAATGAGAAACGCCTTTACGAGCTTTTTTCTTCAGCAAATTCACGCCTCTTACGATAAAAAAAAGGCAAAATAAAATGAATCAAACTGTATGCCGCTTCTCGCAGTGCTGACGTTAACGCGGTTCGACGGTTAACTAGAGATACAGACGGCGGCTCGTATTACGACGTTACCTGGTGGCAATTTTGTAAAGCAGCGTCCCGCCGGCAACGAAAGCCGTAGCTCCGACCCCGCTGTACATTAACTCGGGATATTCCACCAGAAGCCTGCTAAATGTCTCCATTTCCAACGAAACTGGTCGTGGTGTTTTACGTCTGTCGCTAAACAAGGCGCAAGCGCGCACGCGGCAATAACCAACGCCTCTTCTGCACGCGCGTGTAACGGAAACGGAACTTGCGCGCTCATCTGCCCGCGTTCCACCACGTTTATTCTTTATTTCTTGCTTTGCCTCATACACAGAGTTTTTTTGTTGTTGTTCTTATTCAATAAAATCTAATCTTTGGCAATTTTATAGTTACGAAGGTGGTGTTTATCAAAACGGAATCTATTTGTAACATAGCTTGGAAAAATCAAAGAAACGTCAAAAAGAAGTCCGATTGTATAATATTTCTCAATCTCACCAGTATATTGGATCAATACATATAAAAGCAAAGGAAACGTTGCATTATTTTTTCACGATAGCCTTACAGGTTGGACAACTTTTTATTTTACATATCCATCCATCTTTTTAAACATATTTCTACAGCATACCCGTAGACACACGTTTGATGATTGCATCAAGACAACAAAACAAACCGTTTGGCAGACACCATCTCCTATCCTCATGTCATCTAGGCCTTTGTTTTGCTTTTTCTTAAGTACTAATGCAACATAAGAAGTTGGCACTAAAGCACCTGAACGTTAACGGACTTTTTGATGAAAAGACAAAATTAAGAATTAAAAAAAAGTTTATGACCTACTTTTTAATTTTTTACCCGGTATGCTGTTAAAAAAAGACACTTTAAAACTTACCCGTAAATTGTAGCATTCATCAGCATCTATATTACTCTAATTGTTTGCGTATCCATTATGATAGCAGGCCTAATACAGTAGGCTAATAATAATAATGATAACAACACAGTTTTGAGTCAGTCAATCAGTTACACAATTGGATGCAAAAATAACATTTTATTTGAACAAATGTGATGTAGTCTACTTTACATCAAATACACATTCAGAAACGAATAAAAAATGGGCAGTGCTTCAGAGTCATTAACTGTTGTAGCAGCTCAAATATTTGACAAAACCAAAACGAAACAATAAATAACGTGGCACAGAAGAAAATATGCATTGAAACATTATACAATTCTTAGAATGTAAAGGAAAAGCACGTTTACTATGTCAGCAAAACATTTTTGTAACAAAAAAAAAACTTTATGACAATTTTTTTTAACTATCTTTTCTTGACAGGTAATATTTTTGTAAATGCTTTAGCTTTAAAACTGTAACATGCGTAAAAAGTGAACCTCCAACTGGCGCTTGAATCTCAAAATTATGAACCGCAAATGACTCACAGCCGCATTGAAATGAAGGAGATAAACTTTTGAGTTAGCGGTCAGATTATAAACTCTTAGTTTAGTGGTCTGGTGGAAAAGCCGACGGCGCCTCCGCGTGCCTTACGTAGGACGTCAACGGCTGATAGTTACACGCCACAGAGACAGTGCCTCCATCCGGGCTCATCGGCTGGGTAACTCCGCCGTAAGGGTATCCGTTGTGGGGGACCAGCACCGGCGGGTGGTGATGGTGATGGTAAGCTCCGTAAACATGGTGGTGGAAGTGATGGGGCGGGAGGTAAGAGCCGCTCCGGGGATGGTGTCCAGAGGCGACCTGGTGTGCTGCTGTGTAACCCGTCGGCTGGGACGAGCCGGGCTGGCACATACCCCAAGAAGAGTTCGTGTTCACGTAAGGCGGAAGGTAAAGCGACTCGGGATAGTCCACGGGGTTCCCAGTCTGGTAAACCGCGCCCGGGGACGTGTAAGGTTTCCTCACCCTCCTCCGCCGCCGGTAGTTCCCTTTCTCAAACATGCCCTCGAAAGCCGGGTCCAGCGTCCAGTAGCTGCCCTTCCTGTCTCCTCCGCACTCCCTGGGTACCTTCACGAAGCACTCATTCAGAGACAGGTTGTGTCTTATGCTATTTTGCCATCCTTTTTTATTCTTCTCATAGTAGGGAAACTTGGAAAGGATATATTGATAAATTCCGCTCAGAGTTTCTCTCTTTTCCCGGCTGTTTCTGATGGCCATGGCTATGAGAGCTACGTATGAATACGGCGGCTTCTCAGGCTGGACCGCGTCCTCACCTCTGGGCTCAGCGTTTGGCGAGCTGGAGCTGATGTCCAGGAGCTGCGCGCCCTGGTCGATGTGGGGTTTTTCCTCCGCATCCATGGTTCAGGTAGTCTCCGTTGCTGCGTCCTGCTGGGGCACAAAACTTGTGATGATATACAGCGGGTCGACGCGATGAACGTGTCCTCCAGGTGCGCACACTCCGCCCACAGGCTGTTATAGACTTACCATATGTCTTCTTTCATCTCACCGGGTTTCTCACGCTGTTTGCGCCACTATGTGTAAAACTGCATGCGGTTCAAGTTGAAACAGGGGTCACGGAGCTATGTTTTATCAACAGTCAAAACTTTCTTACTTTGGAGTGACTGCATCAAACACTTACAGTCGCAACAGATGTACTTACTGCATTTTTACACATGCATGCAGCTATAGCTCAACTATTCAAAAGTACGGTGATGCATTTAGAGTTCAATACCTTCACATATCTGATTTGCTTCTGTCATGATAAAGACACCCACTAATAATACTGGAAACAACTTGAATAACATTAATAAATAAACTAAATTTACATGTAAACACATTGCTGATTTAATTTGCAACGAAAAAATTGCTTAAACATTTTATAAATTTACCTCAGAAAAAGCGTTTTGCTCTTATTGAATCACCAGTTGAACATTTTGTTTTACACTAACCCACATTGTCAAAGGAACCGATCTGTTAGATTTTTTGACCGTGTACATGGTTGCCTGCTATTCAAGTTATTGTTTGTTTGTTTATCAAAGCTTTTCATTTGCATCAAACTGCAGTTGTTCAAAGCAGGAACCTTCTTGCATACAGTGCTGTTTGCAAGAAGGTTCCTGGTTCGACCCCTATCAGGGACTTTTGTGTGTGGCATTTGCATGTTCTCCCCATGCTTGCGTGGGTTTCCTGGGGGTACTCCTAAATCCTAAATAGGAATAAGCGGGAATGGATGAGGTGCAAGTAATGCAAATACACACAGAAGCACACTCATCTTTTCATTTGCATTAGTTTTTAATCCTATCACATATACGTTCCCTTTTCACAGCTTCCCACATCGTTTAACCCAGAGGCATGTGATGGTTGGGTTTTTCCAGCACTCACTAGGAAACAGACTGAGATGTAATCTGCGAGGCTGGCAGGTATCAGAGCTCAGCATACCACCCACATACAGTGAGGTATGAACAGCAGGTCTGTCCGTCGAGGACAGAAGATAATGATCACCTGCTCTCTCCAGACAGTCTGTCGCCCTAAACTGATCAAAAGGTGAGTAACCGGTTGAAAAACAAGTATGTCACTGACTTAGTTACAGACTAAGAAGACAAATTGAGTTGCACATTTTATAAAAAATAAAACAGCAAATTGAGTTTCTTCAACATTTTGGCATCAAACTAGTGCTTGCTTAATGTCATAGGATTGTACAGTGGCTTTTAGTTGACCACTTTTGCTAATTTGTGGACAGTGCTGGGCTTTGGTGAAAATCTTCAGCATGTATATTAATTTTGAAAAATATTTTAGGGCTTCTTTTGTTTCACATCAATTAAAGTTTGTTGGATCATGCAACTCAATGATAATCCTGTTCAATAATTTCCAGCACACTATTAAACCTCCAACAGAACGGTTGAAGAGGAAATTAATGAAAGTGCTGTAATGTTCCAGTCAAGGTTGGACCTCAACATGATTGAAACGCTGCGGTGCGACCTTGCGCGAGCTGACCACAAATAAAAGCCTTCAAACATCAATAAACTGAATCAATGCTGTAAAGATGAGTTTGACAAAAAAGCTCCAAAATGATTTGAAAGACTGACAAAACTATATAAACAATGTCAAATGAAAGTTAAAACTGCAAAAAGTCCTTCTATATGCTATTGAATCAGGGGTTTGTTTAGATTTTCCCTACTCTGCTTCTGCATTTTGGCCTAGTTTTCTTTTTCTTTTTCTTTTTTCTTCCACTAAATAATGACACGCTGTAATATGCCATGGGTTGTTTTTCTCTGAGGTCAAGACTCAGTAAAGACTAGATTATTCTTGGCCTGATGGGTAAAACCTTAAAATTAAAGGCAGAGTGCCTTTTTTTTTTTAACAGACTGAAGCATATAACAAAATGAATAATGAAATAACACAGTCATCACCAATCAGTGAAAGTGTTTCTTAGATTCATGTCTGTTCAGCTTATGAATAAAGTCAGGACTTTAAAAGGCTTTATTTAAAAGGTACGGGCCCTTTCTTTGAAGTTAAAGGTCCAGAGGATGATATTTGCAGTACAGAAAGCCTCTTGAAGCAAAATATTTATTTGACTTATAGACATATAATCATCAGATTTGGCTTGACCTTGTTAAGCTCTGTTCTTCTATTTCTTTATCTCTTCTATAGAGTTGTTCCAATTTTTTTCCAACCCTAGTATCATAAACATACACTGGTTCTGTAAGTATTTACTGTTTTACAGCGTATACACTACTAACTACAACAGTCTTCCAAACAGAATCCCAATTTTTCTTTGTTTCCCTAAAAGCAAGCACTGGAGGTTATGCAAAACTGGCTTTCAACTTCCTGCTTTGAACTGGCAGGTGGGGAAGCAGTGGGATATATGTTGTTGACTAGGCCAGCAATCTGGCATTAGCATTATGTTTTACATTTTACTGGGATGCTCATTATTCAAAGTGGCAGTTTCCAGCGGCAGCACACTTGTTGCTAAATGTGAATCAACCAAGGTGAAAAAGGGGCGACATTATTAAGAGCCATCAGATGAAAGAGCATGAGAAGTGTTTCAAATCCAAAGGGAAGTCAGAGGAACCCCAGCAGCCCATGCTGGAGATTGATTTTCAGAAATTAAGGAAATTCCACAAAAAAAAAAAAAAAAAAAAATCCAAAAAGCAGCAACAATAGTGGGCAAAATGGGTGAATTCAGTGTCTTGGATGACCAGCTCTTGTCAGTCGTTGAAAAATGTTTGATTTCACTTGAACATTTAGAGTTGTGTTCATAGTTGGCTGGGTTGGAAATACATCCCTGAAACAGACGGAGACTAAAAATGTGAGTGACAGTATCTGCGCTCAGTATTAGACAATGCTCAAAGTCCAGGTAACAGAATCGGTATTGAAAAGTTCTACTCTGCTGTTCTAATGAAACAAAATAAATCTGAATTCCCTGTATCTTCCCATGTGTTTGCTCTGCTAGAGTGACATTGGACAAACACAGAGTCGTAGCCATGACAACAGACAGCGCTTCAAACTTTGATGTTAATGCACAGACGCTACTCCCTAATCCTAAAATATCAATGCAAACCAAACATTGTTAATCACAGGATACTTACACAGACAGCACAGTTTCAAGGTGGACAGCCAAGGTTGGAGTCCCAGATTTTGCATCCCAACTCATGTGAAGCTTTCTCAATGAAGCTGAATAATGTCAGAGAAGAGGTTTTTGAAGAACATTTTGATGTCAAAATGGAGCGGACCTTTTACATTTTGGTGTTAAATTGCCATCATTTAATCCTACTAGATATAGTGTGGGATTTAGACATAATTTGAGTTTTTGGCTGTGAAGTTACAGCAAAAAAAAAAAAGAGTCTAATCTAACATTAAGAGATATTATGAGATGATCAAAGTTAACACAAAAAAGTGGAGGGAGTTTCCAGGCTATGAGAAATAAAATATTTAACAATAGGCTATTTGCTTACAGCAGGTGATAAATCTGTGGGAGAAATGTACAATCTGCTGGAAAAGACTTTTCTTGATGTCAATCTTGTTTTACTTTTCATGAATTAAATAAAAGATAGTTAAATATAAGATGAAATTAATTCTGCAAATCCTCTCAGATTCTTCACTTTCCTTTAGATACCGATCCAAAAATGACAAAAAGGAAACGGGTTGCCTCGCAGTGATCTTTCTCAAGGAGAACAATGTATTTTCCTCCTGATGTCACATGAGCAAAGAGAGGCGCCAGACGAAACACAATCCATGTTGTTGAAACTATCTGAGATTTAAAAAAAAAAAGGCTAAAAAGAATGCAGCAAAACTGCCAAAAAGAAAAATCACGACTGCTTGGTTTCAACGAGAGAGAAAAGCACCCCAAGTCTGGTTCTAAGTAAAACAGATGGATACAAGAACTTTGTTTATGAACCATTAAGTTATGTGGAACCTGCACATTTAAAGAAATCAACTAAAGTTAATTTTTAAAATGAGACTGTGGCAAACCACAAACCGTGTTTAGATGTTTCCCTTCTCCACCAGATGAATGAATTACCTCCCTTATCACCTGTCATCAAGGACTGCACAAACCTGTTAATGACCCATTAAGAACCATTAATTTACATGATAACAGTTGTAATAATTATACGTTATTGATGCAGTATTCAGTTAAACTGTTAATAAGATTATTTTGCTGCAGTAACTTCAAACGGAACCATGTCTAGTTGAATGTATGAAGATGATCAATGTGCTCACATTTAAAAACTAAGTTCATAATAAAAATATCAACACATATAACAATACAAAGTAGGTTTATTGAACTAAAATAAGCTCGTTGTTTATGTGTAGTTGTGGAGTCACAGTAAAGAGATAGTTAGTCAAAGGATGCCTTCGACGGTACAAGAAAGAGAAACACAGAATTAATAGCAGTAATAATGACCATAGAAGCATAAAGAGTGAGTGAATAAAAGGGATATTCCTCTATAATCGGCTAACACATTTTTTTTGTGTCACATCAGGTAAATTTATATTTAACAATAACTAATTATGCATATTTAGGGACGTGGACTTTTGATTGGCAGCAAGGTTAGCCAATAGTCAGCGCTTCCCCATCAGTTATTACTTTTGCTACTTAGCTGAGCATTGCTTCTGAACGGTTGCAAAAAATGTCTTACTTGTTTTTACAGCAATTCATTAAACAAAAGAAAAAAAAAGGTTTAGAGCAACAAGCAGCTAATGACAATACATCTGAAGACATGAACTTTTGATCCCAGAGATCAGTGTTGTAGTAAAGTGGGTTTTTTTGTAATTGAATATATATATAAAAAAAAAAAAAAAAAAAAAAAAAATATATATATATATATATATATATATATATATAGACTTACTAATATTTTTTAGAATCCATTGCAAAGAGAGTGTCTGAGGGAATTTGTTTTTTCTTTTCCATTGACATGCCCCATTGACAGAGAACTTTTCCTGCAGTCATACCGCAAATACCTTTTATGCATGGATGGAGACTACAGAGCTGCACTAGTCCAGAACACAAAACCCTCTCAACAGGTCAGGTGGCTCAACACCTTCATTTCTCTTCCTCCTGCATGCTGACATGAGGTAACAAGGGTAACTGTGTGTGTGTGTGTGTGAGTGTGTGTGTGCGTGTGCGTGCCCTATGATGATACAAAAGGACCAAATGTGTTGAGGCTGAAACAACAGGACACCTAGATATATGTGAGATGAGTGACGTCCAGCTGCACTCATGTTCTCAACTGCAAGCTGAACACTTCTACTCCTCAAACTGTCATTAGCTGGATGTACTGCTGCCCAGACTGTTCAAGTTCACTGATGAATTACATTATTATTATATATCATACCTTGATAAAAGATTTTTATCTGTATAATTAAGGATATTATAAGTTTTTTTTAAGTATTCTTGCTTTGTGTATGTTAAAACTGAAGAAAATAGCTTATTGCACGGCAGAAAGTTTGACTTGTCATGGTTGGAAAAGCGGAAAACATTACACAGTATGTCCCAGTAAGTCTTGAAACTGTGACAGTAAACCAGCATACTCTTCTTTTTTTTTTTTTTTTACATTTAACTTGTTACAAAGTTTGTTTGACAAAAGTAAAAAAAGTCATATGTCATCCTTCAAAAAGACAGATTTAAATGATTAACATTATTATAATTTATAAATTGTGAAAATGTAAAAAAACAAAAACAAAAGAAAAAAAAGAAGCAAAGTGCAGGAAAGTCACTTGTAATTTTCCTGTCTTTATTTTGTTGTGACAGTTTTAGTGTGGACAAGAAAGTGTGGTAAAATATGCTGGAAATGGTTGTGGGTCTGACTTAAACCCAGGCTGGCCACAGAGAGGACTACAACCAGGGAATTAAAGCTCTACCAGGTGAGCTATGGAGCCCCGCCTTTCTGGCATATTTTTGTGTTAGTCCGTTCTGACCTAGTTAAGTATTTATCACATAATAAAAAAAAAACACATAAGAAATGGGTTTTTTTTGTGCTTTTCTTGAGATTTATTAGGCTTGAGTATTTTTTCAGTAAAAAATAAAAAAAGAAGTGCAACTATGGTTCTATGCATCAGTACAAGCAGCTCAACAGGGCACAGTTGCCATGGTGACGTAATCTGTTCATGTTTAAAGCATAGTTTTAAGGAATGACATGAAAACATTGCTTAATGCGAAGTTCGAATGCCGGTGTAATGTAGTTTGGGTAGCAGTTGTGGCGGGGTGCCTCGATGGACCAATCCCTGGACCAAAACGCTAGGTGTGCAGTCCTTTAAAAGTAAATGTTGTGGCACTTTTTGGTCTAAAACATTCTGGTGTTTTTCAACACAATGCCAAGAGGGAAAGACAGAGGCAATGGTTTTAGAGACGCAGTTGTTGCTGCAAGGGTTATAAAGTAATTTCCAAACAACTTGGAGAGCAATGTTCAACCATGAGAAAGATTAGTCACAGCTGGAAAGCATAGACAGCTGCCAATCATTCAAGTGTATCCCTGGAAATTTATCCCAAGGCCAGGCCACACAATGCAACAAACAAGAACAAAAAAAGGAAGAAAAAAAAAAATCCAAGCGCTATATACTCTACTCTACAGGCCTCACTGAGCATGCATCCACAGCATCAACAAATGGAAGAACACTGAACTAATACAGTTTATTCAGCAGCTCAGTGGGTTAATGGTTAGCACCAGGTAGCAGGTTCCTGGTTCCTTTTTGTGTGGACTTTGAATGTTCTACATATGCTTGTGCAAGTTTTCTCCAGGTACCCCGGCTTCCTCCCTCAGTCCAAAAACATGCAGACTAGGTTAATTGATGATTCTTAATTATTGAGTGTGAATGTCTGTGGTGGTTTGTCAGTATGTAGCCCTGCAATAGACTGGCAACCCATCCAGGGTGTATGCCTCTTTTTTACGTTTACAAAACTTGGTTTGAACAAACAACATTTCTTGAACAAAGTCCTAGTGAAAGACGACGTCAAAGTGGAGTGGTTTAAGGTTAATGGGTTTGGGAAAAACCAAATACAGCATTTATGCAGAAACATGTCACGTCTAACAGATGCAGTGGTGAATGAGGGGATGATTTGCAGATCTTTTTTTTTTTTTTTTTGCAATGCTCTGGCCAACATTTAGCCAACAAATAAGATAACAGATAACTCTTCTGGTTGTTATACTTGTTGATATTTTTATCCTGAGTTGACAGCAGTGAATTCCCATCTGACTCCTTAACCATGGTAGGACGTCAATTTGTTTGGCTGCAATAGGGTTGGATAAAATTACTTATTATTATTATTATTATTATTATTATTATTATTGTTTAATGTGCTATATGAGTTAGTAGTTAGAAGGCAGCACACAGCTGACTAGGTTGCTTCGTATGGCTGCTGTGTGCAGATGTGTGCGATTCTGTCGGAAGTTTCTCCCTCACGTTATTGCTCATGTCCTGCTTTCAGGCTGGACACCACAACTGCACTGATTATTTTTTTTTTCTTTTCCTTTGACACTAAGCAGAGACTATGTGCAAATAAGTACATTTTGTGTTAGTCAGTGTAACTAAGACTTGGAAGTTGTCTATTAGAAAAACTAATCAGCTTATGAAAACCTGTGCTGTCTGTTTATGAATTGTGTAACACTTGTCTGTGTTGTCATGCCAAAATATTTCATGGCCTCCGTAGTCCACATTTAAATGCTTTACAACAAAGTCTTGCATAGTTGCTATAAAAACACGCAGAAGCTGTTTATGCATAGCTTTTGTTTTTGTTCTCTGTTAACTTTGTGTAGATGTTATAAAAATATTGCTCTACCTGTGTCAGTTAACATGTTTTTTTTCTTTTTCAGCGTGTTCTTTTCAGGTTATACTGGATTACAGTTGGTAAACGAATCCGCGCGTACCGCCCTGTCACCTTAATTTGTTTAACATGTTTGGGAACCACAGAACTGAACAGGGCACTCCAAGAGCAAATAAATAAATAAAACTTGGCAGCGCTGCTTTAAGAAGAGCTGTACATAAGTGGAAACCTATAATCTGTGTGAACTGAAGAATGAACTGGTGTAAAAAATAATGAAAAGAACATACAGAGAATTAAAAAAAAGAAAAACAATAAAACAGAACAAGATTAAAAGAGGGGACGCTTACTTTTGCACACAAGTGCATTTTAAAGAGAAATTGCCTATAAATAAAATTATCACATAATCGTTTGTTAAGTCAACAATCCATCAATTTATGTCCAGAAAACAGAATATAAAAGCACGAAATCTAACCACAGAACAGTATGATCAAAGAAAAGAAGATACATTTATGCTGCTTCCATTAATATATATGTAACACTTTCCAGGACAATCCAGGTAATGTAAAGAAAGTGTTCTACATAATATATAACACCTAACAAAATATAAAAAACTCACTGTTTGTATTAGATGAAATTCAGCTTTAGCTCACTGATTTTTTTAATACATAACTAGAAGTCAAGCACAGAATAAACTCCATGTGCAGAAAATGAACATTTGAGTTGACATCAGTGAGATAAACACCTGTATGAACTCTGAGCCGTCTGCAGGACACCTGCAAAGCTGCATTGGTGATTAAAGCAAATGGCAGCATATGTTTGGGGGGGTTCTGTGTACATAGATATCCATGTGGTAGACCACAGCCGACTCCTGTGCATACAGTAGTCATTTTAAGCACCACTCCCAGACCTCCTTAATCCACTGATTACAAGCAGCCTGTCATCTGTGTGTCAGTGACAGACCAAACAATGCTATCAATATCACTGTTAAAAGAAGTCAAACTCAGAGCTCATAGATAACATGCCAAATTGAACATGATATAACTGTATGTAACAGTATCCCACAGGTGAGCTCCTCGACCCATCCGCTGCAGAGAGTTGGTTAAATGTGCGTGCTAGGTGTGGTTCTCACTCATACAATGAATTATTCAAGTTTCCTTTCGGGCCACGATGCCATTGACCTGTTCATGCATCACTTTGCAGGGTTCCACATGACTGCCTGTCAACCAGTCTGATAGCCAGTCTGCTCCTGCAACAACATCTCCATGAAACCACTCCCAGCTGCAAACTTCCTTGACTCTCTTCCCCAGGCTGCTTGCTTGACATGCATCTTAGTTACGATTTCTTCCAAATGATTAAAATAAGTCTTGTCTTTCTTTTGAAGGCAAAGACAGACTTATCTGCTACTTTTCTGTCTGTGCTGGATTATGCTATTATGTGTTATATTGATCTTTAAGTCTTTGTAGCATTGTCCTTTGTAAGCTCGGGCTCGCTTTGTCCTCCTAAAGACTTGGCATATATTCATTTACAAAGCTACTCTTGGTGTTCTCCCTTCCTGCTTACAGACTTGTTTTGTGGCACATTCGTACATATTTTACATATGTATTATTGTTATTATATGTGTTTTGCAACTGTTGTGCCTGTCTTGGCCAAAAAAAACCCTTCCTCTTGGTTAAAGGCCTTTCAAGTTTTCCTACTAACTTACCTGACAGGTAAAAACTGTTTAGTTTTACTTTTAGCTTTACTTCTCTGGAAGCGGTTGCTCAAAGGTTTGCTCCACCATGCTCAGCTGTCACATCTTTCTTCAGAAAAAGTGTGAATACAGAAGCTGAACTGGGATGATTATGACATCTCACCAATAAAAGATTTCTACTGAACTCAGAGCGTCACTTTCTGGCACAAGATCTTTAACTGACATTAGATCATGTTTATGAGATAAGGATACTGTTAAACACTGAACCTGTTTCAAATATCACTGCATGTTCCTACATGAAAATACTTTTTTAAAATGTTTTCTATGCCAGTTTTCTTTGTTTCCCTCAAACTCTATTACTGTTATTACAATCTCAACAATAGACTGCTGATCAACTTTACAAAATTGATTACAATTTCTGGTTAGTTGTCTTTAAAATTGTTATTATTGTTTTTTGTTGTTTTTTGTAAGG
The DNA here is from genome assembly GCA_014839995.1 of Xenentodon cancila. NCBI lineage: Eukaryota > Metazoa > Chordata > Actinopteri > Beloniformes > Belonidae > Xenentodon > Xenentodon cancila. The sequence continues at coordinate 20,741,395 of CM026204.1, read as the reverse complement.
AAAAACGTGCATTAATAAATGTTTAAGAATCAAATGTACATGAGATCATAAACAGGTTATATGTAGATAGATTTAAACAAATGACTGCGCTACTTTTAATTAAGGTCGATGTTTAACATGGTTTTCTACTGGGGAGCGTTTGTTACTCTTTTGCACCATCTTGCGGCTTTGAATCAGAATGACAACTGCAATTGAACATTTCCTCACCAGTCTTTCGTAACAGCGTGGCAAGTGCTGTAACACCTTAGTTATAAAAATATAATACGGTACTCTGTATCGTTGACGTGGAGAATCGGGGTATAAACCAGACTTAACACCCATTGTTAGTGTGTTAATAAGTGATCAAATTAGGATTATCAAAGAAAACAAACAAGCACCATGCAGATGGCGTTTCTACTTTGTAGAAAGCCTTGTTTATCTGCAGGGGGGCATTATGAGGCACTGCAGAAAAATGAAGACACATAGACGAACAACTGTACATGCTCACACTAACTCCGATGGGCAGTTTAAAATCCAAATTAACCTATTATATTTAACCTAAAATCCATGTTTTTGGACTGTGGGGGGAAACCCACACAAGCGCGGCGAAGACCACAAACCATAAATATACAAAGAAGTATGTAAAGAGGCAACATCTTTATGCAGGATCACCATGTTGTAAATGCGTGGTCTAAGAGAGGAAAGCAAATACTGTTTGAGACTGCATATTTGGGTGTTTTAGAAGATAAAATGTTAATGAATCTGTCATACGCACTGATGTAAAAGAAAAAAATTGTAAAGTAAAGTAAAGTCACAATATCCTATACATAATAGGAGAAAATTGATAAACCGTTTGCATTCTCCACATAAGCTGCTTTTCCTAATTCGGTCACGAGGGGGCAGCAGAGTTCAACTCATCAAAACGAACGTAACATGAATATTTCTATTTGCGACACCTGTTGGTATTTAAGGTAAAAAAAAAAAAAAAAAAAGAAAGATTTTTTTGTAACAATGTGTTTCCTCTGAAATATATAAATATACATCCATAACGCCAATGCAACAAATGATATGATAATCACAAACCTAAAAGTGATGTAATTTCAAACTTGTTTCATATTGTGGTGCCATGTCATTAAATTGTACTAAAGTATGACAGTATGAAGTACTTCATAAAAGGGGAGATTTTCATTCTGTACAGAACTGAAGCAGAGTTCTGACCTTATAACACAACCTCACACATCAAACACAATAGCTAAAGATGTAGGCTGGATGATCTTTTATGTTTTGATGCACTGTGGGGTGTAGCCCATCAAAAACATCATCAAAACAAAGGGGTCTTTTTGCCCTGAAAAAACGTTTTGTAATATGCTCTGTGGGGACTACATAGTTTAAATGCTCCTTAACTTGGTGACAGGTTTGGTAAACAAGGTTCTGTGGTGGACCTGGTGACGCCTCAGTTTCTTCATACCAACACGTCTATTCACTAATAACTTTGAAGTCAAAGACAAAGAGGGAAAAATATATCCCCAGGGTCCTTGGAATTCATAGACTAAAAAAAACAACACTTCAGTAAGGGCATCATTCAGACTGGTGACCAGCAATATATAGAGACATTCAAATGAGAAGCTTTGTGTGAGGGAAAGGCCAAACACATTTGTCTCATCCCAAGCCCCTTACTCCTTTTATGTTAACTTCTCATGGATGCCTTTGATGGGGAGAAGATTATCGAAAAGCAAACTGATGTATCTTGATTTAATTCAAATACCAAATAAGTTATAGTGAAATACTGTATGTTGGTGGTGCATCTATGGTTTAAATGAAAATCTGTTGAGGAAAGAAGAGGAAGGTAGAGGAAAGAATCAGGGTGAGAAGGAGATGCGAGGGAGGACAAAGTGGACTCTGTGAGAAAAGCCCCCCCCCTCCCAAACTCCTGCTGAGCCTGCCCAGTTCTTGTCCTTCTACAAGGTTGATGGAGTGGCTGGCCCCTAACAACCCCTTCATCCACCCCAAACCCCCAACTGCCCTCCATGTGCTGGAGCTACACGGGCAGCCTGGACCCAGACCACAGCAGATGGAGGCCAGGCCAAGTGACCCGCCCGTCAATGTGCTCCACAGCTGTGGATCAGCTGGAGTGAGCAGCAGAGCCTCATGCAACCACATGCTCTGTGCTGACTCACACTTTAACTATCCCAGCAGAGGTTTGGGGTCAGCGTGCCACCAGTTTTCCTGGCTCGAAACCGGTACTTTCCTTGAGGTTGGCTGTCGAAATAAAACCACTGTGCAAAGGGATTTGAAGTTAGGTGTTGGCTCTGAACCAGCACTGGAACTGCTTTGGTGTCAAAAGTCCATTTGAAAGGTTGTGGGCCAAAGTCCCCTGACATTTACTCTACAAGTTTCTGGAGCACCATTCGATAGGTAAAACATCATTCTATGGAAATACTTTTGGTCTGCAGATGATTGTGGCTGTGATCTTTGTCAAACCTGTTGGCCTAAAAAGGTCAACTCATTTGACATCCGGTAACTGCAAACCCCAAAGCATGGTATTAATATACTCTAAACTCTTTATTAGCGACTATGTGCTCCGTGGATAGGGATATTGTCATCCCGGAAGAGACTTCTCCCATCAGTATATGTTTTATCTCAGGACAAAAATGATCACACAGAACATGTTTTAACTTAAAAGTTAATTCTCTCCAAGTGGACAAATGGGTAAAAACCCCGCTGGCAAAATACCTCCTATTCCAATCCCAACAGCTGAACTGGATCCTCTTGCAGTATTGGTCAAGGATTCAGGCTTTTTTCAATTAATTTGACAGCTGTCTGTACATTTTTCACACAGTTTTTGAGTCTAAGCAAAATTTCCCCCCACGGCACAATAAAGTCTGTAGTGTCGTATAGCAATTTAAGCAGGGAATTTGACTCCTGTTACGAGTCGATAGACCTACTCACAACTCATAGCCCTGCCTAGCAACCGTGTGCTTGTCCATAGGGTCACCTTATAGGGTATACTCAACACAAAGATGGTCTTGAGAAATAAATGTAACTTCATGACATTCAATCACCATCCCTACAGTGAAATGTCATTCTGCTGGGATGTTTTTCACCAGCAAGACCTTGGAAAATGATTAGGATTGAAGGAGTTATGGGTGCTGCTAAACACAGAAACATTCTTGAGGAAAACCTGGTTTAGTCTTCCATCAGAACTGAGACTTGGACAAAGGTTCACTGATAAAAACAACAAGGACTTTCCTGCTGCAGCAATTCTTATATGGTTCAAGGAGAGGATTTAAATGTCTTGGGGTAGCCCAGTCAAAACCCAGACCTCCATCAGATTGAGGATCTGTTGAATAACTTAATGATTGCTGTAGATCAGATAAACACATCCAGGTTTAAGGAGGTGAAGCGAGTTTTGGACGGAAGAATGTGCCAACAATCCCAGACACCCTGCAAAAAGGAGCCTCAACAAATATATTGACTTCTGGATGAGAACAGTTCGGCATGTTATCAGTTTTTGTCTTAAAACCAGCTTGTAAAAAATATTCCTCAGTATCAAAGTGGATTATTAGCTGATGAAAGGATGCAAACCCACCAAAAATCAATTTACTTTAAATTTGTAAGGCAACAAAACCAGAAAAAAAGAGTGTGACAGTTGTTGCAAATCACTGTATTTTTAGTGTATTTGGGGCTGAAGATGGTCACCATATACATATTCACCTATTCGTTTCCATTCTGAAAAAAAAGAAAAAAGTGAGAGAAAAGTTGGTTGTTTTAACTACAGAAAGTTATTCTGAGTTCTAAAGGACCAACCTGTGAGCTCTAGCACCAATCTCATTTATAGTTTTACACATTTATAAACAATTTCAAACTGAATTAAAGCAAGTACACTTGTAAATTGCAGGGGGAGTATAGTTTCTTTTGGCCTGTCTCCAAACCCTCTTTGCTGTCATGAGCTAATGTTGACTCATGGTAGAATATGTGGTCATTCTGATGCAAATGGATGCTTTACTCAACTACTTAACCACGTAGCCCTTAGTCTCTTTACAGCTCCACTCAACCTGATCCCAGCGTCTGCCTGAGATGGACTGAAAAAGGGAAAAGTGACGCGATGAGTATGTCAGGAGGAACCCCTCGTTAACCAGGCTGTAGTTTAGGTTAAAACGTCACAAGAGTAACATGGTGTTTTACACTGTACAAACAAACCGTAGACACGTTTTTTTCTTTGCCGCACGCTGGTTCAAGGCAACTGCCACTCCATGCCACCGTATGATAAATTTGGCAAATATGCTGGTGTAAGTTGAATTACTTATGAGTAGGTTTTGCATAAGTTAAGAGCACAGTGAAGGACACTGTGCTCTGGCGAGGTTGTAGTACGGCGAGGTTGTCCCAACATTTTGTGCATAAACACTATTTCTTTGCGTATGCCAGAGTACAGCTCATATGTCCTGCATACGAAGGCCACAAGTTAGGCAATCATTGACAGACGCGTTAGTTGTAAGTCTAAATACGTCAAGACAATGTCTAGCTTACCCCACGCTTATTTGTAACCTACGAGTAACATGATTTGAACTTATGTTGAACTTATCTCCAACACATATTGATGTTTGCAAACCTGTTTGATGTGTTCTGGACGACCCCAAAAAATACTCAATGTGTTTCAAACTTACAGCTACTATATAATGATTTGTTATTGGCATATAAAAATAGGGCTCACAGGAGGCACCTGTCAGTATTCACCTAAAGACTGGTGAGATGGTCAGATGCCCATCAGAGATATGGAGGATCTGACAAGGCTGAGACGAGATTACATAGTAGCTGTAGCTGTCCTGCAACATCAGCATGAACTCATCCATATCACACTGTACCAGCCGTGTGCCAATAGAGCCAGGAGAAAAGAGGTTAATGGAGAAGGACCTGGATAAGACCATAGATTAGGAGGCGATGGCAGTTTGGCATGCATGACCAGCTCATGGTGGACCTCCGTTGTCTGAGAGGAGGTGGAGGCCACGAACGCAGCCACCGATGCCACCGATGATCCTCGAGGAGCGTCGGAGCCTGCATCATCTCCATCAGAAGGTCACCGTAAGGGTGTGGGTGATGATGGATACTGCTTGTGTCCAAGTCTATGACTGCAGCGTTCGTCTGTGTTTTTGGCGCGACAGTGATGTTGATACTGCGACTTCTGCGATGTCTAGTGTGCCTTCCAGCGACAGCATTTTTTTTACACTAAAACAGGTTCCTGTCAACGATAAGCTACGGATAATTCAGACTATCGTTGGGCATAGGTTGAGAACGTGGGAAACACGCAAAGCAACTGTTGGTATAAGTCTACATGTTATTGAAATGTTCTGTATAAGTTACTAATATGCTGTGCGTACATTATGAATACTATACGTTTATGACCCAAACTGAAAAATAAAACAAAACATAGTTCAGTGTATACTTGTGTTGTAGAGAAATATTAAAATATTAAAATATTGAAACTTCAAAATCATCACGGTGTGACTGGGCCTTAAGTGTGACTGTACATGTCACCCGTCTGGGTGACTTTGGCAGTCGAGCTTGTGATGGCGGAGACAAGGGTCACCAGTTAGCACCATGACCCCGTAAAACCAAGAGGATGCTTGCTGCTTGGTCGGGCGTGCAGCGATACAGTATAGAAGAGGTGGTCATTAAAACTGCTGTAATCCCCTCCATGAATGTCTCAGTGGCAGGAAGATGGCGAGAGAAAGCAAAATAGTGGGATGGCAAGAGAAAGACAAAGGGAAAGAGACAGACAGGGCAACAAGGAGAGAAAGTAGAGGGCGGGGAGCGTTTGATGACCCTGCGCTCTTTAGCACAGTCTGCGAGCTGTGCTTCAGGGCGGATGTGTTAACAGTTTCAGGCTCAATGGAGGGAGAAATCCCCACAAAGGGAGGTGTACAAATATTGTGGGAAATCCGTCCGCTCTTTAATATTTCATGAAGGCTCACAATCTATTCATGGGACTCCATTCCTTTGGAGGGGCCCACATTCAGGCTCACTCCGCAGGCTCAATGGGCAGCCCTTAATTGAGTGCCCGCTCATTCTTCGCCTCCCTGGCAGATTATTCCCCATGAAAGCCCCTTGCTCTTCATCCTCCTCTTCTTCTCCCTGAGAGTGGCCAAAGAAAAGAGGGCATGCCTTGCTGGTGGTGTATGTGGGAGGGAGGAATAAGTGATGGGGGGTAGGTGTGGATCAAGTATGATAATAGGGCAATAGGGGATGGTAGTGCGTAGGATGGTGGGGGCAGGGGGCTAATCCTCAGGGTGGGTGACGGAGGGGGTGGGTCACATTCCCCTAGAGGGCATGAGTGTTTTATCGTGCCTATGGGTGTGTGTGTAAAAGGAAAAGTTACATATGACGTGTGTGTGTGTGTGTGTGTGTGTGTGTGTGTGTGTGTGTGTGTGTGTGTGTGTGTGATTGGTGGGCAGGTCAGTACTACTTAAGTACTAACTACTATTAACTACTATTGCAACGAAAAGTAGTGCGGTACTGTAAGAAGTACTGCTAATTCTTTAAAATAAAAACAAAAATGAGATTAGTACAGTTATGCATGATTTTCAATACAGAGAAAATCTAGTTTATATTAGATTATCAGTGAGAGATGTCAGAAATATGTGGGTATTTTGGGGGGTTGCCTGAAGAAGGAGGTGTCCAAAGTTTGGAAAAATAACAAACTGGAAGTTAAGCATTCCAGAAAAAAAAAGTATTTAGTCTAAAGGGCTTGAGGTGCAAAATTAAAAAAGGAAATAGGAGAAGATGTGTGTTTTTGTAAAATGGAGTGTTAATCTGAAACGCTGTTCATTTTTCTCAGTTTTGTTTTGTTTGTGCAGACACGTTTTGTTTTAGTGTTAGTTATTTATTTTAACATTGTGCCAAATGCTCTGTCATTAGTTTATCTTATCTTTAAACTCTACTAAACTCTTGTTTGTGGTTTAACCCGCAGCTGAAGGTTACACTGATCTCAGCCGTTGTGTAAATAAAAATGTCAAATCATCTACCAGAGGTCTATTTTCCGGTATGTTTGTTTAACCCTGATGCAGGTAAGCATTTGTATAATACAAAGAGGAGTGTATCTAACCTTACACAGTAATTTAATCAACGTTTATGCTCATTTAGATCATGTCAGGGTGCTGCCACGACGGTAGAGTCCAACAGAAAATACAGATTTGTATTATATTACTTATTAAGCAGGATCCTAACATTGTGCTGAAACTTTTATGGACACACTGTCGACATTGTCATCTATTACCATTGTAACAAAGCAGGTGATATTTACTTTACTCCCCACTCGTCACCTCATCTTTCACATTACATTTTAACTTTACATTTGTTTAATTAGCTATCGCTTGTGTAGTATAAAAAAATCCACGCCCCCTCAGAGTGGTCACGGGCGTGAAATCTCTTTTGAGATGTTTTTGTCAAGAATATTGATTTACTCTAAGCTCTGTCCGACCTGCTTTTAGATAATGGTTCGGTCGGAGTCTAAGTGTGTGAGTGTGACGTTTTGTTTATAAGTAATGTGGTTTTGGGTTCAGAGGAGATGACTTAAGATGTTGCTGTCCAAATGTGGCGGTTTGGTGGTTTCCATGTGGAAAATTACAAGAAACCATCAGACTGAGAAGTTAAAATGTCATCTGAGTTGGCCTGTCCGTTCTCTGCTTTGACGCTCGAAACACACTGCTCCATAGCCGTTAGAAGACTTGGCAGGAGCTGTGATAATTTCTGGTTTTTAGGGCCCAGCACAGTGGACATTTGGTCACACTATCAGAAATCAACCTTCACGCTCTTCCATTAGGTCTTTATTCTGCTTGTTTCGCTGCTGCTAAACTTGTTTTCCTCAATATCCTGGAGGACAGCAGTAAAGCACCGAATCAAAAAAAATACCTGGCCATTGCTGTCATTTTATCCACCGGACACCTGTTTAGAGTTTGACTGACTTGTCTAATTTCACATTATGCTCATGCCATCATGCCTTGAACCTTCTCTGCTGTTCATTTTAGTATGCGTATTATTTTTGTGGTGTTTAAGCCTATAAATTCTCGCCTCTTCGTTTAATTGCAAAATCATGTGACAGATTTTAGTAGCTTACAGACGTTCTTTCATGTCTAGTCAGTTAGTGTAACTAAAAGTGGCCCTAAAAGTGTTAGTTCACATCAGTAGTAGATTCAAGTATAATTCAGACTAAATGACAGATTAGATGGCTGAGATCAAATACTTCGGTGGTGACAAGACTGAATATATGTGCGTACTCTTTACATTGGAGTAAATGATGTAAAAATTGATTTTGAATACAAAACAAGTTAAATAAGCCAAATGTGAACCGCATGTTTTCAGAACGGGTTTCTAATTACTTCTAATAATCCATAGTAACATTTCATGTGTTGCTGCTGCTTTTCTGAAATGATCAGTTTTCTGGGGTAATTGTGCAGTAGGATCTGGGAGTATTTCTGCGATATTAATAATTCAGGACTGTCTGAATCCAGTTTTGCGGATTGACACGTACACTCTAAAAACCTGCACGTGGACTGCTCTTCGCAGCTTGAATTTTAAACACGCTCTAATTTATGTGTCTCCTGTGAATCTGTCAACTTTAAGGAATTGCAACTGAATTCCTGATGTACATTTAACTGCACTGTCGAGAGTAAATATAAATTCAGCGCAAACTTTTCTGGCAAATACACTGACCCCAAGTAGTGAAGCTTTCAGCGAATCATTTGCTTTGACGTCTCGTCTCTCCGTGCAGCCATCTTGGCGCTGCCTTTCACAATAACAATGAAAGAAGTTCATCCAAAAGTTTTTCGCCAAATCACAGCCAGCAGGTTTGATGTATTGTTTTAGATTTTCCATTCTGACATGTGAAGTGTACGTGTTCAGATGTGAGAAATTGAAGAAACTTATCTTGTAGAAGTTCATTTTTGATGGAACAGAGATTCAATTGCCAATCACATTGATTTTTGTTCAAACTCTGCAGATAAAGATTGAGACTCCATTATAAATGTACACGTTATGCCTGCACTGAGTGCTTCATTTGGTCTAACGCTGCATCGGAGCTGAACGTGGAGGGCCAGCTGGGAGTACGACCTGAGGGACTGACCGTAGTCAGGGCTCTTGTGGGTTTCCAGCTGCAGCTTGGGCTCCTGATCCCTGATTAAAGGTCATCCCACTCATTTTAAGGGCCTGTAAGACCCTGGGAGCCTAGCTCACTCCCAGTGACTCCCCTTCACTTCTCCTATGTGTGTCCAACAGGCTTATGCTGGCTCATGAGGGGAGGAGAAGACCTGCAGAGAGAAATCTCAGAGAGAGGGAGAAAAGTCCTCTACAACCACAGCAGAGACTCACATTCACACACACAGAAAACACAAGGGAGGACCCACTCACACAAACACTGGATGCATAATTTATCCTTGTGGTAGCATGCTTGGTATCCAGTGTAAGCACCCCCCAGGTGGAGTGTGGCAAAGCCATGGTAAATGGATTCTGCAGAGGAAGAGATTTAAAGCTTTCATAGTGCTCAGTGTGTTCCAGCCGGCTGCATCTTGGGGCTTTGATGGATTGTTCTTAGGGTTAGTCCTAGATTTTCTGAGATTTTATTGTGGTGGTAACCTACTCTGTGCTTCAAGGGTATACTAGATTTGAGAGCAAAGTTTTAAATTCTTTATCTTGAGGAATGATCTACACTTTGACTGTTACTGACGAGAGGTTGGACCGCTTTCCCTTCTCTGTGTGCACCAGCCCTGCTCTGCTGTATCATATCCTTTTGTCTTTTTGTTTTTCTCATTATACAACAAAATAAAGCAAACGCATGTTTGTGAACACATTGTTTCTCTGGATGATTGTAAAATAAGTTAGAATGTGAGAATTGAGCATAAAAGGTACAACCACGAAAGACTGACAGATCACCACTTTATGCCTGTAATTCCCATCAAAGATCACCTGTCAGTTCAGAAGAAAAACATTTAATTATTATTATAAACTGGCAAAGAACATTTGTATTAAAACTTCGTAAGTACCTAATATTGTTACAAAATCTCTGTTGATGTCATTAGAAAGAGCATCCAGGCTGTAAAAGACGTAAAAGGTCAGCATCTCTAATAATGTTGAAGTGCATCATTTCCCATAGCTTGGGTGACTTGCATATGTGTGAAGGTATCATTGAGGCAGAAGCATGCTTTGGACTCTGGAAAGACATTTCTACTGTCAAGGTGAAGTCTTTTGCAGGAGGTCCAGGATTATTTCAGCGGGATAATAGCTGACTTCATCGTTTACAGCGCTCAGCAGTGTGTCTGCAGTCCACATCTGTCTCTGATGGGAATGCGTGGATCATGAAGGAGAGTCAGATAACCAGTGACCAGCTGAGATCTTATAAAAGTGCCTCCCTGTGTCCCTTTTCTGAGTGGTGTTTTAAAAATGTTTTTTAAGTACTGTGAAATAGGCAAGTGAAGACATTGAAAATAGTTTGCTTTGCATTTTTGTACGTTAAATAAACATTCAAACATATTACAGATGCAAGTGTTTCTTGCATTTTATAAAATGTTCCTTTCTTCCAGAAAATAGCATTTTGAATAATATTATGCTTGAGATTTAAATGCATCTCGACACCATAACATAAATCATTTTGTGAATTCAAGACTGTGCCTGAGATTTAAAGAGACTTAAAAAAAAAAACAGAAAAAGGAAAGGGCTTTAGATGAATCCCGTAGTGTGATTTCTCTGTGCTTGTTAACTTTACAAGTATAGATGATTAAAACTTAATCCTTGGCAGCCCATGTGTTCAGGAACAGTCTAATCCAGTCATCTCCGGATATGGGACTCTTACCACCCGGCTCCACCGGACGAAGTCGAGCAGGTATTAACACCACAAGTGCTGCCTGAGACCGGGACGTGCACACGATTAGGAGAACTATTGACTAGGAATGTGGAGCTCATGGCATGTTTTAATGTCAAATGCAACTTTTACTTTTCATATTTGAATCTTGCAATGTGTTAGAAAAGGTCAAATGAACTCTATTTACTGTTTTGTTCAGCATGATTGCAAATATTGTCCGAGACAAACTCTGAATGTTCAGCTTTTTCAAAGAAATTGCACTTAAAAAGCTTCACTTACCGCATCACTGGTCTATAAATTAATTCCACTAAGTGGCAGCTCGCAAGCTCTCTAATTATTTATACTTTTACTATTGGTCAGGGTGTCACTTAGATAAACACAGCGGAGGTTCATCTCATCTGGGCCACAAAACACCAGAGTGTGCCGCTACCAAAGGCTCTGGTGAACTCTGACCCCGCTGGGTCACAGAAAGCGTTTGTCCCTCGGTAATTGGACAGAAGGGGGCTTTCGCTCTTCATTTAACCTTTGGGGTCCGAATCTATCCCCACCCAACAACCATAAAGTCCCCGGTCCTGACCCAGTGTTTTCAGGACTATCTTTCCACCCCCATCATGGGGGCCTTTGAAAGCCAGAGAAAAGCTGGAGTGTGCTTGCCCTATCAGAGACAATGGTGGAGTTAGTGACCCCTGACCCCGCAGACTGAGGCCTTTCTTCCAGGATGAGGCACTGCCTTTCGCTACGGTGGGTTACTACTGCACAGCTTGGCAACAGAAAGAGGGTAAACACTTGTTAAGATTCTTCTTCTCCAGGCTCACCCCCTCCCAACTTCTTTTCTGCTCTGGTCACTTGGCTTAACTTTTTATTTTTTTTTCCTTTCCGGGGAGATTTTTGGATCTGTTTAAGAAGGGACAGGAGCAAAGATGGGCCACTTTTTTCTTTTTTTTTTTTAAATTTAGGCAGCAGCGTCATAATCCATCATCCTGACAGTTCTTTGTCGCCGGTCCAATGGGGACAGAAGTCACAGTTGCTCTGGGCCCGGAGGAAAATACAAGAGCTAAAGTAATGTAAATGGTTCAGACAAACATCTGCGTATGTTTAGAAGCACTTGAAAGTTTTTGGACAAAAGTTTTTGTAAAAGCATTTGTGATGCAAACAGTTCAATGGTGGCATAGGTGTAAAAAAAAAGCAAAAAAACAGGGTCACAGTTGCTCCAGGCGTGGAGAGAAATATAAGAATATGTGAGTGTAAATGCTTTAGACATGCATCTGTTTATGCTTAGAAGCATCAGGGAACTTTTGGACCAAGGCTTTTGCAAAAGCATATGTTATACAAATTGCTCAGCTTTTAAATGTGACAAAGCTTACTTTTGTTTTTTTTAAATATGATATTCAAAAACCAAAAAGCGACTGCGTGGACATCTGAACCCCTTCATCTGCACTGCAAACCTCCTGCAAAGATTATAGTAGCTGAAATGGTTAGATTTATTTATATAAGTAAGCTTATTATTGCTGTGGGATTTATTCCGGTTTGGTACCTGCTCCTCCGAGGGTTTCAGTCATTTGGAGTGTGATTTTTGTGACTAAATCCCATAAAATCCAGCCAGAAGTACTTCCTTTTCTTAATCTCTTGATTGCTACCCTGCATCCTTGTGTGTCACAGCAGCATAACCATGGAGACCTTGTTGCCACCCCCTCCCCTCCTCCGGTGCTGCGCTGGTCACTGAGGAGCGACCTCGCGTTCCCAGATGCTGAGCATGCGACCGCGGCAAGAGGAACATCCTGTGAGGCAGCCACGGCCATATGGGCTGAAAAGGAGGTGTCCTCTAGAGCTGCTGGCCTTCTCTTCACGGACAGAAGCCCATTGTCCCAGCCCTGCCCTCCACGCCACTTAATGGTGCAGAACAGCATTGTACAGTATTGTAAACTGCTTTCTGTTCCTTTTTGCTCTGCTGGGTCCTCAATAGCAGGACCCTCTCCTGCTTTCCCTCTCAATCCCTCTTACTCAGTGGGTGTTTTAGTGCCCTCTGCTTTTATCCCTTTCTCTAAACACCTCCTGCCTTTTCTACTTCTGCTGTCCTTCTCAGTATTCTCTTGAGTGACGGTCTAATTGTCAATGAACAAATACGCCATCTGATTTCTCCCCTCTTCGCTGGTCATGTCTGCTTTGTTTTAGCTGGAAGCTGCCTGAGTCCAGGAAAAGGCCGGATGTCACTCCATTATCTGTCTGGGCTTTAATGTAAAGCTTGTGCTATGACTAAAAATCTTCACAACAAAGGATTTTTTTTTTTTTTTTTAGCTGTCAACAGTTTGTTTGAGTCAGTTGATAACTGATCTTCTTTTGTGTGCTCTGATAATTCAGCATGTTTGAGAGAGCCGGATATGTCCAAACACAAGGAAAAGTGATTTATGGGTCCCTGTCTAATAGTGAAACTATTTTAGAGCCCTCTGCTTGTAGTCCCAATAAATCTGTCTCTTCTTCTGTATACACCATGAAATGTGTTCCCTTTTAATAGACAGGTGAACTAAACAGCTGGCAGACAGCTTTGCCCAGGATGTCTGCACATTTTCACCCCCAGCCATTCCCATTGTTCATGTGATGTCACATCTGTGACCCTGTCTGCTCCCTTCTCCCACTCTTTCTTTCATCCTCTTCTCTGCTCATACTTTCCGCTCAATTTCATACTGTCTAGGTTCCACCCTGCACGTGGAGGAGAGGCCGTGCACAGCGATGCTACAACAAGACGACCAGGCCCTCCTATCTGATCCTGCTTCAGTTTGACTTCCTTTTTCAGGCATGCATCTGTTCTTCAGAGTAAAAAAAAAAACAAAAAAAAAAACAGAATGAAAAATGAACTTCTCATCACTTTCTCAACATGCACCAACACGATTAGTAAATATTAGCAGATAAGATCACTGCATTATGATGCTTGGATGATGTAGCACCAGAAACACTTGTGGAGTTTCGCTCCAGATGTTCAACACAACACTGCTGATGGAAGTCGCTGACATATTCAAGGCAAAGAATGAACGCTGAGAATAAAAATGATAAAGAATTTGGATCCTTAAAGGGTGCAGTGAAAGTGGTGTCAGTAATGTGTTTAGGCATTTCCCGTCACCAGATCTCATCCCAACAAAACTCCAGTGGGAGGTTTTGGACAGGTGTGTTTAGATGACCACCTTTCCGCTACCAACATTTTTTTCCTTTAAAGAAGCCAAATTAGGATTTCCTGAGTATTCTGATTTATTTGCAGTTTTGTTGCAATAGTATATCATCTTTATCTAGATATATTCCTGGCACAAAATATTTGGTTTTCAGCGTTTACTTTTGAAAAGAGATTTTCTGTTTTTCTCTGATGTGGAAGTGAGCACAATTTCCTTGTGTGCTCATATTGTCCTGGCAGGTCATTTTAAAGTTTACAACTGTACAGTAAGGATGTGTGCTTTTCATGCTTTTCATAAAATTATTATCAGCAAATCTCATAAACCCTCTTTTTTTTCCCCCCAGTAGAGCATAAACAGCACATCCATCCGGGCTTTAATGTGATATTTCCCACAAAAAGGCAAAGAGTTGAAACTGAGACATTTGGGAAATATTAGCTTAATTAAAATGTGATTGAAGCAACATATGTCAAAAGAGTTGGAACAGGGGCAACAGGAGGCTGGAAAAGTAATGAACAAATCTAAAACAAATGGAGGAGCATCTGACAACTAATTAGATTAATTGGCAACAGGTCAGTAACGGGACTGGCTGTAAAAAGAACATTTCAGAGAGGACTGTGTCAAAGAATTGTGAACAATTTTAGAAAAATGTTCCTCAATGTAAAATTGCAAAGAGTTTGAAGACCCCACCAACTACAATGTATAATATCACAAAAGGTTCTGGAGAATCAGGAGGACTCTCTGTACAAAAGGGACAAGGCTGGAGGTCAAAACAGGATGCTTGTGATATTCAGGCAGCACTGCGTTAAAAATAAGTGTGATTTTCAACTGGAAATCATTGCATGGGCTCCTGAACACTTCTTGATCACTGTCTTTTAACACAGTCTGTCGTGGAACCCTTAAGTGAGCTGACAGCTGCATCATGCACAGAAGAAGTCATACGTGAACGAAAAACGGGAATGGCAAGCGGTTCTGTGGTTATATGGATCAACATTTAAAAATACTTATAAGAAGGCATGAACATCACGTCCTGCAGAGGAGAGAGACCATCCAGTTTATAATCACCACTTAGCTCAAAATTCTGCATCTCTGATGGTTCAGAGTTGCATTAGTGCCTTTGGCGAGGGCAATTTATTCACATGGAGAGGTTTCAAACAACAGCTCTTTCAGGGAAGTCCTTGCATATTTCAGCAAGACGATGCCAAACCACATACTGTATCCATCACAGCAGCATGGCTTCCCAGGAGAAGAGTCCAGATACTGAAATGACCTGCCTGCAGTCGTAACCTTTCACTAATAGAAAACCTTTGGTGCACCATGAAATGATGCACCAAAATGATGCTGTCAGCTTAATCACATGGTGCTTGTTTTGTTAATGCGACTTAAATGAAGATCAGATCAGCTGGCACAATAATAATGAAAACCGGTTAATTCTAAGAAGTTCACATATTTTTTCTTGCCACTGTAAATCTGCCATTTAATAAAAGAATGGAATAAAAATCAGCTGTTAAATAAAGTAGGGAATATTTGATTTGAGACTGGACTAAATGTACATATTTTAAAAAATGCATGTGTGAAAAGGTAAAACCATCTAAGATTTAGATATTACCTAATTAAGATATTAAAAAAATAACCAAGAATAAATTAGAAGCCAGACCAACAAGGTAGAGCTTTGTTGTTTTAGGGTTTTTATGGAAAACCTGGGGGCTCTGGATGGTTTGTCAAATCTGTCTACTGATGAATAGGTAAGGTAAAGAACATTGATTCAACAAATTAGTGAAATAAACATAAAATCAGTTGTAAAAGCCACAGCCAGGGCAGCGACTTTACAAGACTCACTATGTTTTGCGTGCTGACATGTCATCATCAAATATTCCGGTGGGGAAATGGTGAGAAAGTGTGAAAACCTTCTTCATGATCATTTGCTTCTTCTCCCAGGACCGGAGTTTCTAGGCTGTGCAGTTGTGCAGCAGAGCCGCTGACCTTAAAAACAGATAGCATTACACCTTACTTCCACCGCACACCACCTGTCTGATCCACAAAATGTTGGTTATTCTGCACCTGCTTACTCATAAACGGTGTTGAAGCACAAGAGAAGTGTTAAATTGACTAGACTGGTTTGGCTAAATCTGAAGATTAAAGATGCCAGTAATAGATGCCATAAACTTATCTGGTCTGTTTTATTTATTGCATGTATAATGGTGTAATGCAGACAAAACGGAGATCAAATGAACCTTTCTACATTCTGTTGTGATTATATTCGACTTTTTATCATCCTTTTTGTCAATTGCTGAGCTCAGTTACTCTTAGGCATTCCTTTAAAAGTCCAGGGTTTTACAAAAAAAAAAAAAAAAAAAACGACTTTAAACTGTCCACCGGAGGCTTTTATTTTATTTTTTTTAGCATTGAAAGAAAAATTTAAAAAATAGGGAAAAAGAATGCATTTAATTTGGTGAAATTTGCTCATAACTGAGTTTGAACATAAAAGCAGCTGTAAACCAGTACAGCACGTCACACTGTGCTCACAGTGACGTGGCGTCCAAATATAAACGTAACAACGACCCACGGCTGAGAAGAACAATTTTTCCAAGCCGTGTGGGTGTTTTCATATCCCAGCTAACAGTTAATGATCTGCCTGTGAGGCCTCGCTGTGTGACAGCACAGCAGAGGACCGAGGCGCTAATGAGAGAAGAGGACGGCCGGGCATCCCCTCCCTCACATACAGCCCTTTGTCTCTCCCTCCGCTCCCCCCGTCATTAGCTTAATACAGCCCTCTCTCTCAACTAAAAAGGCCACTGCCAGTTTGGCAATGGTTTCACAGATGCAAATCCCTGCCCAGTGCTAATGGAGGTAAATGAAAATTAATTGATTCTCATTCAAAGGACCTTTCAGTTGCCTGTTCTCCCTCCGTGTTTTCTTAATATGCAGACCTTGCCTCTTCAACAATGCAGATCTGCCCCGCCACCTTGACAACTCAAACATATTGCATTGTACTTGCCATTGCTATGCAGAGTGGACGCAACAAAAGGGCGTGAGGGAGGGCATCGCCCTGACACCTGATTATGTATGAGGCCAGAGCCTGGTCTCCGAAACTCAGACCTCGCTCTTCCCCATTTTTAAGTTTCAACGGACTCATTAAGTGTCAGTCATCGTTTTTTTTTCTTTTTACTCACAAATGCTCTTAAAATTCTTTATTTTTGCATCCAGAATAAATATTTTAGTGTGTGCAACCTCATTAACTTAAGATTTGTTTCACTGAGAAGGTTTGTAAAGTTTAGATTAGTTTAAAAGCAGTTTTCTAAAGTCAAAGTAAAAAAAAAAAAAAAGCAACAAATAATATGAAGATTGTTTGTTTACTTGCCAAAGACAGGTCTAAACAAACTCATGACAGTTTCCAACAGCCCAAGAAGCACAGATGAAGCTCTCAGACTTGACACAGAAGTCAAGATACATTTCTGGAGTATCCTGCATAAATGTTTCTGAGCTTTATATCTGACACTTATGTAAGTGACAGGTTCAAACCTTCTGTCTGTTTTATGTCATGTCGAGGTTAAATATCTGGCAGGTAATCTGCCCCATCAACACCTCTTGATACAGTTGTGATAATGAGGTATGATGGATGCAGATGTCACATGAGGAAGATAAGCAAGCTTGGCTCCCGCGCTCCTCTCTGCTCTCTGTTTGTTTACCAATCGATTGATCGACCTCAGTTTTCCTTTTTTTGATTAACCAAGCTTCCTCTGCTCCTGTCCTTCTCCCCTCTCCCGCAAGCCGAGGAGCAAAACACAGAGGGGCAGTGAAACATTAACCAGACAGAGGAGAAGTGACAGTGATGAAATGAGCCTGGAGGGATGATGCCGTCTTTATCTACCAATAGGGTGATTGTTCCTGAGCCCGTAAACCGCTACAGAGGGTCACCTGAGGGGTCACAGTTTCACCCAGGCTTTATCTTTTGATGAGACAGAGGCCTCATTATGCTGATATACGAGACCGGATCAGACAAATATACGACATGAGAGCTAAAACGATTAAAAAAAACAAAAAACTAAAAAAAAATGCATTGAATTTAGACTTTTCTTTTATGAAGGCACATCTTAATTCCCCAGCGCGCTCGTATTGCTGTTACAACTGTGTGAAAGTCTTGTTGCTGTGTATCTAAATTTATGGAAAGCTGTGAAAATTGTACACATGGTGTTTAACCCGTTGAGTGAAAAAGAAAAAAAAATCTCGACCTCCCAGGAAGTGCTATTCATATAAAACTGAGTCCCATTCATTGGTTCTGGCCAATGACAGATAGCTTTACATTATTCCTCGGACCGTACCGTGAGACCACGGCACCCATCAATTTAACAAGCAGAAATGTAGAAAAATACACCCTCCTCCCCATGCGACTGAAAACCACCACCGACACGGACAGACACTCACCCTCTCTCTCTTTTCTAGTTCACACGTACAAATTCACACAAAAACCAACACATTTCAGAATCCCAAACCAATCAACCCCAATAAAACTAACAAAGCTGGGCAAGGTTTTTGAGTAGGGTATGAAAGAGAAAGAGAGATGGCCCTACAATGAAAGCCGGTGAAAGGAAGGCCATTTGCTTAGCTATCATTCATGAGGTATGGGTCCCATGCCTGTACAAGCTTGCTCCCAGCTCTACACACTTGTTGCCATTGTGACACGCTGGCAGAGAGAAGGCTCTGTAGTCCCGGGGATCAATTCAAACCCTGACAACACCACACTAAACCAGGGTGCCATTTGTTCAGAGGAACCCCCTGAAACCCCTCTCCCCATCTGTCAGGGGGCCTCTGAGGCACTTTGTGTTTATGTGTGTGTGTGTGTGTGTGTGGGTGAGTGGGTGGGAAAGGAGGAGTAAGAGGCGAGGTTAATCAAGATTGGGATGTGGATGGGTGTGGGAGGAGGGCCTGCGGGAATGTGTGGTAGGGGAGCACGGTCATTATGCTGATTTTCCTTTTTCTTTTAGGACATTAGAAGAATACTTTCTTTCGCGTTCCTTGTTCCTTCTGCCAGGCAGTCTTCTGCCACCTATGCTGCCCACTTTTATGCTGCGGCAAGGGTGGTCAAAGGAACAGAAATCTGGGAATCAGGTCAATTATGGACGGTGGCTTGCTGATATGAGTGAAAGGAAGCAAGCAGGAGAAAGTAGGAGTGCCAAGAGAAGGAAGCAGGGCTGCTGTGTTTTTTTTATTCCTTTCTTTTTATATAT
The DNA here is from genome assembly GCA_014839995.1 of Xenentodon cancila. Classification (NCBI taxonomy): domain Eukaryota; kingdom Metazoa; phylum Chordata; class Actinopteri; order Beloniformes; family Belonidae; genus Xenentodon; species Xenentodon cancila. Next base: position 20,722,184 of record CM026204.1, on the reverse strand, counting down.
AAATATAATTTGAGTGAATACTGCTGGGTGAGTGCAGCAAGTCTGGCCCGACCTGACCGCCTGCTTTGTCAGATCTGTTGTGACGCTCTTAACTAGATCTGTTCTCACACAGACCTCCCCCTCGAGTGCCACATAAACTTTTTCTTTTTTAATGGCAGGACTCCTTCCAGTAACTTCGCACGCATCCGTGCACACCTGCAAATTCTCCAGCCGCAGCTTTATTTTGTATTTTTGTCCGTGCCATTGATGATGCAGAAAAGAAGCAACAAAGCAGGACAACTATTTGTTCTTTACTTAATTAAGAAACCTGAAGGGTCCCTTTCAAACGCTTCCGTGCAGCAAGCCGCCTCAAAGCACAACTCCTGTTCAGTTCACACATCCATGGCGCTAAAAACCAACCGGGCACTGTTTCCTGCTGACCGCAGCATTCGAATGAGGTTCATGTTGGTTCTAGCTCACAATGGGACAAGTGGTGACCTCTGGTCTTGGCACTGACCCCTTCTCTTCCAGGGGTTAGGTGCTGAGACAGATGTGGGTAAACTTCCCTACGCGAACAAGAGAAAGGGGCCCACTTGTTAAGACTGTTTTCTCCTTCGTCTTGGAGTAAGTAAACCTCAAAGTGGAAGGTGGGTCTAATTGGGAAAGGACTGGGATACGGAGTTCAGATAGCAGCGGGCCGGCTGAAGAGCTGAATGAATATTAGTGAGTACGTAGGGAAGAATCAGGAAAAGAGTATGGCACATTTTATTTCCAAATGGAAGAACAAAATGTGTCAAAGGTTTTATTATCTAATTACATGCCTTGGACTTGGTGAGAATTAAGATCTCACCCAAAATTAATACAAAGAGCATTGTTTAAATTATCGTCACAGACTCGTGTATGTAAAACCAATTCATATTCTCCCTGAACCAAGGAATAAAACTAAAACAAACAAACAAACAAACAAAAAAGATCAAAATCGTTGATCATCCTATGTCGACTGACCTCAGAATTTAGACTTATGACTGAGTTTATGATTTATCACCAGTAGGTGGCAGTACAGGCCCAAATGTAACAGGACGGGTTCAGCGTGCTTAAGCCCGGATGCTCAATGGAAAAAAGTAATAAGATATCCACAAAGATATATACAAGAAAAAAAATAAATAAAATAAAGACCTCAATTTTCTTTCTTATGTGAACAATTCTGCAGCAGAGTACCTGCATGTTTATGAGTTTTACACCCTCCAGAAGGCTCCCTAATAGGAAACTGATAAAGGACATCAGTGAAACCATTTTAGATTATATTTGTGGAGCCGCTGAGTTGGTGAAGTCCAGTAATTTGCATCGTTCTTGTTCCATAGCTGTTAGGGGACGGATCCCAAACGCATCAAAATGATTTTGTCATCTTAAACATCCAAACCCCATTTGGAGAAAAGTTGGAAAACTCATCCAAAACACAACAACATTTTTAATACATAATATTCTGATTCTGGACCTGTATTTGAGTGACACAAGTTCAAAAGGAGTGAGTTTCACTGACTAATCTGGTTGTGTTTAGAAAATAGATCATTTTAGAAATGCCAGCATGCAATCATTCATCAGATAAACCGATATGAATTTATCTGTGGATACATCGTCAGGCCATTGGTTTCAGGAGAAGTATTATGGAGGACCATCAGAGAATTGTGATGTTAAAAAATATTTGACACTGTGAAATTTACAGGACTACTCTGGAAGTGTCAGTGTGTAAAGGTAAAAAGAAAGACGTTATATTCCTGATCTAACCAGGAACACCTCCGATTTTACTGAAAAACTCCTAATCTCAGATGGAAATATAGACAATAAACAGGCACTCTGTGGTCAGATGGCTCCAGATGACAGATTTAGTGATTTTTAAAAAGGGATGTTTTATGTAAAGGCAGACAATACCTTTTAACCCCCCATGAACACACCTGTTGCAACTGAGCCGGTCGTCAGGGGGCACAGATTCTCCCCTTTTCTGTTTTTCAAGCTACCTGCTTCCTGTAGTTTATATATTTATGTGACATTACATATTGTATTGTAGAAATAACTGTTATTTTTCAAAGTAATTTACAAATACAGGATTGAACGGGACTGAGGGTTCAATGAGAGAAGTTTTTTTTAAAATTAATATGTATAGATATAGTTAGTCATTCTGCTTTCTCTGTTCCTTTACTCTCATTAGAATAGGAAAACATCTTTATTTTTGGGTGGTCTTGTTTAATTTAAGAGTAGGGTTGTTGATATTTTATCCTAACTGGTTTATTTTGTCATTAAGGACACTCAAACACGAATGTGCAGCATTTTCGACCTACAGCATCTCTCTGGGTTTCTCATTATGGTTGCCTGGGTTACCAGCAGCCATTTTTACATGCCAGAGAAATACCAAGCCAGGATGATGCTGGCTCCTGTGTAATGAGCACTAGTGAAACAAATAATTAAAAGCAACACCGGACTATGATACCGGTAGAGACACACTGGCTGAGAAATGTAATAACAGGCCATTTAAATCACCCCAAATGGGACAGCCTGGTTGGACTCAGGGGAGACCTTTTCTTCAGCATTCCAGACGCAGCCCAAAAATGTGAGAGGTCTCAGCTGAGAGCAGCGTCTCTCCCAGTGTGTCAGTGGGAGTACAAGAGCCCAGAGTGTCCCAAGTGTGAACTTCTCATTTTTTGCTCCGGCTGAAGAGTCATAAATGTCTCGTTCCTATTGTGTGGGAACTCATCTCGGACATTGTCTCGTCCGCTTTGCCCACTAGAAGCCAATAAGTAGAACATGGTCTCCTATCGAGCAGCAGTCTAGCATTCCTGGGATTTCCAGTCGGCCGTCTGACATGAGGTCAGAAGAGACACCTTCAAGCCGAGAAAGCTTGTTTTAGTCCATTTTCCTGGTGAGGAGCCTTTAGCTGTCTCCACACTGGAATGCCTTTGTCTTCACCGTGTTTTCCAGCGTACAACCTAAACATACTCTTTCTTCCTCCGTTGCAGAAACCGAACAAGTAACACAATTATCTTAAGCATTTAATAACAACATCAAAGAAGGGAAGCGTGGTCAATCTGTTTGGATTTGTCGGTGTAGTCAGTCATACCATAAGGTATAACTATTTGGAAAATGTATATGTTAAGAACATTTTTCAGCATAACTTACAACCAAAATTACTTTTTTTATTTACTTATAATGTATATATAAATATATATAAATATATAAATATATATATATATATATATATATATATATATATATATATATATATATATATATATATATATATATACATATATATATATATATATATATACATATATATATATATATATATATATATATATAAATAATATAAAATCAGTGCTCGGACTTGTTTTTTGTAGCTGTTGTTAGTTCTGATTTAAGACTGATCACATCTGTAAGGGTATTTGTTTGAAGCATGCTTGCATTCTTTAATTTGGGTAAAATTTCAAGAGTTTATAAAATGAAACAAACTTAAGAATAATTTGTCCTTAATCTGTAAGTAAGTAAATTTTACAGTTGCTGATTGGACTGCTCAGAGGACTTGGATTGGACATGTTTACCTGGTGACATAGGACATATGGGCTTCAAACTAAATGAGAAACTAGTCCAAATGAACTCCATACCAGCCTAAAGGAAAATCACTGGATATGATGATCAAATGAAAGACGTTGTTGTTTGATCAGCAAGCACGTCATGAATCTTTGGGCATGAGTTAGAGGGAAGGAGGTATCTGAGAACTGACTCAGTCCTGTCGCTCAGTGAAGTGTTGTTCTGATCAGTAGCGGGTGGGAGCACTTTATTCATTACAAATTTAACAATAATCCTGGAGGGAGGTTGCTATGGCACCTGTCCAGACTAAAGCCTGCCTCTAAGAGCTGGGTAAGGCCGCTGTCCTCCTGGAAAACAATAAATAGTGTGTAGAAACTGGATGAATGCCTCAACCTTTTACCAAAACTTTGCCAGAAAATCTCCTGTGCGGTCCTGTGTGAGTTCTATTTAGAACGTTTAAGATCTGACATATTTTGTTTTGGCTCACAAACCTGGAACAAATGATCCGGCTAAAGTGTCGCTGCTGTTGACACTCTCATATCCACGTCATCTCCTCATTGTCCAGTTAAATTTGATCCAGTGATAATCCCAGGTTTTGGCAAATGGTTTGGCAAAAGAAGTCTTTGTTAATCTCACTCAAATGTTAATTGTTTTGCAATCTGTGACCGGAGTTGTCGTGGTCCTCTTACACTCAGACAATCATCTAGTTACCATAAATCAGTCGTTCTCTCTTACATTTGTGTATCTCTATCCCCCACCAACGTCCAGCTCTCTACTTGTACACGAGGAGAAAGTTGCTTAGAACGTGACTCTTACTTGCAATCATAAAAATAGTGTTAAAATAGCTTGCACTGAATGCTGGTGAACCCTCAAGGCCCACTAAATTACAGCTCTAAATTTAAGGTCTTGTTACCGCGAGATTATTAGACTTAATCTAGTAAAGAGGAGCGTGAAGCTCCAATCACCCTGAAGGCTTATGAGATCCTTTGGAAACAGTAGGGGGATTCATCCGAGGTGGCCATATGCCGTCTCTCGCATGCCGTCCTTTTGAGGGGGGGAGGATGGGGGAGCTGTGGCTAATTCTAAAGTGAAGCCCATTCAAACATCACCTTAGGCACTTGGCTGGCAGGTAGTGGTCCGAGCACTTCTCCGGGGTTGTGAATGGCCTGGGATGTTGATGGAGCGCTGTGTCGCCAGCAGTGTGGAGCAGAGCGAGCGTCGCCTCGGGGCAGGTGGTTGGCCGGACGGCAGCAGAGCAGTGAGGTGCAGAGGCTGATCATCATGGGAGCCCTTTGAACCGCTGGCTGCAGGTGGAATGTGCTTAGTCAGCAGGTAATCTTTTTTCATCCTGCTTAAGGGGCGAGCCTGGAGAGTCAAGCTGATGCTAATTGTCCTTGATGTGGCAGTCCGTGACTGAGATTTACCAGTCATCATGACCAATCCGCGACCTAGACTCTTCCCCTTTGATCAGAAAACCACAAATACTTTCTGCAACAGAGGACCTATCTCCAAATTTGTTGCAGGGAAAAGAGAAAACAGTGAAGTAAACATTTTACGGGTGGGTTTTTAAGGTCCTCAGAAATCGGATGCGATGTAAAGATCGCAAGGATGAGGCAGCCCGTGTCTGTGGAGCCACAGACATGAAGGAGGAGAAGCCCGAGGGCCACTGCTGGAGTTTAAACAAGATGAATAAAACCAATCCTACCTACTGTTTCATTCAATGTGCATTTCAGGGCACATAATCCTCAATAGGAACTTATTATGCAAGGCAAATACATGTTAAACAAAGAAGAAAACACAACACTAGGCTAAATAAAAGTTTTTACCCCTAATGCAAACCCGTGTGTAAAGTCATGTGTTATCCCACCCTCATCCCTTCCCTTCTTAAAAGTAATTTGATTATTTTTTTTTTTTTTGCATTTAATGGGCTCAGGTGGCCTTAACATTGAACAGAGGATAGGTGAACCACAGCAAGCAAACAAAAGCAAACAAAAAACAGGATTTCCAGCTTCTTCATTTGACAGTTTTCTCAGCCAGCTGAGCTACTCTTCTTCCTAATACGGAACAATACTACAACACTGTGCAAATACTTTAATCTGTTTATTTTTCATTAAACAAGAAATAAAAAGATTGAGATTTAAATCGCCTTTGGACTCGTATCCATTACAGAGTAAAATGCAGAAGACTTTTAATTGATCCTAAATTTATTCTGCTGAACACGAATGACACCAAAGAGTATTAATGAGTCCTGAAGATGTTCATCCTTCCACGGAGCCCAGATTTCAATATCATCATCTGGAGATCACATAAAGAAAAAGAGGCACCGTGAATGCTCAGCGGCACTGAGGCAGAAACACTAGTTGTGCCACGGTGAGCTGGTGTTGTTACAGCCACTACACCCAGGGTTATTAGGTTTTAAATTCATTTATATTAAATGCATTTAAACATTTGAATATTTATCAGTTTTGATTTATTTTATTTATATTTTTACATTTAATTTGATTGCCTAAAATCTAAAGAAAGACTTCAGACACTTACTGTCTTACAGGTGTTAGAAATAAAATAGAAACAGTAATTTCAAACAAAGGATTGTAATTATTCATAAAGAGGATGACTCTGAGGAGCAAAGGCAGAGAGGCGGCATGGACCCACTGATGACTTTGAAGTTGATCAGACTTTAAGGAACAGAGGTTACATGTTTCCATAATTGTTCTACACTGTGTTTATGATGAGTTGATACCAAAACAACACAAACTGTGACCGTCTGATTTCTATGAGAAAAAGTTGTGGAAACGCGAACAAAGACATAGATAACGCTGCACTGCTGAAGCGCTGAGCGACTGATGGCACGCCGCGCCGCGCTGCATAGCTTCACGCTGCACTGGGCTCGTCCCATCTGCGTGTCACAGTGCTGCTCACCACCAACAGATCAAGACCTTGGCCTCCTTGGTCCCCAGTTAGCCCACATCCAACCTCCAGGTGGACGCTGCTAATGAGCCCCAGTTTCAGTTCCGACATGGGCCTCTTCTTCCCAGGGTTAGAGGGGGCCACAGAAGGGGCAGAGGGGGTGGGGGGGGGGTAGAGGGACTTGCTGGCAGGGTCAGTACCAGGCAGGGGGCTGGGGATGGGACAAGGATGAGGAACAGAAGAACGAGAGCTGAAAATCACACTTTTCAGACCCCATTAATTGTGAGTTTGTACACGAGTGTGGGAAGATGGAGTGTGAGGGCCTTGAAAGGATAAAGGTCGTACCGCATGGCGAAATATGAAACAGAAATCCACTTGGTGCTCTTTGATCTGAGTTTATTGTAACTGACCACACAGTACTTCGCTTGTTTGTGTTTGTAGGTCCACTTTGCTCTTTAGAGTGCGCGAGATATTCCAGAGTAAACATGCCCTCGTTCATGTGTGCAGTGACTGACGGGAGTGTTTGTCTGATGCTGGCAACCTGCACTTTTGTTTCCTCAGACATTTGATTTGATTAATACATGCGTTTGCAAAAACACACACACACACACACACACACACACACACACACACACACACACACACACACACACACACACACACACACACACACAAAAAACGGTCTCCTCTGCAGTGTTTGGTCCAAAATAGAAGTTAAAGGGAGGGTACTTGCTGCGAGTTGTGTGAATCTCCACATCACAGGAAAAGGAAGGGCGGTGGTGTTTGGGGTTCAGAGGAGACTTTGATCAGGGGATCATGTTCCAGGTGGCCACAAATGTAGAAGGGCTATAAGTCCGTGGCTGATAGTTCAGCTGATTTGAATGTAGCACCAAGTCGATGTTTTTGTTCGGTATTTCTCAGCTGATGATTAAAGACTTGATAATAGACCTGTGAGAGTCACGGGTGGTCTGCCACACAGCTGCTGGCCAGAATCCGAAATCAAGAACAGACAACGATTCTGTTTTGTTTTTTTCTCCTCTAATCTTCTCTATGTGTGTTAAAGGAGTTGGTTTCACTGGGGCACCATCTTCGCACGTTTTGGATCTCCTGTGGAGCTGGTCAGTCTGGAGTGGAATACCCCCGTTTCATGGTTTCACACCAGCACCATAAAGGAGTCTTTGTCAGGCCATGAGTGGGGTCATCTCTCTTTTTCTCTGGCCAATAAACGTTCTCATTCTCCACCTTTTTTTTATGATTTTGTTTAGCTCATGGTCCCCAGACAAAAGTGCAAAGACTCGAATTATACACAGAGAAATGAATAAAGGATTAATTTGCATTGATTTTGCTCCAACATAAAAGGGGCCATTTTTTTCTTTTTTTGTGAAGAAGAAGCAAAGCATTTCTTTAACAAACCAAACTGAACAAAAAGATCAATAGCATCTTTAATATGGTATGTAATAAAGAGGGGAAATCTTTTAAAACGGCTGCTTTGTGTTATATTGATTTGAGGGATTTTCCACTTGGTCTGTTGGCACAGAGAGTCTCTGACTTTTGTGTTGAAATGACGCTTTTGGTCACGAATTGAGAAGACATCAGTTTAAATTTGAATAATTTTCCCTGTGAAGGTTTGGAAGTCTCCTTTATAAATCCAATCTGACACAGGAGTCAAATTAATGCAGCAACAAATGATCCTTTTTCTATATTGTGTTCATATGTTTGACTAAATCACCGCAGCCTATGAAAAATCCTGTCCTCCTTTTAGATGTGTTTGCTTCACTTGGAATGGATTAGACACAAGCTCAATTTAGGCTGAAAGAGTCAAAACGGTCATTTTCTGCCTTATTTTTCTCTGTGTATAAATGGTTTGCAACCGCGCCTAAATTTGATTTTTTTAAAAAAAGGAGCTCAAACACGGATGATTTTGACTAATGACTTCACACGTATACGTGCAACCTTGTATGTGAGTCAAGCAGCATTTAAAAATAAAATATATTTGACACTAAATCCATTTTTAAATATTCTTCACCTTCCACGTTCGATTCCTTTCTCTTTGAGTGTCCACCTGTTTTGAATCCAGGAACTTCTACCGCGAAGAACGAGGGGGTTGAAAGTCCCGTGGAGTGCAAACGTGTTCAAATGCGCCCAAAAGGGCCATATCTGTCATAGCACATTCCAGCGTGGAGCTATGAATGAAGCGCTGTGGAGTACTTGAGCTGCGAGTGTGGAGCTCAAAGGCCGGCTGAAATGTTGTAATGTAATTATGTGGACAGTCTCTCAGATCCATTAGCTTGAACACCCCCCCGAAGCCCCCCAGCCACCCCCGTCCCCCCAGTCCAGTCCGTGGGCTACCATGTCTTTTGTAAAAGCGGGGGTGGGGGAGTGGGGTGGCTGAAGTCATCTGAAAAGACCTCCTCTGTACTCATTGTGCTCATTGTCTTTGTAAGCCTGTTATTAGCAGAAGAATCAAGTTTCGGTACTCTGCTGATGACAACTTCAGTCAACGTGTTGTCGCTGAGGGACCAGGAACTTTACAACTTCAACTGTTGAATTATTGAGATATCTATATCATAAAATGTACACTTAACGATTGCCTTACTCTTGTTCCCGTATTCATTTTGGACAACTGACTTGTCTTATCGTTAGTAGAGTAGTATCAGGAGAGTTCACGCCTAAACAAGACATTCAAAACCTAAAAAGAAGAAGAAAAACAAATATGAATGTAGCCTTTGATTGTGTCAAACCATGACACTTACACCGTGAGCTCAGTGTCTTTAACGTCCTCTGAGTATAGTCGTTGCAACTTGTTCAAAGTAAATAATAAATCTCGCCGATTTCACTTAAAAAACTATTTAGCAAGTGGACCGTGAATGCACTACTCGCATCCAAGAGTCTAGATAAAGGTGAAGATTGCATTAGCCTTGTAGTTTACAAAACACGCCTCGAACATTTATTTAGGAATCAAATTAAAGGTTCCAGTGATTTCCAAAATTCAATTTGGCGCTTTGTGTTTACCTAATCTCTGGCATTCACGCAGACACCAGTTGAAATGTCCAAATGCGTCACTGCACAACTTTAAAGGCCTTTCCCATGTATTGCAGCCTAGTGACCCATTCTAAATAACCTATATCATTGGGGAACTGCTGTTTATAAAGGAGTCCATTGGGACATCTGCTGAAAGGGTTTTTTTTTGAGTAGAAGCCTGGATGAAAAGTGCAAAGAGGAGGATAAAGGAAAAGTATAGGAGATGTCAGGACGCCTTTGGAAGGAAAACAAACTGCAGAGACCAATGTGAGTTGACTTAATCTGATTAGACTAACCTCATCAACAGTCCACTTAAAAGGGAGAAGAAAGCCTTGAATTGGGGCGAGAAGCAAGAGAAAAGGGGTCTCTCTCTTGTTCAGAAAGCCACCGAGGCTCTGTGAATGCACCACATTGTACTGGACATGCTGGTCTGCAGATGGCAAAATGACAACAAGCTGTTTGAAAAGTGAGGCAAATATAATTGATCACAGGGTATTTTTTACCCCTGCAGGTATGAAAACCACTAAGGAAGTAATGAGATTAAAGGAGAATAAATTGAAAGTCCATGGAAAAACACCATTTCTTCCCCTCTTCACATTTGTGGTGCAAACATCCACGCTTTGAAAAATTGGGCTGAATGCACCCAGCCCCTGCAAGACCATGAGAAATATTTCAGAATTCATATTCATCCATTCAGTTGCTGAATTCTTACAAAGCACCCTGCTGTCCTGGTAATTCATCAAACACAGAGTAGCCTGAGCAGGAAAAACAGCAGTTGAAATTATGGGAGTAAAAACGTTTAGTACATCTGGCCACTACCAGATTTGTGAAATCCCCAGCAACAAAGCATGTGAAATATCCCAAGTTCCCCCCGCTTGCCGTTCGCCAGCATTCGTGAGGAAAAGTTCATACACTTTTACACAGCAATGCCCTCACCTTGATCCTTCGTTTACTTGAATCATTTAATGAACCGCCAGCCTTGTGTTTTTGCAAATTCTGCAAATCCCTCTGGTCAGAGTGAGGGTTGGAAGCAGCACCTGCAGGAGTCCTTTCACTCACAAGATTAGATCTGGTGGTGCCAGGGTTCTGGCTTCACTTGTTTCAAAGACTTCACGCCGCTAACTGGCACTAACAGGACCTTTGAAGTTCCACTGTCATCCCTTATTTCCAAACAGAACATCGAAAGATCATCTCGGGACCGTCATCAAGTGCTACCACTGGTGGAAGAAGTATTTGGGTCATCTATTTAAGTAATAGTTGTCATGGTGATTGAAAAGTGGGAGTCTTAAATGCGGTGGTATGAATGTTAATCAAATTGAGTTTATGTACTTTGCATCATCCAAAAAAAAAAAAAAAACATCCAATGAAATTCTGTATGGGCAACTACGAGCACCATCTTACTTTTCTGCACTTGCATCCTGAATCGCAGCTGCAACATCCAAAACAAAGCAAAAGCCACCCAAACGGGCATAGTAACTTCTCGGCGATTTGAGGATTCGTTCTTGTAAACGCACCTACAATAGCTCTTGATTTGGGAGTATGTATAGAGGGATTGCTCGGCCAACACCGGCTAATACAGATATAATTGACTCTCCCTCTGCATTCTGCACATGGATTTGGAGAGGTGCACAGGCTCATTGTACGACAACAAATTAAGCTGGAAGCAGTCAAAGGGAGCTGCTGAGCTGCAAGCGGATCAGGACAACAGGCTACTGAACTTTGCTAAATCTGCAAACACAGCTTCTCCAGCCTTTCATCTCCACCGACATCTCCTCCTGCAGACCCCCTGACTCAGAGAGCCAAGTCAAAGGCAAAGTACTCCTGGTGTCTGGTGAATGTTGATCATCAGCAGTTTCTGTTCCTGGACATTTCTCAGGCCGGCGATGTCGGCATCAGCTTTAATGATGCGCTAATGACAGAATCACTCAAAAAGTTTCTTTTTGTGGAATGAGAAGTCTTTTCATCTTTTTTTTTTTTCTGAGTCCATATCTTTGAAATGCAGGAATGAAGAGAAGGGATTATGGATGGATGAAGCTTGAAATACTAAGGGTTGTTAGACTTGTTAGGACTTTAGATCGGGTTCAACAGGTGCTCCTCCACTTATACGGAATTATTAAATTAAAATCTCATTGACTGCAGGGAGCAGTTGTGTAATCTCTGTGGCACTCCTTGGAATTAGCTCTGCTTCATTTGGGCCGATCCAAAAGCAAATAAAACAATGTGAACCAAAGCACACACAGCTGGCCCTTGAGACTCAGGATCCTGGGTAAACAAGTGTCCAGCATGCCCCGGCAGAGCTCACCCAAAGGTGTGTGTGTGTGTGTGTGGGGGGGGGGGGGGGGGGGGGGGGGGTTGCACGAACCACACTGAGCAATGACTAATACTCAAATAGTCTGGGCTGATGCAGGCCTTCAAGTTTTATTACATTTGGCTTGTTGCAATCAACTATGAGTTGAAAGAGGATCACAGGCTTTGTCATCAGTTTGAAGATTACTGAGACATATTTGCCTCCTTGGAATCTGTAATGCTCCTATTGTTGCAGCGCGCCCACAAATCTTGTGTTGTTTCAGACTCAGTCAAAGTTCCCGGTTTAGGAGTGACCGACGTTTGTTGTGTCTGTGTTTTCAGACAGATCTGAACAACTTTAAATCCATGTTCTTGTCATAAGAAAAAAAAAAAGAAGGACAAAAAAATTAAATACCCACATTACTTTTTATATATGTCAGCGACCCATAATGGAGTATCAGACTTCACATAGCTGATTTTTCAAGAACATCAAGAACTTATAATATGAATTGTTGTACTTTTTTCTTACTGAATATGAGACTTCAACAGCTTATTTTTGCGGTGGTTTTCCACAACAGAATCGATGATTTTCACAGCAGAACAACTTCTTGTTTAAGTCTTTTCTTCACAGACATACTCTTCAGACCTTCCGTTTTAATTTCTTCCTTTTCTTCTGTTAGTTTTCTGAGGTATCATAGTGGCTTGGTGGTTGCTACGGTCACCTCTCAGAGAGAAAAGTTTAGTCCAAAAACATTGGTTGTTAGGGTGACTGGTGATCATACATTGCCTACAGGAGTGTGTATGAGTGTGTGTGCGTGCTTGCTTTTTTAATAAGTGGCCCTGAAATGGATGGGTGACCTGTCCAGGGTGTACTCCTGTGAGCGCTGGACCAGGCTCCGTGAGCGCTGGACCAGGCTCCGGTGCACCTCCGTGACCCTCATCAGGAAGAAGCTGCTACAGATTATGGATTTTCAGAGTCATTTTCAAAAATAAATATTATGTATTATCTCTCTTCTTTGCTGTTTTTATGGCCAATCAATATGCTGACATGTGAGATGCAAATTTAAATATTTTCATATTAATCAAATTGACTATAATTCTATTCTGGATTGGCTATAACTGCATTCTAGTATAAAAATACACCTGAGATGAAAATAAAAACACCCATAGTGGTTATATTCTTGTATGATAATGCTGTTCAAACAAATCATAAAAGTTTTCATCAAAGTGCTCATCAAATTCCAAGCACATTTTTACATAAATATAAAATCATTAATTAATTGTATGTGCACATATGTCCAACTGTCCATGTCAGGGCTGCAGGGAGGGTGGAAATAACCCCTGGTGTCACCAGTGGAGAGACGCCTCTCCAGTTCATCACAGGGCCTCTACGTGAATGTGCCAAAATTTGATTTTAACAATGTGTTACTTTCATATAAATGACAAAAATAAAATATTTATTTACAGAGATTAAAGCGTTCCATCTTTGCCCTTCAGTCTTTTATTATCGTCTCACTTTTTTCTTGGCTTTTCTTTTTCTTTTCCTTGGGAAATGATAGTTTCCCATTTAATTGTTACATGTCTGTGTAAATAAAGAGGAGATGAACTCAAATAAATGAAACACAGACTATGAACAATCAGATTTCAATAATGCTTGTATTTAGCAAAATGTAGAGTAAAAAGTGTTTGTTCTTCTTGAGGACATGATGTGCCACCTTGTGGTCATCCCAAGAAAGGGACAGTGTTAAACGGCCTTTCCCTCTTCCTGCAGGTGATTTTAAATTAATTTGGATCCACATGGACCTGCTACATTTATCAAAACATTTATCGATAATCCAACCAACCCCCACGGTCTTTAAACCTAAAAACTAAAATAAATAAATAAAATATTTGATTATTTGGAGCCTGTTCAGAAATATCACTGCCTTTAGGCCAAAAAAAGATCCCCATGAATCTGAATTAGAATAAGCGGTTAAAGATTATGAATGGATGGATTGGTCTTTGGACTGATTTATGACAATAGAAAAAACGAGTGTGACGCCAAAAATGATTATTTTTTTAAGTGAAACGCCGAGTGTGTGTGCTGACTTCTTTTCGTAAGTGTCCCGAGAGCCTTCCCATTAAACGGTTTGACTTTTACAGATGTGCCTCTAGATGGCGCCCTCCTCCTTCACTCACTCGTGGATCTACAGAGACCCGTTGAACGGATCATGTCCACGAAGTGTTGGAATAAAAGTCTGTGTTTTGGTGGCCTGACAGTCTCTACACCTAAAGGTCAACTTCTTCCACTTAAAACAAACAAACAAACAACCACAGATCCTGTGAGAGGCGCTGACACAACCAGCTGTTGTTACTGCACTATAAAAATGATGATGATTTGCAAAATCTCCACACTAAGGGTGGTTTCAGCTTTTACGCATAACTTCAGGAGAAGTGCGGCTTCTTATTAAACAGATTGATTCAATTCGGATCTATTCCATTCTTTTTAAACGCATTTTTCCAGATCGTTGGCCTTTATACACGTCTCGGTCTGCAAACTGCAATCTTCGGGTTTTGGCACGTGCTCGGCGCAGACCGGAGAAGACTGTGCCCTAACGGCACGCGGACTAACGCGGCCCTCCAACCCACCCTCCACCTTCTCCTCCTCGGTCCTTCTGAAGGCTCCCGCTCTGGGGATGATTGACACCGATCCGCGCACGCAGCCAATCACAGAGCGAGCTGGCACATTTGCATAAAGTGGCTCCATCCCATTGGTCATGTGCGTGCTGCTGCGGACCGCCTCGCGTGCCATTTCAGACGTCTTTTCCTTGGAGGCACCAGGGGAGTCTTAAAATAGATTAATAAGACTGCATTTATTTTCTCGCCCGAGGAGGGAGGAAATATTCCCATAAAGTCCAGTATTTAGCGTTGATGAGGACATTTGTGACACCGTCTGTTTCAGAAGTGACATGAACTCTATGCAGTCATATGACCGTGCAATTAATAGTCTGGCCTTCTTCTTTTTAAGACTCAACGCATATTTGCAAAGTTTGACCACTCACTTTTGTGTAAAAAATAAATAAAAATAACAGACTGCATTCTTTCTGTACAAAAGAACGCACGTCTATGCCATTTTTGACGAGCAATGAGGAAAGTTGGGAGCAAACATTAAACGCACATCCCCACCCCGCGCTCCGCCCCCACCCTTATCAGCTCGGAGCCCTCTGCCCGACCGCTGCCGCTCGCTCCGCTTTGTTGTTTGTCCCTGCAGGGCTGATTGAGCAGCGCGTGACTGACGGCCCGCGGGGGTGTTGTCCAATCAGCGGTCTGCCCCGCGCCCAATGGGTGAGTCCTCTCTGCCATTGGCTGAAGCGAGTGTGGGAAAGAATGCAGAGAGGGTTTCACACGAAGTGGGAGCACGCGAGCCGTCTATAAGTACCACAGCGGCGTGTGTCGGCAGCACAAGTGGAAAGTAGCTGTGCACGTCGCACCGCACGCACATCATCTCAGATGTCAGCTCAGTGATAACAAGCGGCACCACGCAAACTGCACCGTGGGACACGGCTGCTCGGAGTATCACGGCTGCAGTGACACTCAGAGATTCCTGTTTTTTTTTTCTTCTTCCTCCATTCAATTCTTTTGATTTGCTTGCGCTTCCAAAGAGGATTTACTTCTTTCCATTTTGTTTTCACCTGGTTTGATCAAAAATGCCAGCTGACACTATGGAAAAGCAGACGGCATCTCCCATCGCCGGGGCCCCAGCAAATGGATCACACACACCGGACAAACCGAAAAACGCCAGCGAGCACCGAAAAGTAAGGATTTCTATGCTCGGAGTTTAGTTTGATGCTTTATAAAAGTTTTTTTCTTCTTCTCCTCTCACTTACAGGCTGATGACATGACGAGATGTTCGTTGTAAATGTCCATATATGCGATGTGACAACAAAATGTTTATGATTTTTAATGTTTTACTAATTTCTTTTTGCAGTCGTCCAAACCCATCATGGAAAAACGCAGGAGAGCGAGGATTAACGAAAGCCTCGGGCAGCTCAAGACTCTCATCCTGGACGCGCTTAAGAAAGATGTAAGTTGAGACAAAACGTTTTTTTTCGTTGTACTCTTAACAAGTATGATGTGATATCACATCCCGGAATGCTGATTTAACGTTTTAATGTTATTTCGTTCAGAGCTCCAGACACTCCAAGCTGGAAAAAGCAGATATCCTGGAGATGACGGTGAAGCACCTGAGGAACCTGCAGCGGGTGCAGATGAGCGGTAAGCTTCTTCCTCTTCTTCTCAGTTAAACCGGTGGGGCACGGGCTATGATGAAATCAGTCTTGCCGCAGAAAAGGTCACACGGACGTCACTAATATGCTGTCTGTTTCCGCTCCCTGCCAGCAGCGCTCTCAGCAGATGCAACGGTCCTGAGCAAATACAGAGCTGGATTCAACGAGTGCATGAACGAGGTGACCCGCTTCCTGTCCACCTCGGAGGGCGTGAACACCGAGGTGAGGTCCAGGCTCCTCAACCACCTGTCCAGCTGCATGGGTCAGATCATGTCCATGAACTACCCGCAGCAGAGCCCGTCCCAGCAGGCGCACCTGGGCCAGCCCCTCCACGTGCAGCTCCCATCCACTCTTCCCATCAGCGGTGCTGCTATGAGCTCCAAACTCAGCCCCGCCGAGGCCGTCTCCCCTAAGGTCTTCAGCGGCTTCCAGCTGGTACCCGCAACCGATGGACAGTTCGCGTTTTTGATCCCCAACCCCGCATTTGGCTCCGCCACGGCGCCTGTCATCCCGCTTTACGCAAACGCAGGGGTGCCTGTCGCGGTTAACCCCAGCCCTGTCCACGGCAGCTCAGCTCCTACTGCGACGTCTCCAGTCCACGGCATGACGTCGTTCTCCGGAGGGTCCCAGGCGGTCAGCCCGGTGGGGGTCAGCACCGGCTCTGACAGCAGCGAGCCAGTTTGGAGGCCTTGGTAGCTTAAAGGACCAGAGACTCGCGTAAAACCAGTTCGCATTTCTTCTCCAGTTTTATACTTTTTAACAGACTACACAACCAAGTGTTGCGGGGGTCGACCTGTGACTTTTGCTACGGGATGGTAACTTTAACCACTTAGTACGCCCTGTAGATATCCATGTTTCGTTTTATGGAACAAGATTTGCCTTTAATGGCTCATGTGCTTTTTCTTTTTCTTTTTTCTTTTTCTTTTATTTATTGATTCCAACATTTGGATGTCATGGTAAAGGGTGCAGATAGAAGATTAACATCAAAAACTTTTGTTATGAAGTACTTTTTATGAAAAGGTTTAGTTTTGTACAGAGGTGTTATTGATTGTCATACCAAAGCTGTGTTTTATAATCTGTATTGTTTTGTGCTGAAAAGAAAATCTGAAGTTGGGTGGTAACCCGTTCTTTAATAAAAGAGATTTCTGAAATTCGTGGCTTTTCGACAGCTTTTTTTTTCTGTTTATACTTCTGTTAAGTTGTTTGTTTGTTTTTTGTCCTTGGTGCTGTGCGTAGAAGTCGTGATGGATTTGAGCAAGAGAAATCACGATCATGTTCCCGCTTTAAGGTAATGTGTGCGAAGTGGGCACCTTGTCACCAGTTTGGCGGGAGCTCCTTACATCTGGCCTTTTGGAGACCGGTCCCTTGGACAATGGGGGTGTATTTTCCTATTGCTATAAAGGTAATTAAAAGTTTGAAAGGGGTCTCATCCTGTATGCAGCGGGAGCTTTAAGAAGTCTTAAACCCTATTCATGAGCCTGGGAAATGCGCTCAGGGGTTAATGTCGCTAACAGATTGCCTCAGTGAAAGGAGAATATGGAAGGATCCTCGCTTTCTTTTGTGCATCAATTGTTCAATTCCACTCCCAGTGGGCCTTCACCTCAATAAAGGAGAGAACGAGGGAACCTAGACTTCTCTTTCAGAGAACAGCTAGAGCATCGGTACTAATGAACCTGTTGCAGGTCATGGAAAATTTGAAAGTTGACTATCGCCTACAAATCTCTGGCACCCACGCAGAACGCAGAGAAATGATGTTTGTGGGCCCACGTTTGGTGATGTGTCTTTTTCTCGTTATGGCCATGATAACGCGCATCGAATGCCTCCTCCACGTTGCTTTTTTTTTTTTAATTTTTTTTTAATCTCTCTGGGTAAACCTGTCCTCTCCGGAGCAGAGAGCAGCGTTTCGGTGTCGGGAACGGCGCTGGCCGTGTGTCAGCCCCTTGCGGTGCGCAGGCCCCTGCATTCGGGATCAGGTTTCTGCCTGGTGACCGCCGGTCAAAACCCCTGAACATTTGATATTCCACTGTTGCGCCTTGGATGCGTTTGGCTGTTAAAGGCCAAGAAAAAAAAAAGTTTTAACTTGTTACTAGTGTCAGACCTCCATCACATAGTTTTCAATATAAATAGTCTCTGTGATTTGCACAGTTCAAAATATTTAGTCTATAAGCGCAGAGACGAAACGATCCATATTGGTCTGTTCAGACATCGAATGCAGCTTCTAACTTTAGAAATTCAGCAAAAGTATTGTGAACAGAAAGAATATAACGAATGTTTGAAAGTGAAGCAATACAAACATTCCTTAAAAAAAAAAGAAAATATGTGTATATGGTGGTCAGGTTCCTGCGGATATGTGATTTGTGTTTTTCACTGATAACGCCCATGACTCCCGGTATTGATTTCACCTTACAGTTGAGGTGACTTGTTAATTCGTGTACTTGCGTTCTCCCTTTTACCCTCCGACGTGCCGGTGCCCTGCAGATGACACCGCCAGTAAATGGCATACCGAAACTCCCCTGTCTGTGATGCTTCAGCAGCTTCCTTCTGCTAAGATGCATACTGAAACACCAGTTGGCACCGTGTGTGGGTTCTGCGGTTGTTCCTCCTGCCTTCGTGTCTGAGTTAATAGTGCAGAGATGCCTTTGTGGAGCTGAGGTCGTGAGAACCGAGCGAACTAGTCTGCCTGCGGCCGGGCACAGCGCCAGTCAGTAAATCCCCGCTGTCAGGCCAGGTCGTGCAGCCGCTCTGCAGAGGTGAGGAGGCGAGCAAACACACACGTGGACGCCAAGAAGGGCGCCTGGTCCGGTGTAAACATGAGGGATCGACGGGGGCTTGGGTCCAGCGGTATATTTTCATGGCTGCACGTTGAAATAATCGCTTTGCAAATTAGGTTAAAGCTGCTGCGTCTGCTCTGCGGACGTACGGGCGAATATGAACAGAGAAATCCAATTTTGACACTGTTTGCACTATGTTAAACAGAGTAAACCCAAAGAATTTGAGACGTTTGAACGCAATGGTGCAAGGCTGTCCAACAAAAGCTGTCTTTGAGGCTGAAATAAGTGCATCCAGATACGGCTCGCGTCAATATTCAAACTTGAATTTACAGGTTAAACCTGCAGCATTTTTCAGATATGGATTATAAGCATCTATGTGGAAACGAAACAGGCGGGAATCCCCCTCTCCAGCGATGAAAGGGATTCCTACAGAGGGCTGGATCATGTCCCTCTGGGACCTGCGCAATCACGTCCCTTGGGAGAAGTCACTATTGAAGGAGGAGTCGGGGTCATCGGAGGACCCACACATTATCATTCTCATTAGCGACTGAATGGAAGAACGCGCGCACTGCACTGCCGCCAAACTTTTAGCGTCTCGTCTCCCTCCAAATCCACAACTACCATTGTTGAGTTATCCGTCGTGTATGGAGCACTTCGTGCTTTTTAAATGCAGTTTCGACTACAGGCACTTCCAGTGAGCGCTGCGCCCTTTACGCATGCAAAGCTGAAACTCCAATTCTCACCTCCGCGTCCATTTAAAATAAGGACAACTGCTTCCACATTTAGTGAGCATGGGCAGATAGATACATTTTTGACAGGAAGGTCTTTTCCTGAAAAAAAAATTTTTTTTTCCAGGAGAGACCAACAATTGTCTAACTTGTAGGTGACAATTTGCCACAAAAGTACCAGTGATATTGTCAGTGAACCAGTGCAGATGGTTCGTTCCTCCTTTGAGTTTAAAGGACTGACTTTAATATCAACGACAGGCTATATTTGATCCTTTTTTTTAAAAGGTGCTCTTGCAACTAAGACAGAAAGAAATGTTTTGCATGCTTTGGCCGCAGGTTCTGGTAAGGCAAAGGCGGGGCTGGAGAGGGCATCGGGCATTAGGAGTGTTTATAAGTGTCAGCCTGCGTCTGGAGGCGCCTCCTCGCACCTGTTTTCTCCAGAATCAGAGAGGGTGATAGGGAGAGGACATGAAGACAGATGGACACATTTAGAATAGTGGGGACATGATAAAAAAGGTGCTGAAACTCACAAAAGTACTGGCCACTTCAGCAGGTGTTTAGAAGGGTCTTATACAGCGAAGACAGACCCAGCTGCAGTGGAGATAAAGTCGATAGAAAATCACATTATTCTTGTCTTATTTCATATTTCACCCCCTGACATGTCATTAACAAACATTTATGAATTTAGCTTTAAAACAGTCTCGCCTTCATCCTCTCCTGCGTTGATAATTTTCGCTCTTGGTTTCCGTCCCATGTTCATATTTATAGTAAGGCACCACTTATCCCTGGGGCCTGGTGTGAGGTGCTAGGAGTGTGCAGATGGAGGAGGTGGGACAGAGTGGGCAGAAGCACGCGGACGTGTCAAGCCTGATCAGATATCACAGGGTTCGGGTGCCGAGTGGTCTCTGTTGATCCTCGCCGCTTGTCTGCAGCGCGTATGTCTGAGGCCAGGTTCGGCTTTTCAGCAGCTTCTTCAGTTTCATGGCATCAGGCCTGCGGTTCGCAGCCTTTTGCCACTGATGCAGATTCCGCTACAGGAAGTTAAGGGTCATTTTGACGAGGCTAAAGGTCGTAATGATCATTATCTGCAGATTCCAAGATGGCATTGGATGAGCCCTGTCTTCAAATCTGGACACATTTTATTTTACGATTTGTAACTGTGGAGCCATGTCTTCCTGCAGCTTCGTCAGCTGTTGCTCTATTTTAGTAGTTTAGCTGCGCTTAGATGCTCAACTAGTGTCGTCCTGATGTAAGACACATGAAAATGAAGCATCCTGGAGAAGTGGGGAGGTCAGTTTAGAGAGATTAACGCACCACAATTCCTAAGGATTAAACATGACGGACCTTAGGAGGAAACAAATTGATTACTTTTGGGTTTTAGAAGTTAAATTGATTTGGTTTTAAATGGCTCAAATAAAAAAATCATTTTATGACTAAGTAAACTACTCAGAACCTGGCAGATGAATATATATATATATATATATATATATATATATATATATATATATATATATATATAGGGAAAGAGAAAGCGAGAGATCAATAATAAGCATTTAAAGCATGGATTGAGTATCTTACAATCTGACGGGGATAGCTGTGATGATGAAATATCTCCCAATCATGTAAAACAGTGTTCTGTGTTGTAGTTGATGCGTTGAGTTACTTCCCATCATAATTAAAAGTAAAAATCATTTGAAGTAGATCACTCAATGTCCCCACCTAGTGTATGAATCTCCCCTGATCACGATGGCGTGAGCGTGCACGTGTGAGACTTGCTCCACTGCGACTCGTCTTATGTCTCACTACATGTTCTGGCTTGTCCCCAGTGTGACACTAAAGACAGTCATGCCCAGTGCTGTGACTCATATGTCTGCCTCTGTTGTTTATATGACTGCATTTCAGCCTCCTAATCCTGTTGTGCGTTTGTGTTTGCGTGTGTGTGTGTGTGCGTGTGGGTGTGTGTGCGTGTGGGTGTGTGTGTGTGTGTGTGCGTGTGTGTGTGTGCGTGTGTGTGTGTGTGCGTGTGTGTGTGGTGGGTTGTATAGTGTTGTTGGGTGACTTTTGTCCTATTTCATATGCAGATCATGGGAAATAAATGTGTATTGTATTTTCACAAGTGCTGAGTTTTGTGGCCAGCCATGCTACTATCTGAATCGGAAATGAGTAAATTTATTAAACCTGGAGAAAAACAAGCTTTATTAACGAAGCGCTTTCAGTGGGCGCTTTTATGACACTGTCCAGTTTTAGTCTTGCCTGGTTTGTTCTGTAATATTCTCCACCGTTATTACTGTCTTGAGTCTCTGAAAGTAATCTCCGCAGGACCTACAGAGCAGATGTGTAAACACGACGGTCCCATGTTCTGGAGACAGCGGGCCGCTCTGTGTCTGCTGCATGGATGTGTCATCACAGTGATTAAGAGAATTCAATCAGATATAGATATAGGAAAAAACATAAATGGCATTATTACGCCAAAGATCTCTTTCTTGTTTTGTGCAAATAAATAGTTTTTAGACTCTTCATCTGATGAGTTGAGTGATTTCACAGTTGAGGTAATAATTTGGACATGAACAGAGCTGAATTCCCCCGAGGTCTCAGAAAAACATTATAAAAGTAATTACATGATGTTAAAAACGGTCCTGCTCTGTATTGATCTACTGCATTTTGGGAATACAAACAGAAATACCCCTTAGTTGATTTGGGAATATTCACCCAACTCAAAAGGTGATATATTCATTATTTCCTTAATAATAAAAGTATTTCTTTAATTAGACTTTTTTTTCTTTCCTTTTTCTAACAAAATTGCAAAGTCAGCACTCTCCATTTTCCACCAGCGTGTTACTGTAAGATCAAGGAAAGCCTCAGTCCCGTCAGTCCCTGCTCTGCATGTCTGACGAGAGGATATTCTACTCCTGGATGTGTTGAAAAGCCTCCTTTCCTGATCAGCTGGCCCACTGAGCAGAGACCTGTGGTCCTCCACGGACCCTTGTTAGGTGAGGCGGTGACAGCCGCACCGTTGCGAGAGCATTATCACTTTAGCGCTGTGGGGGGAGGGGGGCATTGTCTCCTAAACCAGCAAACAGGATGTCCTGTCTGCTCCGATCTCATATGGGCTGTCCTTTGTGTGTCTGTCTGTGGATATTGGGGCAAATCCTCACTGCAGATGTGGCCAGCTCTTAACTTTCAGAAATATAAAGGCTCTTTTTGTCTTTTTCTGTGTCACCGGATCAACTTGTTTTTTTTTTTTCTTCTCTTTCTTGAGTCTAAAGTTGTCCCACTTGGAGATTTTGACGAATAAAGCCAAGCAGGCTCTAAAATGCTTGTTTTTATTTGCCTGAATGTGTCTTCACAACCCCTGTGGTATGAAATCAGAGTTATGAAATCGGCTCTTGCCCCCACCCCTACTTTTTTTTCTCCTTTTCTTCCACTCTCTCCTTTCCTCCTCTTTTCATACCATGGGAAGGTAAACACTCATCCTCTTCGCTCTTGTTTTTCTGCTGGTAACTGTTGAACAGTGTGTGCTCCACTCGTGAGTTTATTGCCTGGATTGTCATGCAAGGGGAAGGGGAGACAAGTGTCAATAAGTGGATGGGCTCACAGCAAACAAATGCACTCAAAGAATGGGCAAAGACAGCAGAGAATGCAGCTGGGTACACACACACACACACACACACACACACACACACACACACACACACACACACACACACACACACTTTAATTTATCATATGTAAAATCCTTTCTGACAAAAATAAAAATGTGTACCCAAGAAGCTCCAGAGGATCCAATTATATGTTTACAAAGTAAACCAAAACCATTATATCTCACAATGACGACATTAATCAGCCTTTGAAACAATATCTGATAACTCATACATTATTTTGTTGTTGAAGTCCGCAGAAGTACCGTAGAGGAAGTTACTCAGCAGACTACGAACAAGTGCATGTAATGTAACTTTAAACTGAGAATAAAATACATGGAAGCTTCGAAACATACATGTTCAAGCTCCATTACACACATCAGTTTCTCCCAGTCGCAGTCTTATCTCTGCTGATATAACAAACAGCTTTTTAGTGGCTCTTAACAAAAGACTGACAGAAGGTAAACAGGCCCTCAACAGCCGCTTAGTGTCTCTCTGTCTGAGGCCTCTGATGGCTCCGCGATGGATCGCCCATCAGGCACAAGCACTTCATCTCCGGCTCTCCAGAGCTGAAGAGACCGGGCCTCACCATGAATACACTCGTGATAAGATTAGCATGGGCAAACGCTCATCACTGTCGAGCACATTTTTATTAGCAGTAGCCCATTCATGAGGGACCCCCCCCCCCCCCCCCCCCCCCTCCCCCCGAATTACTGGTTTCTGCATTTTTTTTTAAAAAGTGCACCAGAGGATGTCTGGAGAAACAAGTCAAGAAGTCATTATTGCGGGCATAGTTTTGTTCTGATATGGAGTCACTCTGGAAAATGTTTGGGAAATTTCTTGGCTGCAGTTCATGTGAAAATGGATTATTTACAATTCCTGGTCTTCTAGTTTCTGACATTTTACTATTTTCTCTTTTAGCCACGAAGACAGTTTTGGTTTTACTTTTCACATGGACTCTGCCTTTGACGTTCCCTCCCTTTTTCTGTCTCTAATATATGTCATAACAAATTACCCTGGTCTCACAAAAGTGTGAAATTGTCGCGAAACAAATAACTCTATAATGCGGAGTAGACCGACGTGGTTGTTTGGCGGTAGTGAAAAGGTCGTTCATGAAATGGGGACGAGGTATAATCTGCTGAGTCATGCTCCTGGAGGGGGTGTTTACAGTTTTAAACGATGATGTTGAAATGCAGTCTGGTCTCACAGCAAAACAGCAAAAAGTCATGAAACAGAGAACTTTGTATTCCCGCAGTTTAAGTAAGTAATGTATTTCAGCTGGACATGTGGTTTGTTCATCAGCCTGTGATGCTGGAAAGGGACATTTTGATAGAATATTTTATGTCCACCAGCTAATCCATCCATCCATCCATCCATCCATCCATCCATCCATCCATCCATCCATCCATCCATCCATCCATCCATCCATCCATCCATCCATCCATCCATCCATCCATCCATCCATCCATCCATCCATCCATCCATCCATCCATCCATCCATGACCTCCCTCCTCCCACTTTTTATATTTTTACTGCTGCTACACTGAGGCTATCAAAAACTAAGAAAAATTATCTCTTCATTAAGTCATCCATGGAAGAAGTCTTTAGGTCATTCATACCAAGTCACCTCCTCCACTGGATCCTTTTAGTACAGAGGAGCAGCGTCTTTACTCTGAGTTTCTCTCAGATGATCTCCTCACACTGTTCCTGTGGACAAGCCCAACATCATCAATAGAGGTTCATTTCAGGCACTTGCATCTGTGATCTCGTTGCTTTGGCCACGACTCTTGAGCAAAGCTGAAGGTCTTGAATTGACTAATGAATCAACACGTTTTCCTTTTTGGCCTTAACTTTACCTCAACAAACCAGCACACCGTGTGTAACCCTGTGACCACCGATCCAGTCTGGGTGTGATTTGGCTCTGATACAGAGGATGGAGGGTAAATCTGAAATCCACTCTAATTTTCAAACCTGTTACAGAGTGAAGCTTGGTCAGGTTCCAGGTGAAAATAATCTGGCAACAGACAGCTTACGTGCATAAAAGGTATTTTATTTTGTATTTGAATTTCAAACCACAATTTTTTCCTCGCTCTAACAACACTCCTTTATTTCCCAGAATTAACCAGCTATTTTTAAAGTGAAAAAAAAAAATAAATAAAGCAGTTTAGTAGAGCAAAACAAGTCAAAAAGCAAAATAAAAGCATGCTTAGATTTGGGTGGTCAGCAAACACCAGCATGGGATGCGTTTGGTTTGAAGACTTACAGGTTTTTTTGTATTGTAAAGAGATCGTGTCAAATATTTCCTTACAGCAGTCTGTCCTCATCCAGAGGAGCAGGAGGTGGAGTAAAAACCTTTTGTTTGCAATGTCATTTAAAGGTCAGCAATAAAACAAACAAAAACAGAAAAAACTGCAGTCAGATAGTTTGGTAGGACTTAGCACGTAAGAAGATGTTTTATGTAATACTAACCTCAACCAACACATGATTACCGTAGACATTTGTTACCGCTCCCCATTACAACATCTGAGAGCGGTCTTGGCTTGATGTGAGTATTTAGAGCTGGTGTCTGTGCACGTGCGGAGTAAAGATGCCGGGCCACCCCCTGCCGTGCTCCTCTGTGTTGAGTGACAGCACTGGTCTGGCTGTACAATAGCTGATCTTTACTCTGTATCTGACTGTATAAACAGAGAGCGGGATGGTCCCCTCATGCAGAACTCCAGTATTGATCACTACGGGGAGATCTCACAGCCACACTCATTGTCCCCTGACTTTTTTTTGTCTCCCACCAATCAATAGCTCTTTGTGCTGATTTTTAACCATTGACAAATCACTCTGTCCTATTTCCTTTGTTGAGCTGTCAATCAAGTAAAAGGTGTTGCTGGGTTCACTCAGTACTGAGCGGCAAGAGTCCACTGCAAAAACTAATTTCTAAGAAAAAAAAAAAACAAATTTGTTTCAAGAAAATTGGAGGACTATAATTGCTAGTTTTAATAATTCTAGTAAACAATAT
Organism: Xenentodon cancila; assembly: GCA_014839995.1. Taxonomy (NCBI): domain Eukaryota; kingdom Metazoa; phylum Chordata; class Actinopteri; order Beloniformes; family Belonidae; genus Xenentodon; species Xenentodon cancila. The sequence continues at coordinate 20,695,997 of CM026204.1, read as the reverse complement.
AGTTCTCACCCTATTGGCAGAGATATTTTTTCTTAAAATAAGACATTTTGAGTAGACTTATTAATTTCTAGAGAGGCTGTTTTGGCAGTGTAGAACTGGTACAAGGCAGAGGGAATGTTATTGACAATTTAGTTCAATTTATCATTAACATTTACATTTGTAGTATAAACATAATTTAATCACTATGGATCATGCCATATATGGTATAAAATCCCCAGTATACAAGTCTTAAGTTATGTCAATTGGTTGTTTTAAATTAACTGGACAATTCTTACTTTTTGAAAATATTAATATTAAAAAAGCCCACACACTCAATTCCCCACCTATGACCCCCGTAACCCAAGAAAGTTAACTTGAAAATGCCTCGCTGGTTGGGTTCTGACAATGCAGCACCAATCATGCTGTCAGGTAATAACCGCGTTGCGTGTTAATAAACGCTAATCTGAACCCTGCTGTTCCCACGGGGGAAGGAGATGACGTGAACGAGACTTTCACAGAGATTTGATCTAAAGCGTTCACCCACTGGGTGTACCTCAAAGATTCACCAGTCATAAATTAGTCAGCCTGTTTTTCCTGGAAAACATGCACGCGGTTAATGTGTTTGTTGGCCAAATGTCTAATCTTTGGACGTCTGCGACATTTATAAACATGCATTTATTGATTAATTCGATCGATTCAATCCGATTTTGAATTTTATGTGCCATTGATGTACATATGCCGTTCAGTCCAAGAACAAGCCTGACTCCTTCATTTAACTTGATTAGCAGCAGCTTGTTGTGGCTCTTGCGCGAACGTCGCGCTGCCAGTAACCCGGCCACGCCTGCACCATGCTCTGCCAGCTGATGGACATGTGCCATGTTGGACGCCGGTCCCCACATGTATCCATCCCATGCTGCAGCCTATTCTTTCACATATGGCCAGTTGCCATGAGTCAGCAGCGGCGGTCAGAGGTTTCCACTCCTAGACACAACAGTCTGTCCGGGAAAAACAACTCTCTGATGCCTCAGTCTTCCTTTATTGTCTGGGATGATTCCGAGCTGGGAGAGGCTTATTGTTTGGATGTCTTTGTAGTGCAGGTCCATTGCTGCGGAATGTGGGGATTTCCTCCCTCGAGGGTATTTTTAGATCACTGTGTGAATTCAAGGGAGCTCTGCAAAGTGCTGTGCAGTGTGGGGTCTGAGGGTGGGGTCCGCACATTCATGCTCAAGTGTGGGAATCTGCTCATAAGATAACAAAAAGGGTGCGTGAGTAAACGTGCGTTGGGAACAGTGATGTATATTTTTCAGCGGGATTATGCTGACCCACTCAAACAAGAATGTAACATCAGACCCAGAGCTTCGCCGACTGGCCCCACAGTCTGTATTTTACTTGAGATTTCAGTATGTTCAACATCTGCTTCTGCTCTGAAACCTCAATATCTGAATGCAAAGTGTCATTTTAAATCTGATCGAGTGTGAACATTACTTGTTCGCTGAAGTGTTTAGAGGGGGCTTTCCCGGGTCACCTGGGAGGTTTCTGACCTCACACGGTAATGTTCTCCTCTGGGTCCTTCTCTTTGACAGCGCTCAATGGGGGCGTCCATGCAGGGGATGGCCTGGCGGTCGGATGGGGTGAAGTCAGGGAATAGACAGGTCATATCCAGAAGGACCTGTCACCTCTAAATCAAACCGAGTGAGATCTCCTTCCGGGTTTTTCTCTCACCCTGTCAGCTTAGCTGACATCCACTGACACTTTGGCTTGACCCGTCTTCTGCAGAGTACGCATTTGGTTGTAGGGAGCTTTTTATGAATGGGTGTATGGGCTCATATGCATTTGTGTGTGTCAGCGGTGCCATCTGTGGTTAAATCCTATATGGTACTCCCATCAGCAGATAGACATGCTGGGATAAACATCTATCCGTGTGCTAATGAAACCAATGTGACAAAGCAAATGTCCTCTTTAAACACGGGATACGTTCCATGAAAAGGTTCACGAATCTGTTAAAATGATGGCACTCAGTTGAGCCACTCGCTCACAGATCAGTTTCACATTAAAGGACACATACTGTGATTTTCTTTTTCAAAAGTTGACATGTTTTTGGGTTAAAACTAAATGTCTATGACATGCTTTTGTCAAATTACAGCAGAGACATAGACAGAAGCTACATTTTCAACCAGGACTTTACTGCTTTGGTCATAACAGGGGGTTTCATGGGATGGAGTTATAGGAAATTAGGTCCCGATGAAGATGGGAGTCTAGATATTGCAATGTTGGTTCTGGGATGTCAGAGTACCCTGCAGATCAAACCTACAGAAAGACCAACAGTGAAGTTTCTCATGAGCAAACGCTGAGGGGAATGCTGCTTGTGGCGGTTAGGTTTTCACCACTCAGGGTGAAACTGTCATATGTGCTGTCATTTGAAGCTTTCCTGCTTGCACCATGCCTGGTAAACGTGAACAGCCTGTTTCTAAGAATAGCTGTGATGTGAAGGGCGTCCATATGTCCTAACACTGATAAAAGCTCTAACTTTTTTTTTCTTTGAGACTCTTTGCCTCTTTCCAGATGGTTATGTCTGTGTTGCTCTCTCCTCTTGACACCAATACATTATGACATGTTTCAAAAGAATTTCTCCGAGTTCTTATGACACTATCAAAACTGCCTCCTACATTCTCCTTTTTTGGGGTTGTGCTTCACTAAAAAAAAAGGCCATATGTGCAAATTTCGTCTCTCTGTTATTTCAGCAAAGCCAGAATCAACACTTCCTAGACAGCAGACTTGTGGATTTTAAGAGGAGTCGGAGGTCGCATAGCATCTCCATCATGGAAGAGGAGAAGCGGAGGCAGTGGAAGAGTATACGTATGTCCATGTTCACTTGGACAACAGACTGGACTGGAGATGCAACAGTGATGCTGTTTGAAGGAAGGACCGGAGCAGATGATATTCCTATTCCAAACAGTGTTTTCAGTCAGAAAGTTTGCAGAGGACTTAAAGATCCTCTGCAGCACAGACCGTTGCTGGAGGTCCTTCCTGCCCACAGCTACAACCACTTATAATGACTCTGAAGAGACGTAAATCATGACACTGAGTGCAAGATAGAATCTCCCTTTTGGGATAAATGTCTTACTGAATTTAATTTAGTCAACTGAATGAAAATTGCTTTTAAAGATGACAGTTTTTTTTTCCGTGCAGAATTTTTTGTTGTTTTTATTTACTGTAACTTTAACCCGCCGTATCGTTTTAAATGCTCTATTGCCCTTTAACCACAAGTATGATGGTGGCGGGAGTGTTCTTCCCAGTTCATCCGGCTCAAGCGTTGTGAAAAACATTTGAGTAGCACACCAAATAACAGACAAAAACAGCGAAGTAGCAATATTTGGACAGCACTGTTTATGTTTTTAATCACACAAACCGACTGACACCTCTGAAAAGCAGATAACATGCCAACATTGACAAAATGCCCATCTGTTAAAATGACTCTATCCAAGTTAGACTTGTGTCATTTTGACGGTGAAGCATAAATATTTACAGCAGTTCTAAGAAGTGAGGTTGTTGCAGTTTTTTACTGGACAGCATTAGTATTTTTTAAGTATCTGTCAGACTAAAGGAAAGAGATGGGATTTATGGTATGTAATCCGGGAGGGTTTGTAAAAGACGATCAAAGCCAACGTGACAAGAGTTGGTTTGTAAACTGATAGCTGTTGAACTTTACAGGAGGAATTGTGTTGTGGAATTTAAGGCTACAACTAACAATCCTTCAAAATAAAAGTCCATTTGTTTACATGTTTTTTATACATAATCAAATATATATATAAAATATCACAACAGTGTAATTTGGTCAAAGGTAAAGTCCTCAACCAGAACGATCTAAATGACTCATTAACAACACGACTGCAGGGTTTATTTTCTTTTCAAGCATGCTGTGATGGACTGGTGCCCTGCTCGGGATCTACCTCACCTTTTGCCATATTGCAGCTGGCAGATGCTCCAGCACCAGCAGACCCCCATGACCCTGAATAGGACCGAAGAGGGTATGCAAAGCAGATGCAAGAATGGATGGATGTCATCAAGTAATTAATTACTCTTTTCTGTTAAGACATGGTGAAGAAGAAGCCGTCCTTAGTCATCAGGTAAATTATTCACCGGACCGTGTTGTACATCTAAACATAAATAAGGAACTAAACTGATTTAAACAAATCAAATCTATAACTGCATCTATGAGTAGAACATTTGCATAGCCTCACGTTGATTTGTATCCTTTGTGTTATAGAAACCGTCCTACTGTGCAAAGTTGGCAATTACATAATCACATATTTAAATGTTGAATAATTAGTCAACTTAAATGTCTTGTTTACGCTCACTTTTTTCTCTTTTCTGATCAAATTATGACTTTGATGGACATATATATATATATGTTAAATTTAAACTGTATTTCATTCATCTCAGACTTATAAACAACATAAGAAAGTGCACAATTTCAGAAAAATAAACATTAACTTTACAGCATGAAAATGTCTTAAAAGAGCAAATAAACTGGCCAATAAATGCTTTTTCCATCTCAGCTGAGAAGGGTTAGAAACATGAAGTTAATTATATGGATTTTTGTTTTTAAATATTTTTTACAAATTAAATAAAATCAAGTATGTTGTTAAGAGATAAATCTAGAGTTTGGCTCTAATTGTGCTGCAAACTGACATCTGCTTCATTCTACCAGCTCCTTAAGTCTATAAGTTAATGCTTTTTGCCTCCATCTCCCTTCTTTCACCTTAAACAAAAAAAAAAAAGAGGCATTTAATGTCCGTATTAATGTAGAAGCAGGTGGTAAAGAAGCCTTTGTTAATGACTTAATAATGTATTCCCCCCACTTTACATGGTGGCTTTTTCATCATTCGTTTACTTCTTGTGCATGGGCTGGGGAAACTTTATAAAAAGTTTATCTTACCATGAAATGAGTAGGCACGGATAAATGGCTAACGTGAGGTTTTGTCTGTCAATGCAGTCGACCTATTGGGGGTCCACCGACTGGGCAGGTTTGGACCATATGTCATCATTCCAAGCCTTTGTGTGGGCGTGTCTCTGTGGCAACAGCATCAGCTGCGGCCATTGTGCGGCAGGATTCAATGGCCCATATATTCATTGCGGGGCTGCCATGGGCCCCGCAACAGAAACAAATTGATACATACAAGCCCCAGCCCCATTTAGCTTGCATGACACATTTCAAACGGACAAAAAAAAAGGACATTTTACTCTGTGAAAAATCTTGAGAAAAGGTTGGTCGCCATAGCGACCGGGCAGTAAAAGCAGCCATGGGCCATTAAACTCCAATCAGATGTAAATTTGAGCTGCTCCCAAACCTACTGGGAGAAAGCCACCTTCACATGGCAGACACAATTTAAACAGTTTGTTTGCCAATTCACATGTCATCTTAATGAGTTTTTATTCGTTTGCCCTTTGTTTAAATGAAGAGAATTACAAACCACCACTGATTTATAATATGGGCCACTCCAGTTGTCTCCACGTCGCCTATTCATCAGTCACTCAGAGTCAGGTGGTTAAATGATAGAAGGGATGTTTAAAAACGTGTTAAATTGGAGCCAGGATGAAAATATCTGTGATGACTTTACAAAAGCAAAACCATCCAACAGTCTTATTGTTTAGGCTGTCCTTGAATTTGGATACTTGAATTTGTATTGAAGCTATGCAGTAAATACCAATCACTTTTTATCAATGTTTCTCTTTCTGGACCCCAGATGAGCTATCAGACGATTGAAAAAGCAAAGTTCATATTCACAGTAATCTAATTTTCTGTTCGAGAACCAATGTTCTCTAGTATTTCTTGCTGGAAATCATGACTGTTTCACTGCTGTCAACAGCACATAAGTGAGGGCTTTGTGTAAGTGTATATTTCTTTTCATTATTACCAATAAAAATGTCCTGCAACGCAGGAAACAAGTTTTAATGGAAAACATGGAACCACTGGGTGACACCATCTCCAGGACAGGAAGTAATGTGCCATGTGATTGGGCAAAGAAAATATTTTGCTTTTACTCAGTGGCTGCAGATTCGTCTGAGCTTGTCATGCCACACGGCTCTGTTCAATGCCATGCGAAGCGTCTGATGTTATTGTAATAATGGGGATTATTATGTTTAACGCTGCCTGGCTACTGTAAGAGTACAGGCCAACAAAGGGAGGGAAATAACCGGAGGATATGTCTCTGGAATAAATGTTGCTACTCCCTGCAGCAAAGCCTGTCAACAACATTTTATTATTGTATTAGTAATCACTGGAGGGCCGAATTCCTGAGTATTGTAAATGCTGTCATACACATAGGGTAACAAGTGCAAGTAAGTATAGATCAATAGTGGTTAAGCCTTTAAGCTGCATGCATCTGAAACATGTCACAGTTTAGAACTAACTTTACTTCTACAGCACACTAAACGTTTGGACCGCCGTATCATCGGAGAATATGTGAAAGGGCAGGATGAAACAGAAAAATCATTACTGCTTCAGATTTATGAGAAATGAGAGTGTGGTCTTGTTATTGTGCCTTTTTCCAGGAAGCTGCAGCTGGTTTTGTTTTCTCTCTTCCTTCAAACAGTAAAAGTGCTCTATTATGACAACGTTGGACAGGGAGAGCACAGCGTGAGCTTCCACTGGCTCTGGACCAAGCTGACCTGGGGCCTGACATTACCAGTATAGCGGCGGCCTCCCCGCCGCTGGCTCATTGTTGCACGGCGCTGCTAACGATGCCCTGTCTGTCTGCTCTGGTGTCTTCCACGCAGGGCAGGGGGATTGCTATTTTGATTAAGTAAAGGACACAATGACAAAAATTCTTTATTTTCATGTGTAACTGTATTTTTTGTTTATTTCTTGCATGCTAACAGAACTTTTTATACTTATGCGGTAATTTTCAAAATATCCCAGAAAATAGGTGTGGCAGCTTTATCCCAAGTTTCTTCTTAAAATTGTTAAAGGTGACCAGCAACTGGATGTTTTATCTGCGTTCCAGGCGTGAGCAAAACCTTCCGTCCACTTGTAGAGGGGATGCCAAGAGAAGTTGGGCCTTTGTTGTGCTCATCCATTGGCATTCATGTTGTTTTCTGTTATCAAGTTGTCTGCACATGAAATAAAAGATGAATGCACATTTTAAAACTTTTAAAATAGGTTTAGAATTTCAGAAGGTTATTTTTTAGATGATTTATTACTAAACAAACTAATGGTGCCACCTTAACGTATCACTTCCAAAGAGTAGAGCTGCTGCACCTCGCATCGAGAGGAGCCAGATGAGGTGGGTCGGCATCTGGTGAGGATGCCTCCTTGATGCCTTCCTGGTGAGGTCTTCCGGGCATGTCCCACTGGAAGAAGACCCTGGGGAAGACTCAGGACACAAAGGAGGGACTATGTCTCCTGGCTGGTGTAGGAACGCCTTGGGTTCCCCACAGGTGAGGTGGATGAAGTGGCAAGGGACGGAGAAGTCAAGCTTCCCTGCTTAAGCTGCTGTCTCCGTGACTGGACCTCAGATGAAGCAGCAGAAGAAGATGGATGGATGGGTGCCTCATCAGACACTCAAGAGTTAGATTTCACACAAATCATCATGTCATAGTCGCCGCTCTGCAGATGTGGACTTTCCGTTTTATGCATCTCTGCGTGAAGCTTAATGTAAATGTAATTCTTTAAAATTTTTGTGCACCAAAAATACTATATCATTGTGCTTTACGCAGTGGAATGTACCGCAGCTTTCATATTCATGAGAGGAAAAAGGTCTAAAAGTTGACTAGAGGAAACTTTGTTTAAAAAGAATCCTAACCACAAATCACTGAATTTCTGAAATGTTCACTTGCATGTGATCAGAATTGTTTAATGACTTTAGTATTTGCTGAAATAGGTTAAGTAGTTTGTGGTGGAATTTTTACTTTACAAATAAATGACATCTAATCTTATCCATTTTATTTGACACTGATTTCACTTTTTTCCCCCCAACAATCAACAAAAGAAATAGTTTTTTTGCGTGATCTTCCAAGTTAAATTCACGTGAATGTCAGGGGACAGGTTTTCCCAGCAGAACACTGAAGTGTATCAAGATGAGCAGTTTACTCGCATTACCTCTCACTAGTCGTGATGGTATGACTGATCTGTGCATACTCAAGCTGCAGGCAAAAGTTCAAGCTGGGGTCACTTTTGACTCACATACTTGGACAGATGAGGATATTTACATTGCACAAACCCACGGGGACCCTTGCACAAACTCAGAGGGCATGAATTAGCCTTTTTTCAGTAATACTGTAAGTCAACCCACCCTAAACTACCAACATGTCAGCGTACAACTTCCTGTTCTTGGCCGCAGTAGCAGTTTCTGCTCCATCACATGTTATATCTGTGTGACTGTAAGTATGTCAGAGTCCCTAAAGGTCCATAAGATGTAAATATAACCCTCAGAGTGTTAAAAATAGTTTATTTACGCTGCAAATTTGCATCATATTTTTCTTAAGATGCAACTCCTCTGCATGGAATCTTTAAATAGATTTCAAGGGCATACTTTTATATTACAACAACTGATTTATAAGGATTCTTGCTCACAGAGACTGTTTTAAACTAATCAATGTTATCTATGTCATAGCCTGAAAAGATTTTTACCTGAAAAAAAAAAAAAAAAAAAAACAGTAAAAGGAAGTTTATGGTCAAATTGTATAAAAACAAAATTATTTACTTTGGGACTGCTCAAGATATTTTTTTTCTTGTTTCTGTGATCAGAATAAAAGAGCCCACGAGGCTGTGAGAGAGGTAAAGAAAAATGTTGAAAAGGAGGCAGGATGGTGTACTGTCTGGCTGCCTGGTGTCCACACACAGCTCCATCTTGTCCACTGGTGGCTGTGGAGGATTCATTGGGCTGCACAATCCCTCCCCCTGCACGTGAGTGACAGGTCCCTGCAGCCGGCATCATACCCCTCTCTAAAGCAACACAGATCATCCCACTCCTCTTTCGCCCCATCTGGCTGCCTGAATCTAACAAGAGCTGTCCTTCAGTTATATGAGTGCAAAGAAAGAGGAGGAGAGATGGGGAAAAAAGTTAAGGTCTGGAATACCCCATCAGATTCTTCGTGGTCCATGGGCTCTAATTATTCAGCGCTTATCTTTTCAGCTTGGCTGATCCCTAAATGAATAAAGTGCGGGCCGTATTACTGCCGGCCGGGTGCATCTCTAAAGATGCTGAAGTAGGATCAGGGATGTGGGTTATAGTGTCAATCTGGCCCTGACCCCGAGGGTTAGGGAGGTGACATTATGTAGTCACAGTCTCTTGGCATCCCCTTGTAGCACGTCCATTTAGAACCCATCTCCATAAAAGGAAAAGGGCAATCGCATTAGAAGAGGCTTATTTCCATTTTAAAGCAAAAATATAAAGAAAGTAAGAAATCTCTAATCGCAAAATGAGTAACTCTTGACTTTAAAATCAGCCGTTAAGGCAATGGATAGAAAAAGTCAGAGGGTTAAGCTGGAATGGTAAATGCAGTCACTGGTGTCAAAAGTTGCATCAAATCATTTCAATATAAGTCTACAAGAATCACAACGGATAAAAGATAGACATTATTTTAACATAAAAACACATTATAAGTTGGGATACCTGCAAAATGGACAAGCTCACTTAGGGTTTTGTTAAAATAAATAGTGCCCAGAATGAAGTAATTTAGCAAATCTTCATTGTGCAGAGATTTGTCCAGTATGTTTATACCACTTATATACTCCTATTGATATATTAATTTATGGCTGAGTGCAAAGCTATTTTCCTGTTACTGAATACTGTTTCACCAGTAGCTTGGTAAGTGTTCCCATAGCTCTACACACAATAAAATCAAAGGTTTCACAGTTTGTTGGGGGTTGGTGCTTTGCCACACCTCTATGTTAAATGAACTGACACTCCTTCACTTGGCACTGAGCTGGGGCATGATGGGAGACTGGTGGTCTTCTGTTTTGCCACAGATCTTCAATCCCAGAGAGGCTCCAACTCTTAGATCTGCCGACAAGTGTTGCTGATCCCTCTCCTTTCTTCTACCTTCCTAGAGATGGCTGTGAGATTCTCATGCCACCACACAATGCCTAAACAAGCGGGTATGTCTAATTCAATTAAGCCCACAAGGCTGTGCCAAGTGGGCTCTGGGCCTGTTTGACAGGGATAATGAGCAGGGAGAGTGGAGAGGGAGGGGTCGAGGGGTTGTATGGGGCTGAAAATGAAGTCTTGGGCTCATTCAGATGTTCACATCGCATTCCTTTTATATTCTACTCTCTATTTTAATGTTTCCAAATGACCTAGCTCATTTGATAAAAGGAATATGTTACATACCAGCATTACTGTGGAAATGACCCAACCTCTGAGGGACACTCAGAGGATGGGTCATTCCCAGTGGGAAGACCTTCAAATATCCTAGATTCAGCACTTGGAAATGTTTCAAAATCTGTTTTCATTCCTCATTGCTCAGGACAGTATATCACAATAAAGTTGGGAGAAATAAACCCAAGTATCTGACTCATCAAATGACTCAATAAATGGTGTGAATACCTGGACCGAGATGCTGACTCTTTGATCTCTAAAGCCCTTTAATCTTTAAACAAACTCTCTAATTTATTAAGCCATAGATTTCACATTTGTTGGTAAAATTAGTGCGCAATTATGGGCTTTAAGATCAAGCACTAAGAAAATCTTTCCATATGCAATGATTGTGATTTGCTGTAATGTGATCCAGAGTGACTTGGTAACATCGTACACAGAGTCGGACAACTGACAGTCACTCTTTTCCCAACTGAGAATCCTTGTCAGTACCTTTTTTCTTTTCAAGGGAGCTAACAATAGCAGTTGTTACAGCTGTCTATATACCACCTGATGCTGATGTTAATTTATCATTGGCTCATCATCAATAAACAGCACAGTGCTGATCCCAACTGTGTTCAAATTCTAGCTGTAATCAGAAATGACTAAGCACTAAGACTGTTGCAACATGGCCTAAAGAAGGTTTGACACAACTACAGAACTGTGTATCAAGAACAAGTGTGACAGGGCTTCCAGTTCAGGGACTGAGCTCAATACAGTATTGGCAGAGGTAATCTGTAGAGGGGGATTAAGGCTGCCAAACTGAACTTTAAAGATAAAAACCAAGAAGACAATAACCCAAGAAGGGAACAAAATAACAACAGCAAATGATGGGGTCTTGCTAGAGGAGGAGTTCAACAATTTGAGAAAAAAAAGGCATCACAGGGTTACAGTGGGGTTCAGAGAGGGGAACCCCTGAAAGGCTATTGGTCCTGATGGAGCACCTGGGATCATACTCAGGACATGTTATAATGAACTCGACTGTCTTCACCAAAATCTTTTATTTTTTTCTTCCACAGGTTAGACTGTTGCAAAGTGCTTTGAGAGACTAGTGGTCATAAAAGCCAGTCTCTCGCCTTGCTTGGATCCTTCCCAGTTTGTGTACAATATCAACAGGTCCACAGACAATGCCATCTCCATCACTCACACTTCTGCACTGAATCAGTTGAGGTACAGAGGCCAGGATGCCAGGATGCTCTTTGTGGACTACAACCCTCCCTTTCAACACTGTCATTCTGGATTTTCTTATGGAAAACATCTGGCCCTGGGCCTCCCCTTACTCACATGAAGATGTTTAAAAGACTTTCTGACAAACCATCTGCAGGATCAGCTCCCACTTCTCGTTCACCAGCACACTCAGCACTGGCACACCACAGGGCTATGTACTTAGGCCTCTTCTCTACTCACTGTATACCTTTAACTGTTTACCATATGCTGATGACACCACTGTTGTGGAACTTATCTCAGGTGAAGATGAGTCCACCTACAGGTAGGAGGTGCAAAAATTCTCAGAGAATTGCTCTGTAAACAACCGAAAACTGAACACAACTAAAACTAAAATCCATGAGCCAGTAGACCCTGAACCTCTATCCAACCGTGCCTGCAATGGGTTTTCCTCTTTTCCTCTTCCGACAGTTGATCAGTGCCCCTATGCTCGATGCAGAATATGGGTTGCCTCTGTGTCCACTGAGAGAAAACATGACACAATTTTGTCCATTCACTCATAAGAACTTAGACATCATGCATCACCTAAATTCCACCACTTCCTGCTTTCATGCTCTGCCAATATGTTTCTTTTTAAAGGTGTTGCACATTGTATGGCGTCAGATCTACTAGACATTGTAAATACGTCTCTGCTTTCAGGTATCTTTCCTTAGTGCCTAAAAACAGCCATCATTAAGCCCCTTTTAAAAAAGAATAGTCTAGAAAGGTCACTTGTGAACAGCAATTGACCCATATCAAACCTACCCTTTCTTAGTAAAATCATAGAAAAAACAGTTTTTTTCAACAGCTGTATGACAGTAGGCGATTGTTTTGAAGTCTTCCAGTCAAGTTTCCGGCCACATCACAGCACTGAAACAGCTCTAGTAAAGGTACTTAATGACATCCGTTACAATACGGATAGTGGCAACATTTCAGTCTCGGTCTTAATGGATCTCAGTGCTGCGTTCAACACAGTTGACCATAACATTTTGATCGATCGGTTGAAGTAGGAGGGACTATCTGGCACAGGCCTTGCCTGGTTGGAGTCCTATCCAAAAGACAAGGACTATTTTGTGTCTTTAGATAACTACAAACCGGAGCTAACAAAAGTAACATGTGGAGTTCCTCAAGGTTTGAGTCGTGGGCTTCTGTTGTTTAACATCTATATGCTCCTACTTGTTCAAATTATTAAAAAGAACAAAATGTGTTGCCATTACTACAAAAATGACACACAAATCTACAGAACCATCTCACCAAGAGACTATTATCCAATTCAAACATCAATCAAATACACTGATCAAATGAAAGAGTGGATGTGCCAGAAGTTTCTTCAGTTAAATGAAGACAAAACAGAAATGATAGTGTTTGGAGCGAAGGAAAAAAGATTAAAAGTCAAGACTATACTACTGTAACGGTGTTCTCGTGAGTCTCTCTGAAAAATCCACCAAACAGCTGCAGTTAGTTCAGAAGGCTGCTGGCCGAGTCCTCACTAAGAGCAGCAGAGTGGACCATACAACTCCAGTTCTTAAATCTTGACACTGGCTTCCTGTCTGTCACAAAATAGATTTTGGTTTGGCTGCTGTTGGTTTATAAATCTCTGTGGGAGGACTAGAATTGAGAAACACTGACCTAAGCCATCATCAAGAAGGCCCAGTGGTGCCTCCACCTACCGAGGGTACTCAGGAAGAATCGTCTGAGTGAAATTCTGCTGGTTGCCTTCTACAAAGCCACCATTGACCACATTTTAAGTGAATTACACTTTGGAAGAGACAAGATGTTCCAGAGAATCACAAAAATGACAGAAACAACAATCGGTTGCCCTCTTCTTTCAGTCGCAGATATTACAAACAGCCACATTCTCTCCAGAACCAAAACAACATTATGACCACTTTCACTTATGTCACCATCGTTTTGAACTGCGGCCTTCTGGTAGAAAATACCAATCCATTAAATCCATTTAGAGCTTCTTTCCAAACGCAGTAATCTCGCTCAATGAAGAAAGACAGCTTTAAAACAGTTTCTATACACTTTAACATGTCCTTTTTATCAAACATATTTTTTCATAGTTAATCCATCATATGAGAACTGGGTTTATGTTTGTTTTTTTTGTATGCATGTCTATTTATATATTGAAAACAGCAGAGTAGAACTCCTATGTATTATTTTACCACCTAGAATGTACAAAGACAATAAAGACTTTCTGATTCTAATTGAGTGGTCTTAAGCATATTTATTTGAAGATGTACTGCTTGAAAAGGGTGGATTGTTCAGACTGGATTGGGACTAAATCGCTCCCTCAAGTAGAGGAATTTAAATATCTCCTGGTTTTGTTTATACATAGAGGCATAACAGAGCAGGTTGGAGTCAGAGTAGGATTACTGCTCCTACAGCAAAAGTAGCCAGGTGAGGTGCTGAAACCTGCCCAGGAAGCCTGCTGGAGACCTTCCAGCTTTGGATATGTCCCACTCAGAGGAGGCCCAGGACTCAATGTTGAGATTACATCTTTTGGTTGGATTTGGAATCCTGCTTGGGATAGTCGAGTGGAGCAATCTTTTCAGATCTTTAAACGAGTCTTTGTGCATTTGTTAAGGTATAGTGTTTTATCCTTCCTTGGTGGATATGTGTGCCGTTTGCCACAGTTGCATATTCACAAACGGCAAGAGGAATTTTAACTATAAAGCATCAGCAGAAAGCGTTGTTCATTTGAGATTGTTTTGTGTCTGTGTCACTAAAAGGCTTAATGACATTCACTTATCAAGTGTCAGAGAAGAAAGATACTAAATGGCATAGCAGTCATGGTTGACAAGAAGTCAGACGCTGCTTAAGAAAACCTGCTTTTCTACATTTTCAACACTTTTAACTTCAGCTGGGAACTATCTCAGACCTGAGTGGCCTTTATCTTCACTGAAGTCTTTCAGGACTCCCGCTGGTCCTCTGAGACCCTTGTCCCGGGCCACCACAAAAAACCCCCTCAAACATTTGACTTTCTCACAGAAACAGCTTGCTAAATGGTATTTCTGTAATGGACTCCTGCTAGGGTTCATATGGGTTGTATAGCCACGTTGCACAAAGTTGAGTCAACATGATTAACATGAGAATGCTCCACAAGAAAGGCCCAAAAAGGGTGTTTTTTTTATTTTTTGAATAAAAATCTGAAACTATAGAATTCTTTGTTTTCCCATGGCAAAAAAGATGAAAATCAAAGACATCGATGGTCATTTTTTTCTATTGGAAACGTGCTGCCGAATGAATGTCTTATTTACATGCCAAAGGGACGGGCCATAGCTCTAAAAGGATGGGAAAGCAGGGGCCTCTATTATGGTGGAGCTGGTCGGAGAGGCTGCGGCTACTCCGGCAGCCTCCCTGCCAGGGAGCGGTTAACAAGGCCTTGGCTGAATTAAAGAATGGCAATGAGTTTTTAATTGGTGACACATTATATTTATCAAGCTGACAGAGGAGTGACTGCGCTGTAGCCTTTCTTGTTTTGTCCTTGTGTGCACATTACTTCCCCTAAGGTGCCCCTGTATGATACCCCCTGTCTACTGGGGTCCTTCACGTGTGAAGAAAGAAGAAAAACATAATAATTGAGCATCAAGCTGAATGATAACACTGAATTATTCATTAGGATGCCTTAAAGTGCTGGATAGATCAACCCCCCCTTCTCTTCTTCTTCCTCTTTTTTTTCAACAAAAGCTTCGCTTTGTCCTTCCATCCAATCACACAAGTTTAAGGTTTAGCATAAAGACAAATCCTTTTCTGTCCATTTTGTCAGAAGTTCTGCTGCAGGGCCGGAAAGCTTATTAACAAGTGTTTAATATTTGGATGGGAGTGTTTGGCCACGTCTTCTTTATACATGGTATTTATGTGTGGACTTCTTATTTACATAGAGCTGCATGGGAATTTAACACTTAATGATTGAACTGTGAGTGAGTAAGTAAAAGTATTTATAAAGCACCTTTCAAGATAAAAATCACAAAGTGTTTCACAATAAAACATGCCGGAAAAAGCATAAAATATGTAAACTAATTAATACTAACCTAAAGTTTGAAAATATGCATTTTTAGCTGTTTTCAAAAGAGACCACAGCATCTACAAATCTCCGGCTGAGAGGAAGGGAGGGGTGGCATGTGAAACTTGGTAGATTTTGGTAATAGCCGTGCAGCAGTGTTCTGGGCAACCTGAAGACGTTCCAGTGATTTTGTTTTACTTAAACATGTAAAAATCGAGTTACAATATTTGAGAAAATGAAAGCATGAATGATCATCTCCATCTCAGATAATGACATAGTTGGACTCAGATTGGCAAAATTTCTTAAATGATAAAAACAAGAATCGACAAGTGATTTAATGTGAGAATCTAAAGACAAAACAAGGTCAAGAGTTACGCCAAGGTTCCTCACTAAGGACATAATAAATGAGTGAGGACTTTGCTGTCTTAGGAAGAAATCTGTATCTCTAAGCAAGATCTGTACCTCAAAAACATCCTGAGGTTTAAAAGAAGGCTGAATATCATAATCATAGCACTGATAACAAATGTCTTTAAAAAAGTCTAAAATATGCTGCAAATGGAGCAGATATGAAATGAATAATAAAGGCCCCAAAACAAACTCTTTTGGCACACCAAAGGTGAGTGATGAAGAAGAGGACTTAGATTTAGCTGCAGCCACTGAAAATAATCTTCCTGAGAGGTAAGAGGAAAACCATTTTAAAGCAGAACCTGATACCCCAACCCAGCGTCAGGACACGATGGCGGTGTGAAAAGCTGAGGTCAACTCGAATAACAACAGTACTGTGTTGCTGATGTGTATATATATATATATATATATATATATATATATATATAGTTTTGATGAGAGCAAGACTGAAAAAGTTTGTCCAGGAGTAGTAAAAATCGTCAAGGTGACCTCACTGAACATTTAAAGTGGACAAGCTCGACTGCAGAAAAAGATCTGAAAATATTAAATAAAGCAAAACTTTGTTTTGCAATGATTGTTTGATTCCTGAAATGTCTTACTGAACTCCATTTCATTGTATGAAAAACAGGTTAAATTGCCAGAAACTTAACATTCAGTGTGCCTTGTCCATTGTTTAATTTTAAACACTGCACGTTTTGCACAACAGCAGGTCCAGAACAGTTTTAGGAGACATCTTTTGTTGTAATCGGGGCGTTACTACTGTGAGGGGGTCGAGGGGGTGGGGGGGGCGTTGCAGACTAGAGATCTTAGCAGTGCGCTCCAAATTGGTAGTGAAAGGGTTGCTGGGGCGAAGGAGGCCTAATGAAATATTTAAGATTTAGGCTAAAAAGGAACTCTGAAAAACTTTGCAACAAAGGGGTCGGCTGAGGGCCTCCTTTGTCCAAGGGCCTGGCGGAAGCAGGGGCCAAGCTGCTACAGATGTGAGGAGAGCCCATATTGAGCAGGGATGTGTAGGCTCTGCTCACAGCTGTGCCGCCGCACTCTCGCCCCAGCCACCAGCCCCCTGCCTTTGTGGGCCTTTGTGAGGGCCACAGAGTGGCGATTTTACACCGAGCTGATTGCACAGCAACGGCTTTGTTTCGCCAACATGACGGCCCTGCCCATTCCTGACGGTCAGCGTGCACTCCCTCGACATCACAGAACCGCACATTCATCCCAATCCCATCAGCTCA
This sequence comes from Xenentodon cancila, assembly GCA_014839995.1. NCBI lineage: Eukaryota > Metazoa > Chordata > Actinopteri > Beloniformes > Belonidae > Xenentodon > Xenentodon cancila. Next base: position 20,678,811 of record CM026204.1, on the reverse strand, counting down.
CACGGCCTCATAGCTTTTAATTATGTCAGGATGACAAGGTGTTGAATCCCTATTCTCCTGGCTGATATGAACGTTGGTGGTTAGTTTGTGGGTGGGGTGGAGGTGGGGGGCAGGGGGATCTCTCATCCAGGATCTGCCTATTTAGCGCTTAACTGCATTTGATTAATGGAGGACCCGTTCTGTGTAACATATGCCATTTTCAGTGCCCAATGGGGAGCAAGCTTGTTGAGTTTTTTGAGTAATGATGTCACAGGGTCACAGTGAGCAGTTCAGACACAGAATGAGTGAAATGAAGGAAGAAATCGAGCGTTTCCATTTGTAAAAATAAATCAGTTTTACCTCTGGTGTAAAGTGAATGTGTTTAAGTCACTGGTTATTAGTCATTGGTATGTAGTTGAAGAGATGAATGAGCATTATATCACTGAAAAAACATTTGTTCCATCACTTTTTCCCCCTTTTTCAAGGTAACAAAACAATAGTGTAACTTTTAGCATCTCTCCAAGAATAAATGATGTAATTGATTCCTTACTTATAATAGATTATATTCAAATCAACTCCAAGTGGTCTTTTATAATTGAAAAAATAAACATTTAAAAATGATTTGATCTGTTACAGTAAACTGAGACCTTCCTGAGTGGTCGATTCCCTTTAAATCCTCCGGTGTCAGTCAAAGTTAAAAGGCGAGTTCAGGCCTGAGCTGGAAGAGGCGCAGCAGCTTTACACCAACATTAACACACGACTCAGTGCATCTAGACTCAGAAAGACTTCTTAAAGTGACTACCATGAAGGACTATGTAACCTTGCCCTGGAGAAAGACTTGGTCAGGGACTCAGATTAATGATGGTGTATCTTTAACATTTACATCAGCAAGGCTTTAATTGTATTTGAAGGGGTATATTGAAATTGATGAAAATGCTAAAATACACAAGAGAAATGTGATCAATTGTTGATTTTAACTTTATATGACTCAATGGAAGGTTTTTGGAAAAGTTGTATAAACCTCTGAAACTATCTGTTTATTAATAACCATCATTTTTTTTTATTTTCCTTTTCTACTTTGCCCTTACTTGTGATCGTTTAGGTTTAGGTACTTCAAAATAAAAGCAACACAACTAGGATTAGGACTTCCGATTATACCGAGCTATTCATTACATCCTACAAGCTCTCTGACAGCCTATCACATTGCCTTTTATGAAGAAGTTTATATATAAATTTAACCCTTTATATGCCACTTAGTGAACTACTTTTGTACATTTCAGTTGACACGTCTAACACCTAGTGGGCCATTGAATAATCTCCCTGTGTTTTTACTTTTGTAACTTTTTCATTGCATGTATGACTATAGAAGTTACCAAATATGGTAAGTGTCACAGTAAAAGCCTAATAAAAGAGACAAAAATTTCATTAAAACAATGCTACTCATCATTCAGGTGCATTTGTACAAAATGGGATACTCCAAAGCTTGAACCAACTTAAAAAAAAAAAGTTAAACATGCGAGGCTGGGAATGGAGTATAAGTCACAAGGGAGTAGAGACAAATAACATCCAGTCGCAGTCCGCAGACAAACAGCAATAAAAATAAAAAAAACAGTCTGTGCAGTGTCACTAATCTGGTGTGAAGTTTTGTCCATGCCATGAGCAGCCTGCAGTTCCCTGACACTCTCATCATTCATGTAACTTATGCACTTATGTATGAAGTAAAATAGGGTCAATAAAGCACAGGAATATTTAGGTGGTTCCGCTTGATTGATATTTTGCCACCATACAAACCAACGTAGTATCTGCAGCTTTTCAGCCAAATCCACTACAGTAATTTCCTCATCATCAGTGGGTCACATATTTATAAAAGTTTAACACTGCAGCAGCAAAAAGACATCAACCTCAAGGCTTCAAAGCAGTAGTTCAAAAACCAGTGTTTGACATCATATTGGATATATCTGTCTTTTATATAAACGGGAGTTTATTTTTTCAGAGATTGTGGAGTTTGGCCAGAGCATGTGAACAGTATCGTTTCCTGAAAGTTAAACAGAAACACAGAAGGTGGTGGGAGTCTTTAACGCGTGAATAAAATGTGTATTCCTGATTAAATTTACAAATTGAAAGTGAATTAGCTTCATTTTACTTTTAAATTGTCCCCTTTTAAATTTAAATGTGCTGTTTTTAGAAATTCCTTTCTATTCAGAGCTATTAAGGATTATTTTTTGATATTTCTGATTTTACTAATCTAAATTTTTTATGCCCACTTTGTGCTGTCCAGGGTCCCGGGGGGGCTGGAGTTTATATTCTTATCTGCTATTAGGTGACAGATGGGGTACATCCTCTGCAAATCTTAAATTGAATTTTAATTGATTAATTTATTTAAAGATAAATTAATTTATTATTTTAAAATATATAATGTTTTATTTATACTTATTTTTTTATTATTTCATTAAGATTTCAGTTTTTTATTTCTTTATTTTCAAGTGGTTGGGGTGGAGAGATTATTTCATTTGTAACTTAATAAAGTTCTAATTTGTTATTCAGGAAGCTTTTTTCCAGGAAAATGTTTTTAGCTTGGTGCCAGCAGAGGAATGTAGAGAGGACAGCTATGACATCACTGACGCTGGAAACTGTCAACCTTAATAATCCTCCGACATTGTTTCTGTTCATATCTGCCCTGCCACACTAGACTCACTTAACAAGTATAGTTAATAGCCGCCTTATAGGTCTGAGGCTGGTTGAGCCAGTCAGGCTGCACAGGGACCTTGACAAAAACCAGATGCGAGGCTAACTAACCTGTTAGTCTACTTATTGTTTAAGTAGGGGGGTTGCTCACTGCACTTTCCCCAGTTTGTCTCTCTGTTCTTCACAAAGACCTGTCACGTTTAATGGCCCGTTGGATGAGTGGGCTGCTGTAGCTGTCTCCTAAAGAAAACCCATCGAAGAAAGGCTCATGGTCAGCTAATGAAGCTTAATATTCTTTTAAAAGATTTGGGGACAATTAAGAGAGTGTTTCCCATGGTTTCTTCCCCCAGTGGTTCATGGCTGCTGGTGCAGCATCTCCTCTGTTTGATGGACTCTGAATGCATCTTATTGATGGGGGTCAAAGCTTAGAGGCAGCGGTGCAAGGGGAGGACACTGAAAAGAGGGTCCCACACATCGGCCTCAATGCAGCTCAGACACACACAAATAACCACTAACAGCTCTTCCACTTATCTGTCTGTGAATCGTATTCACCGGAGCTGAATGACTGACTGAGCACTGCATGTTTTCCACGGCGCGCATTCTTCTTCTTCTTCTTTTTCTTTCTCACGCATTCTTCCAGCCATGTGAAACGAGTTGGTGAAAACTGCCTTGGTATATTTACATTTACTTACAGCCACCAGTCTCCACTAGAAGGCTCCATAAATGAGCCACTCAGCACAAAGATGCCATGCTGTTTCTTCACCTGTTTTTTGCCTGCACATGTTCTGCTGGCCTTCTTGCTGTGGAGCAGGGCGCTGGCATGTACTCACTGTGCTGCTGCCACAAGTGAGAACCGCACGGGTCGTGATCTTGACAGCAGATGCATGAAACAGGGACGCATTTAACCATATAGCTTGCACAGAAACCACATATTTCTCTCTGTGAAAGAGAAACTAAAGAGCCGATGAGAACAAGAACAGCGCACGAGTGACCTTTGCATGTTGGGATGAATGTTAATATGTCAATTTTCTCATCATGACCGCTGCAGTAAAGTTGTTGCGTTAGAACTTATAGAGCATGACTCCTACAAAAAATACTAAAGATAAACAAAAAACTGTTTGTGGACAAGACATAGAATCAGTCTGACTCACATGACAGCAACCACTTTCCTGTTATCTCTTTTTATAATGGTTAGTTGATTCACACAGATTTGCAAAGGTGTATATAAAACAGGGAAGTACAAATACATTTGCATTCATTTTGAAATGTTCTCCTTTACAGACCAATACACGTTTATCTTATGGTCCAGGGTACATTTTCCAATGCGCTTCCATAGGACGGACCAACTCCAGCTGTAGTTGACCAAGCAGTGGCAATTAAAGGGGTGTTTGGGTCAAGAAGAGAGCAAGGGTTTTGTTTGCCACCATCTCATGACTGAATGGACATGTATAGGAACATGAAAGAAAAGAAGCCAATTAAATGAGGGGGTGGTTTGATTTTTTTGTCCCATGTCGCAATTAGGCACAAACTATAAACCTTCCTCAAGGACCATTTAGGTTGCTTTGTTTGCCATATCATTAAGACCAAAATGATCCGCCCAGGTGCTCACTGTCTGAATATGTCGAGAGATTATGTAAAGAAAAACTGCAATCCACATGCAACTGGGCTTTGTAACACACTCTGTGGCCCATACGGTGCGACATGAGTGGAGTCTTAAAACTCTGCCAATCAAACCAGCACAAACAATGACTGGCATGTTTTACACTGAGGGAATATGTGAACTTGATGAACATTCAACTGCGTTTCAACCCAAAGTGCATGCTTAAAGGGACGTCCTAAGAAGAAAAAAGAGAGACTGATTATTTCTGTTCCTTAGAGATTTCAAAGGCACTTCAGAGCTCCAGTTACCTTTGATGCTGCGGAGCCAGGAAGTGATTCACATGCAGCGGTTTAAAGTGAACAACGTCATTTGCAACCACATCCACTAAATTAAATGCTTTCCTGCTTCTAAAATTTAAAAAAAACAATAATTTACATTTTTCCCATCTGTCTATCTTTGCACATACTGAAATTCCTCAGAAGTTGATTTTAAGTTTATTATCCATCTTATATCTCAATTAAAATAAATAGATGATTAAGTTACTTATTTATTGATTGATTTTCCTCGAGTATGTTGATGACCAATGATGTTTCAACAGTTTTTCTCATCCATCAACTCCCACGTGGTTACATGAATCAGCCTAAACCATGACAAACAAAACAGGAACCACTGGTATGCATATCTGACCAATTAATCGGATACCATGACCCCATAAATTCCCCGCCCTATGGCGGACACACACGCACACACACGCACGCACATGCTCGCACGCTCCCTGCTTCCTGACTCTGGGAAACCCGGAGTCCGGCAGCTGCTGTCAGAGTGGGTGGTTCAGGGAGGGGTAACTGAAGGGCATGGGAAGGATTTGAGTGTGCCATGTTAATAACTCACAAGTGGCCTGGACCCGTGGTCTGTCTGTCATTAATGTGCCACCACACTCCTGGCATCTGACCCACGGATGCATTCCTTGGTGTAATGGGCAGCAGCTGGACCGGGGTCTCCACGAGGACAGCTGAGAAAGAGCAGACCAAGGCAACATGTCAAACTCCCACAATTATCATCCCTCCTTGCTCATTAGTCCGTCCCAATGAGGAAATTATCTCAAAGTGTGTTTATATGATTGGAGACAAGTCAGAAAAGTTATTATTTGGACAACACTTACTCAGATTTCATTGGGTTTGGTAAAGCTAATCATTTGTTGGTCAGTAGCGCCAAACCAACCAGTCTTCCTTCCTCATTGAGGATCAGAAATAAACATATTTACAGCCTGGTTAAAACAACCCATTCAGTCAGCTCAGCTAAACACTAGCCGTTATCACTTCCTCATCCGTAATGGTCATGCTACCACACTTTGCAGAGCAACCGCCGGCTTGTATTAACCCAGCGTCAGCCAAGCGGGCTGCAAAGCCGGTCTTCAGAAACCAAAGGATCCCGTGACCGAATGCTTTGTCCATTGTTATATACAGTCTAAGGCTGGCCATAAAGTTACAGACAAACCGAGTTGTCTTTTCATGAACATTACAAAAAGGAGACATATTAAACCCCTTTTTCTCAGAAGTTGACACAATTTCCTGAGGCTTAGGTCAAAATACCACAGAGATACAGCAAAAAAACGTCCCTGGCAACCAATTTTGTAAATAGCTCCATTCATTGTAGCTTTATAGGTGATGTAAGTGATATAGTGAGTTCCTGGACTCCACCTCTCTTACACTGGATGTTCTTCTTTTGAGATTGGTAGTACAGCTTCGTGCCTCTAAGCCAATGCATTTACAACATAATCACCATCAAACCCCTCTTGGTGTACAGTGGAACAAACTTGTAGACAAAAGGGCTCAATAAACACCTTTTCTGATTTACTACCGTCACTCTGACCCTGATCCTCCACTCATCTGCACGAGATGTGCCTGCATCACTAGTCACAAAGGAACCAAGCACACGCAGCACTGGAGACGCCCCACAACTACCAGTCACAGTGGCATTTAAAAGACAAGAACCCAAAAACAAGCTAAACATGAATAAGGTGAAACTTCAACTGTTCACCATAACAAATAACAGATTAAGATCAAGTTTATTCAAGCATAGAAGTTGCCAAGCAGTTATTTTCAACACCTGACACTCCCTTGGGTCTTTGCGGTTACCTACAGTCACCAGAGACCACTCCCACCCCTGGTTGCTATAATATTGTTGCGGTGTGACAGTGATATAGTACATGTTATAATGCTGAACTTCATAGTACCTTTTTTCAGTACCTGTAAATGTTGATGCTGGATTGAAGCTGACCGCCTCAACATAAAAATGACAACCGCTTTGTCAATACTCACTTTACTGGAGGTGCATTTTTAACGGTAACGTCAAAAACCTATCTCTTGACATTTTAAATTGAACTCAAAAACTATTTCTTGAAAAAAAAACAAACATGTTTTTATATAATCTACAATGAAGACAGTCTTTTTGTACCTGACATATTTAACTGTTTCTTCGAGGCGTGAAACACCAAACCTCCTAGACTGAAAAACAGCTCCATAGGAACACTTGACTGGGTTTGAGTCTGATATGTTCTTCATGTTTGAAACTTGATGCAGAATCTGAAGGTCATAGGCTGACCTCAGGTAGTCCATGACTTCCTTTTCTGCAGAGTAGGTGTCCTCCTCTGGCTTTGCGTCAGAAGTGAAAAGGTCCATCTCACCCTGGCTGGCAGATGTGGTGGGCATGTTGGCACGTCTTTGTCTTTGAAGCACTTAACTCCCAGCTTGGTGCACAGAGTATTCAGCTCACTCATGGGGATTCTGCAACTCTCTTTGCAGCACAAAGAAGGAATTCCACCTTTTTTCTGCACCAATGACGTTATACGTGTCTACTGCGAATTCTCTGGATCTACTGATCCAGTGGAGGGTTACTCCCATCAGTTGATAGCAGTCCAAACATCCACAGTAGTTGACACAAAGTCAACGTCATTTAGCGCAGCCTTCAGATTTCTCTCCATCTCTGCATACTCCTTCTCCAGGTAAGAAGAAAAAGATGTTCTGTGAAGCAGCTCGGTATTGATACGGAGGGAGGGGTGGTTGACCATGTTTAAGGGCAGCGTTTTCTCTACAACACACGGCCCGACCAACTTCTTCAACTCTCTTCACCACTTACTGGTTTTGCACTGACGTCCAGCTTTCGTTGTTTGGGTGGCGGGGGACCTCCCGCGTTAACTGGTTGGACTTTCTCTGCAAGTTTGACTGTGCCGTGCTGCGACTCCAAATGTTTCTTCAGGTGAATGGCATCAGCCTGTAAACCTTAAGAGCTCACTAAATGTAATATTTTTAACCTAAGAGGCTTTTTTTTGTTACATACCTATTTTTGTATTGTAACCACAACAAGTTTCGCTGTTAAGTTCAAAGATGGCAGAAGCTCAAGTTGTAACATCGTCATCGCAGGTCATTTGCGTGACCGGCCAAAGCACAAAAACAATGAAGGCTTGTGCAAGTACTGAACCTTCCTCTCCCTGAAAGCTTTGAAGTAAAGTTTTGGGGGGGAAGAAAAAGTCCACTGTGGTTTAATTCATTCACCCGTAGTATATTTATTCAAAAGCAGCTTCTTTCACTGCGCACGTGTACATAAGAAGTGGGGGCTGACACACAGACCTCCGTCTTGGCTGACGACCAGTGGCCAGAGCGGCGTTGGCAGCAGGATCGTGAGAAACAGGGGGGCGACACCCAAATGTCATCACAGCTGCAAAACTGCTGAGCACAAAGGCCAAATTACAGAAATATGTACCCTGAGGCTTCCCGACAATGAAAACAGAGGCACACTTGAGTGGCTGCTGCCTGAGCCTCGGAGTGCAGCAGACACTCTCCCGTATGATGTTTAGCGTTTCCATGAGCGAGAAACTCAGAGTGCAACATTACTGATTGCTTGAAAAAATCCTTTGGGTTTATCTTTGCTTGTGCCACATTGTTGTTCATCAGACCCGGTGCCCGGTGCTACTGTTTACACAGTGGGCGAATCTATCCTAATGATACGGAAGCTTTGAGTCACAGTGGCTGGTGTGTCTTAACTGCCAGTATTTATTATGAAGACTGGAGAACGGAGACGCCAAGGTGCAGTTTTGTTTCATTTTTAAAAAAATTACCATGATGTTCTCAACTTCTGTGTGGCAGGAAGCTTCTGTGAGGTTATGAGGCAATGCAGACCATTTGTGTTTGCAGATGGTTTAGATGCATGTGTCAAGACGGATGCGAACTGCACTTCCAAACTCTTCTTCTTAACAGATAAAGCAACACAATTGATCAGCAACAGTCAGGTGGATCTGAATGTTATGTTAATTCATATTTGTTTGCCACGATGAGCTTCTCAGCAGTCCTCACCACTGTCCGGGGTGTTCTGGTTCTGAGATTTTCAGCCAAATAGCTTAAATCCCTAATCTAAACCAAGAAATGATATTGCATAACCTTATCTAAGTAGCTGGAATCTTCTGAACAGAGAGAAGTGACTCTCCAACTCTCCAATGTTTTGCTGTTGTCCTAAAATATTGCTGCTAATGCTGCGGAAACCTTGTGAGTCTCTCAGAGATGCTTCAGGCTCTGACTAATTAGCCGTGTTTCCATTACACTGTTACACAAAAGAAAATCGAATCTCTGAAAGTTTGATCAAGGTAGCACTGCAGGGGGCCGGTGTTTCAATTCAACTGTGTTTTTCGAATATGATCATTCAAATGGTTATTTAGAGGCAAAGCCCCGATGTTATGTATAATGATTAAGTAGTGTTACAGGACAACTACATCATATTAATGAGGCCAAAAACAGCTGGAAATTACATTTTGATGACTTTAGATTGTCCAGCTACGTCACATCCAGCGCTGCCAGAGATGTGGAAAAGCACAAAAAAGCATTTCCATAACACTTTTGTGAATAAGTGGTTTATTCGATATTTGGGAGTTTGTTTTTTTTTAATTATTGCCATAATATTTGGTTTTGTGTAAATCTAGTGTTAATGGAAATGCGCCTAGTGGTAGTATTTAACTTCCCTTAGGAGAGGACGGGGCTGCACACAATTAAATTTGGTGATTAAAGGCATCTGGTCAGTACAGAGTTTCATCAAGGGGGTTCTTGAGATCAGTATGCAATAAGTTGGGAGTCAGACAGGAGTGGAAAAACTGAAAATAGAGCTTCTTTCAAAAGAGGTTTATGCAAAACCCTTCAGTCACTGGCTTAAACATTGTGTGAAAAAGACTAACCGGTAATACAAACTCATGGAAAGCTGCCCACTGACAGACAGAGCTATTTTTGCATCTTATGCCATTGCCTTTGAAATCCTGTTGCATTTCTGTTCATTGCATCAACATGGATGAGACTTAATGAGCGTTAACGCAAAATTAAGAATATTATAACGTTTGAAAAAATATATCAGATATCATTTCTATAGACAGAAGTCAGAGGATCACAGCTGCAAGCAACGTCTTAGATGTAAATTCAGATTTTTCACCACATGTTTCTTCATGCCACCCTCCATGCCACAACCTTTTTGTCTAGCTTTAAAAGGATCTGCCTCCTGCAGTTGCTCGTTTCCAAACATAAATGAAGTGGTATGGAATCTTGCAACACAGACAGAATTCCTGGGTTACTGTACACATCTTTTCACTCATCTCTCACCCATAAAATCTGCTAAAGTGCCCAGACATGGTGCAAAGTGCTTCCTGGAAGTGAAACAGGATGTGGGCCGAGGCCTTCTTCCTCTGCGACATCTTATGTCTTAACAGCTACACCTTGACTGATATTAGCAACTGAGCATCTCAATCAGGAGCACCAGGTGGCTAAGAGGAAGACAGGTAAAGCACCATTTTTACTGAATTTTAAAAAAATTATTGAAGAGAAAACAATGCGATCATTACATTAGTATTTAAAAAGAGTATCAATAAAAACAAATGACTGTTTACCTTTATGGTAGATCAGATTTTAACTGCTAAACATTACAAAGAATGATAGACATGCATGTCTATTTACATATACACAGGTGTGTGACTGCAAATGTGTATACATAAGTGTACAATAGTAACTCAGCACAGGTTGGTGTTTATTTGTGTTTGAGAATCAAACTGGGAAAGTTTAAGAGAGGCAGTGGGCAGGCATTCAGTGGTAGATTTGCGGTTTGGGTGAGTCGGTGGTGTCAGTTATGTGAGCTTAAGAAGGTGGATGAAGAGAAGGGGTGTGCAGAGAGAGGGCGAGAGAGCCTGTGCTTGTGCCTTTCAAGGTGTGTTATTTGTTCAAGGCTGTCCAAACATTTACAGAGCGCTGGCAGTCCTGGAATGCAGAGGCAGGGCCGGGACCAAGAGCAGCAGCCGTGGGAAACCGCTGCTCTCCTCAACCTCTGCAGGCTCGTTCCCCCTCAGGCTGAGTGTCAACACAGACAGTGCCAGAGATGTGTGGGTCTGATAGTGACAGATCCCGTCAGCGGCCGCACACACTCGCTCACACGCACACCCACACACACATGCACATACACGTGCAGTTTCAGCAGGCACACAGCCGGGCTCACTGCCTCGCTTGCAGACTGACACACATTAACTGACAGAGGCAGAAGCCACTCTCCCACCCACACACACACACATAAACACATTTAATTGGTCGTTCACACACCCACACACCGATACACATATATTTAGTTGTTGAAGTCTTGTGAAAGATTTACAAACAACTGCTTTTGATTAGGCCAAAACCAAACAAAGACATTTAACTGAAAGTGAGCATCTATATGTCCACATATTTCTGGTCCTCGTTGAGACAGTAAGCGCGTCTTCAGACGGGGGGCCACCGGTGCCAAGCATGGGAACCGTGCCTTCTCAGGAAGTCAGCTGTCACGGTCTTCTGCTGAAGCGATATCGTGTGATAAGAGCTGATTTCAGGAAACCACCCTTGAGTTCATGGCATGACTGGGAGCAGAGCGAGTTCACTCGTATCTCGGTTTCCCAGTTCTCCATTCAGACGCAAACACCAGCCTTGACTGAGACAATGCACGACCAGCTTGTTGAACTTCACACCTTGCAATGACCTTGTGCAGATTTCTAAAGAGTGGCGGGAATCTAAGCACTAATCAGTGTTGCAGTCATGTTTCACCTCACTGACAAAAATAGACCGACTGAGGCCTGGGACACGTAAATTGTTAAACAGAGGCGATCTTTTTTAGTTTTTTTCAAAGACAAAGTTCTTGACAAATAAAGCTAAGCTTTTTTATTCAGTTCAATTCAGCTTAGATTTATATGCAGTAATACAAAATTACAACATAACAGGCAGTTATATGTTAATATAAATCAAACAAATCCAGGCTGCCCAACAATAAACAAAAAGTGACAAACTAAACACAAAAGAACATATCTAATGACTGTGCAAATGCAAAAATACTACCAGGTAAAAAGCAAAATATACACATACGTTTTTTTATTCTGTATCTTGATAGAGGCTGCAAAAGTAAAGTCTTGGTTCTCAGGAAGGATCCAATGCAGTCTCCCTCCCGAGTATTCACATGGGAATGATCTACAGTGCAAAGTGTGTCAGTTTCACGAGACAACTAGAACTTTCTGGTTTGCAAGTGTTGGACTGAATCGGTTAGGGTTTATAGTTACAAACCTAACTGTGTTTGCAGTGCCAGAGGAGAGGGAAAACCCAAAACACTGCGTGTGTTCGTATGTGGTGATGATTATTATATTCAAAACAGACCCTCCAGAGGTTTTATGAGTATGTGATTCATTTAATTCAGCAGTGAATAAAGGCATAGATGCATCTACATGGAGAGCCAGTTCTTATAATGAAAGTCTTAAGTTTCCTTCACATTTCAGTGTGATGGCCATTTAAATCAGCTGTGTGGCTGTAGATGCAGTGACGAATGTTTCAGTTAGACAGAACACGTTCAGTTCATTTCACACGTATTCGTGTGACGCACAGGATCAAGTGTTGAACATTTAGAATGTCTGATAATTGCCTGATAATTTAACAGTATTTCCCCGCTGTTTTCTGTTTGCAGAACAAATACATGATAATGAGAAAAGAGATCTGCATAGACATGACTGCAAGCTTGGAAAAAAAAAAAAGCAGCCTCCTCTTTTCCCTTTTGAGGGAATAGTGATAGTCGTAGGTTGTGTGGGAACCATCATCATTTGATTAAAGAACCTCATTTGCCTATGTATTGGCAAAATACCTGCTGTTTACACATGACTTGAGGTTGGAGGAACAGCTGCTAAACACAAAGTGGCTCCCAGATACAAGCACATACACACAAGGTGCTCAGCCACGCCTCGCATGCGTAATGCTTCGAGAGTCTGAAGGTATGACAAAGCTGAGTTAAACTTTCTCATCACCCTCCTCCTTGCTCGTCTCTTTGTCCTCATATCTGGCACACACACACACACACACACACACACACACACACACACACACACACACACACACACACACACACACACACACACACACACACACACACAAACACTTTTACCAGCTCTGCCCTGCAGCTTCATACACCTGCCTGCGCTGCTAAAGGAGTGTCATGTTTCACCTATGAGGCAATGTCCAACCAATGAGCTTTGGTGAGAACGGTTGGGGAGTGCGGTGGGAACTCTCCTCCCATCTCGCCTCTCTCTACCTGGGAACCGAAGCGGCCTCAGGGAGGGGCCGCCCAGCCGCCTGCCGTCTGAATGAACACTAAACAAAAACTCCCACCAACAGGTGAGTTACACGAGTCACTGTTGGTTTTTATCTAGTCTATTCATTTTCACTCCCCCGTCATTATTTTTCATTCATGACTAGGAGGCTGCTTTGCATTTTGGCAGGACTGAAAAAAAGGACACAGAGAAACAAAACAGTCAAAGTGTGGGAAACTTTCCTTGTTCCTTTTTTATTCTTCCAGTGGCTTTTATGAGTATTAACTCTGCTTACACAGGTATTTGTGCACCTGTGGTACTGGATTAGTGGATCTGCCTCTTCACTTTGTGCAAAAACAAGTACTGTGTATTATTTTTTTCCATTCAAGATTTCTGCCTGAAAACATTTTAAATCCTGGCCTGAACAGCTGTAAATGCTTAGATTTCTAAATCAAACCCTATTCCTCTTAAACTACTGCAGTGCGTGGAAATACAAAGTGAGGAAGTACTGATGCACGTCCTGTATTTTCATTGTTTCACAACTTTATGACACTATGACTAAATGCATAATGACCTGCGTCCTGCGAGCTGCTCTTTGTGGTTGTTTGAAAGGGTGATTGCAATTTTACTGAACTGAATGATCTTTTCAGTTTTTTTCCTAAAGATTATTGGATAAACTAAACAGTGTCTCCATCAGCACAAGACAAGAAAAAAAATGTTTTTGGAAAATAGTACCCAGCTTTTAGTCTTCAGAAGTATTTGATCTTTCTTAGTAACCATAATAGTATAGTGTAAATAATACATAAGGGGAGTTCAACTGTCAAATTTCCGAGTTCAGTTAAGGTGAACAAATGTCTTGATAGGATTAACTTCCAGTTGCTAAACTCCACAAAAAGGCAGATCCAGGCTTTTCTCTCCTATGCAGCTGAGATGTGCACAGTCATTTGAAAAAAGATAACACCCGCAATTTTAACAACACTACATGGCATTAAGTAAAAGAGGTAAGTAGCAGCCAGGTGCTGTCACTCAAATGCACTTGATTTAACCTTTTTAATTTTTAGCACAGAGGGTCACTCCTGTAGGTGTAAAGATAAGATTGGTTTTACAAAACTGTCCAACATTTTCCCTCGTTCTGTGTCTCGGTCAGTCATTCTTTAACTTTCACCACATTTTCAGTGAGCAGTACGGTTCAGTATGATTCAGTTTGGTATGGTAAGACCAAATCCAGCTTACATTTACACTACTAAGTAAAAGCATGACATTGTATTCGTACCACACAGTATCTCAGTAAAAATTGAGGAAAATCAAAAACGCAACTCAAAGAGAACAGAAGAGGACATCCAGCATGTCGCAGTTGTCAAAGAAGCCGAGCTTTGCTTGAGAAAAGACTTCAAAATTGTGTTTTATGCCGCTAGAAGAGACAGGAGACCGCAAAAAGTAGATGCAAACAACAGTAACTTCTTTCAGCTGTTATCTTTCAGAGGTCATCACCGTGGATCATCGTGTTAAGCCTACTGATTTGACGTAGGTTTTATGTTTGAGAGTTTGGCTCTGACCTTACGTGAACTGTAGCTCGTACTTTGTAAATCCAACATTTCTCCAAGTGAAAAATGTATTTGATTTGTTAGCATGAAAAAAACAAAACAAAAAGCACCTTTGCGTTGGATTAGTTGATTGTCAGCAAGTGTGAGCGCCACTATAAAAGCACGCGTTTTGGCAGTTAGCCGATGTCCCAACAAGTTCACCAACAGGTCAGACTGTTTGATGCTGAGAAAAATTGCATTAAGAGAAATAAATAAAATCAACAGCCTCATCTCTACAGCCTCTACAGGCCTCAGCATGTTAAAGGGCACGAGAGTCTAATTAGAAAAAGACTGGATAAGTTCAGCTTGTTCAGAGGGGTTGCCGGGAGAGAGCCTCTTCTGTCCAAGAAGAGACCACAACTGCTAAAATGTAAATGGCATGTAAAGGTTATGACTTAAAAATAAGAGGAAACAAAATAGCATGAAATGGCACTCAAAAAGTTTAGTCCGTAGAGTGGGAGGATACTAATTGAATTTTCCTGTGTGTATGATTTCGGGAATCTATGGTCAGAAATGTAGTTTTATATTTAGAAGTATGTTTTTTTGTGTATAAAATAGGATTTTTTTTTCTATTTCCTTAAAATGACTTGAATCACCATGTTACATTATTATCTTATTACATCAGCCCTGAAAGGACAACCGAAACACCAGCTCATGGGAAGGTGTTTCCTGTATTACACAAGTTTAAGTCACTTCACTTGCTTAGGGGGATCCATCCACCCATCCATCCATCCATCCACCCATTCATCCATCCATCCATCCACCCATCCACCCATCCATCCATCCATCCATCCATCCACCCATCCACTCATCCATCCATCCATTTTCTAGACCCGCTTTATCCTTTGCAGTGTCAAGGGGTCTGCCGGAGCCTAGTCTGCCAGTCTATCACAGGGGAATAGACTGTAGGAATTGAACAGATTGCAACCTGCAACTTCGCCACTGGATGTCACTAATGTCTCCAAACTGCCCTTCTAGGACATTTCATGCTGGGGGGTAAGGATGAGACAAAAGTCCTGTCACAATATAGCAAGATCATGTGGTTTCTTGTCCATAAACACAAGACGTCAATGAAAAGAATGTACTGTGAAACAATTTCAAGAACTGTCTCTTCTCCAATTCTGCTGATTTACAGTGTATCTGCTTGTCTACAGCCTCAACATCTGTTTGACAAAATCTTCTGTAGCTTCTTAAGCATTTCACTGAACGTCTAGTCTGCTATCAAACTATGACAATGATGCAAAACTGTGTGCATTCATGTCCATGACTGTAAACTAGGATTGATGTAGACTCCCTTGCCGATGGATCTGATGCTAGGATAGGCAACTAAGTTGGAGTTTTTCCTGCCTCCTTTACTGCACCCCCAATCAGAGCTGCACCATCAACTTAACTGCTCAATAAAAATAAGGATGGCTGACATTGCACTTCTTGTTAAACTGCATGCCCTTCACACTGCCTCTTACTTAGGCCATTGTCATCCACAGGGACTTGGCTTTGTAGAGAGGTTCATGTTGTCCATAAACCAAAACTCCAGACAACAATAGCTGGGCAGATGTTTCCTAGGAAAGCTGTGTGTTTTGTTTTCTATAACAGGTGCTTTCGCATGATGTAATTTCACAGTAAACTAAAGTAGCTTTAGTTTCTGTATCTTAATTATCTCACATTATATATACGGTCCTAACCTTTTTTTTTCACTGGGGCTCTGTTTTCATGTTAATTTTTTCAAAACACTAACTAGAATGTCAAAATAGTTCATTTCGGAGCATGTACCCCCTTTATGGGATCGATTACGGTGAGGTCTCAAAAAGTTGATTTATCCAATCACATCCCCACAGGATCTACTGTATGTGCCATGACTTCATCTCCTCACATTTGACTCCTTTGTCTCTTTATCAGTGAGGAATTCACAGAAGGCAAAATAAAACAAAACTTTTTTAATGGCAAGAAATTTCTGAAAAAGTTACAGCATTGCTTTTTTGTGTTTCCTTTCCCTCTACAGTTGTTATCAGTGGCAGTGAGGACAAAAACCTTGTGTTTATCCTCTCTGTTTCAACGTTAGTATTTTCAGACTGCTTTTCTTTACCTTTCTGACTGCTCTTTCCCTCTTTTGTTCTTCGCCTTTCAGTCTTCGGTTTACAGCAGGTCCACAGGGGAGCAGGACGTGTTTGCTCTTTCTCTCACCAGAAGGAGCTGGTAGAAAGCTGGTAATCACAATGAGCAAACATGTCAGCCTCACTGAAGGGGAAATGTGGGTTGTTTGTTGGCCTGGAGATAGGGATTTGTCCACATGTGCCCTTCCTTCACAAATATTAAAATTTCTTTGATGTATAAGCCCTCACCATGGTAGCACCGGATGCCTTTCTCTGTACTTGTAACTGTTTCCTTTTGAATCTAACACAATGCTCATGCTTTCTTTTTGACCTGTTGGTAAGTCCCCGCCACCCTTAGTCCCTGTTGCTATCTTGGCCCATCTATCGGTGTTGTTTACAGGTTTACGATGGGGACTGCCTGTTTGAGAACCTTGTTCCAATATGTTTGAAACAAATTTTGGACACAAAAGGACCGCCTTCTGTCGTGGAGCATTCAATAGTTGCAGTTGGTTATAAGGTTTAATAAGAAGCAAGGATTTATTGATCACAGGGCGAGCGGGGAAAAGCTTATCTTACTGTCACCAAGCGTCAATAATCTAACTTCCTCATTGAGTCCAATGCAGAAATAAGAAAAGTTGCAGTTCGCCCTTTGACTGCGGGGGATGGCGCCAAATGCAAGTCAATGTCCGTTGATCCACATTTTAAAATGTCCAACTTTACAGCAAAAACTAAATATATTTACAGCCTGGTTTAAACTAACAGTTTTGATCTCCATAGTTAGATTTTACATCCATAACATCTGTATTAGGGGTGGGGGGTTTTCTGTGGAGGGGTGGCACGGTGGCTTAGTGGTTAGCACTGTTGCCTCACAGCAAGAAGGTTCCTGGTTCAATTCCCGGCCCGGTGGGTCTTTCTGTGTGGAGTTTCCATGTTCTCACCGTGCTTGCGCGGGTTCCCTCCGGGTACTCCGGCTTCCTCCCACAGTCCAAAAACATGCAAGGTAGGTTAATTGATCTTCCTCCCACAGAAACGGATTAATTAGCTAATGGATGGATGGGTTTTCTTTGGTTTATTTGTACCACATCAGGTAAATTTACATAAAGTAATACATTTATGCACGATCATGGAAGCAGACTTTTAATTGGAAGCTGTCTTAGTCGGTGTTAAATCATCATAACTTCCCCAACAGTCACGATCATTCTACAAAGCTTAGCTAAGCAATCAGCATCTTGTGGTAACCGGATGTCAGCTAAATGCAGCTGTTATTTCTGATTGTGGCACCAAAATAATAGTTGAAATGGGATATTCTGCTGCAAGCATTTGCATGCAACTCTGCAGCTCTGCACAATACAGACAAGACAGTGGCCTCAAACTAGTGTTGACAGATTCCCCAAAACAAATGATCACACAGAGAGCCCGAAACTGTCATATTTCTGTTAAAATTATCGTACACTGCAACAACAAGGCGTGTCTGTGTGCGAGCGGAAGTGAGGAGCAATAACAGGATAATAAACCGTAACTTCATCAGATCAATAAAAGCAAAAGAATCTGATTCGAGAGGCATTGTGAAGTTGATCTATTGATCGTACATCATACAGAGGTCGAAATTATTGTACAAATAAAACAATTATCTTAAATCTGGCAACGCTGCTTTAAACCTACTCTTCAGAAAACCCATAGGTGACACTATGGAGGGATTGTCCGGTAATTTTCCAGAGCATGGTCGTCACAATCCCAGATAACAACATCTGGAAACAACACTGCTAGGGTAAGGTACTCATATTTAATTAGATTATAGATTATATTTATTTACCACAATTTGATTGGCTGATGCATGCATTGATGCTTCAGAAGTTGAAAAGCTCTCAGCTTCTGATGTCTCTTCATTCAGAGTAAATGGACGACGATGCACAGGGCGCTTTGGTATGGTGCGGTGTCAGCGTACTCTAACAGTGCTGGTAGCTGTCTCAGACTGTTCTTGCCTTGATTTACTTACTGAAAATGTAGACATCCTGTTTGATCCTCCGTGTTAAGTAGGCAACTTAATCCAAGCCAGGCATTTGGCTCTGTTTTGTTTGGACGTAGGAAATGGTAAGTAAATACCTCAGATACATCATTTTACTTTTTTTTTTTTTGTGTTTTGTTTTGGCATAAACTCCATAGAACAGAGGAAAGTTCATGATTTTCCTGTGTTTTTTCCTATGAAGCTGAAACTAACATCACAACTCCAGTCCCTGTTCAACTGAGACACAAAAGTCATTGGATAGTTTGCGTTTGAGGGACGCGTCTTACCGATCAATTGTGTCTCCATTTGAGAGTGATAGCCTGGTCAAAATCGTGCAATAGCTTAGTGGGTCACTAATTAGACAAAACAGAAAACAATCTCAAATAAAAATAAAAAAATTAGAATAGTTTTTTTAGAACGTGACATACTGTCGGTGTATCATTGAAGTCTATGATCACGAAAAGCTGTCATGAATATAAACACAGAGGCTTTACAATAAGGTGCACACCACAGGGAACCGAAAAGAACACGAAGGTCTGGTTAGTCTTTGCCAGTAAAAGCCTCCCATGTACTGGAATCAGATTATTTGGAAAAATGAAACCAGGATAAACGTGTATCAATATGCTGGGAAGAGAAAAGTTAGGAGAAGGAAAAGGAGCAGCTCACGATTCAAAGCTGCCAAAGCAGAGTATGCCACGCTTGCCAATGCTTACTCAGGTGACTCTACAAAGCTGGCGTGCTGTGTGTAGACGCGCTGCTGAACGCCACACTGCTGCTCTGTACTACTTGGTTTGTGGGAAGTTCTAAAAAGGAACAGTGGTAGCTTAATGACAACACCTCTTTTTGCACCACTATGACTCGGTGTGAAAATGACTAATGAAGAAATGAAGCAGGTGAGTTCAACACTCCCAATCACAAGAGAAGCATGTGTGTGCACAATACAACAACTTGACAGCACTGAAAATCTGAACTTGGGTTTAGTCAGTCTTTCATTACAGAAATATAAAACTGTTTCCAGTGAAAACAATGCCTCTTTCTTTGCTTTTTCATCAGCTTTATCCCTCGCCTCACCATGGAGGAAGTGACTTGTTAAAGTAACACAAAAGTCCACCACCGCATGAATGAAAATTGGAAACAGAGCAAAGTGGAGCACAGGGCTGGGAAAGCATTCAAAAATAAGGGTTTTATATCTCTAAATTAATAAGTATGAAGACTCCTATAATCCCAGAGCGATAAAAGAAACAAGACCAAGCTGAGGGGGACAGGAAGGGAATGTGCCGCTGTAAAACAGCTGCTATTCAGGGAACCTCAAAGAAAAGTCACCAATGTGAACTTTGCGTGTGGAAAGCTCATTTGAAAATGCTGGGGAAAAAAGCACTCTGTGAGGGATTAAAACATCGACGACCGTCGTGGATGATAATGTAGCCTTTTGATATTATAAAGGAGAAAGCATCACTATTGTATCAGAGGGAGGAAAAAGTCTTTCTGTGTCTCTGTTATTGGTATTTTAAGGTCTCTGTTCAGACCCATAGCTCAGATACTTTTAAGCCAAATCAGATCCACTATCTCTGGGTTGTCTTCGACGAACCTCCTGCTGGAAGCTGATCCCTAAGACAAAGCCCTGTTTACACTAATGGCCCACTAGGCCTTTTGCCACAGAAACAAATAGCAGTAGGGGGAAGTCAATAGAATTTAGCATTTTGACATTTTCCCTCCAGTTCTGAAAACCAATATTGACCCAGCCTCCCTGCATGACTCTCTTTAGTCCAAGACCTTGGCATACAAATCAAGCCAATGCAGCCAGAACCGCAGGCAGCCAGTAGTGGGTTGAGGCCAACAATAGCCTGCCCAGGATGGGGCTCTCCCACTGGGCAGGTGGAGCGGCTACTGTCCCTGGTTTCAAGCTGGTGCATAGAGGCCCGATGTAAGAAAAAGTTCTTGCTCCCTCCTGCTTTAATGATTACATCTGAGAGGACCAATTGTGCCTGTAGTCCAGACCCTGCTGGTGAGTTAGGTGCACAAGTAGAAGGGACAGTGGGGGCACTCACATGTGCAGAACAACCCCATGCCGGCCAGTACTTCTCAAAAGGCCAGATTACAATCAATTAGAGCCTAATGAGCGGAAAGCTGGACTTGTAACCTGTTGCAGCAGGGTTGTTGTTTAGAAAGCTCCCAGTTGGTAGACACATCAATAACCTCTGAAATAGCTTTGGACTGAAAGCAAGACTCAGCAAGAAGTGCCTAAGTGCGTGGCCATCTATATCTGAGTCCCATAAATGGAGAGCCAAGAACACGAACGGAGGGTTATATTCAGCTGTTCAGAGTACACTGACTGGTCTCATTATTTAAAAGAAATAAACAAATAAATAACAGTGCTGTCCAAACTTTCATCCTCCATGGTTTTAGTTAATATAACTCACAGCAACAAACGCTTTTTTTGCATTATGAACATCTGAGCAAATTAAAAGAGAGAAAAACAAATAAAAATATTTGAGCTTTATCTAAATCTTGTTCTCTGTCTCGTTGCGTCTTTATTTTCAGTTGCTTCCATCCAAACGTGTGGCGTTGCTTCACACACTGTCTAACATACAGTTTCATGCTGGTGGCATGATTTAAAAAAACAAGTGTGTTGTTTCTGCAGTGCCATTAAACCCTCATGAGGAAAACACCAGGGCATTTTTTTATTACAACACCTACTAAATATGTAAAAAAAAACAAAAAAAAAAACAAGTCTTTGTTTGTTTAATTGATTCCTTTTTTTTTTTTTTTTTTAAAGTCTACTCCACTATGCTTAAACAGCCACTGCACACTTGGCATGCTTATATGAACCGTTAATTTGAAAAGACGGTGAAATGTTGCATCATAACTGTAACTCTGAGGGGGTTTTCATATTTGGTTTCGTTTGATTTATCGGCCGATCTTCCAGGAATGGCAAATATTTCTTGTGCTCAAGCGTCTGTCACTTTTACAGATGTGTCTATGTTAATCCGTTGGAATCATTGAAGGAAGAGTCACACATTTCTGAATTATTGAATGCTTTTACGGACTGATGAATACATTAATATCACATGTCATATGTCTTAAAATGTAACCTTTGTGTGCAAATTCTTCTTCAAATCAGTCTTGAGAAGGCTTATGCTGGCAGGTGGTTGACTGAAGATCTCATGCAGAGAGTTAACAAAAAAAACCAGCAAACAGTAGAGGCACTCAAAAACAAAGCAACTCGCAGCTTGTATTCTCCTTTCTAACATGCATGCTTGAGCATCCCTGCCTTTGCACCAGTGGCTGTATAGTGAAGTCTATATAGCTTTCACCAGAGAAAGGCAGAAGTGGGCGAGTGTGTGTATTACTTCCCAGCAGGAGCTCATCCTGAGGCCACACTTACCTGAGGAGTCCCTTTCTCCACAGTGAAAGGTCTTTGGATGCCAGGTTGGCCCACAGCAGGGAAGTGGGGGATATAGAGAAGAGTCATACAAGAGAAGGTAGAACAGCAGGAAGAAAAGGGACATTGTGGCCTGAGGTGGATTCAGGAGGAAGTTGACTTGTAGGGGCTATTGAATGTTGAAGTCATCTAAAGTGCTCTGCATCCCTCATGTTCCTCACACAAACTATGGAAAACTATGCCTTTTCATGAATTCAA
This sequence comes from Xenentodon cancila, assembly GCA_014839995.1. NCBI lineage: Eukaryota > Metazoa > Chordata > Actinopteri > Beloniformes > Belonidae > Xenentodon > Xenentodon cancila. Next base: position 20,656,612 of record CM026204.1, on the reverse strand, counting down.
ACCTGGGACGAAATGGAATAAGCCTTAAGAACTGATGTAGTATGATTATTTATCCATCTGTTAGTTATACTGCTGTACATACTCCCCTATTTGCAGTCACCAACATGCTCATTCATTTCCCTCTTTTAGTTGTCTTTTAATGTTGTTGGGCTGCATAGATTACAAAAAATAGAGTCAGTGGTGTACACATATAGGTTCTTGTCTATCAGACAGAAAAAAACAAAAGACATTTTACCTCTGTGTATCTTGATTCTGTTTCTTGTTGGTGTTTCTTAAAGAGCACAATGGCACTTGTCTTCAGAGTCTGCAGTAAAAAAGAAAAAAAAAGATATAAAAAACATGCACAAGTTGCAAAGTTTTCAAGCGTGCTTCTGTCGCTATTTAAAACCACTCGCTGAAAGCAACAAGCAGGTCTGCCTTATTTCACAATCCAAGTGTTCCTCAACCTCAGAATGTGGCTGCCACGAGGGAGGGGGTTCCAGTTAAAGTCTGATTTTAAACGCTGCATGGATAGTGAAAGCAAAAGAAAATACTCAATTCAGCCAATATCACATTTAGATAAGGAGCAACAAAACAAACAAAAAACTTTTATCTAAGAAAGGAGCTTGGATTGTAACCGTTTTAAGTTTTTATTTTCACAAGGTTGGACACAGGTAATAAAAGTTCTTGATCAGGATTTACTAGGGTGGATGAAATCGCATTATTTTACGTCAGGACTTCAAAACAGATGATGTTCAGATTTAAAATTTTGGAATAAGATGTTTTTAATGTATATGACAGCACACGCCACGTCACAGATCAATAATCACTTCTAAGCATTCATCAGTTAAGCTGGTATTTGTATGATTTAGTTTGATATAAAGAGCTATTCCCCAAACGATGTTCTTGGACCCCCTTCAGAAAATCTCTGTCCTAATCTGCTGGAGATATCAACAACCAAATCGACATTCATTATGCAATGCTGGCCATTTACCATCAGAATAGTCCCTCGGAAAAAGAAGGAATGAATATTTTCACTTTTTATGTCAGTTCTCAAATATAACCATTACTGTTTTTGCTAAAAATAAATAAATAAATAAATCAAATGAAATCAAATTCTTTCAATTATACAGATCATGCAGTGAAAACCTGAAACAGTTAAATAAGAAAACCACTTCAGTTTTAGGCTCTGTTCAAACATTGTTTTTCAAGCTTACATAGAGACATTGGCGCTGTGGAACTTAACCTGTCAGTTCCGGTGAATTACGATTTTTCTTCAAGAGCAGCAGTGAGTTTGGTGGTGATGCATCCAAACACATCTGAGTAATACTTCTTACTCCTTACATGAACCAAGCAGAGGGGGGAACGTAAGCACGTCCTCACTCCCGGGGGGATTGCGTCTCTGAATTAACTCCCACGGGGTCATTTTCATTTTTGCTTATATTCAGGCGGAAATATACATTTTTCTTTTTTGCCATTTGGCCCTATTCACTCCTATTCATTGAGCACTATCTTGTGAACACCCCTTGGTGAATTACAGGCTTTTTGGGGTACTGGGGTTACTAAGAAGTTCCCAGGCTTTCAGTAATCAGGCTCTGGCATCACCAACAGAGAACATGTGTCTGCAGTCACAAGTCATCTGTTTCAGTTGCTGAATGACTTCTATTAATTTTTATCTGACTAAGAGTCTGAAAGGTGGTGCTAAAGTGGATGACAGTGGATCCCAACTAAGTATCTGTACGTGACAAACTACATCTGAACAGTTTTTCTCCCAGGGGTTTTTCTCCCAGGGGTTTTTCTCCCAGGGGTTTAGGGAGACCCAGTCATCATCTTGTGCACATGCTGCTACAGTTTAGTATCTTTAAAAAGTATTAATCTTTTAATCTAAGTATGTGCAGCGACCAAGCTTTGAGCTTATCAAGCCGACTGGATCTTTCCTTCCACCTGACAATATTAAAAGGACCTCACGCCTTATAAATCTGTCTCCACATGCCCACCTTCTCATGTTCAGATTGATGTGGGAACATTCGCCATCCCCAGCTGATCATTTTAATATATGATGTTGTTAGTTTCCTCATGGCAAGCGGTTGCACTGGTATCCACTGTGCTGAGACACTTTTAATCAACCAGAACCCACTGTGAAAGTCTGAGCCCCGCCCGGCTCCCCACCCACCGCAACCAAGCAGTTCACCTCAGCAACCTCAAAGCAATGGCTAGTATTTAGTAATATCGTGTGCCTGTTCAGAGGCTTCAACTATAATGTACGCACTGACGGCACTAACCTCTCAGAGGCCTGCTACCCCCTCCTAAGGTTATATTACAACACAGCGGGAGCTCGGAGAGAGGACAGGACGGGAAGCAACGATTGTTTGGAAGTTCTCAAGACAAGCTGGCATGTTCCCAGGCTATGGTGGGGGAAGGCTTTCTCCCAGCATGCCTTGGTCTGTGTAGTTAGATTAAATTTGAAGTGAGTTGCTCAAGTATATGGTTTTTCTTGGCTTGTTTTCCACCAGCCCATCATCTCGGTGCATTGAGTCAGAAGTGCCAAACTATTTTGACCATGAAGACCTTTTGTGGGTTTTCCCTGTGTGAGTATTCTAAGAAACATCGTGTAGGCAGCACTATTCAAATCAAAACTGTGTTTGTGAAAAATTTCACCATGTGGCAGAATTGACAGCATGTGGGGACAATTTTCCCATGAAGAAATATTGCAAAGAAAACAAAGCTGCAATTTTTCACAGAGACGACGCATACATATAAAATTACTGACAAACTGCAGAAAACAATTCTTTTTTTTTCTTTAAGGAGCATAACGCAGCAAACCTCTCCTATGAAATCAGTAATTCTCTGTATCTGAAAGACTTACAACTAAATGTCTGCAGGAGAAACATCTGCAGCTTTTTTTTTTTTGTTTGGTTTTTCTGTCATAGGTGATTACTTTCACTTCATTTTCTCATCATCTGTGATTGTAAAAACCACAGTGGAACAATGTTGTAACACAGGTCTTTTCGACTAATATTACACGTGAATGCATTGATACGCAAATTTAGTCACGCACCTGATTAAAACCGAAGCTCTCACCATTTGTCTTTATCTGGCTTTGCTTGCAGGATCCACAACAGAACGATAACGTCACAAAACTTGTTAATTTACACTAATTAGCCTCAGTGACCCAAAGACTGACAGCAGGGGTAGCCAACTTAGAATAATGCACGAAGGCTCTTTAGTTAATAAAACATAAGGTTTTCCTGTTCTCCCTGTTCTGCATTATGTGAATCCAGCTTGACTAAACAGATTCTGCCCATTTGAATATGTGGTCCTGACAATCAGAGCTGATTATTCTGCAGTGTGAATGAATTGCACCTTTGAGAGGTTTTAGAAACTAACGGCATTGGTAATCCTGACCCCTGGCCTTTTTCTTTTGTTGTGCCTTATTAAGCAGTGGAAACACCAGCCATTGCTTCTTATTACCCTTTCTGTTATTGCAGCTACCAAGCAAATAACTTCAACTTGCTTCTTGTTGCCTAAGCTCTCCATTTGGCCTCATGGCGTCATGCAAGTGAAGGGTCTCTTTCCTTGAAAAGCTGCACTCCCCAAGACCCAGACGAGCAAAGCAGCACTTGTCAGGGACCTGCCTTATTGTACCATGAATAGTGTGGCCCCAATGCAAATTCTTCCACACTCTCAGGCACTAAAGGCAAGAATTGACTGGCTGGTTGTGTTAATTTAGCTGCCTTTCAGTGCTTCCGTCTTCTGTATGTCAGTGGCAACAGAGTTTAAAACATCTGAAGTGTCAGCGCAAGAATGTGCCATTCAGCCTAGAAGCAGGAGATGTTAGGCAACAAACAACCAGCTGTGGTTAAACAAACTATATGGGGCTAAGCTACAGTTTACTATTACTACCATGTTCATTGATAACCTTGTGCACTGACTTGTTTGAACACCGTGTGTGATTCACATCAACAGGAAGCACAGGAGTTGCAAGAAGCTGCAGATTTGGAAAGGAAAATATGCAGCTGTCACACCACAAACACAAACAACTAGTGGAGTGATTTTTTTCTTTCTTTCTTTCACTATGGATGAACAAACTGTACTCTTTCTCAGTCATTTTGCCCCATAACAAAGCTGTGTGCAGGCTCAAGCTAAGCTCACTCAGGGGATGGCCCATGCCCACAGCTGCCTAACGCCTACGCCTGCTGACTCAGATCCAGAGGGCAACCAGGGCACAACACAGCCTGTCAGACATTTGACTTACACTTATAGGCTGAGGCACTGCGCTAATGGGCTGTGTAGCCCGGCTGTGATTTACAAGTCACTTTTGACAAGGTTGTAACCTGCCCCGTTTCCTTACTGGAGAAGAGACACCCTAAAGACTGACTGTATGCTCTTGTTACAGCCAAAATCTAAAGATAACACTTTCTCCAGCGGCTGGGGGCCACTTGTGGACTTCATCAAAATCTCTCTCTGTGCTAAATGTACTTGTGAAAAAAGGCATGAAGATGATTTTAAATCCTGCGTTTGAACCAACAATATGATGTCCAATTCACTCACTATCTGCTAATTTTCATGGCACAGCTAATATACTGTAAATGATCAGGTTTAGCACTGCTTCCAAGTAATAATTACAAAAAGCTGACTATTTTTCAGGATTTCCAGTGAAATAGTGCAACAGAGTGATGGTCTGTGTGACTTTTTGTTCACTTGTGCTTTAAAGTGCAATTTGCAGGGAGGCTGTGTTATTCACAAATTATATACATGCAATTTTTATTTGTAATGCACATTTGAAAATTATTTATCAGTTCAAAAATATTTTTATTAGATGTATATATAAAATGTTCCTTGAACGGAATGGAAGCCTGTTCAGGGTGTATCCCATCCCACGTCCGATGACAGCTAGAGTAGGGATGGATGGATGGATGGAAGGATGGATGGATGGATGGATGGATGGATGGATGGATGGATGGATGGACGGACGGATGGATGGACGGGTGGATGGGTGGATGGATGGACGGACGGACGGACGGACGGGCGGGCGGGCGGACGGACGGATGGGTGGATGGACGGATGGATGGATGGATGGGTGGGTGGATGGATAGATGGATGGGTGGATGGACGGATGGATGGATGGATGGATGGGTGGATGGATAGATGGATGGGTGGATGGATGGATGGATGGATGGATGGATGGATGGATGGATGGATGGATGGATGGATGGATGGATGGATGGATGGATGGATGGATGGATGGATGGATGGATGGATGGATGGATGGATGGTCTGAGAAAGAATCTTTCCTTCCTAGGTGTATTTAGTACAGGTCAAGAGTCTGGACTCCAGTGACACTTCTGTAACAACACTAATAAGTATCTAATGATTTTGGTAGGCTTTACCTTCTGCTGACCCTGCATGTGATGCCATCAGCTCACCTGTTGCATTCATGAAGATTTTTGGAAATTTCAACCACTTCTCTCTCTCTTTGTACTTCCAACTTTTTAAGAATTGCTTCACTGGAGATATTAAGGATGGAGTCTATGTTAGAGAGGCATGAAGGTCCTCTGAACTTCCTCCCCTTGGAAAAGCAAGCAATAATCAGGCACTTCTTACTTACATCTACAAAGCAGCAATCTGTGGCCAAAGGAACTATGAGGAGATAGTCAGAGGAAGCTGAAGAAACTCTGCAGGGGTGCTTTGAGCCCACAAATGGGATGCACTCTATGATCCTCACAGAGATTACATTAATGCCATGACTGAATGAGTTCCAGGAGACAGTTCCAGGAGAGACTAATTAGCACAGGAATTTGTAATAATTCTCCTTCTTAATACATTACTGTGCTGGGACCTGGACAGACTTCACCAGGAGCTGCAGGAACGAAAGAAGTGTTATGTGTCTCACTGAAAAAAAGTCTCCGGACTGACTCCGCTACTGCGTTTATAGAGCATTGTTGGCTCTTGTTAATGTCCTGGAAAGGTGCTGTACTTTTCATGTGTGTTCCACTTAATAAAACATGAACAACCGTTCAACTTCTCACTGTCCCTTGTGCTAGCGGACAACCAGATAGCGGAGGTGTCAGCACACAGCCCATGTGAAAATCTGAATTGAACCAGCTTCATGAATTAATTTCTTCTTAAAAATCTCTTTGATGCAAATGTTGTCAGCCAGGTCAGCTGCATCACCAAGCAGCTTGTGATAGAACACAAAAATAAAACATCCGACCATGACGACAGCGAGAAATGATCATCATGAGCATTAACCAGTGCCTTCAAGTCCATAAAGAAAGTAATCATAAACTAAACTTTGAGAATAACTGCTTTGTGGCACATTAAATGGTAAAACATACACTTGGCTTTCTCTATTAGCTTTTAAAAATAATATTTTTAAGACTCAGGGTTTTTTTTAAAGGCAGACTATGTAGGCATACAGCTTCGGACCAAGTGGGGGCAGTATATTGCGAGACATCTCATGTGTCAGCTTCCGGCGTAAGACACAACAAACCGCGAAAACCACCGCTCACCCTTCATCCTGCCCCACTTCCTTCCAGATGACACTCCACAAGACGTATTTTAGTGTTCACAGCACCAAACAAAATACAGGACAGTGACATTGTGAGTTGTTGTGCAAAAACTAGCATTATGACGTTAGTATTTATATTAGAATACATGAGTACCAGTAGTTTAACCTGCTTATTAATCTAGAAGAAACACTGCCAATACGGCATTGTGTTTCATTATTTTATTTGCCTGCAGTTATTTCCAGGAGGAAGCAGCAACGCCAAAGTTGACCCTTGTTTCGCCTCGTGTTTTTATCCCTCCTTCTCTTTGACTCCAGATGGGAGCTGGTGGTGATACTGGTGCTGGTGAGGCCTGAACTACAGACATAACGCTTGTGGCTTTTCCATCTTGCAACCTGACTAAGGGGGTCACACACTGGACCAGGGTTGTCCAATTCAGGTCCTAAAGAGCTGCTGTTCTGCATGCTTTAGATGTTTCCCATGCTTGAACACACCTGATTCAAGTGAATGGATCTGTTTTCCGTCAAGATCTGCACAAGTCAATAATGACACATTTATCTGAATCAGCTGTGTTGAAGCAGGGAAACGTCTAACACAGGCAGGACAGCGGACCTCAAGGACCAGATTGTACAACCTTGCACAAGACAATCTGACAGCGACTCAAGTGACCCAACCGGTATCCATACCACTGTTGTCAACAAGCACACACAGGAAATGAGGCGTAACCATTCGCAGAGCAGAGAGTTGTTTGTTTGAAACTAGACTGAGAGAAGAAACAAAGGTCTAAACTGTCTGAGTGATGATTTGTTCAGGACATGAACAAAAAAAGGAAAGACAACAGACAAGCGTAAAGGAATGGATTAGCACATAGACCCAGCAGGGACCGTGAGGGTGACTTAAAAATTGTAATAAAAATGTAGGTATCTACCCATATTGTGGTATGATGCACTGAAATTTTACAGCCTCTCCCCTTTCCTCACAGTGATGTCCGCCCAATTGTTTGCTCTTTTATTGGCTGTAGCTTCAATAATAACTATAACAATAATAATTGGATATCAACAGATCCTTCAGAAGTCAGTAAATCTTTAATGTGTCTTTGCGTTGTTCACACTTAATGACTAGAGCTGATGGACGATGCTGAAAAGACAATACTGGTGGCACTCTTAACATAACTGACGTGAGTAAGAAACCCCTTCAGACAGCATTACTTGAATGTACAAAGATAGACAGACTACTACAACGATTTATATCCCTTTAGTGGCACAAAGCGGTGTCATACGTCTGTCCGGTCTTTCTCTATTTGTTAGCGCAATATTTTTGTGGATATTTTTACAACATAATGTGTGTATGTGTAACATATAATCATAAATGTTTGTTGTTGTTTTTTTTTTTACACTTACATTCATTTGTTTGATTTTTAAATAATTTAAAGAGTAGTTCTTACACACAGCAGCTTTATGAAAAAGAGAAGACACGCACTTACAGAGGTTAATCAAAGGATACATGGCACTTTACTTACAAATTAGGCCCAGCATGCAAGTTGGAGGGACTTTTTTTTTTTTTTTAGTTCATAAATGAAGCACTTCCAAAGTGGAAATACTCAGCTATGGTGTTGAGTGTTTGTTTTTTTCTAGATGCTGTCTTATAACACGCTATAATGTTCAAAAGCTGGGGACTAACTCAGTCCGAGCTGCTTTAAGTGGATTCAGCTGGGGTTTCTCTCTGAAAACAAGTTCTTGTGCTGGAAACAGGAAAGACAAGAGCCAGTGACAGTAAACAAGAACAGTACGGCTGCGAACTGTAAAAGCAAAAACCCTGAGCTTAAAGATTCAAAGGGCTCTGGAGCGTTGACGGGAAAGAACAGAAACGGTTCTCTGAGGATTTGCCTCTATAAGAGGCTTCTTTCATACTTGATCCACTTTCAATATGAAAATGCTGATCAGAGCCTCTATAAATCAGATGTTATTAATTTTCTCTTGGAGGCAGCAAAATAAAACCAAAAACAAGTTGTTACCTCAAACTGTGTCTATCGCCACATAGGCAAACTTGCACTCATCGTGATAAGTCCGAGAGCTGCTGCTTTACGTTGTTTTCATCACTCATAAACTCCATATATGTTTTATTTGTGAAATCCACACAGCATCTAACTTTTGCTGTGGACTACAATCACAAAAACGTGGTGAACGAAGTACTTATTTACTTCCCAGCACTGAAAAGAAGAAAGTTACTGTTTTTTTGTTTTTTTTTCGTAATCCTGACTGGCGCCATTCTGACACATCTGCATGTGACGGTCCTGCCAGCATCCTATGGCGTGTACATTTTCTCTTCCCCGTAGTTCAAGGCTGATTGTGGGTTGTGCACTCTGTAGCGACTCAGCGAAGAGACACTAACACCAAGCTGTGATCCGCAAGGACCACAACACAGAGAAGTAGTAATGGAGGAGAGGTCAAAGGGCTGTGTCATATGACGTGGCACGTTGTCTGTGGTGGTGAGAGCGCCGGAGTCTAATGGGTGTTTTGCATGTGATGAGCATGGTGGCCGGTCAACTTTGCTTCCCAGCAGCGCTCTGGAGAGTCGTGTAGAGGCTTGCAGGAGGTGAGTGATGTGCTGCACTGTGATTAGTCTTACACTTCCTATTGTTCCCCTGTCGCTGATAACCCCGGTGACCTGGGCCAAAGGAAGGAAGGCCATCGCTTGGTTTTGCGGTGTTGGGCTTGTCAGCTCTTTGTCCTCTGATAACTTATTAACTCACAGAGTCTTCCGAGAGAAGAATGATTTCTCACACAGGTTGCCGTATGGTTAACTCAGAGTAAACAGCTTTTCAGACGTCTCTCTGCCAGAGGGGCACAGACGGTTACAAGGAAAACTAGATTTTTTTTTATTTCTCCCAAGTCTAGGGAGAGACAAACAATATCTTTTCATTCCACACATTTATTACATATTTCTCTCTTTTTAATAAGGACATAGTATCCGAGGAGCAGGTCAGAAACGTTCATATGAGTTCTAGTTACACAGATCGGGTGTCAGAGCTTTTGGAAAAAATGTAACTGACAGACAAAATGTCTCAAAAGAAAGTTTGAAATTCAGTACCAGAAAAAAAAGAGGATGAATAAATGGTTCAATAAGACTCGTCTGTTTGATTTAACCGGTTTAATGTATCCGCACAGTCCAACAGATATTACCACAATGAAGAGCTGCTGATGAGCGCAGATGAGATAAACAGTTTAAACTGTCTCTTACTAACAGCTGTTGAGGCTTGCAGGCCTGTATGTGGGCAGAGCACACAGAGACTCGAGTCAGCCAGGGTCACTCCTCGCACCTCAGGCACTTGGCTCATGTCGTGTGCACGCTACCTTCAGCGAAGCTCTCACTTGGCCTGCTTTACAATCCCTTTAGTTCTTTCACTTCAAGGGAAGGAACTGATGAAATTGGGTTGTGAACAATTAATCAGACTGACTGTTTGAGGGAAAAAATCCAACGTCCAAGTCCAAATATACCCAGACGCTGGCTAATGTGTAACGATGTGGCTGTATGCCTAATGGAAAGCAGTGGACACGGAAAGAGCTGGCTTCATCAAGTCTGCTTAGTTTCCCAGTGAAGAATGTGGAGAGGAAAGATTACAGAGCTGCACACATGATGATCTGAAATGTGTCATTTAAAGCGGCGCAAAGTAAATCTGGACATCAACGGCGCTGAAGATCACCAAGCGGCACTGGATATCATGGAAATGGTGACTGAGAGGCTCAATAAAGTAGCGACGGAAGAGAAAACTTCCCATGCAAGTTTGTGACGTTCACAGTTATAACTATACTTCAATGAAAAAAACTGTCATTTCTGGGACGTAAGGGAAATGTTGACAGGTTCGGATAATCAGCCTGTCAGAGTGATGTCAGGTAATGTTAGATTCAGGTGATCTCAGGCTGTCAGGACTCTGTCATCACCGTGACAACCTCCTGATTATTGTACTGTCTCTCTGGAGCTTAAAATGCTTCAACTACTCCACTTCCTCTCTGCTGAACACACATATGTGTTTGTCTTTGCCATCTTTATTGTGAAACAAGGCATAAATGCAGTTCAAAGGTATTGTCGTTGAACAAGAAATCCATAGAATTCCCCATTTACTGCAGTAACAGCTAAGAAACTACGTTACATTTAATTACATATTTTACTTTCTGACTAACCATTGCATTGCAAAAACCATTGCATAAAAAAACTAATAGGCAAATGATGACATATACCATGTTGTCTTTACCCTCCATATTACAGGCTAACTGAATGAACTGAAATCCCTCAGTGCACAGTGTTGGACTGGTGACCCGTCCAGGCTGTAACTCACCTCTGTAAACACTCGGCTCCAGCTAAACACTGGACGAAAAAGGACAAATGGGCTTAGAAAATAAGTGTCTAATGGACTTAAAACACCTACAATTCTGCACTGACGTCTTCTGTAAAATGGCCAATCCGACTTCATCTCTGCACATGGCTGCAGAGATGAAACTGTGTTTTAGTTATTTAACTGTGATGAAGCTGACATTAATTCTTCTTTGATATTTGACAAACTCATGTCCTTTTACATTTGACAGGCTACTTTCAGGCAATGCTTTGCAAGGGCTTCCAGGTAAAATGTAGTTTCTTCAAGGTGTCTGTACTTTTACATCTTTGCAATTAAAGATTGCAAAAGTTAGATGCAAAACAAAAATTCACAGCCAGAGAGTTGACAGCTGGTTGTACTGATGACATGTCGTGGGACATATCTTATAAAATATTTACAGACATGTTAATGCGGTTAATACTTTATTTATTTGTTTATTTATTTAATAAAAAGGGATTTTAGAAGTTGAGTAGTTTGGCATCTCGGTGTTCGTTATCAAACAGCGGTTGATTATCGCCATCTTCTGGTAAACACGAAGTACTGCATCGTTGTCCCACATTTCAAACATCGCTTTAAAAAACTGTCAATTACTGCAGTAATTAATATCAGTATAATGTGTTCGCCTTTCAGACTTGTATGTACTAAAACATGCAGCGGCTTGGTTTTTATAACAGCTTTCACGAGCTGCGGGTAAAACGAAGCAGCTTTCGCGACTCCTTGTATTAGATTTAAGACCGTCCCGGTACCGAGGCCCGCGGTCTTGTTGCAGTTGTGGAAGGAGACCTGGTGGATTTTTGGCGTGCTCCTAAAAGGCGTCAGAGGGTGAATATGTGTCATTGTACGTGACATCTGAGACAAGGAAAATGTTTTGTTTTTCTGCGCCTGATCATATCTCACTTTAATCCTCCTGAGTGGCTCCAGCCTACAGGTACGACAAATTTAAATCTTATCGTTGGACTCGACTAATTCCTGGTGTGCACACACAAGCACACAAACACAAACTCCTTTTTTTTTTTCGGTTGGTTGGTTTGGTTTGTTTTTGTCTTGGAATCAATAAGCGTAAAAGTTTTTAAGACACTTTAAGTTAAAATAGCACTATTACTTAAAACAACATGACGAGTGGGAAGTGCTATAAAAGATAACTAGTAAATAAAGGCCCATCGCACCAGTAAAAAAAACAACAAGAAGTCATGAATCCATAAAAATAAACGCAAACAAAAAAAAAAAACAAAAAAAAAAAACACTAAATTGAAATTCCGGAAATATTGAATCAGTTAACTTTGAGAAGTTAGTAACTGTAAAATGATCAATGAAGCATTATTTGGAAAATACTTACCATATGAGTGGTTTAGAGCACGACTGACTTTACCGCTGATCCTACCTTCTTCTTCCACTTAAACGCACAAAGTGTTTTCTAATATTGTTTGCATGCAGAGTTCAGGAGTTAAAAAACTTGAATCACATGAGGAATTTACAAATGGATGGGCGTGGGACATAAAAACCAAACCCTTAAGCCAACAGGCTCTTCTAACACGGTCACTGGAACAAAGGCCCGTGGGTCAGTTGTGTTGTCATTTATTTATACATTAAGCTTTTGTTTTCAAGGTTTTGCCCATCTCGACTACATAAACTGCAATGTGCACATTTGGAAATAAAGCAAGACAAATCAGAAATGCAAAAAAACGAATGTTTCCATTTTAACGTTGACATGTAGAAGAGCTTCAACTGTGCCTGGTAAACTAATAAAACTGTAAACAAAGAGCAAATCTTAAAAGCAGTGTAGTAATATGTTGCGTTAACCAACAAATTACATCGTCATGTATGAAATTCTCAAGAAAACAAGATAAACAGGCACGCAGAATGGGAAGTGTACTGTTTTTTATATTTTTATGGTAACATGCCTCAGATAGGAGATCAAGAAAAGTTATCCTGTCGTCTACGTGAAGCACTTCTGCATTTAGCCACACAAAGCAGTATATAATCATCCTTTTGTATCCTATTTGTACAACTAAATACAAATACTACATTTCCAGACATTTTTAATATCATCAGAAAAAGTGGAAATGTTTAAAAGAAGGCAAGTAGTGAACAACAGTTTCTTCCTTTCAAATTCTTAAACTGCTGGGATGCCTAATAACAAGGCCGTACGCAAATATCTCTTTGTTTAAACATCATGTCACAGAACAGATGCGGAATCGTGCCCGTTTATTCATTATTGTTTATTTAATGCTGCGTTGTCTCCATGACATGGAAAGCAATTGGGGTGAAATTTTGTTGCCGAAGCGGCTGTGAAACAGCCCAAACAGATTCCAGTTTTAAGTCCACAAGATGACTCATAAGAGCCTAATCCTGTTGATGGAAACAGAATCCCACCCGTGTCTAAGAAGGCCCACTGCCTCAGGTGCAGGAGCCACACACGAGCGCTGACTTGTCTCTTTTTATCACAGGTGATGAAGGGGAGGACCCTCTTGGTCAGCCAGCGCAGGTAATGATTTGACTTCATGATCTTCAGCTAAAATTAAGCAAAAAAAAAAAAAAAAAAAAAAAAAGCTTTGGTACATCCTGGAAAAGTGTGAAATGCAGATGAAATGGTTCAGGAGAATGTGGCTGATGTGTTGTTGTGTTTCAGTACATCCATGTCTGCATTTAGATGATCTACAAAGTTGGAACATTGAAGTTATGTGCTACTACTGATACATTTTCTTATGTATTTTTATTTGATTAAGGCTCTGGAGGCAAGCCAAAAAAACATTCATAGGACGTAATCTTTTCTGTAAAGTGATCAGTAATGAACCATCATCATTAATCACTTCATTCAGCTGCAATTAAGACACATTAGGTTTCTGTTAAGCATAGTTTAACAGCTTATAATGAGATCAGGGCTGATGGGTTATCTTGACATCTTTCAGTGTCAGTGACATTTTGACAGAAAGGATGGTCCTGTAATCACATTGTCCCTACTAAGTCTTACTGATAGCAGTAAACAAAGGCTCAAGACTTCATCAGATAAGCCATCCTCCCTAATGGCAGATTTCAGATTTAACTAGAAAACGTGCTCAGACATCTGTGCTGTAATTTCACCTGCTAAAGTGTTAAGTGCCGCTCACCACTGCTCACCAGGATGTTTATTTATTTTAAGTTTGAAAAGACACCTCAAATGTCACTTATTTCTCCAGTCCCCCTACCTGAGAATAATCCGGCTTTCTTCTTACTGGGATTAAAAAAGGGATATAAATATTGTGAAAAGTAGCAAACGCTTCTTCACACTGTGGTTTTCCCTGACAAAGCGTGTGCAGTTGGTTTTTTATTTTATTTTTAATTTTAGCAACAAAATATTCTGGCCAGAATCTCAGTTTATTTATTGATTACACAGTGATTAACTAGGTAATCATAGCCTGCTTCCCCCAGGGGTGGTCCTTGGGGTCAGCTCACAATCTAATGATTGGACCAGTGGGACCAACGGGAAAGCAACTAATCTACTTGGAAGCAGGAATGTCATGTTTTTGTGTACGTGTACAGTAAGGGTGTGTGTGATGTGTGCATGATGTCTGAGATAAGAAAATATGTGAATGATGTATGTTGCAATGAGTACTTGTGCATGATGTAAATGCATGAGATATGAGTATCCGTGCACGGCCATGGTGTGACACAGAAACCCAATCATTTTCCCAATGTCCCTTATATAATGCCACAGTATTCCATTCCACCCTTTCAAACATTTTACGATTGCACAAAAGACAAAGAATGCACTAATCATACTTCAGCAATCACACTGTAACCAAACCTGATAAGGTCCATCAAAACATGGTTCCTCCCATTTTGTGCTGGAAATGTTTTTTGTTTTTTTTAATCCAGACCAAGTCACCACGGCAGAAGTTGTGTAGCTGGCCAGCAGACAGACGCCTCGTATCTATGTTGTTTACTATGTTTACTAAGTTACATAAGTTATGATTGTATTAATATTATTGTGTATTCATGTGTTTGTTTGTTTATTGTAATATAATATAATATAAAATTTAACTTATAATTATTATAAACAAGTTATTTAATTTTCATTTTTCATATGTCCAGCAAAATGACCAAATGTGGTTCTACGCCCAGTAAAGGGGTACTTTTGTGTGTTTTGAGTTCACGGGACTCGTGAGTCACCAACAGTGAAGCTCCAGTTTACTGACTTTGGCTCTTCTGCTGTATCTGGCAACATCGTAAAGGAAAGATTCAGATCATCTCTCCCCTGTGATGTCACATTACCGTCAGCTGACTGACACACGCCTCACATGACCCCCGTAACTGCTGAGGGGCTGCATCTCGCATCTGCCGTCAGGGCCGCGGCCGCAGGCATCGCTGGCTTTTGAACTCATTATAACTCCTTTACTCAACACATGACATCACTGACTAAATTAAAATTCATTCATTTAGACGCTGGTATCTTCTATTGCAGATTTCAGCAATATGACACCAAAGCAAATAATGCTAAATCTACAGTTAAGCAGTTTGCTGGTGGAGAATCTATTTAAAGTGCTGAAATGTTATACCTCTGTTGGAGATGGCTGCTGTAAGAACACTGCGTGTATTACGTGATCTGAAGCACCGCTCTATATTTAACAAATCATGAGGCTTGCGCCGCCGCATGCTCATGCACAAGAACGCCCACCAGCATGGATACGACACAGTGCTGCAGAGGCTTCGTCGACCTTTGAGTGGACCAGCTGAAGTGGGACAGGTAAGAACTGCACGGGTGAAGAGTAGTGGAGCAATTCTGCCACTCTTACCATTTTACTTTCATTCTGTAGCTCATAGAGGTCATACTATTGCAAATTTCTAAGTTAATGTCCTTATATTGTGGTGTAAAAGTGCACAAATGGCTTTATTTAATCTGTTGTTAGTTAAAATTGTGGCAGCTCCAGATGTGACATTTATGCTTGTTAGATGTTCCTTGCATGTTTTCAAGATTTCTTTCCTTGTAAGATGCTAAAATGATCTGGAAAAATACGTATATGCTTGTATTACAGCTCTTTTTATTTATTTTGCAGGTAGTTTTGAAACCAGGTCCAAATGGATGACTTTGAATACAGTGTGGAGATCTGTGACCGTGACTGGGAAAGCTTCTATGTGGACTGTGAGGAGTGTGATATGCTTCCTCCTTCACTGGCAGGTGTGGATGATTCTGGTATGAGTGACATTGATGAAATTGGGTCTCTTCTGGCTCCGAGGGCCCAAAGAGTCGACCCAAAACCAGGCTCCTCGGAGAATGACTGTTGCATTGACGGAGTGCCAGACCGCGAAGAATCGCCCGTGGAGCACTGCCTCGGTAAACGTGGCCTCGGCGCAATTGAGAGCGTTCTGTCAGGCAGTGAGGAGGACATACATCTGCAGTCTGTCAATATGTTTTTTGAAAGGCTGAAAAGTCTCACAGAGGTTGAGCCAAACCAAAAGAAAGTTGGAAACAACAGAGAGGTAATACAGAAGGAGGAGCAGTGTTGTGATGGGAAACAAGCCACTAGAACCAATTTGCCAAAAAACTTCCCCAAGTTAAACACTCCGCCTGCCAGGGGTGAAACAGCAGTTGGCAAAGAGACTGGGAAGCCTGTCGACACCACCAGGACCATAAACACACTGAAAAAAGTTAAATCTCAATCCAACATTTCCCCCGAACCTGCACCCTGCAGAAACTCGGCACCAAGTATATGCAAATCAGCTGAAATGGAGTTATTCATTAGAGAGGAAGCCTGCATGGAAACCAGCGTTAATGACGTGAAACAGTGGAATCGGTCTCATGACTCAACAGAAACTGCTATCTGCTCAGAGTCAGCACCTCCGACCTGCAGTGTGGAAACGAGCACAAGTCTGAATGACACGAAGGAGGAAGGTTTGTTGAGAAGTCAGGTAGTTTACCGTAAAAAGTCCGGTCCAAGAGAGGAGCACAGCACCACCCAGGAGTCGTCTCCGTCTGCCTCTATCAAGAGGAAGAGGAGAAAGAAGAGACGGCTCAGCGCGGAAGTCTGCGATGGTGGGAAGCCGTGTGAGAGGCAGGTTTTACCAGCGAGGAGTGACTCAGAAGAGGAGCGTTTTGGGTTAAGAGATGGAGCAGGTCTGCGTTTATTACAAGAGTCGTTTGATTTAAATGAACCACAAAAAAGGTTCATGTCTCCTTTTTCTGCATATTCAGTCACCACCATTTTCCCAGATAATATATCCAGTAAAGATGTAAAAAATAAGCTCTCCCACTCTGTTCCTCCAAGTGACAGTCAAAACCAACATTTGCCAGAGACTCTACCTACACAGACAAGGTACACAGCGACCGATTCGACTGAAAATAACAGAACTGACCACACGTTCACTAATGATACGATAGATTTACAG
The DNA here is from genome assembly GCA_014839995.1 of Xenentodon cancila. Classification (NCBI taxonomy): domain Eukaryota; kingdom Metazoa; phylum Chordata; class Actinopteri; order Beloniformes; family Belonidae; genus Xenentodon; species Xenentodon cancila. The sequence continues at coordinate 20,639,389 of CM026204.1, read as the reverse complement.
GTCTGCAGGAAGCTACGTGTAGAAGGGTCCCCTGGACTGAATGAAGGTCTGACTGGTAACTCAGAACATAGAAAACAGAATGCAAAAGCAGGGGAACTCCAGCAGTCGGATAAAAAAAATACTTCCCTTACAAGCTGCGAAAATGGACACAATCTAAAAAGTTCTGAAGCAGAGGTCAAATCAGTCAGTCGTTTACAGACTGCAGAGTCATGTGCTCCTGCTGTGGACATCGGCCAGAACGACAAACTATCCGCTGCTAAGACACTCCTGGCTTCAGAGGCTGGAAATTCTGGCAGGGACGAGCACACGCTGTGTCAAAGTGAGGCTGACCCCCAAGACCAGTCGGAAAGTGACTTTCACAACAGAAATCAATGTGGCACTACAGTGGAGAAGAATCACTTTCCCCTGTCCGCTGTTGCTGGGGTTGCTTCACCCGCTCTTAATGCCAAATCTCCTCTACCGACTATCAGAGCCTGTTCAGACCCAGAGGAGATTCCCAGGGAGGTGGTCCGCCCTAACCTAATATCCAATGCCATCAATCACTTGCCGCATAAAAGCATTCTGTCTAAAAATCCTTCCAGTTTTGATACAGAACAGCAAGCAGATCATCCCGTTGAGGTTCAGGCTTTTGATATTTTATCAGAAAAAAACACAAAAGCCGAGACGAGTCAGTTGGAAGCATCACAGACATCAGTTTTAACAAGTAAAAGTGCGTCAGAAACCAAACTGTCCTTGTCTGAAGACTTACAAACAAGTCCTTCAGAGATCACACACGTGACTTCCTGCTGCACTCTGGACACGGACTCTGTCATGTCTCTCTCAAATGAAAACCTCGCGGACATGTCAGCAAGTTTCTGTTCATCTGCCGGTGAACTTGAGTCTGGAGGTCAAACAGAAAAAAAGATGTTGGTAAAACAAGAGGAAGGATACGCAACATCTGGATCCAAAAGTCATTTTGAGTTGACTTGTGATTTGCTGGGCAAAGCGGAGGATGCGATCAGAGCATCCAAAGCTGTAGATGAACCAGAAAAGGTGGTGAATTCAGTGTTTGCCATGTCTTCATTTTGGGGCGAGATGGAGAAGCTGACAATAAATGACATTCTGGGTCTGCGAAGAATCAGCAAAGATGCTTCACTCAGTCTCCCACCTGTGCCGGAAAATGAGGAAACAGACACGTTTGCAGCAGCTGATTCAGGCGTTTTTACGCAGGTGGACGAGTGCACGTCTGTGCATACTAAGGAGGAATCGTTACCGATCGAAAATTACTACTCCAGAAGTATTATGTGGGAGAGTGAACCTGTCCCGGGGAGCCAAAGTGTCAATATTTACCCACAAAATACAATATTGGCAACAGTGACTGACACGCTCCAACCTGTCCTAACTGAAAAGGCCGAAGCATGCCTCAGGAAGATATCTAAAACCATCAGTGTGCACAATTTACAGGCTCTAGAATCCGAGTCTCACAGCTACACGTGCAAAGGTGAAGCATTGCACACCTTAGAAGAAACGGAGGCTGAAACATTTGAGAATTTTATTGACGGCTCCACGCCAAAGCAAGAAAAACAGAGGAATTCTTTACTCTCCTCTTTCACAGACAGCTATAGCATCTCTCTCACAGATATATTTCAGTATCTCTTTGGAGGCAAACAATCAGTTCCCAGCCAATCAGCAAATGACGACGCGACATCTGTCTGCACTGGTGGAAATTCTATCCCTGAAACATATGATCACTTTTTCTCTGAATTTGATACAGAAAGCTTTTTCTATCCGCTCACAACAACTGAAGAGAACGACAAAGACCAGCCAGTTCCTATCTTTTCCTACTCTCGCTCAGCGAGCAGAAATTTACAGTTCCCGGAAGCCTACGAGTATTTCTATGCATCCTCATCATCTGACGATTCTTCCGTGGAATCTGACGAGGAAGATAACTGCCAACCCTTGAGGGTGTTGAGCAGGTTCAACCGTAAAGGGAGCTCAACTCATATTTCTACAGACGCGTATGATGATTTCTTCTCAGACCGTGACCTCAGACAGAATTTCTTCTCCCTGAGCTCTCTTTCCTTCAGGAACATTCGTTTCACAGCATCCACAGACCAGAAGCAGGGGTCACACTCTGTGTCCCTTGTACCTGTGAGCCAAAGGAGCAGATCAGCTCTGAGGGCTGGTCTACCATGTAATGCGCTGGCAAATCAAGGTGTGATGTTTCCCGACCCACTGATTTACCACTTGGATGGCAGGATCTCCAGGATGCTTGCAGAGCAGCCTTTCAAAAACGAAGGCTTCCAGGAAATTATTTCAAATCCAAGTAAGTCCGCTGTAACCCAATGCTGCATATGGTGACTGTGGAAACCCACTAGGAATTTACATTTCTAATAGTTATTAGTCTGAGCAAAGTATCTAACGTGAGTATGTGCATATCCATAGTTTGTTTTGAATCACATATATGTTTTTGTTTTATGTTTTGATGATGCATGATTCACAGCATCCGAGCACATTAGTAGCATCACAATTAATTTAGGTCAAACACAGAAGTATCGATATCTGCAAGTATTTTTGTCCATGCATGGACGGATACCATGAAATTTATATAAAAAAGACTCCCATCTTTTTTGTGCTTCATTAAACTTTATTAATTGCAAGTACAGTAAGTTATGTTATATTGCTTTTTAACTGTTGTGACAAAGCATGTGGAGATGTGATTTGTGGGAATGAGAAAGCTTTGCAGCATTTGGATTAATTTTGCGTTATTTTACATTGGAACAAAGGCTGCTGTTTCCAGAGGAGGTACAAACATTGTTAAATGTTACTGGAGTATCCTTATTAAGCATTCAAGTGGCCAGTGGGTGAAAGGAAAAAAAGGTTTTTAGTAAGTTAAAGGGAAGGAACCTCGGCAGGAAACAGAAGATATCCCTAAAGACAATCGGAAAGCAACAGACAAAATTGTGGAATTAGATGAACCGCTTAATTCAACACTTGGATCAGTGTTTTACTAAATGAAGAAAAAAAACTTCTAAAATGAGATGGTGTCTGATCAGTACTCAGTATTGGCTGGTACTGTATGCACAGGTATTGTAATCAGTATCGGAAAAGAAGAAATTATATTGGAACATCAATTACATTCAGAATCAATAACTGTACTGTTAATTCAGCAGTTGAAACCTTATGCAGTAAAGATAAAAAGATAATCAAAGACTGTAAACAGCAGTGTAGCACAACCTGAATGAATTCAGTTCACTTCACTTTAGCCCCAATTCACAATGAAAGTCATCTTAAGTCACTTTACAGTCGAATACAGTTCAATTTAGGACAATCCAGTTCAGTTCCATGTTAGTCCCATCCAATCCAATGGACTGTAAGAAATAATAATTTTAATAGATTCCAGATTCAAGGTATATATACTGTCTTCTCATAAATAAATGAATAAAAATGAAAACAGTCTAGCTAAGAAAACCAACAGATGTAACTAAATCTTCATTTTGGTGAAATCCCCCATCCTGGACAAGCATGAGGTGACAGTGGAGAGGAAAACATTAACGGGAATTAAAAACCTCAAGCAGAACCAGACTCAAGGAGGCCAGTTCAGCGTCTGAGGTGATGGGAAAGGGAGACCACAAACGAGATTGTAGTCGAGGGACATGTGGCTAAGGAAAGAGCCCAGAGCATCATGGGAAGTCCCGCAGTAGCCTAGGCCTACAGCAGCATCACTAAAGGAATGGTTCAGCGTACCCAAGCCAGTACTTCCTATTAGTTTTATCAAAAAGGAACCTTTAAAACCTAATCTTAAAGGCAGAGAGGATTCCTTCATCCTGAACACTAACCGGGAGCTGCTTCCACAAGAGAGGAGCCTGAAAACTGTTCTATTTTTGGAAAGTCTAGAAACCTCATGTTAACCTGTAGTCTGAGAGCAAAAGCCTCTGCTGGAATACCATAAACCTATCGGTGAACTGGCATCATGTTGGAGCTGAAACTTGTTGGAACATTTTAAAACAAGCTAAAAAAATAAAAAGGCCGAATTACTGCGGCCTTAAAATATTTGCATAACCTTTTCTTAAGTCTATTTTGAAATAAAAGTACTGTTTAGCACAAAAGCAAGCATAATTTAATCCTCTGGACCGGACTTAATAGTATCACGTTGGAGTCGGTGGCTCCCAGTCGCATATTTGGATGCTTCATCTAAGCTCTTTTTGTTTTCCTCACACAAGGACAGATGTAATACAGGCGTGACACCCACTGAGCTGTGACACCGGGACGGATTTTCTTTCCTCAGCTGTCAGACGACACAGCAAGCACGTAGTGTTGCAGCCAAGAGGAACCACGCTACGTGATAACTTGACTTCACTCAATGAGTGTCTCTTCTAAGCTGCCAGGCGAACCATCTCACTATTTTTTGGCTATGATATGAAATTGGCCTAAATCATTTTGAGGAGTCATTATGTGAACCCCTCTTCCAAGAGCCCCATCGTTCTTTAATTAAGTTCGTGGCTCATATCTACGAATATGGCCAAAGAAATTTAGCGCTTTAGGCAACTAGACTTAACAATTTCAAATGCAAGCCGCATTAAGCAGCCTTGTATATTTGCGTACAAGGAAGATTATGCAGGTGTTGAAAATTGAGCGGGTCATAGTGGGACAGAGGAGGAACTCTTAACACATTACTTGGAGCTTATGCGCATCTGTTGGCATATGAATGTCAAATACATAATCCCCAACCTGCTAATGGAGATCTCTAGATCTGTGATTATCCTGTCAGTAACTGAAGACGTTTTCTTTCACGTAAGGGTTGGATGCCTCCCTCCTGCCCATCAAACAATCAGATATGTGTCTGGTTTGTATTGCGTTTGCCTCGTGGGTCCTGAAGACGGCAAACCCACAAGTGGGTGATGCCTGGAAGGCTGGTATGTATGTTAAAACTGTGCAAAGCACCAAGAGACGTTAACATAGTAGACATTTCTGTTGCATTTTAAACCTGCTTATTTAGTCACTGTTTCTATTTATAAAACTGTTTCTTATTAGGTAATCTTTAACTTAAAGAAAAAGAATAATGAAGTGTTTAAAGGACTGCAAGGAGTCTGACATTTAACAATACTTACAAGCTGTAAAAAAAAAAAAAGTATTTCCAAACATTTTGTGGTAACGTCAACTAGTATTTGAAAATAAATCCACCCCAGGGAAGGAGATCTTTGCCCCAACCAACAGACGCAAGTGTTGCAGTCTGCTGTGAGCAATGCGATGACTCACTTTTTTTCATCTATTTTTCCACAGTTCTGCTGGCGAACGTGAGTGCTCTGTCAGCCATCCGATACCTACGTAAATATGTCAAAATGGAGGCTGCAGCCAGTGAGATGAAGTTGAAGCATTTAGCACTGAAAGATTCTTGATTTTTTTTTTTTTTTTTTCCCCATCTGTTATCCCATGAAAACCGTGAGTCATCATGGGACCTCGGTCTTCTGAGGAAATTTCAGTGTGTTGATACGTTTGCACTATGGTTCTTTATGGTTTAATGGTCTCTCCATAGAATGGACGTTTCTAAATTCAAAATATTTAAGTCCACTTTTTGCTTATTTACTTTTTGTGAGCTTTTGTCCCCTGAAAGCGTTCAAACAAAGTATAAATCGACCAAAGACAGGATGAGGCATGTTCATTTGAAAGACGGCTTGAGACATTTGTAAATAATGATTTGAGTATGGTCTGAAGGCAGATTAGAGGCAGGTTTACTCCGTGCTGTACAGACATGAGATGATAGATGATTGTGTGATAAACGGATTAACGTGAGGCAGTACAAGAAATCAAGATGATGCTTCGGAGCCTCTTTGCTTCCGTTACCTTTATGCAGTAAATTCACACACATTCATACATCGACAATTTAAAAACACTCCCTCAGAGAAGGTGTAATTCATATAAGTTATGTGAAGGGCATTTTATTTTAATGAGAGATGATTTGTAAAGTGCTGCACAGTTGTCTTGTACTGTAGGTAACACAGAGCTGCTGGGTTGTTTTTTTTTTCCAGTTTAACAATAAACAGCATCTTTCAGTTGTGTTCTGTGTTTCTCATTCAAAAGACACGCAGACATATAAGCGAAACTTTCCAAACACTAGAGGGCGACATAAGATTAAGTTGGTGAAAGCCTGCTTTCAAGCATGAAGAGATTCACAGATTCAATATATATAATTGTCGGGATAGGCTCCGGAAGACCCCCGTGACCCTGCAAAGGATAGAGCGGGTATTAAAACGGATGGATGGTGGACGTCCAAGTTCAACCACCAGGTAAAATATCTGAATATAAGTGCAGAGGTATTCTCAATTCAGAATCACAGCTGCCCATCAACCTAATAATAATAATAATAAAAATAATAATAATAATAATAATAATAGTGCTCCACAGTACTAAGAATTCAGAGAATATCTTGAAAAGGGGCATGAAAGAGCAATCTTTTCCCCCGGTGCCAGTTGTCAAACTTGACCATCACTCACTTAGATAATGAACGAGCTTTAACAGTAATGTGAAAACTGTTCTTTTCTTTTTTTAAATATATATATATAGTATGTATTGATATGTACACACTAAGGGTCTTCGTGACCTCAGACCGGAATCTAAAACCAATAAGCGGCTGCAGGAGGATACAAGAAACGCCCGTGGTCTTATTTGTTTGTTTGTTTGTTTTGCAGTAGCAGGATTGAGTAAAAAGGTACATACAGATTTTGTTACAAAAAAAAAAAAGAGGATATTTGTGATTTATGCTGATTTATGGTCTTTTTGTTTCATGTTTAGATATAATTTTATCTTTGGGTTTTCTTTTATTAAAGACACCACAATCCCACTTTTTGAAAAAATTATCCTTTTTTTATGACTATATTTCAAGAAACAGACAAACTTGTTGGTACTGTTTTTTTTTTTATTTATTTCAAAATATAAATATACACTTCAAACACAAATTCACACAGGTATCAGTACTCAGCAGTGGTACTTCTAATATTAGCACCTTTACTATTTGCTAAAACAGTACAACATAATAAAATAAGATTTACAGACAGAAAAACACATATGTTACTATAACACGGCCTGATGGAATGCTTTTAATAGCTTAAATTAGAGCGAAAATGAAATGTACATGTACAATGGACAGGCTGCTCAAGCACGGGATCATTGAACCACTATATCTTACATTAAAAAAACCACTAAAGCTGCAAGTTCTGTATATTACACGTATCTGCTTCTGACTTGAACTGACTTGAATGCTCCATCTTAAATAAACAACTGAAGAGTGTGTTTGTCTCTGCGATAGTGTTTTGTTTCTTGCCATTTCCTTTCATAGACACTCTCTCGTTCCTCTGCTCGACCAGCCAACATCTGACAAAGCCCTCCCGGGGGTTTGTTGCTTCATACTGTACACACTAGGAGCAACTCCGGCAGTGGTTGTTGGCCTTTATTATCTCTCTGATAGCAATCTGTTGTTTGCACACGTCCAGACAAGTGCCGGGTTTTTGTTTTGTTTTATGACCATCTCTGCTGGGTTGCCATGGGACCGAGGCCTTGGGCCCCAAAGCCTAATCCTGTCCAGTGTGTCGAAATTCCAGACGCTGGCTGAATCATTCCAGTCTCGCTGTCATACTCCCAAATGTTGTCATAGTCTACTTCCTGGTCATCTGGTTCTGTGGGTTCAAGGTACGAATGGCGATCTATAGGAGTGAAAGAAGATTCCGGGCTTTAGTTTGATGTGATGAAAGACAAACCTCACCCTGACTATATAAACTTGGACTCAATCCCAAAGAAATTATGCAGTGAGATATCCTGCCCCAAACTATATCCCTGCCATAAAACCTGCACTGTAACATGCAGCTGCTGCAACACGCTTCCTTTCTAGTAGTGTATGTGTGCACAGTCAGACAAATAAAACTACTTGGCGATGGCATGCTTAAGAACGAATGTGCAATAAATTCTAGCCCGTGTTCCAGTTGTGCACTGTCAGTCATCATATTGGTGGGATATATCCTTTCTGAACAGTGTTCTCATACGCCGATCGTCTTTCTCTCAAGACATCTGCACAAACGGCAAAAGGAGCGCCACTAAGCTCCATTTCACTGGTACATTTGCCCCATTCATGCACTTTCAATTCAGTAACCGTTTAATGGTCTGTTTACCAACTGACAGAGTTCAGACAGTGCTCTTCGGGTGCATTCAATCGTACAGGAGTGTAAGCAATGTTCTGTGTCCTTGGTTGGTATTTAAAAGTGGCTCTGTGTTGACTTTCATAACTGACATTAGTGAGGAAATACGATGCAGAGGTGTTATAGATTTGAAAGTGTGCCTAGTGTTTGTCATTTGATCTATAAATTGATCTGGCTGTGCTAGTGGAAACAGTACTCTATTTCGGGTCGAAGGATTTTATTTGCAGGACAAGATCCGTGTTGTCATTTTTGAAGCCTTGAATCGACACAAACGCATACCACACTTTGGGGAATGTTTCATCAGGTGTGTGACTGCATGCCTTCACTTCTTACCTGGTGAGTAACCATAAGACATCTGAGAGTTGTTCCTCGCAGAGCTCAACGGGAGATGTTTCTATCAGCAGATGTGAAAACATAAAAAGTCAGTTCCTGTCATGAACTAAAACAAACTTTCTCATGTTCCTGAAAATATGCGTTTCATCTAAGGCATCTGTTTAAATATCACCTGTAGCACAAGTATACACGCTTGTGCTACAACCACACAGCGTGCCAGAATTCCAGAAACCGGAGCGTCCTGGGAGATGAGTATCTGTGTTCACCTCACCTGCTCTTGCACTTGGCTGGGCACAGGCAGCAGCTTTAGCCTCGACACAGCCTCTGCTCTCTGCTCGGCCTGGCTCTGTGGAGCTTCCATCTCCAGGCCCAGAGCCTGTCCCTGGGAGTTGGTCAGGACGAGACTTCTCCTGCAGCGTTTGCCCAAGGGAGGGGTGCAAAGCTGAAAGGAAGAAGGGAGGAGCTGGGAGTCCTGATGATACTGTTGGTGCAGGATTGGTTCATGCCAGCTTTGTTGCTAGGGAGAAGAAAAGGGCATGTCATGGACAGGCAACTATAAGCATAAGATTACATTATTACAATTAAGTCAAACTGGTGTTTTACCAAAATTCTGAAAGCAAGCATGAAAACATTTTGGTTATAATTGTTTTCTCTATGTGGATGGATGTAATTTATTAGTAACATGCTAAGAAACTTTCACTTTAGGTATCAAATGCAAATGGTTTAACATCCTCAGTTCTACTGTCAACAAAGACGTTTATGTGTTTGTAAGCGCCCAAAACCTCTTATATCTGATATCTGACCGAATGCACAGGTGTAAACCGACACTATGGATCTGATATCAACGACCCACTTACCACTGACCCGGCCTCCTCCAGGGAGTAGATTTCTGGGCTGCACGGTTCGTCATACAGAGGCGACAAGGGTTGCCGCGGGGCACACATGTCTGAGTGGCGCTGCGGGGTGTTGAGGGAGTAGTTCATGGACCCCTGTGACGTGCTCCAGCTGTTAGACTGATCACAGAGGATTGAAGCAGAGTCAGGAGTTAGAGAGGACTGAAAGCATTGATCGCTAGATTCCTGTAGAATTTCATTCTTTTATTTCAGCTTTCAGTTTGTGGTCGCAGACATGAAGAGCAAACACAATCCGTGCACAATCAGGAGCAGTGGGGCAGCAGAGATAGTCTCCTAGTCTTTTTTTTTCAGACTAGGTTTTTGTTTGTTTATAAATCATAACAGACATGCAGAATCGCACACCATTAAGTAAATAGATCTTTCAGCCCCGAGATTGCATTAATGCCAGCGTTACTCTATCTGTTAACACTATATAGAATATGAGTCTTATCGGCCTGCTGCTAAGCGTCTATTTTTGTGACTGTGCACATGGCATGAGAAGTCAAGAGTCTCCAAGGGAATATTTGGTTTTCAAGTTGGACGCCAGACTGAATTACCTTGACGAGCGGGGCTTTCTCCAGTCGCTGTGGACTGGCACGGTGGAGGGCAGAGTAAGGTGTGCTGTAGACCTGAGACAACGCCGAGCTCTCTGCAGGCTGGAGGTACGAGCCGTGCTGGGGGGAGGAGTAGCGTAGTGACAAAGGTCGTAGGTCGCGCTCCGGCCTGGTGTGGGAAGAGACGCTATTGGTCCTGCTGCCCAGCCGTGCCGTCTCAGCCGAGGAGGGACGACTGGAACTGTACTGTACGGGCGAACAAAGAAATGTGGCTTCACAACACATGTAGCATCAGGGACTTTAAACACCGTGGTACCAGAGAATCATTATGGACTAGATTCTCTAACTACTCGACTAGTTCAAAGTACATCTTGTGTTTTTTCTTAAAACAAAGTCTGTGTCAGAGAGTGACACAAACAGGTCTTTATCAGATTAATTGGAAATGTGGTGGTTAAGGTCAGAAGTTGAAGAGCAACATTTCTTCTGGGCATCCAGTCCTCCCTTTAAGATAAGTAGATGGGCAGACAGGCAGCACAGCTCCTGTTCTGGGGGAGTTCGGTCAACTGCCCTGATAATGCAAAGTTTCAGTACTTCTAAAGTTAACCGCAAATAATTTTTTTTTGCTGAATCAGGATTTAAAGGTGCCTGATTTCCCTTCAATCTAAAGATATTTTGCTATGCTTTTTTTTTCCTTTTGATGGCCCCGAGGATCATCACTCGAGCACTTGTAACAAGAGTAATTTGTTCTCTAGGCCTTGCTTAATAATTAACTTTGTAAAAGAAAGATGTTGTTAAGTTCCAATGAAGCAGCAAACTCCTACCACATTTATACATGTGTAAATAATGTAGTGTCTGTCCTTAAGTTTATTATGTATTATTAAGCGTCTGCACACACCTGACTTACACGGAGGGGTTCGGAGTATCCAGGAGACAGTGGGTTGTCATCCTGAATGGGTAAATTAAGGTTTTGGGACCCATGTCCACTTGATGACTGGCTGAACTTTAAAGACTCTGCTCTTCCTTGGCTGTTTCCACTCCACCTGTCAAACTTTGGAGCCTAGAGATTAAAGGACACAACATTTTATTAAAAAAAAACAAAAAAAACACAAGTACCTCACTGTGGGTCCGTTTTCATTACCTTGTTTTCAGCAGAAACAGTTCATTTGGTAGTTATACATAAACGATGAAATGTCATTTTAGAAAAGACAACACAGAAATGGCTTGCTCAGTTGCTTTAGATCATCATCAGCTGTGAATGACGTCATCATTTTTTTGGGCCCTGGAAAAGACGACAAGCATTCCCTCACCTCTTTGTGTGTTGGGGTATAGATGATGTCATACACTGGGGGCGGGGGGGCTGAGAACGGGCACATCAGCAGCTTTGAAATGCTGGATCCAGTCACAGAACTCGGTCCTATCCTGACAGGACACCACTATGGGGTTGATCAGTTTCCCTAGGAAGAGAGGAGTGGAAGACAAAGCCTGTCATTTGGTCTACTTGCTCACTGGAATGTGCAATAGTAAGACTGCTATTCAGAAGGGATAAAACCAGCTCATTCATGGAGGGGTTGCACCCTGTGACGCTAGCAGATTCAAGGAAACGGCAGCTTACCATAAAACATGCAGGGGAATGTGCACTCATTAAAATGTCTTGAACATGTCCACTATAGGGACAGTGTGTTGGGAGCACGTTAGTGAGCATACCTTCAATCATAAATGTGTTTGGCTTGACATCTTGACAGGGCGTTGTCACTGTTATCATGTTGAGTGGAAGTTTGCCCTGTAATCAGAGTGACATTGTATCATATCTTCTTATGCAAATACACATTACGCACACACACATTACGTGTTCAGTTTGAACATGTGGTCAGTGGTACCTTGTAGAAGAGCCCATCACTCTCCTCTGATAGGATGATTAGGGTCGATGGGTACATGACCAGCAGTCTGTCACTCTGTTCCTGTGGAGATACGATTCTAGTGAGCATGGCCACGTTAAATTCATATTATCCAGTAACAAAATACAAGCGTCTCTGTAACTCCAGATTACCACCATGCATTATATTGCATGTCAATTTATTTTTCTGCTACACATCTACAGATGTGTATTAACAAATAAGCATTTTATAACCGTGCCTGAGCGTTAGTGTTATAAAAGAAATGCAGAAAAAACAGTTAATAAAGCAACCCTTTATCTGATACAGCTTCAGCGAAGATAAGAGCGTGAATACGGCCAAGCACAGAGGCAGCTGTGCACTTTTATCCTTTAATGCTGTGTTGAAAGCCACACTTTACATCCCAGTGAGCTCTTCAGTTGAACCAGTTTGCGAGGCATTTCAAGGTGCGGCAGCCTGAGAGTTTACTTTTCCTCGCTCTTCGAGGGTGTGTCTGGACAGACAGCTGACATTCCAGCTGTGAGGTGAGTCGATTCACTGTGTGAGCCAAGCATATACTTCTCACACACCCAGGCCCTAAATCACATCAATAGAGCTACTGCTGCTTTCCTTGGAGGTTAACAGACTCATGCATGCAGAGTCATGACTTCTGGCTTTTATTGACTGTTTCATGTGAAGTTATGCGGTATAAGTTGTAGTGAGTGCTCTTATCTGATTTGGTTTGCTAAAATCTGTTTTTTTTTTTATTTGTTTATTTTTTCAGTTGCTTGTGTGTATGACTCAATTGACAGGAAAATACAGATATCAGATATATACTTCAAGGAGATGGTAATTTCAGCCTTTTATTGTGTTGCGCAATTTGAAGAGTAGGTGAGTCACCTGGATGTAGGACTGATGCTATCCGGCTGGGTTCATCGTGTGAGAAATTCCCACAGCACAATGTTGGTATCATGACGTACATTCTGCTCCGGTGTATATTTCCATATATAAGTGACTGGTAAAAGTGGTTTGCTCGTACAAAGCAGTGCGGATCACGTACCTGGCAGGGCAGGTGCTGCAGTCGCACTTTGGTGACATAGGTGATGCGGCCCAAGCTGTCCCGCTGAGAGCCCTCCCACTCATAGATGGGGTCCCTGTTGATGGAGTTTCTCAGGTCCTCTCTTCCTTCACACGTCTTTTCCTGTTTCAGCCACAGCAAGTTCACATGGGTTAGAGGAAGTATGACGAAAATAATCTCCAAAGTAAATATGACACTGAGTAAACACATTGATCTGTCATCTTTTCTCTGAATACCCAACATTTCCTCATCTAAAAGCTTCTAAGTTAAGCCCCCCCCCCCCCCCCCCCCCCCCCTCTCTCTCTCTCTCACTCTTGTGACACAGCTAGACTGAAATGTTTCATCAACTATTTCCCCACCTGTGGGGTGTAGAGTCAGAATTTAAATCCTGTGCAGATGTGAGAGTTGGTTTGATGTAGGCCGTGTTGCGGTCAAGGCCACTCCCTATTATCTAGGCCTCAGGGAGCGCCAGCAGTGACCCACATGACTCACCCAGCACACACACTCACACACATCCTGTTTTATCAGATTAGGTGGGAAAAAGGCTAATCTGCCAGGTGGATTAAAATGCAACCAAAATTAAGTACTTATTTGAACTTAGAAACATAGATTTTGACTTGTCCAAGCAATTAAGACAATATATTCAATCTCATTAGGACGGTCTGGTTCCAGTGAAGCTCCCCAGTAACCAATAGTCCTCCCGCCTCTCCCTTCAAGTCTTCAACATGTGAAAATATCACCCAAAAATCTTCTTAAACTTACTCTCATTCTGGTGTAGTTTTCAGGTGCGGTTGCGGTGCCTCCATTAGCCTCAATGTTTTCTTTCAGGAGGCCAAACCACAGGTCCATTTCTTTTTGGTTTGCACAGTAGACGATGATGGGGTTGAGGCTGACACCTGCAGGGTCACAAAGTCAGCATGGGAAGGTGTCACCGAGGTTTATCTTTCAAAGTTTCTATCTTTTCATTTAAAAACCCTTTATTAATGTCAGCAAACTAGTAATGGCATTCACACGATTTCTTGTTTACAAAAAAAGTTATCCAACACGTTCAATAAACATTAACACATGTTCGGGCCAGTAAACCACAGTATAAGACCTACTGCCGAAACCCCCCCATGACCCGCTGGGTTAGGTATTTAAAAGACTGGAGCAGACTCTCCCTCCCACAGACTGCTTACCCAGGAGGAATGAACGGGACCAGGGATGATCAGAGCTGCAATCTCCCTCTTTTCCATCAGTCCCACACATACCAGAGATAACCAGCACAGATATTCTGTGCTTTATTCCAGCCAGTGGCTTTGTACTCTAATTGCCTTGAACCATAATCTAAATGTTGACCATACTTCAATAAGCACCAGCTTTTTAACCCCTCATCTTTTCACCTTTTTTTTTTCCTATACCAGCGCTTGATTAAAAACCTCAAAAAGTTCAACTCTTTCCATCCTTTAGAAGGTTTTTTCTTTTACTGTTTGAGTGACAACGGCACTGTGAAAACTATTATTCCAGCTTTCACTTCATAGACAACATTAGCTGTTGTTCAAAGTAATTATCTGTCATTATGCAACTTCATAACCACATTAATCTAGACCATGACAGGCCCTATAGGAATTTTTAAACATCCTCATGAGCTGGACTGTCAGCTCACCAGCACTGTTCTCACAGAGGAAATCTCTTCACCAGAGGTCCTTCTTGACTCAGTATTTCCTCTTCCTCACTCTTACTCCGCATGTTTCCTGTCAGTGATGCCTCCCGAAAGGCAAATAAGGTTTCATACTTGACCGCGTAAGCAGCTGAAATACTACACCGCAAATTAACCAGCTGGATCTGGGAACTTGCAAAACCAATTTAATGATAAGGAAACCCCAAATAGTGTCAGTATTTTGACACCAGGCATTCTAGAAATATAGTAATTATAAAGTGTATAAACACTGAAACCCTACACTGTTGTGACTGACATGGGTTTTTACATAATGTTTCTGTAGTTTTGCATTGATCCATGACTTTTCTGGTTTTGTCCATACTGCTTCAGTATTTTTAAACCTAATAACAAAAAAAAAAAAAAAAAGCATCACTTGTTCTTTGTCCAATGAGAGTTCAAGAGCTAGGTGGCAACAGATATTAACCTGAGCGGTATTTGGAAAGTGCTATAGATTATATGACATGACAAGGCTAAGAGCAGTAGCCAGGCTTCTCTACACGACAGCTGGGCTGGCTGAAGTGCACCTGTTGTCTGACAAACAGGCCCTTTAAAGCCTGGCTTTTCCCCCCTGAGCGACAGTGCCGGGGCGGGAGGGGAGGGGAGCCCTAGTTAGTCTTGGGTTTGAATGGAGGTGAAGAGGTGAGGAGGGTCACAGCACCTTTGATTTACTGGAATGTGAAAACACAGGAAATGCAGCTGCCTGAACATAGTGACCTTTAAATGAGGATCATTTATACTTTGATCCATAGCTGATCGGGCATACTGGTTACGATCAGACCAGCAGAACAGACCAGTGGTTTAAAAGAAAAGAGAAAGAACGCACTGAACTGAGGTAAATAAGACCTTAGTAAGGCTGTCACCATATTATAATATAAGCTCATCCAGTTGCTTTATTATTCATGTCACCCACTGACTTATAAACCTGCCCGACTGTCATACTGAATGATTGATTGATCAGCTAAGCTCATATTAGACAATAAAACAAAACCGGTTATTATAACATACCAGCGCTCCGTGCCAAAAACCATTTGGATTCTTTTTAGAAAGCTCACCATTTATTTGGAAGGCGAAGTCCTGGGGTTGGCTGTGATTGCAGTTCTGCTGCAGGTTGCAGATGGTGAGTTCTTTCAGAGGAAGAGTTCCCTGCACACAAAACCAAGTTCGATCACACGCTTTTTCAGTTTTCTCTTTCACAAACTAGCACCATTCTACTTAAATCTCCCCTTTGTCCCAGTTGACGGCTTGGTTCGAAATGTTTAACCAGAAAAAAACGTAATCGCCCCGACCCTGAGGTCAGACTTGCGAGACAATGATGTATTCATGTCTGTCTCCCATTTGAGGCAATCTGTAGTCTGACTAAGAGAGCACGCAGGTGCTAAACCGTCTCTTTTTCACATGAAGTCGAGGTCTCAGTCGTTTGATGATTAATGGCTGCTCATACTTTATGAGAACAGAATCATACTTTCTGTTTATCAACAAAGTGATGACCGATGACCGATGAACGCGTCAGGAGCCTCATGGATATGATGCAAAACATACGTCATGAGATAACGGTGCACTTTGACAGAGGAAGACCTCACCTGGTAAGTCAGCCCGGTTGTGTTGTTGGAGAGAAAATGAAGATGTGTTTGGAAAAGATCCAGGTAGCAGTCGTGTATATCCTGCGGAGAGAAAGTTAGAAAACGTTAAAGATATAAAACACAGGCATGCATTGTAACATTTTGCTCACATATGTGCTGCTTCCTTGGTTTGCGTGGTTCTGACTGTAGTCTGGCTTCCTGCTATAATACGTGTTCTTTTCACATTGTGACGCCGTTCCTCCCGTTAATCTTTTCTTTCTGCTTCTTGACATTGCTGTTGTGTCACAGTTCTGAAAAATTGCAGTTCCCACCGCAAGGAGCCGGCATGTCCTGTATCAGCCCACGGGATCAGAGGAACTCTCTCTACCCTGAGGTTCTCTGTTGGGGATCTTTCACAACTGCAGCAGAAGCAAGCATGTACAAACACAGGCTGCAGTCCTGTTTATGGGAAACTGATTGGATTATTCACTGACAGCCACCACGTCAAAGCCGAATGGGTTTCAGTGTGTTTTTTGAGGCCGCACAGCAACATCCTGTTCCTCTCCAGCTGTTTTTTTGGATTCGGTACTTATGCGGTTTCCATGGGTGACTGGCATGATGAGTCACCATAGGCTTGGCCATTGTTTAGAACGGCAGTGAGGATTTTGAAGCATTGAGTTTTGTTTTCTTTACAAGATGCTTTCCTCACATTTCATCATACAGTTGTGAAAAAGTGTTTTTGTTCCGCTCACCTGGCAGTGGAGGAAGCGGAAACGGACTTTGGAGCTGTGAATCATCCGACCGTAATTCTTCACGTTGATGCTACTTTTCTTCCATCCGTTGGCTGGGTCATAAGGAAACGGAGGATCCCATTTTATGTTTTCTATCGTCTGCAGATCTTTAGGGGACATTTCCTGCAACCAGTCACAATGTCAGCAAAATCTAGACATGAATGAGCAGGTGTTGAGGTCAGTCAGGAAGGCTGCAATGAAAAGTGTAACATGTTGACGTTCACAGTTGAACGTCAGAAGACAATCGTCTGTCATGTTATCACAATGTCCTGGGAGCTGATGGAATCTCTTACCTTCCTGGGGGTGACTGTGCACAGAATATTGATGATGCTGTTGGACTTCTCCTGTCCCTCTTGGGGATTTTTCTTGCGAAACAGGCGACTGCTGCTCATGGGAATAAAATAAAAAGTCACATGTTACCGCTTGTTCCCCAATGTTTATTGTTTTTTTCAAGTTTGCAATTAGTGAACTTCCTAGGTGAAGTGCTAGTAGGGAAGGTTTCCTATTTATGGGAAGTCACATTTCTTGCAGTTAGGAGAGGAAATGTGTAAATAAATGTTGTTGTTGTTTTTTGTTTTTTTTGTGGTCTTGTGTGCCAGAGTCAATTGTCACATCAGATGAATGACTTTTAATCATGTTCCGTGTCTCCCATCTTGCAAATCAATCAGAGCCCCTTCCTTTGTCTTCACTGCATCAATGACAGCCATTTAAATGATAAGAACAATCAGGTCTATGTGTCTGATAGTGGGGATATGCATCGGAACATCAGCATTCAATGCTCCTCTTTGTTTTGCATGTCCCTCATCTGCCACTATTAGTTTTACATCTTTATGAGGAAGCACCCTCACTACGAAGATAAGGCCGGTGGCTGCTGTTACAGTCTCGGCGTGGAGTTTATCTGCTTCCCAGGGCATGTGTGTGCCAGTGTCCTCCATGTGCAACAACACAGTCTTTTGTTTGTATGGTGGGAATCAAGGAGGGTCTATTCAGGAAGTCCACGTCCAGCATTAATTATTAATGGGATTCAAATGAACGTGTTCCTTTTTAGTCGTTTTCTATCATTTACCTGTATGCAAAGGAATATAAGAAAGCTACAAACTGATGAAAACTGCAGTTGCAAAGCGAAAGAGGAATGCGTTGATTATAATAGACAGGTAGTGGATTTGCACACCCAGCATTCTCCAAGTCACCGCATTGGCATTCAGCACCATTCACTCACTCCCGTTCTCTTGGGGGAATACCTGAACCTCACCTGATTCAACAGTACAAAGAGCCAGTACGCTACAGGAAAGTGGAATACTGAATGCATTGTTTGTGCTAAACATTGGTCCAACTTGGAAACCACCAGTCTTTTAGGCTCAAGCCAGTCTTTTGGCTTCTCTTTTTTGGGGGGGTTTCTCTGCCTCTATTTTTACTTTAGAACTAAGAGCCACATGGCTTGTTTTACAAACCATCCCCCTGAATCATCATACAGCACAGACCATAGGACTGTAACCGTGTGGAGCTAATCAGAATCAGATGTGATGGTGCGGCAGAGCTGTAACTTGCCCAGGCATATAATCCAGAAGGGATAAAGAAGACCAGATAGAAAACAAATAATAATCCACTTATGTTCGTAATTTCCTGTGTCCACATTTAAAGCTGGCTCGTCACAAAACTGCAAGCTATTATTTTATATATCTGGAGTCATGTAGCAGATCTTGTAATTTACAAAACAAAAATATCCCCACATATGATTGTGATAATAAAAGGGATCGAGTCCTCATTTTCGGTAGAGAAACCATATTTAAGGACAGCTGCCAGATCATCTTCACAGAGATGCAAAGTGAAGGCAAATGGTAACAGGATCTTTGAGACCGTTGGCCCAGATGGGCACCACTCAGGGCCTCTTCCAGTGTTACCATATGATCCTGAAACTAACCTGACACAATTCACAACCTCCGTTTAACCCTTAAGCCTGAGAAATACCAGTAATTCCTTCCATTTGAAATGTTCAGTCTAAAATAACAAAATAATAATTGAAGTCGAAAGGGATTTTATATATATATATATATATATATATATATATATATATATATATATATATATATATATATATATATATATATAGATATATATATATATATATATATATATATATATATATATATATATATATATATATATATATATATATATATATATATATTTATATACATCACATACATTACATAGTAATACCTGGACAGGTGAAATTTTTCTTACCTGTTTCTGCGAATGAAACTCTTGCTGGAGAAACTGAAGTTGTGCTGGGGGACACATGAAATGCTGCTCCCCATGCTGCTTTGGTCTCTAGGGCTTTGTAGATAAACTGTACTCCAACTGTGATGGGTGAGTGTAATCAAGAGAGTGCTCCTTACTGAAGTCAGACTTGTACTGTGGGAGAAGTGGGCAGGGTGACGGCTCTAAAGTCAGAACGTGACTGAGTGTGTGTGTGTGTGTGTGTGTGTTTGTGCGTAAAAGGGGTGGAGTTCAGGGCTGTGTCACAAGTTGTAGGTGTGGTGAATAAGCAATAGGATTCACACTCCTGTGAGCTGCCTCTGTCTGTTAAATAAATATCAGCAACAAAAGCAGGGGGCTGGTGAGAAGTGTGCCATTTCACACCTTCCAGCAGCCAAATGGAGCTCATTGTTTGGTACCACAGCAATGAGCAGCTTACAAAACACACCGGATGGTGTGTGTGGGTCCGCCGTTGGGAAAATGGGGACTTTAAGTGGCATGCCCAGGCATGAAAATGTATCCACGTTTGACTTTTCAATCTATCACAAAAAGTCATGCATTAGTGTAATTTTGAAAACAAAGTATGTGGGGAGTTCTGTAGTGTTTTCTTTTCATATTTCTTGACTTTTTTTTTTTTACTTTAAAAAAAAAAAACACTAGTTAAGTTAAAGGTCAAAATTTTCACGAGGCTAGAGATGTATGCAAATGCACTTTGTTTGCATGTGGAAGGTTGCTCCTACATTTAATATCCACCACAGAGACGTGTGTCACTGCAGCTGAATGATCTGAATGAACAACTGAGCACAATTTCTAAACCAGCTTTCCAATATTAATATACATTTGATAATTAGAGACACCTTCATACTAGGAGTTTTCTCCATTTTTGTACTGCAACAGTAAAAATTCTCTTAATAAATTATTAAAGTTATTGTATTGGATTGAACAGTTTTTCCAATTAGTCTTATAATAAAATATTTTAGCTTTCAACACTCATGACTCATTTGAAAACATGTACTTTTTCACAGCTGGGCTCCTTAAATAAGCTGTGACAAGTGATTTTATTGACGAGACAGACTCTCATGATCATGTTGTGTTTTTTTTTTATTAGGTCATTGTTTTGCGGTGAACTGCTTCCTTCTTGTCATAACATGAAATAAATGCTGGAGTTTTTCAGTTAATCCCAACCTGTTCAACTGGTTTCTGAAATGGATACACCTGAGGTGCTGCGAGTTCGTAGCTTGTTAACTTAAGTCGTTTTCACTTGCAGCCTTCATGTAATGTAATTTAATCAGTGAGGCCAGGTAATTCAATCAATGAGGAAAACTGAATGTGTTAAGCGCCAGTGTAAAATAAACTGATCATAGACAAACTGAATGTAAAATAGGGAAGAGAAATGTGTTTTATTGCTTAATTACGTAAAGTCAAAGGTGAGTAAAAAAAGACTCCTTGTACCTTCTGTGACTCAATATGTACCACTCATGTTATTTCCACTAAATTGGGCTTCTTCTGGGTAGTGAAAAATTACTAAACATATTTAACATATTTAACAAGTAGGGTCCTGCTGGACCAAAGACATAACATCTCAAAAACAGGAAATTCCATCTATCTATCTATCTATCTATCTATCTATCTATCTATCTATCTATCTATCTATCTATCTATCTATCTATCTATCTATCTATCTATCTATCTATCTATCTATCTATCTATCTATCTATCTATCTATCTATCTATCTATCTATCTATCTATCTATCTATCTATATATATATATATATATATATATATATATATATATATATATATATATATATATATATAATAACACTTACACTGGATAGGCATGTAGAAATATGGTCTAAAAAACACTTCCCCCCTCAGACCAGCTTAACTTTCATTGGGTGATGTTTTTTTAAGCTCTTGGTGTCAAATCCATCCATCTATCTATCCATCCATCCATCCATCCATCCATCCATCCATCCATCCATCCATCCATCCATCCATCCATCCATCCATCCATCCATCCATATCAGGGTCAGATGAGAGCTAAGGTACACCCCAGATAGATTTTTTACATTTATATCTATGTAAGTCATACTTAATCAAAGTTTTCTTTATTTTCAAAACACACATTTTATTTTATTTAACACATTAGATGTTGTGGAGGAATGGAAATGGAAGAAAATGATAGGAATGGACCTAAGTTTTGGCTCTCCCTGTGAGATCACTCAGCTGTGTTTATCCAGACTCACCAGGTGACGGCACCAGCGCTAAAGTCACACGTCAGGGCACTAAAACGAGTCTAGATATGAAGTTCCCACCTTCAGGTGTCCAACGGGGATGTGCTAACATTCTCACATTTGACCACCATAAAGAAAGCTTAATTGGATTCTGGTCTTCCTTTGAAGGGAGGATCAGTTAAGACCTCCGACCTCAGTAGTCCTGCTTTTGTTTCATACTGCACACTCAGACGATCAGTATAAATTAAAGAGGGCAAATTGACATATTATTGGTTTTACTTTGTGGTATCGGTTATTTATTTATTTTTCAGACATCAGACATTCATTCAGAATCAGAATTACTTTATTGCTAATGTCAGCTTCAACCGACCTGCACGATCCCGGAGGTTTACAGGTCCTGTTGCAGCCAATCACTTTCTCAGCGGTGACGCAACATGTAGAACATCCTCTGCTGGGCCTTCCTGAGGGATGGTGGTGCCCAGGAAGTGGAAGGACTCCACGATGGAGATGGAGGGTCCATGAGGGCAAGGGAGGATAGTGGGGCTGTGACTTTCCTGAAGTCCACAATCATCCCAACTGTCTTCTGGGCATTGAGCTCCACGTTGTTCCAGATACACCAGGACACCAGCTGATTCACCTCCCTCCTGTGAGATATAAATCTAATGGATAAATATAATAAAAATAATGGAGATATATAAATATTCTCAGTATATGACAGGAAGTGAAACTTCATCCACATTAATCTTTGATTTTTTTATCCTTCTCTGGAAAACAGCAGACAGCATCAGAGCGACATGTTGCAACATGTCAAAGGTAATGATTTCCAAGGAAATTAACTCTGCCAATGGAAAGTGAATAATGTGCCAATAGTCCTTCGTTTGAATCTTAAATTTGACGTTATCCTAGATGAGCTGGTAGATATTTGTTGGCGATTGTCATGTTTCCAATGCATTATTTTGCAAATGAAAAGCCAAACTCAGAATTTCACTATTAGGGCACCGCTGCGGGTGGTGGGTGTTTCCACAAAACGGTGATTTTCTTTCCGTCAATGGTTGTTCTCATCAAATTCAATTTGCACAGTCACAACAAAGCGGTCAGATATGTACATGTGGACATAACGTGTAAGGCAAAATGTGTGCATAATTTTATGAGTTTTAGATGTTTGCTGTGACGGCATGTTTCATGCAATCAGTGGCGAGAAAGAAGTGCCTAAACCTAACATTCTGCAAAGGGATGTTTTTACAAATGCATGTTTTCCACACCCCTTTTGAAATCATGGTATATGTACATATATATGTATATATAATACTGTTTACAGATACACTAAATGGATAATGCAGTTATCAGAATGAGGAGTAAAAGAGTTGTTATGAAGCCTGATATGTTACCTTAATAACAAATGTCCGGAAAACTATTTTACTTTTCTGTTTGTTTTTCACAAGCTCATTGTGTTGATCTACTGGTTCATTTTTCAATGTTGTGGTCTTGACCAACATTAAACTGATTTTACTATCTAGTTTGTTTGTTTTTCTGTATTTAGCTTTAAATGCTTTGAAAATGGTTTTGTCAGGAGCACAAAGCCTCAGATCATATCAGTTGATTAAATATATTGCCCTTTTAATTAGGATAGCCTGTAGATACTATTATATGACTTTAGGTTGTTATTTTGAAGCTCTTTCACAGTAGGTGCTTCTAAACAAATGACACTTTTGTCCTCAGAGAAAGGGTGACAGCTTTGTCATGGTCTGATAAGGACTTTTCAGAGGCCGACTCCAGGGGAGACAGGAGAGGTTGTTGCAGCTGGAATGCTGGGAGCACAGTCTGCCCCCTAGATTATCTGGAGCAGCTCCTCCAAGTTGTACACATTCGTCTAGACAGGTTGTAAACTCATTAGCATCCTCATATCAAAGGAGACGGTCCACGGCTACAGCTGTTAGAAATGCAAACCTACTGATTAAATCCTAACTCATGAGCATGCATATATACTAACCCAACACCCTGATACTATCCTCCAATATTTAGTTTAGTTTAGTTTAAAAAAAAAAACAACAACAACTACAATGCCTATTCAGATATGAACAGGAAAAAGTGGAACTTATATCATTTCTTTAAAAAAAAGAGTGTGCAAATATTTATAATTTAGAATGTTAAATCAATCCATAGCTGAGGTTTGCAAAGTGCCTTAAAAGGGTCGGTACAATTGAGGCTAATCACGGTCCAGGTTTTGGAACAATGCTGTTTAAAGTTTGGCAGCTGCCATGAAGTCTCATAGATTGTGATTATGGCGACAGCAACCCCCAACCCCCCATCCCAGATCTACCTTAGGGGGAAAAAAAGAGCAAGATACTAAAATTGAAAACATGAAGTTAAGTCCCTAGAATTAAACCCCATCAAGTTGGTTTGGGGTAAACTGGACAGAAGAGTGGAGGGGGAAAAAAAAGGTTCACACGTTTATGTGAACTTCCGCAACAGAGTTGGGAAGAACTTTCTTAAGTCAGAAATATCCAATGCATATTGGTTTGTAAATTGATGCCATGATTTCTTAAAGTCAATTCTTTATGTTCTTTGGTTTTATTTCAGAGGAAAATGAGACATGTATATACATACATTATATCATAATATGTATATATATATATATATATATATATATATATATATATATATATATATATATATATATATATATATATATATATTTACATAATATAATACTTTATATATAGATATGTGTGCGTGTATCTTACTACCACTCCAGGGATCTTCCCTGGTGCGGTAGACTAGTTTTCCAAGGCATT
Source organism: Xenentodon cancila (assembly GCA_014839995.1). Lineage (NCBI taxonomy): Eukaryota > Metazoa > Chordata > Actinopteri > Beloniformes > Belonidae > Xenentodon > Xenentodon cancila. The sequence goes on along the minus strand of CM026204.1, from coordinate 20,615,151 downwards.
CTAACCTGTAACGGCTGTAACGGGTGTAAGTTGCAGCTACAGAATCCCACAACCAAGCAATTGGAATATTGTAGAGGAGCATATGTAAGCATGAGTTGGAAGACCAAAAATTAAAATGGGAGATGCATCCTGGGGTGGTGGAAAAGGAAAGAGCAACACTCCTGTGGGGGTTTGTCATTGATGAAGTAGGGATGGGCAACTGGGAAAATGTGGTGGCAGGAAGTGGTGACAGATATAACAATCTGAAGTGTCAGCATCATCAAGGAGGAAGAACTTGCAAAGCTTGAAAAATGTCAATGACAGAAAGAGGAAGAAGAAAAGATGTGTGTGGAGATAAAAGGCAAGGATGTTGGTAGGGAGGAGGGTGGGGGACATCTTTTGTTGGTCTAATACAACTTCATTTCCTGTTTGGTAGCTTTGCTGCTGACTTTCCTGGAAGGGATTTACCAGCATTTTTAAAGATAAAAACTGCACAAAATAGTTTGAATATTTGGTATTAAACCTGAAAAACGTAGCAGATTGTTCCCAATATCGATTTGACCTCGTTTTTTTGTATGTTTTTTTTTTTTTTTTTTTTACATTGGATGTCCTTCCTGACAACCGTCCTCATCAATACCTCTGCTGACATTGGATAAATCTCCTCATTAAATCAGCATTTTATATATATATATATATATATATATATATATATATATATATATATATATATATATATATATATATATATATCTTTCTGAGCGTGTTTTGGGAGAGTGGGACTTCATCTCGCTGAGAGCAGTCACAGGTGTGAATGCCATGTGACTGAGGTCAAAAAGGGTAAAGTGAGAGTGTTCAGCTGTCTGCTTGGATCACTGTGAAAGAGGAGCGCGTTGGGACGGTACCAAGGAACTGTGTCCGGGGAGCGTAGCAACAACTTTAGTTTTCAATAACCTCGACTGCAGCTCCAGTCCAGACAGGATATAGTGTGTACAGACGCAGGGGTAAAACCTGCCACTTTCACAAACAGATCATTTCTCTGTGTATTTCAACCTGCGTCTCTTTTTCAAAACACAACAGGACATTTATCACATGTGGAAACATCTTTATTTTATTTATTTTTTTTTTTGTTTGTTTGTTTAGGGTATTGCTCAATTTCGCAAAAGTGCAAAATACAAAGTCCATCATAAATAACAAAAGGTATCATAAATAAACAGGTATCACCACATTTACCACAAACTGAAGAAAAGCTAAAGTCATGTTGGAATTGCACAAATGAAGTTAGGATAACTCAAGCAGTCTATGTACATTTTAATCCCCAGCATGGACGCCAAAGCCTAAATTTTATGCACATTTGACTTGAGGTTTACCCAACTCTCCTTAACTTTATGGAGTAATAGCATCTCTGAAGGCTCTAATTGTGCCATTTTGAATATATGAAACACAAAAAGGTAGTTTTCAGGAAGAAATAACAGATCAACTAAATCCTTCAAAATAAGGAAAAAAGGCAACTTCTTAGAAGTTTAGACTGGTATCACTGCACTACACATGAACTGAACTGAACCCAGATGCTTACTCATAACAGAGTTAAAAAAAAACAAAAAACGATTAAATTATTTCTGACAAAGGAAGATAAATGGGGACATTCACAAACCACAGACTCCTGAAGCCAGTTATGCAGTTGTTTCTAAATCCATTTTGTAATAGAATTGGGTCCATTTCAACAATGAGGTAATTTATAAAAAAAACAAAAACAAAAAACAAAACAGGTATTTGAATGCTCCAAGTGCCAACAGCATTACTCAGTAGCGTTAACTGTTGATTTCATGAAATTTAAATTTGTCTTTAGTTTAAAAAAAAAACAAAAAAAAACAAAAAAAACCAACAAACTGATCTATCCAACTTCTTTTCTTTTTAAAGTAAATTACAACTACTGTTTAAGATGATATGCTCCTTTCACTGAATGGTCCACAGGCTTGTCTTGGAAGTGACCTTTTTCACAGTTGGAGCAGACATGTAAGGTACACTGTCACGTGAGATCATGCTTGAGGCAGTGAGGAAACATTTAGAAATGGAAATTAAATGCTGCCGTTCATAACACGGGAGTCGGTCCTTTTGAACTCCGAATGCAAACGAACTTCACCGTTTCACACACCAAGACATTCGCTTTGTCATTTCCACTGATGATATGCACATCACACATCTAAATAAATATATCAAAAACACTCTTAAATAGGCATCGTTTCACCCCCACCACCCCCACCCTCTTCTCTAGGCATCTTTAAAACAGAATATATTAGATTTTATAAATACATCTAGTTCTAAATAATTCTCTGCTTTTTTTTTTTCTTTTTAAATACATATATATATATAAAAAAAAGCATCCAAACTCCTTTACAGCTGGTCTATGTTGTGTCCATGCGTTCTTGCAGTGGGAGAGGGGTTTATTACACAGCTCGTCTCTGCCACCTAGTGTGACATTGCAGCACTACATTTCATATCTTCTTGGGAGTCAGTGCCAATACGTAAACATGCATGTAAAACCACAAAAACGCTACATTCCAAAAGTAAAGTCATTCAGTTTCTCTCTCCCTTTTTTTCTTTTTATACATTATACCAAAACATACCGACATCAAAGAGAGAGAGGAAAAAAGGACACATCTAACCGAAAAGATTTACAAGTACACGTGACAGAATTTGATGCCCACCACGTGTCAAACACCGATCTTGGTGGGCAGGAGGAGGAAAACAAAAAAAAACAAACAAAAAAAACCCCCCGAAGTTCACACATCTCTTTCCAGAAATATATTGTGAAGAAAGTGGGAGCCGGCGTCTGCATGGCTTAGCTACACAGAGGATCGCTCGGGCTTTCAGACCAGAGACGGCGCCGGTCGGAATTCATCTTCAGCCTGAGGCTCATCAGCAGCGTTGTACGATGTGCCTCTAATTCTGAAGCAAACTTTCTCAAGTTTGGGGTCTCTTTCATACTGCCCCCGTCTCCCATTCCCTCCACCTCCACACGTTTACCTGACCACCTTTCAACACACTCACTCCCTGGCATCTCATACCGAGCAGTTGCGTCTCTTCCCAGAGCCAGTCTGGGCTGTAGCAGCAGAGGCTGAGGTCAGCCAGGCGCTGACCCCGTGTCAAAGGCTGGTGGAGGACACCGAGAGGGTGGGCGAGGAGGGCGGTGGGAAGTTCAGAAGCTCCAGCACCGCTACGCCCACGCTGCTGCGCCGCGTGAACATGCAGGAAGCTGCCACCCATTTGTTGCTGCGTGGGTTGTACTTTTCAATGGAGTTGAGACTGGAGCTGCCATCGTTGCCTCCCACCGCATATAACCAGCCATCCATCGCTACCAGATCATGAGTGCTCCTGGAAGAAGAAGAGAAGCACATCCCAATGTTACAATATCTAAACTTGATTAGTATAATTGCGAAGCTCATTTTCAAAAGGCCAAACTGCTGCTGATGAGCTTATTTAGGCCAAGACAACCGATGTAAAAAGGTTGGCTTTAGAAGAGCGGCAGCTTCGGGACGGCTGCAGAAGGATGTTTGAGCTGCGTAAAGACTCTTTTACAGCAGCTGGTTAAGAAAAGCACTTGGAGCCGCATGTGGGTTATTTATGAAGCTGCACAGTCAACTGCTGTCAGGTTTTCCTCCTCCTTCGTTCTTCTGACTCACTCACAAATCAAGTGGGTGAACGCCAGGGAACATGTGAATCTGCTGATGGATGTTTCCATCCATTCCAGCAATCTCTAACAACTAGTGTTTTATATTAATAAATTATGTGCTTGTATAAAACATTTACTGATGGTCAGCTGCAGTTTTTTTAGACATTCGTGCCTTAGAAAGGAATTAACCATAAAGATGACATCAGAGGTCATGAATCCCTTACCTCGGACAGAATAATTGCAGATGTGTTTCTTTCTAAAAAAGCTACATAAAAACAGCCCTGCTATTTATATTTTAACATTTCGCAGGAAGCAATGTGGTCTTATATTTATTTAAAGGCAGACCTCCGGAGAAGTCAACTGTAAAACACACTTCTCCCTCACACCACAGCACTGGCTGCCTGCTCCGAGCCATGTGACCGAAAAGAACGAAGGACTCCAGCCGCATACGGAGGGGAACCGCAACTGAAAACACTTTCCTCACGGTATTCCATGCAGTTTGCACCGAGTGAGAACTAGAAAAGGATTAATAGGTTAGAAATTAGTTCAATTTGTCCCAGAAAAACAAAAAAAAAAAGGAGATCAGAAGGACCAATTCAAACAGTTAAAGCACATTGGGCTCAGTTGGTCAAAGTCCATATCATTTAAATAAGTGACCTAGACCCAATTTGGGCGAGCTGAAAGTTTCCAAACACGTTTTCTTTTGGAGTTTCTCAAAAGAAAAAAGAAAAAAAAAAAAAAAAGACTGTAAGGTTACTGATTCACTTTCAGATATGATCAGTACACGCATGTAATGATCAGTTGTACTTCATTTACCAGAATAATTAAAGATGTGATATTACACACACAGATAACATAAATAAATAATTGTTTGTGCTCGAGATCGTGTACTTGGGCACGTGAGGCGACTAGTACCCACTCAAACATTTTGATGCAACCTTGTTTGGGGCCACCCGAGTCAGAAAATGTTTTATTCAATGAGCAGGTCAGGTTTACGAGGTACCGGTTCATTACAGAGCCAAATCAGAGTTGAATTAACCAGCCTCGTCATCTTTCAAATCGCCACCCAACTCTGCTTCACGCTGCATTTACTGTCCAGTGGACGCCGAGTGGCACAAATCTTAACGCAGATCTGAGCAGCGGTCCGCCAGCAGGAGGGGGAGCGGCGTTGAGTTGCTGACGACATCTCCAGGACGGCTGTTATGAGCACAAGTCTGAAAACATGTTTAAAAACCTTTCCTTTGGTACTGAACCTTCATAGTATTTAGTCCACAGCCTGTCAACTTTTGAGAAGTCCCCGGACCTCAAGTTGCCCGTGGTATTTGTATAAATACAAGTTCAGACTCCGGACTGACCTGCGTATGTTCATGGGGGCGACTCCTTCCCAGGTGTTGGCCTTGGGGTTGAAGCGTTCCACTGAGTTCAGGCAGCTCGTGCCATCATTGCCTCCTGCGACGTACAGCATGCCGTCCAGTACGGCCACTCCAGCACTGCTGCGCCGACTCAGCATGTTGGCAATGGCTGTCCACGTGTTGCTCTGTCCATCCAAACGAGACAACGACCATGTTCATACCATGGAATCAGCTGTGCTGGAGGATTTAGCCATTCACTTGTCAATAGTAGTTTTTCCCCTATTCAGTAGCAGTTTACCTGGGGGTCATACTTCTCCACTGTTGCCAGATGAGAGGAGCTGTCATAACCTCCCACTGCATACAAGCTGCCATCTGGAGGGGAAAAGTGCGTAAACGCAGAGAATGTAAATATTAGCAGTCACGCGTCAAGGTTGCAACTCCCTGCACTCCCTTGCCCAGCAGCTTCATACCCAGAGTGGCTACTCGAACATATCTCCTCCTAGTGCTCATGGCAGCAATGGAGGTCCATGTACTGGTGAGTGGGTCATAACGCTCTGCACTGAAAGAGAGAGAGAGACTAATATTTAATTCAATTTTATTTATATAGCATATATTACAATACAAGTTGTCTCTAGGGGCTTTTCAGACATCCAGAACATGACCCCTGAGCAATTTATTACATAAACAAGGGCAAGAAAAAACTCCCCTAGTGGGAGAAAAACCTTAAGCCAAACAGTGGCAAGAAAAAGTTCCCTTTAAGAGGGAAGAAATGTTGAGCAGGACCTGGATCATAAAGGAGGACCCTCCTGCTGAAGAGCGGAAGATAGGAGATCAGAAAAAAAGAATGAAGAACAGAGAGAGGAAAGGCACAAATAGATTGACAAAGATATATTAGTATTAATTATCTGTTAGCTGGAGAACTAAGAGTTCTATGTACATCTGATTGATACATGGCTCGCTGGTGGACTACAGAGACGACTATATAAACAGGTGTAGACAGAAGACCGTGGGATGGTCAGAGGTGGGACTGCAGGTCAGCATGCAGCTCCTGAGACTCTGGTCTGTAAACATGTACGGAAGAGAAAAAGAGGTCCAGACCAGCACAACAAACTACAAGAACAATGGAGCACAATTATGCTTATGAGATACTTCTAATTAATAACTGAGGACTGAGGTGAAGAAGGGAAAGAGAAAGAGGAGGTGAGGGGCACCAGTCAGTGGATCATGTTGGTGTCCCCCTGCAGCAGGTCTACAGCAGCAGATCCAGGGTGAAGCTGTGTTTAAGCCACATTTACCACACTGACTCTGCAAAGCTTTTAATTAAAACCAAGTAAGTCTGCCCACGTAAATAAAAAAGAAAAAAAAATGAGTTAAAAAAATGAAAACGGTCCACATTCGCCGCCAACATGCAAGTCTGTATGTACCTATTAAGGCAGGAAGCACCATCGTAACCTCCAGCAGCATACAGCAAACCGTGCAGAACGGCTACACCTAAACAGCTCCGTCTTGTTCCCATGGAAACTTCCGGTTGCCAGGCATTGGTGATGGGATCGTAAGACTCCACAGTTGCAAGGTCTGAGGTGCCATCGTACCTTAAAAGAGATAAACGGATATTTAAAAAAAAAAAAAAAAAAAGTTTTTAACAGGCGTCAGCATGTTCGCATTGATTCATTTCTGAATAAATCCTCCACCTATTATATGACCGGCAGTTGTGCAAAAAGCGAAAGATTAAGCCTCTTTCAGTTCATGTTGGCTTGTTTAAACAACAACCGACACAACAGTCGTCATCACTCACCCTCCAACAGCGTAGAGTCTGTTTCCGATGGCGGCCACACCCACCCGCGCCCGCCGTGTGGACATGGAAGCCACCATGTGCCAGCGATCCGTCCTGGTGTCATAAGCCTCGCAGTCTCCATGGATGGCAAACAGGCTGCCGCCACCTAGGAGACAAACAAACAAACACCGCCACGCCAACCATAATTACTATTGGCAAAGAGTTTTGTTTGAACATGTCATGAGCGATGTAAAACAGCCAAAGACCATAGATATGGGGTCTAGGTGTACCCTGATGGGTACCTTCAGGGGCACACTGACCAACGGCGAAGAGCACAGGGCTGGCGCCTTCACAGCGTCGTGGGCGGGTCCGGCTGTTGCTTAGGACTCCCCTCTGTTCAGGCATCAAGTGGTACTTGAGAGCCTCGATGAGCAGATCCTTGCACTCCGAGTGGTGACGCACCAGCAGCTCTGTATCAACGTTGCTCATCAGAAAGTCACGCCTCAACAGAGGGAGCCGCACACACTTCATCAGCTGATGGAGACAGAAGCGAGGGTGTGTGGGCGGGTGGTGAGTTAAGGTCAACAGAAATAGAAAAAAAAACAAAAACAGTGTGAGACAAGGAACCGTCTCAGGTAAAGAGGGGAAAAAAAAAAACACTCACCCACGGCACATGTTGTCTCCGTCCATCTATATCATGCTTCACCCAGCTCAACACGGCCCGGTACACCTCCTCCTCAGATGGCACGTTGAGATTGTCACTGGAGATCAAGTCCAGAACCTGCAACGGATGGGAAGAAAAGCCATTATAAATATAACTTCCTTTTAGGGATAAATAAATTATTGCTCCATCCATCTAAAATTCAAAGTCTCTGCCTTTGATTTGGCTATGACAAATAAAAAAAAAAAAAAAGGGGAAGTATTTGCATCAGAGAGAAAGAAAAAAAAAGAAAAAGAAAATCACAAATACAAAAGCAATAAAAGCTTCCAGCCCAAACATGACAGCACACAGGAAGTAGGCTGCTTTGGTCAGAGACAGTTTTAGTTCCTGTATGTTGCATCTGAGCTCTGCTGAACCGTAGTCGTCGCCGTCGCTCGCTCATCAGAGCATTTGAAGTCAACTCTACCTGGTCTCGCTCATGTGCGTCGCACAACTACCGCAGCAGTCTAAGTGGCTGGCTGGAACTGTTCCCAGATAAACCCTACGCTGGCAGAGCTGTAAGGGAGCGGAGCAGCCAGCTGCTGTCTCGCGTCCACAGATCAGGGCAACATTTCGCAGGCTCCGAGTAGCACGGCCTCCACTAATCCACAGTCACACAGAGAGATACTGATGCTGCCCCACCCTACAGAGACTACATCTGCATGCCGCATCAAATAAACTAACCGAAGCATGCATCTGTGAAGAGGAAATGTAGAAAGAGAACTGCTTATTTTTGAGAGCAATGACCACATCTGTGGTGTGAAATTGCAGCAGCTTTGAAGGAAGCATAAATGACAAGGCTTTCAGCTATGTTTATATGCTTAAGATGTCTTTGTATCCCACACGCAGTAATCAGGATGCATCGATCGTGCTTCAAAATGTCTCACGTGACGCTGAATAAGTGAAACATCAACCACGCAGACTTGTCAAAATCCCCTCATGTCTTCCCACTTCTCCCACAGAACATGCAGGAAAATATACGTGCACATTTCTCAGCTCAGAGTCCTTTTAGAGCAGCCAGTGCACAAATCCAGACCTGGTGCAGATTCATGTCGGCAGAGACGGCTACAGGCGGAGTGGGACACAAGGCCGAAGTAAAGAGAGAAGAACGGAGTTGGAGAATTCGGTGCTTTTTTAATCTGCCTTAATGCAGCTTAACTTTCATCGTTTTAAGGGACTGTGCCTACTCACTCGCTGCACAGTCTGCCAAAACAGAGCGAAGCTTACTCCTGGAAAGCTCCATCGTTTCACTGCTGTGGGACTTACGGATGATGGCAGAATGATGTCAGCATCTGTTTGTTCCTGTCTGATTTACTCTCACCTGGAGAGGCAGACTTTTCAAACCAAAGATTCATTCTTCCTATGCATTAAAATCAGCATTATGTTGTTTTTAACCCCCTCTTCTTCTTTGCCAGATGCCACCAGCCTACTCGCAGTGTCATGCATTACTTTCAACCCTGCGCACGTCTGTGAACTTAAATGGATGGCATTTAACAATTCTACAGACAGTAGATATGTTATATGTTTTTAATCTAAAACTACAGGACTCGACCCTTCAAAGTGGAACTGAGAGGGTGGAGTCCGGGTCGTTATATAGACTGTTAAAACTGATGCTTTGCAGGGGGTGGTGCTCCCGTCAGCCAACGTTACATGCTTTGGTTGTTAAATCTGTATTATTAAAACCTATTTGGGAGTTGCAGCCTTATAATATCCCTCCTTTGGGGGATAATTTTTTTACATCACCCACAACCAGAACTGGAGTCATAATGACAATTTAAACACTTTACTGATTGTATAATTTTCCACTTAATACGAAAAGAGAAGTGTCAGCTGCTCCACTGCAGGCATCAGGTGACCACAGCGTGATCAGATGGCAGCTGATTAGTAGTTTAACCTGCCAACAAGGAGCACAGTCAGTGACTATGAGCTCCAGGAGCTTCACATGTGAAACTGTGTGTTCACAGTCAGTGATTCTTTCCACCGGATTCATGGGTGCGCGTGCCTCTCGTCAATAAATGTCTTTCATTGTGAAGGACAGTCATTGAATCTCACTGTGAAATGTAACAGCTCTGGAACCACACATGGAAAATAAACTGCTGAATGGAAACAAGCACATCTCTACGTTAAGAAAGAAAAAAAAAAATCATTGCATTAAAACCAGGAGTTTAAAAAATAAATAAATAAATTTTAAAAAAGACACGTCATCTGAGAGTAGCAGAAAAACGGGAAGGAGTACCGGCAACCCCTGCTTTAGCTTCAGCAGACCACACTGATCATCCCTCCAGAAGGTCATACAGCCTCAGACTTTCAGATGCACCGATGGAGCATGATTAACCATTTTTAAAAGCACACTTCAGAAACCTAAAGAAAAGCATGAGCCATGTCTGGTGCCAGAAACACAGATACCTTAAATACCTTTAAAACTGCATTAACAAAAGCTGTCTACCTTATGTTAAATTCTGGGGCATTTTTTCCCTCCATATCACTATGTCAAAGTCAGACAAGTACGAGGTTCTCCGAGAACATATGCATGCGTGCATGATCTGAGGAATGTGTCCGGAGTCCGGTGCACATCGTCACCGTGTGCAGGAAGAGGTGCACACGTGTTGTTTGAGAGGATGCACCAGGACCCTTTAAACATTATTGGGTATCACCAATGAATGAACAGAAAATAAAATTCACCTAATTCTCCCCAGAATACTTTGCTCAGACTGGTAACAGTAAGTGTTTTTTTTTTTTTTTTTTTTGTAATATGCTTATAAAGCAAAAAGTGTTGTTAGCTCTTTTAACAGCAGAACAGCTGTGCAAATGTCACTGGTTTTCCCCAATTACCAGTTCCAGGACTGGAGCGGCAGCGTCCTCACCACCCAGTGCAGCTGACAAGTGATAATTTGGCTGAACTGACACGCCTGACAGAAAGGTCCATGCTTACATAGTGAAATTATTCAGTTAATCAATAAATAAAGATGATAAATGATATGCAAGAAATTTAGAGAGAACCCATTTGTTAACCTCAGTAACAAAAAAAAAAAATATCACTCCTTAATTATAGTTCTATATATGTAAAATATGATTGTAAACAGGTGTTTTAAGAGCAGAAAAAAAAAATGACAGAATGTTAGTATCATTCATAAACCCTGCTCGCCGTGGAAACTGAATATAATGACTTATAAAGAGGTAAAATGATAGTGTCAGACAAACACAGAAAACCATTTCCTGAAGCATTTTAAGTTGTTAAAATGCCACAAATAAAAAACCTCCTTCACAAGCACTGGTCAGCAGAAGACCAAGATTTAGATTCAATAGTTGTTTTTTGGTGCTCATTTCCTTTCCGCCGTTGCTCCTCTCAACTTAGTCACAGTATCAGACGAGGATTTGTTCAAAATCATCATGTCTGTAAATATTGGTTCCGCCCTGTGTAAAGTGTACTTTTCTTTTTTGTTGTAGTTTTTATTTAATTGATTTTATTTTTTTGAGAGAAAGAATAAAGTTGATTCTGATTCTTAAAAAGAAACGATGTGTAAGATTATAGGTTAAAATATCCCAAAATAACCTAAAAAAAAAACAGCAAAAGAATGAGAAGAAAGAAGTGATGTCACAAAAATGATGATTATGTATTTGGCTTCTGAGAAACGGCATCTACGGCGTTAGTGTGCTAAATAACTGGCTTCGCGCCATCCGGTCTTGTAATGCCGGTTTCTGCCATGTGTGGCGGTGGCGAGCACTATAGCTGCCTCAGTAAAACATGACGACAAGTTGCTGCACGGTTTGTGGGCGTACTTGAACTCGTCAGTCATGTAGGCACCGCCCCCATGTTACCTTTTTAGGATAGGTAAACAGAAACGGCAAGGATGGCTGAAACTCTCGGAAGGAGAACGTTGCCGCCACCACAACCACCCGGAACAGGGAAAAAGCCTTGTTTGGAAGCACAAATACGAGCGGATAAAAACCGGGCTGAAACCACAGTAAATATCAGCAGTGTTTTACCCCGCTAGAGACATTCTTGAGCCACGCTTCATTTTTCTCCCCACTTATAGCAGGACCTGCAGGAGATGGACAGGGCAGCTCCTACCTGCTTCAGGGGCAGCAGCATGAACTCCTCTGTCTTGGAAACGTCTACAAAGTGCTGCAGCACATATTTGTGCGCCGACTTGAGCAGGTCGCTGCAGGAGTGCGTGTCAGCGAAGCCTCGGATGCCCAGGCAGTTGGAGGGATCCAGCTGGCTGAGGAGGAACTTGCAGCAGGCATCCCGCACCCCGTTGAGCTGAAGGAGGCTCGCTGCTGGTAGCAACGTCTAGCGAGAGTGCATTTAGACAGAAATGTGGTTATTTCATGCGTGGGAGAGGTTGCTTTATGGGGAATAGAGGTCAAGACATGAGATCAAACATTCCAATATTCAACCCTACCTGCACGTTGCCTTCCCCAACTACAATCTCAGCCGTGTAGGCGTACTGAACCAACTGCTCCAAAGCCTGCGGGTCGATGTCGTGAAGGGTCACGTGGGTCTGCCGACTCTCAGACATCTCATCTGCTTGGCCACACAGAGTGCGAGAAGATTTTTCTTTTTTTTCTTCCCCCCTACAAGTTAACTCCACTAAACCAGGCTGATAAAGATCACCCCCTCTTTCAATCATGCTGACACAGTCTCCGTTAACGTATACAGTGTTAAATGTCAGCACAGCTCGTTCGCTGCCTTGCATTTATTGAGTTGTTTTGACAGTGGGAGGTTTTGAAATTCCTGAAGTAAAACCATCTAGCCATCTCGAGTATGCACAAAAGTTTTTCCATCAACATTTACATTTTTCGTCGACCGTTAGGCAAATTCACAAGTACATCGACTGAGGTTTTCTGTTAAATCCGCCATGGACCAATTTCTGGGTCACACGAGAGGAAGGTTAATAAACGAGTCTGTGAACAAAGATATGCCGTGTCCTTAAGAAGGTCGACTGTCAGGAGGAAATCAGACTCCCAGCTCATCTGACCACCTGTACCTCAGACAGGAAAATGGGGAAGGAAGCGATGATGATTCAATGCATATGCGAGTTCTGGAAATGATCTAACTTATAATAGAAGACAAAAGCATGTGCTATTCTATATGCGAGCTTAGGCTGTTTGAGCCATGCCAGATGATTATCTGTCTGAATGTGTAACAGGAAAACTGACACGCCGTGTCACCTACTGGTAAACATAGCGTGGAAGTAGGGGCTGCAGGACGCCAGCACCACTTTGTGCGCCTTGATTTCTTTGTTGGAGACATGGAGCACAATGTCACACAGCAGGCCACGTTGTCTCATCCTGTTCATGGACACGAACGAGTCGTGGTAGTGACGCTTGGAGTTGTGCGAGATGCTGTGACCGTCGCGGTTGAGCAGCTGCATACCCCCCTCCATCATGATGGCTGATGCTGCCGTTCTGGGCTCGTGCCTCGGCCGCACACTGGCCAACTGAAACAGGAAGAAAATCATTCATGTGAATGTTTGCCCGATTAGTGAAATCCCTCTTGCTTTGTAAAAAAAAAAAAAAAACAAAAAAAAAAAGTTTTAAGAGATTAATTTGCAGGAAGACAAATGTTTGAGCAGGTGTCCTGAGCCATCATTGTTCCCGCCGTTATAGTTACAATGTCCATCCTGTCAGCTGTGACAGGAGGTTCTACCAGCCTGGCAGAAATCTGGGTACACATGCAAAGTGCGGCGTGATGGATGGCCTAATTATTTGAAACATGTCAAGTCTGATAAGATCTCACTTTCACAAGGAGTCAAAAGACTTTCCTCCGTAAACTACAATCAAATCAATCCAGGTTCTCCATCCGTCTGCCTGCATTGGCTCTTTTAAACAGAATTCCTCATGCGTAACAACATGCATCAAATGATAAAAGTTTCTCGTTTTGTTTTCCATTCATATGTTTATGCTTAACAAGGCACGATAAGTTAAACGCTTCCAGTGATGAGCCCATACAATGTGATTAACACTCTCATTTCATTCATTCAGTAGGATAAAAACGAATATATATATACAAATATAAAATCTCAACCAATTTTAATTAAAAAAAAAAAAAAGGTTGGGTTTTTGTTGGTCAAAATGATGAGAATAAGAACAACACACACATAAGACAATCAGAACAAATACGCAACCTCACTGAGACAGAATATTGACAGGTGTGAAGTCCGAGAAGTGCAGCACATTGGAAAAACATCTTATTATACATCATGCATCCACGAAATATGTCATCATCATGTTAAATACACTATTCCCCTCGTCCCATCTGTAATATGTACAGCAACTTTGAACACGGTCTCCCCGTTTCACTATCCCACCATCTCAGATGTCATCACAGCTGCCTGGCGACTGCTGCTCTGGATCCTGTTTTCCAAAACACAATAGAGCTCAACATGCACAAGCCGTGTTCTTTCATCGGGTGGGTGGTGGTGGTGGTGGTGGTGGAGGGGGTCTCCTCTTTTTGGCCACCAGAACAATGCTGCAAACTAAAACGTGCATAAACAGAAGGGTAAAAAAACAAAAAACACATGACAACATAATTACCACAGTTAAAAACTGAAAGTAAAGCGCTCGTCTCTTTCCCTGCAGTCTCTCACTCAAAACCTTGGTTGGCATCTTCACAGGGGCTCACTAAACCCTTAAGGGGTCTGAGGAGACCCCCCCCCCCACCACCCATTTTAAATGACAGCAGCTGTGAGCAGCGGCTGCAGCAGCATAGGATGTATGTGTAATGTCTTTACCAATGGTTGTGTTGCGGTTATCCTCGGACAGACTGTCCTCCTCGAAGTGATGGAAAAGGACTCAATAATTGTCGCAGTCCGTTCGGCTTTACACTGCTCCCATCGTTCGCCTGTCTATATTCTGTCTACAGCATAGGAAATATTAAAAAAAAAGCTTCTGTTTTGTGTTGCATGCATTGACGTCAATGCAAAAAAAAAAAAACCTGCATGAAAGCCGACATCGATTTGTTAAGGTGGAGCTATAACCGGCTAAAATACAAATGGCTATTGTCCGTCATTCTGTTAGAGCCGCATGCGGTGGAAATAAGGAGACACTGTGTGGGGAAAACGCATACGTGCATTTCACGTGAAAGATTTGCAAACCCGTTACAAGTAATGTTCGATTATTAATTACCGTGACACGAACGGGCTTAAATGCCAGCTTTTGTTTAGCCGGAGTACGGAAGTCCGTTCGGTATATGCGCCAGCGCTCCCGCAAAAAGCGGGGCTTCGCGTGATCGCGCTGTGAGTGGGCAGAAACACAAAACGCACGGTATGTCTGTATCAGCGCTGGTAACTGAAATCAAACGTACCGTCACAGACCCTGAACACTGCGTTCAAAAACCCTTCCCCATTCTTAATAGCGTATTAGTGCAAATTTCACATGTAAAGTGATTGTTTAATGACAAAAAATTAATGAATTGAAATATGGTTCTCAGTGCAATACAGTGACATTTCATTTTAACCGTGTGAGTTATCTCAATGTGACAAAAAGCTCGGCAGGGGAAATAAACACCGACAGGTCTCACCCGCAGTCGCCGAGGATGTTGATGTGACAGCAGTGATTTCTTCTGGTTTGTAAGCTTGCCCAGGTTTATGGCCGTGTGAAGCTGCAGGAAAAAGATAGAAAGGAAAACATCCCACTTCGGGTCCTCGGCTTCTCGTGTCTCGTGAAACAGCTGATCATTTAATTTAAACCGCATGTGTCATATCCAAACTGCAAGCTCTTGTGGACGCGTCGGCTGGCGATGAAATTTCAAGGTTGGGATGAACGGCCAATCATTTTTTTTAATGTTCCTCTTTTGATTGTCAACATTTTTTATTATCTCATTTATTATTAAGAGCAGATACTGCGCATCCCTGTGTGTCGGAACTAAAGTAACTGGAGTTGCTTGTTAATAAAACTTTACGGACAAATATCTACTCACGCACAGTGTCTGTGAAACATAAAACCAATTATTTCGGTTGTGCCCCGGGGGATTGTGGGTATTGAGGTTTCGCGTCACGTTTTGGAGCCAGCATGGCAGCGAAACAGAAACGGTTTGTTGCTAAAAGTTTTCCCTACATTCTGCCGCTCTTAGTGATAAACATCGTTCGTTAAACATTGTATCTAAATGTTAAACCGTTTTCGAGGTATTCGTGGAGTTTACGACTTTAGTGGGAACGTTTTTAACCTAACGTGGTTATATTTTAGCCACCCGCCGCGTTAGCATTCAGCGCTCATGCCTACATCAGAAAGTTAAGCGTGTTCACTCTTTAAAACTAATTACGGGCGTTATTATTATAAGCTGTCGTCGGGTATCTTTCCATAGGGCATCCAGACAAGGCAAAAAGCGTTTGCATTGATGCCAGAAATGGTATAAGATGTGACACGTGTGTTGAACTGCTGTTGGCAGGAAACTGGAGGAGCTCAACATGGACGAGTTCCTGCTGACAGGTTTTGAGTCTCTAGATGACGATGATTCTGGAGAAGAGACTCCTAAACAGAAGAAGAAGAACAACGTCAACCCTAAGATGTGAGTCATGTACTTTGAGATGGCTTGTTTCTGCATGTAAATGCAGGGATCACGTCTCTGCAGGCGTCTAGCTCGTGATCAACCTTCTTGTTTCTAGACAGGAGAATAAAGGAAAAGCCTCCCAGCACAAGGAGCAGCTGTCCAGGTTGAAGAGCAAAGATCCGGAGTTTTACAAGTTTCTCCAGGACAACGATCAGTCGCTGCTGAATTTTGACGACGAAGACAGTTCTGAAGATGAGGATGAGAAAAAGTACCACAAACTACCGTCTACGCTGAAGGTGCGCTTGTTGCTTCGGTGTATATTCATGAGTCCTGTTCTGTTGGATGAACATTCTCACATTTCCATGTTTTGAATGAAGGAGGCCAGCTCTGATGATGATGATGATGATGATGATGATGATGATGATGAGGATGAGGGTCAGAGTTCTTCGAAGAAGTCCAAAAAGGCCGTGGAGTCGATCAAAGTCACAGACAAAATGATTGGAGCCTGGAAAGTGGCCTTGAAGAAAGAGCCCACTCCTCGTCTCTTCAGAGAAGTTACTCAAGCCTTTAAGGCTGCCGTCGCCACCACGAAGGGTGAAGGACAGACTCAGTGTCGGTACAAAGTGGCCGATAGTTCAGGTACGTAGCGCTCGTTGCTTAGACCGTGGTATGTGCGGTGGACCTGAGATCCCGGTCCCGGCATGGCTGATCTCATTCATGCATTCTTTCAGGACCTTTATGTCGCTTAATAGTGAATTCATTACACACAATTAAACCATATCACAGTGGGTTCAGTGAAATATTCTGTCATTAATGGTTTCTCCCTCTCGATTGTATAAACTGTTACTATAAAAAGTTAAAGTATCTGTTGTTTAACCTGTGATTGTACAGACAAACATTTACCAAAGTACGTTTATGACTTAAGTGTTTTTTATTTTCTCGTCTTGACCACATGTTCTCATCATCTTCTTTTGCTGACTTTAATAAACCAGGACAGGAATGCTTCTGTAACACAATGAGAAAAGTTCAGTTCCCTTTTTGTTCAAAATTACTTAAAATCACAATCAAACATTCACACCTCCTGATGAAAACGGCACGAATGCTTTTGCATTTTATTAATAATTTTCACTTTTGTCAGACACGTTATAAAATAGATTTCAAATATCTTCTTTTAAAATGTTTTATATCTTTCCGGAAGAAAGGACATTAATGTGCTGGACACGGTTTTTTAACATGTAAGAGCTGTTTACATGTGCTGTCAGATATCGTACAACTTGTTTCACTCAACGTTTATTCTTTTTCTTTTTCTTTTACACAGTGTTCAACGCTTTGGTCCTGTTCTGTATAAAAGATATTGACGTGACCCTCCGGAGGATGCTTGGCCTCAAGCCAGACAAAGACCAGAAAAAGTACGAAGTCCATATTACAACCGTTGGTTTCACGTGTTTTTTGATGTATTCAACCGTTTAACTCAACGCTTTTTTGTTTCCCTCTTTTCCGTTTTTGTTTTCAGGCTGGCGCTTCCCTCTTCTAGTCCAAAGTGGCAGAGGATTCACACTGACATCAAGATGTATCTCAGTGGAGTAGTTCAGGTTTGTTTTGTCGTCCGTTTTATATTCAGTTGAGTTGGATCACTTTTTATAAAGTTCAAAGAGAATCATGCAGAGTGGAGCGTCTGTCGCGGCATTCCTTCGTCGTCCCCTGCGGTCTGAAAATGCACCGGTGATGATTTGTTCACCTCTAACTTTCTTGCTCTCCATCTGCAGCTGTTGTCTTGTCTAACAGAAGCAACAGTCATCAATGCAGTCCTGCAGCACGCCAACCAGATTGTACCTTTCTACCTTTGTTTGCCTAAACAATGCCGTCACCTCATCAAGGTAATTCCTGATGCTGTTGCATTTGAGTGAGACATTCAGTTGTTCATTTGCAGAAGTTGGAAGTGTCGTCTTTTTTTGTTTTTCATCTGCTTTCTTATTTTTGTCTTCAGCAATTATTAAAGCAGTGGAGCACAGGGGAGGAGACGAGCCGGGTTCTTGCTTTCCTGGCCCTCAACAAAATCTGCAGACAGAAGCAGGAAACCTATCTTAACCCGCTTCTCAAGGTGAGGACCATAAAAGGAGGCATGCACCAGCAGATGTGAACATAAACTGGGCTTAAGGAGAACGTGCATGGTCAAAACACAATCATTTAAACAGCGTTAACGTTTTTGTTAGATGGTTCTTTAAGGCTGCATCTACACAGATTTGTGTCTGGGTAATTTTATGTAATCTTATGCCATTTCTTTCCCCCTTCCACAGCAAATGTACATTTCATATGTGCAAAACTGCAAGTTCACATCTCCCAACATGCTGCCCATGATCAACTTCATGCAGAGAAGTTTAACAGAGATGTACTCCCTGGACACACAGGCCACCTATCAACATGCCTTCATCTACATCCGACAGCTGGCCATTCATCTCAGAAACGCCATGACCATGAAGAAGAAGGTTGGATTGCTTTCTCACTGTGTTCTTGCAGAGACGGCCTTCTTCGTAACCATTCAGGCGAAGCATCACATTTTAACCAGCAGCACCTGGTAGTTTTAATCTCAGGCAGATTTATAGCGCATGCTCCGATCATCACTGGCCTTCCAGAGATCAACATCACTCTTAAGTTCCTAACAAATTAAAGGTGAATCCTTGGGGAGACTAGATGGCTAAATATCATCCAAAGGTCACTCATAAAGAATGCAATTCGTGCATCCTCTGCAACCTGCCGGTGTGTGAGCAGATGAAACAATCACGACTGTCAGTCTATGTTAAGATCGCTGTTCGGATGGGTTTGTTATGACAAGAAGGAATGTTGTATCCTCCTTATTTAGGCTTAAAAAGATTCAATTGTCGCAAACAATGAGAAATACCCAAGTAAACCACAATCTTCTGATCAGACACATCACAAATGGTGACTAAAAAAACACTCGTATTTAGAAATATGAAACAACCAGTCGAACAAACGCATGATGAGAAATCAAGTCTATTCATTAGACTAAACCAGGGGAAATAGAACTGATAACAGCACCCCCTAGTGTCCCAGACCGGTGGTGGACTGGTGCCAGAGTCAGTTCAGAACTGGTTCATGAGTAATAACAGAAAATAATCTCCAAATGTCTGTTATGAAACTGTTTGGACTGGCTTTCAGCAAATTGGGTCTGTGTATCATCTAGCGACGCATCCATCAACTATGTTTGAGTGTCTGTGCCTTTAAAAATGTTTAAATTGAGCTATAACTGATACTGATTCAGATACAAAGGTATGGTTGTTAACTTTATTGTCTGTCATTTTTAAACTGAATATTTGTGATTAAGGTGCAAAACACTGGGGGGAAAAATCCCCACGGGTGGCATCCAACCCTTTTAAATAAGTTTAAAAACAACAATGGTTAAACTATACAGGATAAAACATGTAGGACTTTTTTGGCACAAAACAATTAAAGGTTTAAACTCATTTATTATTGTTGTGGTCATTTCCAATATCCAGTTAGTGAATTCTGTTTGTATGTAGAAAAAAAATGTATGAGTCTCTGAAACATCTGTTAGTAAAATCAGGTTACACATTTTTATACAGTTAAAAGAGCACAAAGCTCATCTTAAATGTGAATGTTCATTGACTACTCTGAATCCTAATTTTTAATTTGTCTTTTGGTTGATTTGTTGCCAGGAAACGTACCAGTCGGTGTATAACTGGCAGTATATCCACTGTCTGTACCTGTGGTGCCGGGTGTTCAGCACCCTGTATCCCAGCGAGGTTCTGCAGCCTCTCGTGTATCCGCTCTGCCAAGTTATAATCGGCACCATCAAGTGAGTGACTACTTCTGTCAGCAGCTCGGACGCAAACTCATCCACCTCATGCAGTGTTTTTTATTCTGTCAGAAACGTTGCTGTTATATTTGACATGAAAGCTTTAGTATTTACTACCCTCTTGTTTGATTTATTTAAAAAGTTATTATGCCAAAAAATGTTTACCTATGTTTAAAATTCAAAAAAACACTTATAAGTGAGTTTTTGGTTTGCATGAATCAGTCATTATTTCATAAATGATTACCTATCAAACATTACTGGGACTTGCTTTTAACTGTGTGAATTGTGTGTTTTACTTGTGTGAAAGCGCCGTATTGCTGTACACTTTACTGGCAGCAGGTGGCGACGTTGACTGCTGCTGTTTCTTTGCTCTTTCTTCATCCAGGCTTGTCCCTACACAGAGGTATTACCCTTTGAGGATGCACTGCTGCAGAGCCCTCACCCTGCTGTCTAGCAGCACCAACACATTCGTGCCTGTTGTGCCGTTCCTCTTGGAGGTAAGACCTCAGGTCATCTCCACAAACCACCGTCCAGATGTGTCAGTCAGTGCAGCTTAAAGAGAGCTACGTGGAGTTTCCAACAGTCTCCGGCATCAAAGCAGATCACGCAGAGCAGAACTGAACCCCCCCAAATACTTCTGTGATGTAAAGTAAACAACTGTCAGTTGGTTTTTTTCCTTGCTTCGAATGGAAACGGTGGAAAGGTAGATGTGATGAAATGTTCCGTCGGTGGCTCGCCGTGGAAAAACATCAGTGTTGTGTGACATGCGTTTTGGTCTCAACGGCTACAACTGATGGAGCTCGGGAGGAAATGTATCTGCGAGTGCCACTTTTGTTATCAGACCAATCGCAGGTCACCAACTGACAGCTCCGTCTTTAGGTCAGGTGTTAATGCCGCGGTTGTAGAAGTTTGTGTGTGTCTTGTGTACAAATGGGTGCATGGGCTTGCACATGCTCGGGGGGCTCTGTTGTGGTTTGTGGAGGAGGGCACTGGTGCTGGGGGCGGGGACAAGCTCGGCCCACTGGGAGTGGTCAGTGCGTGCGTGTGTGTGTGTGTTTGTGTGTGTGCGTGTGCGTGCATTCAACAGTTTGACCAAAGCGACAAAGACACAGTTGTGGTTTATACTCTGGGCACTAACCCACGTTGCAGACCACATCCTCTCTGTCTATGACCCTCCTCCTTGCACACGCACTTTCATAGCCCCCGCCCTGCAAACCCCCAGCAGCAGCAAGCTGTGTTTATTTGTGACGCACAATACTTCCTGTGTTTTTTTTTTTTGTTTTTTTTTTTTTTTCTCTCCCTTACTGTTCCCCTTGTTAAAGGCAGGCTGAGGTACGCTGCTACTGTTTTAATTAGAGCAGCAGAAGCAGCCCCCTTCCTCCTGTGTGTCTGTGCCTGTGTGTGTTCTCGTATCTCCGAGGGGGGTGTATGATTCGGAGCTTCCTGCTTTTAGTTGTGTGTGTGTGTGTGTGTGTGTGTGTGTGTGTGTGTGTGTGTGTGTGTGTGTGTGTGTGTGTGTGTGTGTGTGTGTGTGTGTGTGTGTGTGTGTGTGTGTGTGTGTGTGTGTGTGTGTGTGTGTGTGTGTGTGTGTGTGAGAGAGAGCAAGCAAGCACACCAGGGTTGGCCCATGCCTTCCCACTTCCCCCTGGCTCCCCCACAGACCGCCACCACATCCTATGTTTGTACAGACGGCACCGGCCAGGAACGTTGCTCTGCCGCGCACACAGAGAGCATTAACGACCACACACACACACACACACACACACAGATACAGGGATCAGAAATAGCTCAATACACAAATACAAAACAGAATTTCACTTGCACACTGTGGGCAGATGTGAAAGCTCGCAGACAAATGGCCCACACGTTAGAATGTACTTTCGCAGACAAAGATAGAAATGTGTCGTCTTGGTAACACAGAAGTTTTTTTTTTTTCTTTTTTAAAAAGAAGTGTGTAGTGATGGTAAAAAAAAGTCAGTCAATGTGTAGCACCTATAATCTGTTCAGTCAGTATGATATCTTCTAACAACACGCAGAGGATGTATGTTTAGTTTCTGTTTAATGCATACATTATACGCTATATTACTGATTTTAAAAAAAACACACAATTTATAATTAAACAATTGAGTGAAGTCCTTTATTAGTTGGGTGACTTAGTGTTCACTGACTTTGGACATTTGTAGGTATCAGGTTGAACTATCAGGAATTCCTTCAATAAGTCCTGATTGGACAACCAGGACAACAGGTGGTTTATGATCTTTCTTCCAAAATAAACTAGTTCTTTAAAATCTAACCTAATGAATGATAAAAGCCTGAAAAAATATAGAACCATATATATATATATATATATATATATATATATATATATATATATATATATATATATATATATATATATATATATATATATATATATATATATATATATATATATATATATTTATATTTGTTTAAGTCTGCTGTCTGAACACAGTATTCTTCATTTTGCTGCCACAGTAAGACTGGAGTTCAGTGTTGATAATGTTCCCTATTTGCAGATCTTCCAGCAGGTGGACTTCAACAAGAAACCAGGCAGAATGAGTAAGAAACCCATCAACTTTGCAGTTATCCTGAAGCTGAACAAAGTCAACCTCATGGAGAAGGCCTACAAGGTGAGCGTTGCTGCGTCAGTGTTTACTCCGGTAGGTGTCTTTAGTACACTTAAAAGGAGCAGCCGATCAGATGAGTGCTTCTCTTAGCCTGCATGTGCACATAAGGGGATTGAGGGCGGCGCCGACAGCCCCTTGTCATAGCTCTAAAACTGTCCCTGAGTCGCCGTGCTCGGCGTCGCAGCCAAGAGGATTGCCGGACGGCTCTTTGGGATTATCCTCCGCGCCGTCACTGGACTGTTCGCACTTCTGTCACCTGGGCAGCTGGCTCGAACACTTGGCCTAACGGCCTGATCTGCGTGAACCTGGAAACGCGTTGGCCCGAGCTGGAAGAGTTTGCGCTTGTGCTCACAAAGTGAGACGACTACAGTTCTCTGACTTAAGTCTGCGGGCACACAGGCGGGCGGACTCTTTCGCCCGTCTCCTGTGTGCTTACACGTGTAATTTGGTCCTCTTTCAGGACCCTTGTGGATCCGTCACTTGAAGCAGCAAACGGAGCAACACCCAACGGAGACCGCGGGGGCAGTGTAGTGGATGAATTGACTTGACTTAACCAAGGCTGCGTAAAAGATATTTGCAAGTGTGAGGGCGGCGACACTTCTATTAGAACACTTGAAACACTTCTCATCTATGCTTACATTTAACTGTCATCTTCATACTATCACTATATTTTGTACCTTTCAAAGATTGGCTTTTTTTTCTCTGTGCAGCGCGTTGTTCAGAAATTTTTCAGGTTTTTTTAAAAAAAAAATTATTTTTTTTTGAGTCTGACATTGTGTTTGTCGATTCGTGTTTCGGATGGTGAAATTTATCTATTGTGTTACTTGTCTTCTCTGGATTTTTGTGACCAATACTGCTGTGACAACTGATTTAAGGTCCAAAGGAATCAGAAGAGTGGAAAATGATCATAGATGAAGATCCGTGAGGAGTTTCAGATACTCCTGAAAGGCGTGATCTATACTTCTTTTGCAGTGTGGGATCCTCACATAGATGCTTTCGATGTACTTTGGTCTCAAAACTTTAGTTCACTAGCCTGTCATAAATGATAATGATTTTAATTTGAAACAATTGTGTGAATTTTTCCATTATATTTATTTTAGGATGGGTTGATTGACCAGCTGTATGACCTGATTCTGGAATACTTTCACACTCAAGCCAGCTCCATCGGCTTCCCTGAGATTGCACTGCCCACCATTATTCAAGTAATGCAAATTTTTATAACTTGTGTGTGTTTGTCAAAGTTAAAACAATCTGTTTAACGCGTTTTTTTCTTTTTAAATTAACGCACTCACATTTCACGAACTAAGTTTCGTTGCAGTTCCTCGACTGACAGATAGAGGTCATTCGAGTCATAGAGTCAATCTCCATTGACTCACATGTTTAAATGTCCAAATTTAGAGCAGAAATAAACATATTTTTACCGTCTGGTTCAAAACACCATTTTGGTCTCAATCGTTTGAGTTCACATCCATGACGACTCTGGGGGGAATTCATGTTTTTGTACCGCCGGGAGAGTTTATATCCATCATTACATTTATTTCTAAAATGATTGATTGGCACTCGGCTCAGCCAATCGCCAGCCTTCCTATTGGTAATCGGCATGCTGCCGCGCTTCACGAAGCAACCGTCCGTTTGTACGAACCCAGCTTAGGCTACACGCGACGGTCATTTTTGATTTCGCCGTCGAGTCGGCATATAAAACGGTTTATCCCGCTGTAAATGTCTGCCGACAGCTCTGCAGATATTTCGGCGGGGCTCAGCTGAAGGAAACGGGGAGCAAAGCTAACTTTGATTGACTTGCAGTGGGCGTGTCCCCTTCGGCTTGCTGAGCTACATCGCTGCGGTCTGTAGGCGGGACCACAGGCTTCAAAACCGATTTCAGAAACCAACGGGTCACGTGACCGAATGTTCAGTCCACTGTTGTGACGTCTATGGTTAGAGCCGACTGTCAATCAACAGGCCACGCCTCATACTATAAAAAAGTTTCTTGATATAAACTCACTTGTTCAAGAAATTTAACCACCGTCACAGTTCTCACGGATGTGAAAGAAACATAAACCAAAGTTGTTGTTTGACCAGGCTGTAAATGTCTTTATTAAAAAACGAGGGATGTTTTGACATGATGTGGATCACATTATTCTGAACCTAGAATAAATAATAAATTATTTGTTTGAATTTTATGAATTGTTTGGTATTATTATTATTATTATTATTATTATTATTAGTAACTCTGATAAACAACACTTGTTGCTTGTTGGACCAACGTTTGCCCTCTCTAGACTTTCAGGCCATGTGTTTTTCACTTAATTCACACAAAATTGTCTTTTTTTTAAGGTAAACGGAACCTAAAAAATTTTTTTTGTGCGATTAATTGTAAATACTTTAAAGTTAACTGTAAAAGTCTTGTTTAATCAGGATTAAAATTGATTGACAGCCCTAACAAATCTATGTACATGTATATATGCGCACCAGCAGCAGACAGAATCAACTATTTTATTTATTTTCATTTTGTTTTTCTTCTCATGCTCCTTATCCATGTCCCCTGCAGCTGAAAGCTTTCCTGAAGCAATGCAAAGTGGCAAATTACTCGAAGCCGGTACGCCAGCTGTTGGACAAGATACAAGAGAACAGCCACTACATCACCGCGCAGAGACAGAAGGCCACCTTCGGCGTGGCTGATGCCGCCGCTGTGGTCAGTGTGGGAGCTTGTGTGACATTATAAAATGAGTTGTAAATACTGTTGAGCGTTCTTCAATCAAAACGGTGTAGATGCACCAGAATGCAAGGCGTCTATGGAAGTCGTCACATATTAGTCGAGGTCATTTAAGCATAAAGTCTACTGACAATAGTCTCATGTAGTTTTACTCTGTCTGCTCTTCATATTATCATCTGTCATCAGTTAGTAGTCTTATTCATATTTTGTCAAAAAGCACCTAAGTTGAGCAAAGAGGTCTAGCAGGACAGAGAAATATTGCGTTTGTGTGTTAAATCTGAAATACAAGCATTGGGTCTTTGGTCGCAGTCCTGTCCGTGGTTACAAAAGCAGCACACCAGCAAGCAGCCACCTGCTGCTGCTGTTGAGCCGCCAGGATGCCGCTAATAGAGGTGCTGATAAAACAACACAGACGTTGAAGTCGGTGACACAGGGAGAGGTCACTCTGCTTCACTGGTTCAGCAAACTGCAGGTGTGCCACGGCAGATCATAAAAAGAAGCTGCTTTAAATGACGAGGGAATTGGGGAGAAAATATGAATCAAATCCACCAAACTGTGGATTTGGAGAATTTTAAACGCTTAATATGCTGAAATCCCTTTGGGCCCCGGTCCACTTAGAGAAAGTAAAGCAGACACAACCTTTAATTTAGGACACTTTACTTTGTTAACTGTAGCAGACTAAGAGGGACCCTGTGGTTACTCAAAGCTCGTACAGGCTTTTAAACCTGCGTCCCCTCTGTCTTAATGAGTGGCTGGTAGAGGTGTGTGTGTGTGTGTGTGTGTGTGTGTGTGTGTGTGTGTGTGTGTGTGTGTGTGTGTGTGTGTGTGTGTGTGTGTGTGTGTGTGTGTGTGTGTGTGTGTGTGTGTGTGTGTGTGTGTGTGTGTGTGTGTTGCCTCGGCTGCACCTGTACTGGTTATGTTTTAGAGTTTATAAAAATCGTAGATGATGGTGTTTGTGTACATTTAACGGATGTGTGCATAGGCATCGAGGTGTGTGTGTGTGTGTGTGTGTGTGTGTGTGTGTGTGTGTGTGTGTGTGTGTGTGCAGCAGTTAGAGCGGCACCATGCCTGCGCCTGTCACCTCGGCTCTCAGTTCAGCAAAGGCTGTCGCCATGGCACTGACGCAGGCGAGGGAGAAGGGACAGCCCTGCTGCTACCGTTACGGAAAGGCCACGGCCCCCCTCTGGCCGCCGCCCCCCACCGCCATGTCACCTAGACTGAGAGCGAGCCTGCAGAATGATGCCCGGCTTACATCCAGGTCGTCGACTGGTCTTGCTCGTCTT
Source organism: Xenentodon cancila (assembly GCA_014839995.1). Lineage (NCBI taxonomy): Eukaryota > Metazoa > Chordata > Actinopteri > Beloniformes > Belonidae > Xenentodon > Xenentodon cancila. The sequence goes on along the minus strand of CM026204.1, from coordinate 20,588,703 downwards.
TCTGAAATCTTGTTCTCGATATGAGGGCGAATTCAGAAGTAACAAGCCGTGTTGTTGCACGCATCCTTATTACACGTCTTGATAGCACCACAGCAAATTGTGGTAAATGTGTAACGCTAATGGGTGCAGGAGGCTGCGCTCTGCTCGCACTATTGAATTTGTTGGTCAGATAATGTGATTGAGCCTAATCAATATCATCCACACAGACCTGTAGGGCCAAGAGAAGATCTTCTTTTTAATGCTCCTTTAATCTGTTTGTCTTCAGCATCTTCTCACTCTCGTCACTGTCTTGGTTTTTTTCTGATTGATGTGAAGATGCAGTTGAAAGTATTAAGATGATTTTAGGCCCTAAGGGAAGCCTGGATATTTTTTTTTCCTTGTGTGTGTGTGTGTGTGTGTGTGTGTGTGTGTGTGTTCAGTTAATACCTGTCTGGCCTCTTCTAACATTCTGTGTTCTGTCAGGTGGCCTGGGAGAAGCAGATCCAGGAGCAGGGGACCCCCCTCAGCAAGTACTTTGTCCAGTGGAAGAAACTGCGAGAGAAAGAGATACAGCTGGAGATCTCTGGCAAAGAAAGGGTCATTATTATTATTATTATTATTATTATGACTCATGACGTGTGTGTGTTAGTGAGAACATCTTTTCTGGTGTTTTTCCTTTTTAAAAATATCCATTTTTAAAAGTAATACAGTATGGAAGACCATTTTTGTGATCCTAATGAAACTCACGTAAGCAAGTGTGTTTTTCTATAAAGATGGAGGATCTGGACCTGCCTGCCATCAAACGAAGGAAGATTCAAGAGAAGAAGGAGGATGACAAGAAGGAGTTCAAGGATCTGTTCCAGTCTGACAGCGACTCGGATGCAGGGGACTCAGGACTCAGAATCAAAAAAGGTAGCTACCTCTCACATACAGCTGCCACTCAGACTAGAACCACACTGGACTGGTGAACCAGCGGGTCATGAGTTACTGCCCGTCTTGGCCTCCGGGGGGCAGTGTTTTGTCACAACAGAGCAAAAGTAGTTGGAAGGTACTGATTCTTAAATCTGATTCCTCTGCTGTTATCAGTGCACGCGAGATGCTCGCAATCTCAAAGATGCGTCCACATGAGGCAGATCACCTGCGTCACAGTTACCATCAGACCCCGAGGTGCTGAAAACATCCTCACGGACCATTTACTGTAAGGATGAAAGTTCAGTCCCAAATCAGACTTGAGTAAAAATCTCTGCTCCTCGGACCGTTTGGCTTGCTGCTCACCGAAGACTTTGAGCTCATCCTTTAACCCCGCGGCTTGTCTTGTCCACTCGGGGTTGTCCACAGGTCAAAGACGGCTGCAGGTCCTTTTTAACGGCTTTACACTCGGTCATGCTCCAAGCAGAAAAAAAGCCCTGCACAAGGTCACTGAAAAGCAGGGGGATAGAACTTTGTTTGTCCCTCATTTATTTATATATTTACTTACTTATTTTTAAATACATCTGGACTACATTGTAAGGAGAGTCCCCACAAACGGATGGGCAGCTGCTGGCAAGTGGCCTTCCCGCCCTCCTCCTCTTCTCGTTTGTCTTTCCTCCTCCTCCTCGATTGCTCACACACAAGCTGAGTAGCTCCCCCCACCCCCAACAGGAAGTACAGACTTGGATCCCAGCGGGTGTTCCTAATTCAAAACAGCCCACTGGATCAGCCAGAGGTGGCCGTTGCCGCTGCCGCTCCCCTCTCTCTCTCTCTCTCTCTCTCTCTCTCTCTCTCTCTCTCTCTTCTTTTTTTTTCTCTTTCCTCTCCTTTCTGGTACTTTCAGTTTAAACCAGCTGTCCCCACATGTTCCCTGCACACATGCATGTGCAGACACACTTTCACATCTGAACAATGATGCTCAACTGCACAGCCTCTGTCACGTCACCCACTTTGAAGAAACTGAAGTTTTTGGGCTGCTTGTGGTCTGGCATGCTCCTGAAGCATGAGGGAGGGGTCGTGATTTAGAATGGGGTGTGTTTGGGGGTTGGGGGGGGGTGTCTCAGAGTGCAGCGATAATAAGTGATCCAGTGGGAACCTCTAAGGCACTACGGAAATCTGCTTGTACCATGTGTGCAGCAAAGAGTGGAAGATGGGAAAATCGTGTTTGTTGTTTTAAATTCAGATGGGAGGAGAAGTACCTGATGTTTTAATAGATGTTGTTTGTTTGTGTGTGTGTGTGTGTGTGTGTGTGTGTGTGTGTGTGTGTGTACACTGTGGAAACTGTGTGCTCTAGCAGTGTTGCACGCAGAGGAAGCAGCTCTGCTTTTCCTCCCTCAATCACGCCGTCAGCCTCTCATCGCGTCTCAACTTCAAAGCCTTTGGACCCTAGTTGTCCCTTTGGCTAGACAACACACATGCACACTCCACTTAGAGGATAGCACAACACAAGTTCAGACAACTCCCTCCTTCTCTCCAGTGCGCGTGCACGTGCACACACACCGACTCTGCCATCATCGTCGTAGCTCTGGAACCTGCCTGCTATCTCCATTTACTATATTTAGGCCGTGAGCATAAGATGTCTGAAATTGTTGGTAGTAAACTGTCATGGGTGTTTGTGCAGCAGCAGCGGCGCCTGTAATCGACTCTCAGCTCCATCTCAGGAGGAAATAGACACTTCCAGCTGCCTCTGATACCTGGCCCACATATCTGCATCTCCAAAGTCCTCAGACGTCAGCAGCGCACCAGTGCAAACTTAGAAATATCTGAGGAAAGTAACTCCAGACAAAAATCAGTGCGGTGAGATGATTTTCACTGTTTTCCTCGCAGGTAAGAAGAGGGGCCCTGCAGCAGACGATGACGACGATGATGACCTTGAAAATCTGGCTGACTTGAGTGATGATGAAGAGATGGACGGAGGAGACATAGGTTGGTGTAATATCAGTGTTCAAACATAGCAGCAGTTTAATATGCTTTAAAATGTTTGCAGTAATTGTAAAGAAGAGAGAGAGTCGATGCTCCTGGTGATCGATGAAGGCTTGATTACAGCCGTTGCAGTCAAGTTTCAATAATTAGATTTTAATCAATCGGTCCGTTTAAAAAAAAAAAAACTAAAAAAAAACATATATTTTAGTATTGGCTATATGGGAAACACACATTTTTGACTGTTTTTGATCATTTGCATTGCAGGAACGATGAATAAAAGTGACAGAACACCATGAAATGAAAGCTTTTCCGAGGAGTTTTGGCTCTTCTTGTTTAATTCAGTCTCTGAAATCAATTTGCATTCAGTTATTAACTTACAAACTCGAACTCGGACGCGCTAGTTTTTTTATTTCCTAAAGGCCTGGGATGGCGAACCGAGTTGTGGCCGATTCCAGTTTTTATTTCCCAGTGATGGATAGCAGAAGCTGCAGACTGTGTGCTCCTCTGGCTTTGTTTTTAGCCTCTAAACATTTGTTAGTTTTATAATATTGAGCATATTCTGCAGGGTCCAGCTTGAAAACCAATTGTCATTATTATTATTATTATTGTTGTTATTGTACCGTTCGTACAGTAAATCGTCATCTTCTGTCTGAATTGCTGCGTTCTGGCTCCTTAATCTTTAAGAACCCCCTTAACCCGTCAGAAAACTGCAAAGTTCAAAACATCTAGTGACTCTTTAAAATAAAAGATATAATGTTAAAATGTAAAATGTGTCATATTTATAGGTTATAAAGAGCTGAATGCTATCGTGTTGGCGTCATGACATGTTTTCCAGTTTCTGGTGTTTCCATGCAGCTGAATATAAAAATTAAAAAGTGCTTCCTGTTGATTCCAGGTGATGACAGCAGCGAGGAAGAGGATGGAAAGGCCTCCAAGGCTCCTCAGCCGCTGTCCTCTGCTGCTCTGATAAAGCTGGCTGAGGGAGACGAGGACGTGGTTGAAGACTTGCAGCTGTCCGACGATGAATGAAATTCATCAACTCTCCACATTTATACTCAACATATTTTTGGACTTTTGCTTTTTTTATTTTTTTTCTGTTATGCGTGTACAGTTAAAATAAGAGCATGGTGTTATTTTATTCAAACTGTTAAAAACAAGATAGAATTCAAGAATCCAAATTGTGTCGCCTTGATTTATTTGTTGTTTTTTTTGTTTTTTTTCTAATACGGATTAATGGCAGCGTGCGAGTGGATTTTACCACCCAAGTGCACCTGAGACAATAAAATCAGTGTCCTTTTGTAGGCGCAAACACCTGTAGACGCCACAAGGCTTGGTGAGAACCAGCTGGAGGGAGCCAGGCTGAGCCGGGTTGAGCCGGGCCAAGACACTGGGTACAGAGATGCGGCTGTTAAACCCCGAGGCAGCGGTGCCGTGCCAGGTTGGCAGGGTAATGTCTGATGCTGTGCCAAGACTCTTCCTAGGTGGAAGAGCACGCAGCAACACAGCCTGGTCTGTTTCCGTGCCAACTCCTCATCCACCCCCTGCACAGATCGCTTGTCTCTTTCTCTTTTTTTTTTTTTTCTTTTTTCTTCTTTGTGCATCCACATTCTCAGGCACAGCTTTCCTCCTCTGACTTTTCCGCTCCCCGTGCCAACTTTTGCAACTAGATTGAAGTTGATACTGGTGCATACGGGTTCACGGCATGTACTGGATTAGTTTGGCATGGATTCAGATGTCACAAACGCATATTAATTGCCTTTCGTCTTGTCACATTCTTTGTTAAAAAAAAAAAAAAAAAAAAACTGTTTTCTAGCAATTCTACAACTGAGAAAACCTGTCTAAAACAAAAGAAAAGTCCCAGCAGAGATTGTGTTTTGTGTGTGCGAGTGCGGGTGCGGGTGCGGGCTGCTCCTGGTTCTGTTTGTTCGTCTGCATGTGTGTGTGAGAGTCAGGTTTGCCCCCACAGGCAGGGAGGCCTTGGCCTGCGGCTGAACCTCACACTCCAACAGCTGGTGTTGACCTGAACTGTGCCCCCTGAACCGCCACCACCTCCTCACACACTTCACCCCAACCCCCACGTTTTCTTTTTTTTTTTTTTTTCAGTTAAACGTTGAAAGACCGCAAAAACACCTAAAGAGGAAAAGGTGTTTGTACTTATCTGATAAAATCAGACAAACATAAGAGAAAAGACACAGCAAAGTGTTTTCTTTAGGTTTTATTTCACCGGTGTGGTGAATAGAAAAATAGGATGAAGACAAACCTTTGAAGGGAAATCTAGAGACCTTTTTTTTTTTTTTTTTTTTTTTTTTTTTTTTTTAAATTAATTGCTTGCGTAGTTAAAAAAACAAAAAAAAAAATCCATAACAAATTCAAAACATTTGCATTAAGAGCTTTGTGCCTTTTCCCTGTAACCAAGAGAAAACAAAGTAAAAGTATCTTTGGAATCCATCTTAAGGGCAAATTTTAATACATATCATAATCTGCTTTATCTACTACATCATAAGTCCTATAAATAGTTTTGTCCTCATATTTATAAGCTGGGGTAGCATTTGGAGCATTTTTCAATATTACAGTTAAAAAAAAAGAAAAAAGTGGGGAAAAAGAAAAAGTATAAACAAAAGTACCACCAGAATTTAGCAAGTCACATTTTTCAGTAAGGAAATCCTTATTCGTGCAACTACATTTAACAAAAAAAAAAAAAAAAAAAAAAAAGTGAAAGTACCACATATGTAACCGTCAGAATATTTTCATCTTAAGCATGATTCTGTACAACTTTGCATGGTTTTCCTACGTCCCACAGTAGTCAACACAAGTGTACTTCGACGAGCTGCACAACCCGCTGCCTCGTGTCTTGATACTTTAAAGCCTTTGTTGAATGTCAGCTTTTACCTGTGTCACATCGAGCAGTCCGTTGTGTGAGGCGCTGGCCTAGCGTTTCCCTGTTGGACCAGTCTTTCTCTGAGACCATTAATGCAAAAACAACAACAAAAAAAAAAACCCAACAAACAAAAATAACAACGGACACATTGTGAAACAAGGTTCCAATTCCACGCATCCAGTCATCTTTGGTATCGGGACAGTGGAATGCATAGTTGCAGTTATACAGGAGGGAGCCGGTCAGATCTGGTGTTGCTTGGCGCGTGTTTGAACTCCCGCCTCTACAAAGATAGTGCCACGCTGCTGTTTGGCCTCAGGAAATAGTCACGAAATAAAGGGACGGAGGGGCGTAATAAGGGAGAGGAGATGTGTGGCTTTTTTTGTTTTTTTTTAATTCCTGGGCTCTGCGGGGCTCGTCGCGAGCGCAGTCAGAGTTGGAGACATAAGAAAGAAAGTGAGAAGTGCTTCCTCCTGCCCAGGAAGGAAGGAAGAGTTTCTGCTAGCGTCTGTCTGACTTGCAAGAATGTCGCATTTGTGGCAGGGCTCTGCTCGTTTCTGTTGGCAGGCTGTCTGTGACCAGCTGTCTCATTCGCCTCCCTTTTTCTCTCTCCGTCTCTCTTTCCCCCTCCCTCCCTCTCTCTGTTACTCTGTCTCTTCACGTTTCTCCCCTCAAGCCCAGTTTCTTTGGATTCTGCTCGACTCCAGCTACTGCAGAGGTTGTCCTTCGGTTTCTTTTTTTCCAGTCTAAAATTTTCCCATAAATTTCTATTTTAAAGGTTTCAATGTGATGAGTGAGTCTGACTTTAAAAGAAAAAAAAAAAAAAAAAAAAAAGAGAAGAGGAAAGAAAAAAAGAAAGACCTCCGCGTCAAGTGCGTCTGATTCAAGTGACTTTGCCCAGGCCCATGCTTGACACAGGTCTTTGCCTCCCACACCCATCTGTGCAATCCTACGAGGGGGTTTTGGCCTCGAATCTTCCCACTACTGCTGAGCCATTGCCGTTTTCCTCTTTTGGGGTGGAGCACCCCGGGGTGGGGCCACTGTACGGAGAGGAACTGCTGCTGGTGGACGTGGGCCGATGTGGCAGGGACAGAGAGAGGGGCAGGGGGTTGTCAGATGGTGCGGTCAGAGGGTCTCGATCCCTCTCCGGGGGACGCAGGGTGGCAGAAGGTGGAAATGGGAAGGCCAGCGGGAATCCTGTCATATAGAAAAGCCTGCCAACGCGGCGCGCCACCTGCGGGGATAAGAGACCACATGACTGTCAGGACAGCCTGTTGAGCAGTGTGCAGAGGACTAATGATTTTACTGTGTTTCAGAGAGAGAAGAGAGGCGTCGGTCGGTCGGTGGGGGGTGGGGCAGGCTACTTTAGGGAAATCCACTATGCTACGCTATACTAGTAAGTTGCCTTGGCCGTAAAGACGGAAACGCATCCAAACACTCACAGCTCCTCTCCAGCCAACGCACGTGAACACACGCAGGTCTGTGGTGTGTGTACCTGTGAGCGGATCTTGAGCGCAGGCCCCAGCTTTAGTCCCATGGTGCTGAGCAGGTGCTCCTCGGTGAGCAGCGGCAGTGTCTCTCCATCAATGGCCTGCTCCCGAAACACCTGGCGGAGATACAGCCGCTTCAGCCACAGCGCCGACACGCACGCGCACACGCGCTTCCACACGCCCACTCGCTCAAACTACAAAACAGTGGCTCTGGTCTAATATGTTACATACACATGACACTCGATTCCATGGCGTCAGCTGAACCAAATTTTGGAAGAACACGCTCCACGTAAGACTAGAGGTTAAGCTTTTGGGGTTTTTTTTTTGTTTTTTTAATATAAAAACATTTGATCTTTCGCTAACGGCAGATCATTCAACAACAAATGGGCGTACACCGCTCCCAAAACGCACGTTTCATTCACATGTACGCCCACGTGCACCGCAAACACTCATTCACACGAAACCCAAAGGTCTGGCCGAAACTGAACATGACCGACCATGCATCCACACCTATTCAGATTTAAAAAAATAAATAAATAAATAAAAATCTGCATATTGGGGTGAACATGTGGAGATGCCCTGAAAATAATACATAGTTTTAAAGTGTGTGTTGCTATAGCTGTGACTAGTCGTCAGCCTGCCCCTGGCCTCTATCCTCTTCTCTCTCTTCTGCCTCTCCGTGTTCTCACCTGTGCGTATTCAGCACATCCAGCCAGGCTGCTTATGAATCCGCACACATCCTCCACGCTCCACTTGCTGATGTCCTCTACGGGGTTGGCTGTGGCCGAGTCCTCCCCGTCCATGAAAAGACCACCCAAAGAGCCTGATGAAGCAACAGCGGGTGAAAATTACACGTCCGTTTCACACTGGATGCATAGCTACCGACCGTTTTAAATGTCTTTTTTTGTTTTTTGTTTTTTATGGAGCTGTTTGTCTCATTACTCCACTTTTTCTTCAAACGGGTGGAGTTCAATAATGTAATAAGAGCGCATCAAGGAATCAATGAATTTTTGCTCCCTCAATTACTTAAATGTCTATTTTACTTATCAAAACCACAGAATTATCATTACGTCCTGATTTATGGGAAAACGAAGCTGATTTCAGTCTTCTGTCCCTCAGCTGGTCGTAAGCAGCTGCTCCAGGAAATCTCCTGAACGCTGCCGCATTAATCCACACGTAGACAAGTGTGTTTGTGGACTGCGTGTGTGTAAATAAATGACCCCGCCGGCCGTGCACTTGTGTCTGTGCTGCCGCTGGTGTGCGCACGGGTCACACCGGGGTCAGAGGCAGGGCCCCTAACAAGGAGAGGTCTCCACACTGGAGACGCGCTCACACACAGGATGACGCTAATGGGTTTCACATGTCAGCTCTATGCTGCGTGTGTGTGTGTGTGTGTGTGTGCGTGTGTGAGTGTGAGAGAGAGAGAGAGAGAGTGTCTCTCACCAGTATGAAAGTAAGGGCTAGCGTAGGGGAATCCAAAGGGCAGCGTCTGGGCGTGAAGGGCGGGGAGTGGTGGCATGAACCCGGGTGGAATGTGGTACTTGAGGTCAGCCTTGGCCAGTCCAGGCGTGAAAAGTTGGCGGCTGGGTGACTCTGCTGAACTGCATGGAGCGCTCAGCCTGTCTGAGCTCTCTCTGGCCTCCTTGGCACTGCCGCATCCTCCCTTCCCACCAGTCTCTTTGCCTCTGGTTCTCTCCCTGTCCTGGGGTTTAATGCTGGACTTGACACCGAGGCCCTCGCGCCTCTCTTCGCACGTCTCTGTCTCGCTCTCTGAGTCATTCATTTCCTCATCGTGCACTTCCATGTCTCCTTCCCGTCCTCTTTCCTCTCTTTCTCCTCTGTGATCTCCGGCACGGAGCTGTGTCTGGGGGTCCCTGCGGGTCGCCTTCCTGGATTCAGCATCCGGCCCAGCAGTGGAACTCTGCACCCGGGTGTCTTTGGGTGTGGAGGACGCCGCTGGTTGTTGCTGCTGCTGCTGCTGCTGCTGCTGCTGCTGCTGCTGCGGGTTGAGGGTTAGGAGAGGAGTGGCAGCCCCATGCCGAAGGACCAGCATTGCATTAGTGCGACGGGCCAGTTCCTCACGGAGGGGATGTCCCTCCGGGATGTCATGCAGGCTCCGCAGGGCTGGATGATCCGGAGGTAAGCCAGGAGGCAGAACTGCCAAAGGCTCTGAGCCCAACAGACGCTGCTGCTGCTGTCGCTGGTGGAGACTCTCCAACTCCTTCTGTCTCAGGAGCTCTGCAGACATCTCGAGTCTGTAACCAGTGAAACGCGCAGGAAGTGAACATGTAGGCAAAAACTTGACAAAATACGTTCCAGTTTACACCTTGTGGCCAAACCCATGACAGCAAACCCAGGTAATATTTTTCAGTAGTTATAAACTGCGACACACACCTGGCCAGATTCTGCTTCCTCAACAGCTCCTGCTGTCGAGCAAAGATCTCAGCCTGAGCTGGTTGGAGGAAACCATAACCTATAAAAGAAACATGAAGACGATGAGGTAACAGACAAGTGACCCAAAACAAGAAATCCAACGGTGACCTGTAACATCACAAGCGGTGGAAAGTAACTCGGCTCATTTAATCAAGTCTCTCTGCTTTACCAGACTCTTTTCTTTCAGTCTAATTTATATTTCTGCAAAACATCTTTGGGAAGCGTTGCACTTTCTACTACAGGGCAACTGTTAAGCAGCTTTAATTGCTTTAATAATGCTTTAACAAGCTTTTAAGATACATTAAGCAGTGGCTTCCAACTTGTATTTCCTTTCTTGTCTTACACGCCACAGCGTGTGGCTGAGGGTCCTGTTCACATCTGTGATACTTAAGTTCCTCCAAACAGATTTTTTTTCCCCTCTTCAAAGAGCCATTTGCAGATTATTTTAGACACTAACCATACAGATACTACCCTATGAAAATGCATCTCTTTAAAGTTCCCATATTATGTAGTTTTAGTCCAATCTCATAATTGTCAAGCCCCACCAAAAGGTTGTTTTTTCTTTGATTGCGACTCTAAAGCTGTCTGAGTTTGTTAGATCATGAGGCCTAAATCTTTTATTTTTGATGTTCTCCAGTGAGGCCAGTCTCTGGTCTTCTGCTCCCCCTGCTCCCCGCTCATTCCACTGTTACTGATTACCTCCCTAAACCAATCGGACGTGTTACTGCCAGTCATGTGACTGGCAGTAACACGTCTAAGGGGGCAGGACTGACCTCACATAGGGACGGATGTATGGGCTTTGTTGATCTGACCTTGGGATTTGAAGGACCAGTCTGCTTGCACAAATTCTGTTTACATGCCTGTTCTTTCAAAACTTTTATTTACTGCTTAATCGGTCATGATTCTCTTAAAATGACAGCAAGGTTTAAAACTTTGAGGAATTTTGCAGAACACATTAAAGGTCTCGATTTAAGCTGTTCCTGACTGACAAAGAAAATACATTTCACCTATAGACCATTTTATGTTACAAGGTGGAGTGGTTCTCCTTTAGCGTTGATGTTGTTGTTCTGTTTTCAGGTTTGTCAGAGCTGCCTATTCTGTTGATGCAGGCTGCACAAACACAACCTACCCTTTCAGGCCTGACATTTAACCATTTTCTGCACTTAACTCTCCTTTCTGAGAGCATTTTGTTGATGTGAACTCAATTAACTCTTTAGTAGCAATAAACAAATCTACGGTGCTCATTTGACACAGGAGGGTCAAGTTCCAGATGAGACGTTGAAGCCAGAATCGCGTTAGACTGATAACGGATAAAAGTTTTATCCACGAAGTAACTTATCCGTCAACTACTTCAGCATCGGACTGAAGTTAAGACCCGGGTTGAAAGAGAGGGGAACTGTACCCGAAGTTTACTTTTCTAATTTAATATTTCATCTTTTATTCATCTTACCATTTACGGTCCCTCTACCATAAAATGCAGCATCTTTTATAAGATGTATAGTGTACGCTTAAAACGTTACAAGGCTGTTAAAAAAAAAACCCAACAAAAGTGAAAAATTATTGGCTTAAGCTGGTTAAAAACTGCACACCAGGTCAATTTTCCGCTGGTTCTTCTGTTTCTCAATCCTTGTCCTGTCCTGGTCTCTCTGAAATCTTTCAGGCTCATAATTACGAGGCTTTCACGTGGATTTCTGAGCTATTCAGCATCAAAACACCTGTGTGGAGCGTTATTTCTTATTGTTGAGTTCTTCTCATGCTGCGTCATCACCGAGCAGCGCCGTGTTAAAGTGCCCAGAACTCGGGTACTAAACTGGCTCTAAATGTTATTAAAGTACATATGGACTCTCCGGTCACTTAATCACGTACACCTGTTCAGTCGCTTATGCAAATGCCTGATCAGCCAATCTCACGGCAGCGGCTCCATGCAGCTACGCATGCGGACGTGGTCAAGAGAAGCTGCTTTACGAGCTGATTTACGAGACTTTGATCATAACATGCTCGGTGGTTCCAGACGGTTCGCTCTGAGTATTTTAGAAACTGCTGATCTACAGGGATTTTCACACACAAACATCTTCGGGGTTTACACAGATTTGTGTGAAAAAGAGAAAACATCCAGAGAGCAGCAGTCCTATGGGCATAGAAACGCCTTGTTGATGCCAGAGGCCGGAGGAGAACGGGCGGACTGCTTCCAGATGATAGGGAAGCAACAGTAAGGCTGCAACAAAGGTATGCAGAAGGCCTTATCTGAATACCATAATACGTGTAACCTTGCAGGAGATGTTTCAGCAATTAATGATCATACCAATGCAACTCTTGTCAAAGGTTTAAGGAAACAGAAGCAATGTGATGAGGGTTGATCTTTGTTGTGACGTTCAAATGCCAGCGTCATTAAAAACATAAAAACAGCGAGGATCCATCTGCCGTGCATGAGTGGGTCAGTGATGCTGTGATGTTGGGGGATGCTTCCTTTGGCCGACTGCAGGCATCTTAAACGACGCTCGGATGGAATGTGCGGCCCCTTATGACCGCAGTGTTCCCGACTTCTGGTGGACATTTCCAGCAGGGTAACGCGCCACAACTTAAACCGCGTCAATCTGCTTTCTTGAACATGTGTGGGTCAAGATCTCGGAGAAACAATCCGGTGCTTGTTAAAGCGACACTACCGGAAACCTAAAGGCAGGTGAGGGTCCAACCTGGTGCTGTACCTAAGAAAGTGACCAGGGAGTGTTTAGATGGTACAAATTTGAACGCTTTAAACTGTTGCAGTTGTTAACTTGTAATTTATGTAATAAACTTGGTTTCATCTCATTAAACGTTTAATAAATTCCACAAGTTTTTACCTGGTACTTTCTGCATTTTCACAGGGTACTTTCACCGAAGTTACACTTTTCCCACCACTTTTGGAAACGGGGAGAATGACAGTTTTGTATGGACATGGAGGAATTATTCATTTATGTGACAGCGTTACTGGAGACTCACCGGGGGCCTGGCAAAGAGCGGACGGCATGGCCAGGAATGGAGGCCGCAGGTGAGGTCCTAAGGCGATGTGAGGAGCCGTCGGAGGGGAGAGCAGGGGTGGAGGATGGGACAGATCTCTGAGGACACAAATATAAACATAACATTCATTTCAACTTGGATTTTAGTCACTGTGTTGATGAATGCTTACATGAACAGTTTCTACTTCACGCTGAGTGTTTTTTTTTCTTTTCTCAGCACATCTCAAATCTTCTCGTGTGTGTGTGTCTTTGCTGCCACGCCGATGTATGCAGTGTATTTTTATCAGTGGCGCTCCAGAGGCCCCAGTGTCGCCCCAGCGCCTCATCAGTCTTGTCACACCGCAGCAAGCGCCGCTGGCCATTGCTGTACCCTGAGCTGCATCCTTTCCTTCCCCTGTCGCCTCACACACACACACACACACACACAGGCACACACACATTTTCAGGCCAACACACATAATGAGGGCTGAAAGCACAATGCCGGTGTGTCATGCTCCGACAGCTGGGGCAGCCCCTGCGTCTTGACCTGGGTACGGGCTGAAGGACCTTCTAATTAACACTCATCCCTCCTCTCTTCTCTCCCATTTTTACACCCCTTTCTCTGTCTCCGTCTCTCCGGCTCCCGCTTGCATTGAAAGGATGGAACATCCTGCAACCTCTGCCTCTGAAAAGGCCTCTCCATTATTGGCTTCCTCTTTTGTCCTCTTTGATGGGGAACGGTGCCTCTCACCTTTCTCCCTCTCTTTCAGTCTCAACCATCGTTTAATGGTCTTTACTTCCATCTATATACTTCTCTGTGACCTCTAAAAATCTGACCTGTTCACCAATTTTTTTTTTTTCAGCTGCTTCTTTCTCAGCTTCAACTACATCTTATGGGTGGGGGGATGGGCCAACGTGATGAAGAAGCATGTATGAGGCTTTCACCAGGCTGATGACCATGTACCTCGACCCTCTGTAAATCAAAGTGTGCCCTCAGCCTCCAGCTCTACACACAGCTCCTCACTGTCCTGCTTCTCTCCTCCAAAGTTGCAGGTCCCATCACGACAATCGCAGCTCGGCCGTGCGTGACCGTCACTCCATAAAAAAAAACGTACATGGGAAACGAGCTGAAGAAAACAACAAAGTCAAAACCAACACTGGGACGCGCGCAACCGCAAATATTGTTTTGCAGCCGTGTTCAAATTAGCTAGCGCCTGCATGTCTCCCACCTCTTTAAACTTTGAGGGACCGAAGAACTGCAAACGGAAAAGGCACGTGTGCAAGAGCAGAGTGTGTGTGTGTGTGTGTGTGTGTGTGTGTGTGTGTGTGTGTGTGTGTGCATTCATCGATCGCCTCCGCCGCTGAAATGTTAATACTAATCGTATAACCGCTCTCTCCGGCGGTGCCTCGCACTCCAGTGGCAGCTCCAATTAATCTTGGGTGAGGGCTGTAGCGCGTGACCCCAGAGCCACCAGCCGGGGCCCCGCTAGCCGCTGCTTATGTAATTACACCGCCCAGTGTGTAATCACCTGGCCTAATCCCTCAGGGCTAGCAATTAGCCTTGCGACGCGCTGCTCCACCAGGCTACAGCATTCTCCAAACTCCCATCCACCCTCACCATGGCTCCCGCATGCCAAACTCCCATCACAACCCCCCTCGTTCTGATATTCCCTCTTTCTTCCCTCTCCTCGCACCGCCTTGCCTAGCGTTAGCCCGCAGATGAATAACGGTCAATTAAAGCTGCATGACTGGGGCTGCCAGGCGTCTGCGCCACCATAATTAGCCCTAATCACGTAAGAGAGGGAGAGCAGAGAAAGAGTGTGTGTCTGACACTCCCCTCCTCTCCCTTCCTCCATCTCTCTCTTTCTTCCCTCTTTTATAGGAGGTAATTTTGAGGGAGGAGTGGCAAACAGTCATTTTGCTCTGGGGATGTGTTTGTGTGTGTACGTTTTTTCGTTCTTTCTTTTGGACTATCGGTGCATTTTGCTGACAAACCACTGACATGCTATAAAGGGTTGAGGCAAAAACATTCAGCTAGACTGAAAGAAAGATTCGCAAATGCAAGGTGGACTCATAATCATACAGAAGTCTATTGCTGGATTCTGTCCGTCTCTGCCTGCAGTGAAGCCACAGGCTCCAGGGGAATTCACTGGTGTGTGGCGACCTGTCAGAGTGGCGACAGCGGTCCCGTCCTGCAACAGCGTAGGAAGAGTGTGTGTGTGAGTGTGTGTGTGAGTGTGTGTGTGTGTGTGTGTGTGTGTGTGTGTGTGTGTGTGTGAGAGAGAGAGAGAGAGAGAGAGAGAGAGAGAGACACTGCTGCCCTTAATGACTGAAGCGTGGGGGGATTAGGAGCGCCGCGCGGCCGCCTTCGGCTGCCTCTCCGCAGGAACACATTTACACAGGAAGCTCATTAAAATGGATGAGGCTCCCTCCACGCTTGCTCTTTCCCTCCCTCCCTCTATCTCAGTCACTCCCAGCACCCCACTCCACACCCTACCCCTCCCCTTATCTCACACTCTCTCAATCTTTACTTTGGTTCATCTCTCTCACTCTTTCTCTCGTCACCTTACCATCTTTTTTGCTTCCTTTTCTTCACACCAGTTTCAAACCTCTATATTTTCCACTTCCTCCGAGTCACCCCTTCTCTTTACTTTTCTCCAGCCCTCCCCTGCTTCCCTTGCAGATGCATGGTGAGTTTAGCGCCATTTAAGGCCAGACAAATGGAGCGCCAGGCTCTAAGCTCATCGAGCGGCCCTAATGATTCGTTTTTAACAATGGGCCCTAATGGGCCCCAGATAATCAATGATGTGGGGTCGATGGAAAGGTGAGCCGTTGAGAGAGCTACAGGGAGAAAGAGGGGAGAGCTTCCAGCTCAAACTCACTTGCTTTCATTTTATCGCTACTTACTTTTACTTGCCAATTATCTTAATTTTAATTCTCTTTTCACTCTGCATTCGTTATCTTGTCATGTCTTAATCTCACCGTTTCTGCAGTTTCTGAGTCTTTTATGGATACTCAGTGCAGTCAGGCCTTTTGACCTGCCATTTGTAAATATACAAAAGTATTCAGACCTTCAGCAAGCAGGATAACATCAATGTTTTATTCCAAGTATATAGGCACCAGGGTGCTGCTGGAACAGCCTTCATTCATCCCGACAAGGCTTCCCCTCAGAATATTGAGCCTGGCTTTGGGAAGTGGTCTGAAGAACATTTCTTTATGGACCACACGCAGGGACATTGTCATGTTAAAACATGATGGGGGGAGGTTCTCAACACTGTTGCATGATGGTGAAAGCACATTATGGTTTAAAAAAACATTTTATGCTGTGTCATTAAGATTTTCATCAAGAGAAAGTAAAAGACACGGCCCAAATTATTCCCCTGCCTGAAATCACACGCAAGTATCTGACTACCAGAGGAGGCTGGTCAACGTTGCCAAGGTGCATTCTCCTCTTATAGGGCAATAGGTGTCATTACTGCACATCGGTCTCATTTCTAACAAACTTCACTGGTCTTTTTTAGAAAGCAGACACTCCTGAGATTGTCATTAAAATGCATCAGGGGCAGCACCTGCAGGCGTCTGTGTGTAGTGGTGGTGGGACGTCTGGGCATACTGAGATCAGGTAAGTCCCATCAAAGTGTCTGAACTCCATCACAGACCCGAGGAAAGCAGTTCAGAGGAACTATTAAGATAACAAAGACAGTGGACTTGGACCAGGAGACACCATCGAAAGGACTCTGGCCTTGATGCCTTTCTTGTCTAGGTTGGACCTACGATGAGTGCAACGTCAAACACCGCCGCGCTCCTCGGGTGTAATGGGGTTGCACGCCATAAGGGTTGTTTTTGTGCGTGAACCTTGTTTTATTCCTCTCCTTAGTGGAGTCTTTGGAGCTGAAAAATGCAGCTGATTCAAATAGACTGCATTTATACAGGGCTGTTTTTGGTCTTGTTGACCACTTCAAGCACTTTCTTACTGCAAGTCTCATTCACAGACACATGCACACATCCACTATTCTAGTCTCTGCAGATCTATACAGATTTTCATGTTGAGTTGCCCTTTTTTCTTTCAGATACAATCACACAGGAACGCATCATGGGGCAACGTGGGGTTCAGCCTCCTGCCCAAGGACATTTTGACATGCAGACTTTGAATTAAAAACCAAACCAGTGACTAACCCTCCTGAGCCACAATTACACCTTACTCTGAAGTGTAAAATCTTGCCAGAGAACTCACAGGTACTAACACTGCACTCTGAGGCGTACCAGCGGCCTCAACACAGACCAGAGAAGCTTAGATTACAACACACAAAGGGGTAGTGATTATCTACTCCTATAGGGCACACAGCAAATAAGTGTTTCCTACTTTATTAAGGTACAAAATATCATATATCTAGTTTTAAAGGTAAGTATATGGAATAATGAGGTAGGTTTATTGTACGAATAAAATTAATTGCTCAACTGAGGCCACTTCAACACTTTTTCCTTGTTCATATCTTTTCTAAGTGGTTAACGGGAGGATATAGGAAGATTTGAGGACAAAGTGAAAAGCCGAATGGATGGATGGTGAGGCCTGGTTAACTCTCCCCGGTCCTTTGTGGTTAATTACTCAGAGTGCTGTCGGAGAACAGCCACGGCTCAGCGCGTACATTCACTCTGCACTGCTATCCGCTCACACACACAAATTAGCAGACATATTCACACAAACAAGCCCAGATTCAGTCCGCATAGATGAGCATGCACGCAGACCGCCAGCTTGAAAAATGGAACAAACAAACACACGCGAATGCTCAGCAACCGCCCCCCCCCTCGCCTCAACACACAGAATATATACACCCCCACTGTCTCCCTGAGCTGCACCACACAGCGCCTGGCCGCTCTGCTTCCTGCTTATTTCCCCCTCCTACCCCTCACCAACGCCTCGTTGCCTTTCTCTCTCCCTCTCTCTCACTCACACACGCACACACACACACACACACACACACACACACACACACCCTACTGCCGCACCGCCGGCCCATTATCGATCCCCCGCCTCTCCCCGCGCCACATAAATAATCGACAAGCAATTATCCGCCCACTCCCGCTGCCCCCGGCTTTGTTTGAGAGGCGTAGGGGCCAGTGCTGGAGGAAAGGGAGGGGTGAGGCGGGAGGAAGAGCTGGCGTGCAGGCGTTCTACTCCACAGTGGTAGCCAAGAGGTTATTGGATCCCGAGTTCAGCTAGGAACGTGTAAATGCACATACTCAAACATATGCAGCGTGCTGAAAAAGAAAAAAATAAAATAAAATACAGGCCATGTGTGTGATCTGATGTCGCTCAGGAAGTGGAGATTCAATGGAAGAATGAGTCTAATGATGCGACCTGGGAAGGTGATTGAGTCTTATACAGTGTAAAAGGAGGACATAGGTGTTTTGTTTTGCTTTTTTTTTGCTTTTTTTTTTTTTTTTTTTTTTTTTTCCCCCAAGATGAACAATGCTGGTATTGGAAGCTGGAAGCAGGGCAGGAATGCAGAGTCAACACCTACAGCTTGCTGTAGCAGGTTCTTACCTGTCAGTGTAATGTGCGTCCCGGTGCTGCGGCAGACCCTGCTTGCGTCTCTGGCTGGATGATGAAGAGCTGCCTGCTGAGGGCAGGTGAGCTTCTAAGGCTGCTGGATTCCTCACTGCTGCAGCCAGCGCCTCCTGACGAGCGCGCAGCATGTCTGAATAAAGAGGAGCACAGTGGAGGAACAGAGATGAGACGATAGAGTTGGCATGATAAAGACGATGAAGGATTTATAGTTGAGGGAAAAGGAGAAAGATATGATGGATTCAGAGAAAGAAAGCCAAGGGGAGAGTGAAAACAAGTCTAGCATCCAGCTGCTCACATCCCTGCTCAGATATTAAGATATGGGAACCATGCGGCGCAACTCAAACACTCGCAGAAACACCACCTTATAGTTGGTGCAACATACCTTAGCTATTCGTGTTACAGGTTAAGTAGAATAGAAAATGGGCTTTTACAAGTTATTTGTTTGTCCTGTGCCGACGGATAAAAGGAATAAAAGTGCAGACAGCTCTTAAAAACACCCGAGTCACTCAAAAGGAAAAAAAAAAAAAGAAGAAAAAAGCCACTTCCCTCTTTCAGCCAAAAATGACGATGATGCATTTTCTAACCAACAACATGTCGGTGTATAAACACAATGAACAAAGGAAAAGCAGACGTGAAATTAGCACTCTAAATCTGAGCTGACAAGTTTGGAGCAAATGTGAAAACATGCGTAAGCAGACGTGCAAAATAAAGCTCAGACAGGCACGTTGAGAAGTTCGGCTCCCTGAGTCCTTTTATTCAAAACCAGTTGTGGCCTCTCTGTTTTTGCACAAATGACCAAAAACCGGCTTCTCGTAACAAGCATGAGGTTTTTTTTTAACCCGTAACCCACTGTCTCCATCATGTGCCTCCCCCCCCGGCCATCTCTGCCTGACCTCCACCTCCTCAACCACTCGCCTCATTCCACCTCTTCCTTTCCTCATCCTCCCTATCGCCCTCATAGAAGAGGAGGACTCATCATTATCAGCCAGGCCAGGCCACACCAGGAGACATGGCTTCTAATGAGAGAAAAATCCATCCTGCCTCCCCAACAACCAACCCCTCCGACCCTCCACCACCCTTTTTTTAATTAGACAGATCCCTCGGGAGCAAAAGGCCATTTCCGCCGCCGGTACGGGTGTGATGTGTGTTCCTGCGTGTCTGCGTGATTTAGGTACTCGTGTGTACATGCCTGACTGTTTGTGTGTTGTGGTGTGAGTGTGTGTGTGTGTGTTTGTGTGCTGAAGAAGTTAAGTGGGCGCCGGTATGGGGAGGGTGAAGCGACAGATATTAATGCAGCCTAGCTCCGGTGTATCGATCTGTTTGCTGCGCCAGGCCGCCAGGGACCCGACTGGCGGCAGACGACTGTGTGTATGTGCATGTGTGCGTGTGTGAGTTTGTGTGGGGATGAGGGGCGATGGTGGGGTGTGGGTGGTGTTGTGAGAGATAAGAGATGGATCAGAGGGAAGTGAGCTCACACACAAATGCACACACAGTTTGTTGTGCACTTGTGACTGGGTGGAACATTTGACCTCTGAGTTTTCAGTGGTCACAATCCCACATCACCAATTATTTGGTATGACTGGCTCTGTTAAAGGGGTGCTTTTATCTATTTCTAATATGGTACATTCATAAAGTCTGGAGGCCTCCAAGCAACAGATGATGCTGCAGATGCACAGGCATCCTGGCCATGCCGTAGCTTTTGTACTGACTTTCGGCTCTGGAAGAGTCCAGTGTTAAAACAACTTCAGGTCTATTATTACACGGTAACGAGAGTAAAACTTTGTAAGGGACCCAAATTATGTCAATCAAAGAGGTTTTGAGCAAGGACAGATTATGCATTTGAGCAAAATGGCAATTTCATCTTAGCCTTTTGGGTGTTCCAGTTGGAGCTTCCAACAAGGGAGTCAGAAATTCCAATTTCCAAGTGCAAATACGACGCAAACCTTGCATGTATCAGGCCACTCCACAGTAATAATGCTACGGCATGACTGTAAGCCAGTAACGTGATTGCCGTGACTTCTTTCTGCAGTAGGGGGATACTGTTTTACGGGGCAACATGCGAGGCAGAGCAGTCGTTTCTGAAAGTAGCACACCGGCTGGGTGTTTTTCACATCCTACAAACGGCCCTGGTGTGGACCGAGAACGCTTTCACACCAGCACAACCAAGACAGCCCACGCCTCACGTTAATTTACCTCCCAGAACCAGAACATACGGGATCCTAATTCAGAACTCTCTCAGACTCTGATACCGCTTGTTTTGCAGGAGTTATTTCAGGTTTCGGGAAGTCCCAGTTTGCCATTCATCAAGCCCAGTCCCTCTTTTTTTTTTTGCGCGCTATCCATTTCTTTTGACCATAATCGTTTCTGGAGTTGGGCCTAAATCCTCTCAGTTAAGCCACATTCTCCTCAGCATGAGAACATAGCGGAGCGCTGCGTTGATAGAGCCTGGCCGGCCCGGTGATGGATTTTGCGGACTGGCAGGTACACAAAAGCAAACATCCATCTGGTACAGCGCCTGATACACCAGAAAATTAAGTATCTTTTCAGGAAGATGTATTTATCTAGTCACATAAGCTTGCATAGCGGCTAATATGGGGTAAGTAAGTAATATTTTTGTCTTTAGACCAATCCCATTCCCGGAGTTTTCTTTTTTGGAGGGGTGGGGGGGATGGAGATGCTAAAAAGATGTTGTCTGGAGCTCTTGTTTTAATACGGCCTGAACTACAGGACACAAAACAAAATGCACCCTCCAACCTCTCTCTCCTCTCACTTTCATCTGGATCTGTACCCCAACCTCTCATACTCTTTCCCCTCTTCCTTGCTCTCCTTTCATCATGTGAAGAGGGAGGGAGAGCCCTCTTGGCCATTTCTACCACTCTGCCACCCCAACCTCAGCCTCCCCCTCCTCCTCTTTTCCCAACTCATCTTTTGCCCATCAGGTCCACTGAGAGCCCCTCAAACAACACCTTGCACCTACACATTTACACACACACACAAAAACACACACACACACACATGTGCAACCCCCCCCCCCCCTCACACACACTTTCATTTTCTGTGCCCTACACTTCAAACACATGAAAGGATGCTCTGCGGGGACCGAGGCTAAAGAGAGAGTTGGCGGTAAGGAAAAAGAGGAGGAGGGGTGTGGGTATAGAAGCAAGCTTGAGAGGGAGATGTATAGGAGAGATGAGGAGCCTGTGGGGGGGGGGGGGGGGTTCATGGAAGCCCCACTGGAGACTAGGTCAATGTCAAGGGGCTCTCACTACAGAGATTCACGTCAGGCTCTCAAGAGACAAAACGGGCACCTCCCATCCTGTCGCCTATGCTCTCTACATCTGAGCATGTCACTTTCTTAACCAGCTCCAGCTGTTAATTGGAGGAAGGGAAAATGTGGAGGGAGCATACTAAAGTCTTTCAGCAATAAACTGGTAAACAGTCAGCGGACATCTGGAGAAAGTTGCCCGGTTTGCTCCTCCATCGCGTCAGCATGTGACAAATAGCCTTTTATGCAAATGTTTTGCGTTGCTTTTTTAATTTCTCGGTCCAGAAGAACTTATTTACTAACTCTTCCCTCGTGTCTCTCACCACCTCGTTTTCTCTGGCCGTTTCTCTCCCTTGACTCTCATTCCTGGTGTCCCTCTACCTCTGCCTCTTTCCTCTTGTACATAGGCAGCTTGGCTCACGAGTGCAGAATAAAGGACAGAGTGCAAACTATCAAAGGATTTCAAATATGGGAGTGAAGGAAGGGAGCGTGTCTTTGTTGCACCAGAGTGACTGCCTAAAAACCAACAAGGCTTCTGGGAAAGGAAACCAGCGATCAGACCGAGCCCTGAGCCATTAAACCCTTGCAACGCGCCGCATTCTGCCTGTAAATCCTCTAAGATACAGGGAAAAGGCAATTAAAACATTTATAGGCTTCGCCCCCTAGATTTGCAGCCAGCAATTAAAAATCATTACTAATCAAATAAAAATAAAAGTAGCTCAAACTACAATTCAGTCGGAGCATCGATTTGGATTTATGCAACTGCATAAGAGCTCATAAAGACCGGTAGGGCTTAATACTACATTCTTTGGGAAAAATGTGAGAAAAATATTAACGGTTGATGGCAGAAACAGTGAAATTAATATAAAGCCAACATATAAAACTGGATTGAGGAAACTTTTCTCATTTTCTTTTATTCCTACCGAACCACAACTCTCAAGCTAAAACCAGAAAATTTAATGTGTGTAGAAAATGAGTAAACGTGTGACATGCTGGCGGTTTCCTGGGTGTTGGGAGATTTAAAGGGGTTGGCAGGCAGCCAGCGAGACCTCCTGGATCAATCATGGCGTTGATGCATGTGAAGGCTTGTGGGTGTTGTTAACAGCAGAGAATCAGGGTGGTCAGAAATCACCCGGAGTGGCACTTTGACACTGGGTGGGCAACCACCGTAAATAGAAACGTCAGCCGCCTGCACGGCTGGGGTTTTACCCTGACAGCCCGGGGCGCACCTTCCCTCTGGGGTTACACAGACCCACTGGGCCCCTGTTACTTCGTGACATGGAGATTTTTTTTCGCTTGCTTTTCAAAGAAGCAGTTGAAATTTATGAAGAGGAAGCGCTATAAAAGAAAAAGGGAGTAAGAGGAAGAAAAACGACACGCTGAGCTTTCGATAGTCAGATCTCACCTGGCGACGCGAGTTTGAAAATGAAGAATGTGCAGTACAACAGCAAGGGTGATGATAGCTGTTCACGATACTTGAAAAAGAGGCTGCACACTGACCGTGGCCGGGGAGGCCCATGCTGCTCGCTAGCTGGAAAAGGCGCTGCTGCTGCTCCTCGTAGGACCCTTGCTCGCTGAGCGCTGACATCATGCGCCTGTAATGCTCCTCAGGGCTCATGTGGCCGTGGCTGCCACCCGCCTCCCCTATCGGACTCTGTGAGTTTTCTGAAGAAGGAAGAGGGGACAGTTCATCAGGAAATGCACAAGAACTTGAGATGGCAAACAAACCGTCTTCTTATCGAGTGGCTTTGGAAAGTCTTTGCACAGTAGACCAGCCAGTGATTTTAGATCTGCTCCTGAACAGAAAACGACGACTCCTGTGGACCTAATCGGAGT
This sequence comes from Xenentodon cancila, assembly GCA_014839995.1. NCBI lineage: Eukaryota > Metazoa > Chordata > Actinopteri > Beloniformes > Belonidae > Xenentodon > Xenentodon cancila. The sequence goes on along the minus strand of CM026204.1, from coordinate 20,565,389 downwards.
GCATGAACCATTTTTGTCGGGGAGCTTATTTGCATTGAAATTTTAAAGAATTAAAAGAAGCTGAAAAGAAAATACTTTTGGAGGGAAAAATGCTAGATAGTATTTTTAGCTTCTTTTTTTTTTTTTAGACGAAGTCAGATCTGATTGTGCAGAAGTTGTTATTATTAATGTTAAGTCATGGAAAATGAGAATCATTCAAGTTCTTTTGTTAACAGGAAAATAATAATAACGTGTCTGAGTTATTTTCCTTTAGTTGCACTGCTGCACACATGCACATCGCAGTATCGACGCAACTGAATATTTTGCAGCCGTGATCTGATTTTCTTTAATGGAGTCCCTCTGACTAAAAGTAAAAGGTACCTTTTTTTTTTTTTTTTTCTGCGGATCAATTTCTCTCAGAAGTTTCTACTCCAAATATATCAGCTAGGAGCTTTTACACTGATCATTATGTCCAAGATGCAGCATGTGTGTATCACCGCTGTGCTGTGTAACTCATGTAGTGTATGATATCTTTCTAACTGTCTGTCTCCATACTTAATCTCTCTCTCTCTCTGACCTCCCTCCCCTTTCTCTCAACGGTAACGTGATCTAAGGTAAAGGTGGTGGGGGATATATGGGGAGATGGTTCAGGAGAAAGAAGAGGGAGACTGAGGATGAGCAGGAGGAGGGAGAAGCGAGGGTTATTTTAACCACCCTCCTCCTTATTGAAACCTGAGTCTGGCCCCGGGCAGGCGAGCAGAAGTGGCGCTGAGGAGCGGAGGTGGGGTTGGAGGTGGTGAGGAAAGAAGCACACACGCAAGTATCTCTGTCTCCGCCACCGAGCTCCAGCTAATCCGCCCAGGGTCCTAAAGTGTATGTGCTTGTTTGTACGTATGTGTGTGAGTGTGTTTGCCAACTAGTCTGTGCCTGTCTTAAGTTTTCTTGCTCTCTAAACACAGCGGTGGGTGCCGTTTACGCATCCATCCATACGCTACTCTCTCAAGCTCTTTTTGGTGCGTTTCTCCACCTGCATTAGTCATTAAAGGATAGCGTCTGTCGCCAGACTCGGGGGCGAGAAGATGTAAGCAGTATGGATAACACACACATTCAAACACACATACAGGTGTGGAGGCAGGCTTTGGGTGTGGACAGAGCTCTGGGTTAAGACACGGGATCAGCAATGTTTTCAAACGGCTTAAATGCATTTCTTTGCATGGCTGCACACACACACACACACACACACACACACACACACACACACACACGCACACACTCATACACTCGCAGAGTCTCCTGTATCTGTGTTTCTCATGCGACCATACAGCAGATTTTCAACATAAGGGGTTGTTTACCATAGGGGTTGTTTGATTTTTGATTTTAAAGCATGAAACCAAGCGGCGTAGACTAGGAAAGGAACAAAAACACAAACTCAAAATAAAATCACACATACCCCATGTGTCTGAGAAAGCAGCTCAGGCAGAGCACACAAACAGGCACAAACAGACACACACACACACACACACACACACAGTTGTAAACGCACACACTCCCAGACAATAACAAACCCATGCATCTTTCAGTGGCTGAGTTGTCAAAGTAAGACGATAATGGCCCAGAATGAGTGTTTCTATACACAGAGAAAGAGGCTCCAGGCAGGGCTGCTGCCAGTCACAGGTCACTCACTGGGTAAAGGTCAGGAAAGGACACATGCTAAACTTTATGGTGCCAAACTCTAACACAGAATGTCGCCATCATGGGAAAAAAAAAAAAAAGATGAATATGTCGGGTCGTAAGTGATGTATGGAGAGCACGTTGAGGAATCCGTGTGCGGAGAAAGGATTGTGTGTGTGGAGGAGATGTTGGTTTTAATGCTGCATAATGAAACGGTCATGAAATCTTCCTCAGGAGCCCAGGAGGAGAGACTTTGTGGCAGAGCCAGCGCCACGCCGGGCGCCCACATTCACACCACACAAGGGAGATATGAATAATAGAGAACAGCAGTGGGATTTAAGGGCAAAATAGGAGTGCTGCTTCAAAAATGTGCATGCAAATGTCACTTTTGCTCAGCTGACTTTACAATGTTGGATAATGTCAAGACAGTGCACGCCTCCTAATATTAGGGCACATGTTTGTGTTTGGGAGAAAGCAGATTTCCCTGGTAAGGAAAATCAAACTGCAGCTGTCAATCATCTTTTGAAGAAAAACGTTCAATTCAAAACTGTTCAAAATAAGACATGTTGCCCTGAAAATATTAATTCAATTCAGGAGAGGAAAAGAGCAATGCTGAGCAGCTAAAAGTCTACTTCTGCACACCGACAAATATTATATAATTGGGATCTCAGCAGTTTAACTTTCTGACTTGTGCTAAGGGGATAAGTTGATCATGCTTGATAAGTCTGCATTTAACTGGTCAGTGGTTTTCTGCCACCTACAGGTACTCCGACCACTTTCGTCTGCACAGGTCTGCTGGCACGTTTTTCTGCATCTTTAGAGAAGTTCTTCTTCATTCTGCATGACACTACCGCCATCACTTAACATTTTGACAACCCCGTTCTGTCAGAAAAAGCAACTGCATCTGTTACGTCACATTATTCAAACATACTTACCTTTTGGAGATAGACTGCGTGACTTCTTGCTCTCAGAAGGACACTCGCTGCTGCTGTTGGGAGAGAAGCTTCTCCTTTTGCCTAGAAGGTCATCTGTAAATATACGCACACACGGAGATGGAGAAAGAAAAGAAGAAAAGTCAGAACAGACCAAAGAGAGAATAACGGTATTGCTGTATGAAGTACACGTCAGCTGCCTTGGAAATGCAGAAGAGAAAGTGATAGGTGGAAAAGTAGAGAAATATAGCAGTTGAAGCAAGCCACGGGCATCTGGAGATGTGCCTGATCTGTCAGCAGCGGGAGGACAACCTGTACCGCTGTGGATGACACATCTGCCCAGTTAATTCACGTATGTTCGTCTTTCTCTGTGTTTTTCCTCCAACATCTGTATCCCACAGTCTGTTATTCCCGTATTTGTTTTCTTTTTTCCCCCCAGATGGCGTCACAAAAGCTATTGATTGAACTAAAGTGCACAACAACACCTCTCTTTTCTGGTTGAGGTGTTTCTATCAGCTGGCATCGTGGCTTCATCATGTGTGGGGTTTTTTTTAGTGTTTTTACCTCCACACCCCATTTTCCAATCCTCCCTTCAAAGACACTCATTTCTTCATCTGCTTTCCTCTCCCTCTGTGCTCATCAAGATTAGTTTGAGCCCTACTCCCAACAGGAGCTTGCTCTCTCTCTCTCTCTCTCTCTCTCCTCCCATTAATACCCTCCTGCTCCTCTTCCCTGCTGTCCCTCTGCCTCCACCTCTGCCACCAAAGCGGAGCGCCGAGTGTACAATTACAGAACCCCCTACTGCTGCCTCCTCCTCTCCTCCCCTCTCATCACTCTCCTCCTTCCCGCCCCATAACCCTCACCTCCACCCCCTCGAACACACCTCAAATCAATACAGGCCTAATCAGCGGAGGGAGGGGATACCGAGCACATCGTGTGCAGCGCCGGAAGGAAAGAGCAGTTTGTCATTGCTCCGTCTATCTCACCTCATTTCTATCTCTATCTCTCCTCTGTTCTCCAATTCTTCTGTTTCCTCCTGCACATATACAGCTAAGCCACAGCAGCAACCGCTCCTATTCTTACTCATTTTCATTGCATATTTTTACGGGTGGTGGGTGTGTGGTGGTGGGGTCCCTCTGTCACTCACTCACTCTCTCACTCTCTCACTCCCTCACTCTCTCACAAAGCAATTTTTCATCATTTGCACAGCATGTGTAAACTGCACCAAGCAAAAGAAACGGTGTTAACAACAGTTTGGTCACTCCGATATCAGACGTTAAATCTTCGCTCTACAGGCCTTTGACAGAAGATGTAAAACTCAATTTTATGGAAGAGCATTTTGAGTTTAATTGTAACTTTGCAGGTTTTAAGTAAATATCTTCTTCCAAAATGGGAATCAAACTAGATCACGATTAAATCTCACTTTAAAATGTGATGATGCATTCATGCTCAAATGATCAAAAAACTATATTAAGGGCTTGATGACATAGAAGAGCATGACGTCATCATCCCCATCTTTACAGCCTTAATATGTAATACATTTGTTTTATCCTCTATACTAAAAGAACAATTGAAGACTGTTATACGAGTCACAAGTTTCATCGATTATAGCTATGCCCCCTTTATTGTAAGGACTGCGTTGTTACAGTCAATCAGACAAAATTTTGTACTTCAGCGGTTTTAGAGTTGGGTCGCTGTTCACAGATTATACTTATATTACCAAATACAACAACTGGTAATAGCCACTTATAATGCTGGAGCAGAGAAGTGTTAAGGACAATAAGGACCTTGGTTGCAGACGGCAATATCAGCACTCTAACTTTTTGTGGCCGGATCTGCTTCCTTTTTGTGACACATGACAACTTATTCAAACAAGTCTGCCTGACCTCTTTTCATTCACAAACATCGCTTGCATTGCAGCTAAATAAACATGAGAATGACAGATGAGAATGATGAAACCGCAGAGAAGGAAGAGAACTTTTAAGAATGTAAAACCAAGAAAGCAGAGAAAAATGAAAATGTAGTTCTGGAGTTGTGAAAAGAAAATCAAAATCTGACTGAAATTTAAAAAAACCAACAACAACAAAATCAACAGGATCAATAAGGTCTCTAAATTTAGAGCAAAAGAACCTGCAGACATGAAAAATGAATAGTTGGATCACAAACAAGAAGTCAAAAAGCAACATGTTAGTTTCCTTCAACTGCCCCTTAAAAACCTAAAGCAGTGCAAAAAAAAAAAATCATCTGCTGCCAAAAGATCAAAATGATCTCTATATATTTATAAAATCAAATTTAGAATAATCGTACAACATCGCTGGAGCAGCCATACTGGAACATGACTGATACAGACAGCTACAGTCACTTATAGCAGGTACAACTAAATGAGAACACATTATAACAAGTAATGAGAAATAATAAAAAAAACTTAAAAGCCATTCCTCAATCCCTTTTTTTATTTCCTCTTCACCACGTCAGACTTAAAGTGAGAAGAGAATATGTTTGACATGGTTAGGAGAGCGCACGAGTTGCACACATGCTTGTTCTCACTGCACATTCCTCCTTTATAAATACCAGTTTTTGTGTAGGAAATGGTGTGCACATGGTCTTCTGGTGTGTGCATCCGGCCCCAGGTGTTGAGGAGAGGACGACAGGACCAGGAAGAGAGGAAGAAAGGAAGGAGGTTCTCTAATAATAGAGGTGTTTGATGTTGCCTCTCATGTCCTAAGGAGATACATGCTCTATAACATCCACAAGATACAGAGGGGGGGTGTAGTGAGGAGGGCTAATGGACAAGATCATGCAGACATACACTAAATGGTTTTCAGAAATTCTACTTTCTCTCTCATGTCCGTGATTATCTTTCATTCTGTTTTTTCTTCTCGTTTTCAAACCATGTCCAATATGGCTCAATGGCCTATTCATAAAAAAAAAAAAAAAAAAAAAAAAGTCATAGATGGTCTCCATCTATCCTATTAGTGAACCCCCATTAGTTAAACCTCCTCTTCTTCAAAACACACGCACACACTCACACTCACGCCCAGAGCCTCTCATGATCAAACACACACACTGAGTTGTCTCTTGAGCCAACCTCACTCAAGACACTGCGTCTCCTGAGCTAGCGCCTGAGGGCCAGAGATTTGAGGGCGGAAAGCTTTTAAAGCCAATTAAATGGGGTTTCTTAAAGCTCCCTTTTAATGCCAAACACCGAGCTCTGCTCGCATCCATACGAACCCTTTTACTCCCACTAACACCGCTTACAGTCAACTTTGCGACCCCGGGCCTTTTCCGATCACCTACTTGTTAATTTTCCTTAGGAATTAGTGGTTATGGAGCTACAAGTTCTGTTTTTAAGCTTCCAGGCTGGGATTCAAAACAGCACAATTATGTAAGATAAAAAAAACCCATAATCTTCTATGATAGAGCCTATTTTTTTAAGCATCCTTGGTCAACACGGTCTTCTACAGGGTAACTTTTTGAAAGCCGTGTTGAAGCCTCTGTCTCAGTTTGTCCTTGCTGGTTAACCTTTTCGTTATTTGCAGTCCCTCCCACTGAGAAGAAAGATGGATAAGAACAGAGGGATGGAAGGAGAAAGAGGACACAGCAGGACCTAAACCTCACGACTTTCAGGTGATGCCACCAAAGCAAAACACTGGGTGCAACAGCCATACCTGTTTTTTTTTTAGTTTAGTGTAGTTTAGTTTAGTATGTATGTATTTTATTTTGTGATTTCCTCTTCTCAGTCAAACATCGGTCCTCCTCCTTTCCTCTCTCCATCCCATGGAAGAGGATGTTGACAGCTCAAACAGCCAGACTCCTTAATTCCTCTCTTACTCCGTTAATCTGTCATCTTTATCAGGCCGCGAGTGTGTGTGTATCTGTGTGTGTGTGTGTGTGTCTCTGTGTGTGTGTGTTTTTTTCGGGGGGGGGGGGTATTGGAGAGATGAGCTGAAGGGCGGGGGCGTGACAGGTGGGGACGTGGGGTGGGCCGCCAGCCACAGCCCCCCGATCAATCTCCACATTACAGCTGACAGAATGGTGCTAATAACTTATTGATCCCCCCTCCGCGCGCCGGGGCCTCCGCCGGCCCTGAAAGCCCTGCCATTGATTGGCTTACGGGCCGATGCAGCTGGGAAAAAGGATGAAGTGGGTGGGGGAGGGATGGATGGGGATGGCTGATGCATGGGGTTGGGGCTGCGGCGAGAGGAGCTTCTGATCATGCTGAGAAGGAGGATGCACTGCCAAGTTGTGCAAATGAAAGAGTAACTGCTGCATAAAGTACATCTCTGTTTGTTTCATCCTCTGATAGGGTAGAAGTAACTACGAGATAGATAGAGAAAAATACAGGTGAGGAGTGTGAAATGACACAATAACTTGGAATCTGTGATTCTAAAATATAAACCAAAAACTCCTCAAGAAAAATAGTACGAACATCTGCACAGGCAGTAGTTCAGAAGAAGTAAACTTTCCACCATCAGGACGAGTATCTTCACTGTGTCAAGTCAAGAGCTCAGACAGCCACTTTGTCCTAAATTATAACAAGTTTAACGAAGATTTAGGTTTCTTTTTAGAAGTTTGGTCTAAAAAGTAAGAAACTAAACTATAGTTCTTATGGTTCTAGATTACTGTTTTCTACGGTGTTAATGACTCACATAATTAATACAAGAGATACACCAATACTGTTTTTTTCCCTTCTGAAATCTTCCTTTCAGAGAAATACTGTCTCTCACAGTATTTCTGGTCTTGTTGCATTTTTCTTTGCAACATCTTGAGATTTTCTATAATTTTGCCTTTTTTCTTTTTACATATAGGAGCGGCTGACTGCGCTTTATTTCAAAGCCCAGATCCAGATGAAACAAATACGTGTACTTTTTTTGTATACTAAAACTGATGGACAAACAAATCCTCTCACTACGTTCCCAAACTGACGTTTTGGACCACATCATCACTTAAACTACGCGATGAAACTTTTGCAGTGATTAAATTCCAAATATTAAAATTAAATGAAATGTCTCATCAGCACTGTTACTCGTGAATTTAGTGCTCTCTTTATCAAATCTCTCAGTCCATCTTTCCAGCTTTCATCAGCTTTCTTCCACTTGAAGCAGCTGTTACTATAGCAACAATTCATGCCAGAATATCCATGATAATATTCTTAGCAAGCGACTTACCATCGCAGGTTATTAAAGACAACTTAACTTTTAAAAACAACAGCAGATAAATATATGATGCGTGCTGCTTAATAAACCAAAGAAAACAAGCACACCAAAATCTTTTCCAACAATTGCAGCCCAGTTACATCTCTGTTCAGCTGCCGGACGCTTTGAAATATTCACTACCACATGTCCCTGTTTGCTTCAGTAAGACAGAGCTAATATCAGTGGAGACCACAGAGTGTTTACTTTGGTGCAGAATTTCCTTTCTATGCTAATCATGTAATAATGAGCTGGTAATACTTTAAAAGCCCTCCTCAATCGCAATTACTTTGAAAGAAAAGGTCTTGGGCAAACATGTGGGGCTGCAGATTCACATGCAAGTAAACACCTAAGACCAGGCCTTTAAAACCACACACAGAAAGATGTGAATGCTCAAACGCACACAGAAATGTGCTCAAGCCCAAAACCGCTGCTGCAACCCCGAGCCACACACACGCCGACAGGCTGTAACTGCCTCTGGGAGTCTGAGGGGAAGGATTGAAGGAGAGGGAGAGCACGGCAGCCCAAAAACACCTTATCTGCCTGTTTGAGTCTCCGGTCTGACCACAGAGCCACAGTTTACAGACTCCACAGGCAGCCAGACTCTCAGCGTCGGCGCCCTGCTCCCCCCTCCTTGACCTCCTCCTCCTCCTCCTACCCACTTCTCACAGAGCCACTGAATAGCCAGTGGCTGTGGAGGGAGGGAGCGAGGTAGAGAAGGAGGGAGGCAGCCCTCCTGTCTGTCCCTCAGATTTAATTAACAGCCCACTCCGGCACAGACAACCCGGCAAGCCTGCTTCCCTTTGCTCCTGACCCCCGCCACACACACACACACACACACACACACACACACACACACACACACACACCCTATGATACCACTACTGCACTCATTCAACTCTCTTTCTTCCATCTCTCAATTTCCAAATGTTTATTCCATCAATGTCTCTCACCGTCGCCGACTTCTCCTTTACCTCTCACCTGTCGAAATGCCTTCTCTGCCTCCACGCTTCATTTTAAAACACTTTAGGAGGATACGTCAACTACTGGATATGACGGACAGCAGAGACAACACAATATATGATAGCAGAAAGCCGCTTTTAACACCTCAAGTCAAATTATCCACTGCTATACCTCGTGCACATTTCGCCTACCTATGTTATTTGAATGCAAATCTAACCTGTGTTGATTCTGCGTGGTGTTGCATCTGTGTAACTATGTGTTATTTGTGTGTAATTGTGTGTTTGAGAATATCTGTGTGTGTCTAATTTCACTGGCAGACAGAATTAGAGCCAGTGGCTGATCGGATTGAACTTGTTTACAGACACGAAGCGAGCCGCTTAGGCAGCCTGTTAAATCTCCCTTTAATGCCCAAACGGACAGATTTTAGGGTCTTGGACCCCCTACAGCGTGGGCCACAGTTTGCTCGCGCCCTCCCCCCGCTGCCGCCTGACATTCACCTCTATCAACTCTCGTACCCCCACATTTATAAAACTACTAAAGGCAATGACTTCTCAGCTATGTTTAGAAGCAACTTTAGTAGTATATGAGGCGTATATACTGGGGGGAAATCCATCCCAAACTAGGGTCTAAGGCACTAAAATAGCTGCTGCCTCCTCCGTCCACCCACCCTACCTGATATCACGGGCACCGTATGGACAACTAATCTGTCAGATGGATGAGATGAGCAAACAGGGAGAGGATATGTACTTGTTGGGTCTGGGGTTATTATGCCACTTGCTGTGCCTTTGGCTAATGAGATAAGAATGGTAAGGGTCGAACTTCGGCCAAGAGTAGAGCAACGGTATGGTCCTCACTCGTGAAAAAGCTCTTCATTCAGCAACAGCAAATGCACCTATCTAGAAGTGCTTGGAGTATCTGACGCATGTTTTCAACTCTAGATCTACAGTTTTTTTTCCTGCAGAGAAAAGCCTAGAATGGTTTAAAAAAAGAAGTCATGAAAATAATCAATACAAATGATGATACATATATTTGATTGGTCTATAAACTCACTGGAACTTATTCTAAAAAAATTATCATTTTCGTGGTTTCAAGCACATTTTAATACAATATTGGGAAAAGTTTGTTGAGTCTTTGTCCACTGCAGCCTTGCTGCTACTGATCATGCTGCGCGTGGCACAAACATTATTATATATATTATAATGCGATGGGCGACCAACCGAGTTTGATATCTAGTGCAGTGGGTTTGATTGTTCAATTAGGGAAAAACAGATGGCTGCAGAATATCCTCAAACAGGTTACTTGACAAACAGCTGATTAAATGTGGTCTGTGTTCTAAGTGTAAGCTGTAAGAAAAGCTCTTAGCTTAACACATGCACACTATGGTTCCTCTGCTCACATGAAACTGGATTAAAGGCAAACAAAGCTATTTATTCAGAGGTAATTTAAAACAGGGGGTTTAACTAAAATCCTGGAGCGCAGCAGAGAATGTGGGAAGAAAATTAGGTAATCAACTTGAGAGCAACCTTTAGGAATGAGTAATAAGCTTATGTTAAATTCCCTCGCAAAAATTAGAGTTAATTATGCATCATTGATGGAACATTTACGTGTGGTAATGAATGATGTTAAGGTGGCATACATCATCAGCCCAGACGGGAAGGAGAACAAGGCGTGTGAGACAGGAGAGAGGAAAGAGGAAGATGCCTTGTATTTTTTTGGCGGTCGGTCAAATGCATGCACACACACACACACACACACACACACACACACACACACACACACACACACACACACACACACACGCTAGAGCAGCAATCGCGGGGATCCTACCTGTGTGTCCAGTACTAGTGCTGTGGTCAGAAGCTGACTGGCCTTCGGGCATGCCGTGCTGTCTGGTGTGGTGCAGGTTGGAGATAATTGTAGAGAGGTCACTGTCACGGCTGTAACAAACACACACAGGAGACAGAGGATTTCTAAAAACAGCTGCAAACATACTTCATTTCACCCGGCAATCCAAAAACCGGTACGTAAAAAGGCAGCAGCATATTAATTTAAAGAGTTCTGCTCACTACTTACCACGGAAACCCGCCATCCAGACAGACCTGAGCGTTCGAAAATGCACTCCTCCGCAAAGACTCGGCAGCTACAAGTGGCTGTCCTGTCAACTGGCTCTTAGCTCGGAGGTGTGTAATACACTTTGACAGACTATCGTATCCAGCACTTTCAGGTCTCATCCCTACTCATCTTCCGCACTAAGATGCATTAATGAACATATTCACGACTTATGAGTAGTTTACCAGCTTAAAACCTTATTACGGCCCATTTTAAACTTGTTCAGAGAAATACGGCAACTAAATAATGTGAAAAGACAGGTTGGGAATACTCAAGAAAATTAAAAACCAAAAGCAGGCTTGGAAAACTTCAACTTTGTGGAGTTTTTTTTTTTTTCTTTCTGTATTTCAACAAGAGGTCAATCGCGCACACATACACATAAATGAAAAAAAAAAATCAAATAAAATCACAAGACTTTCTCAAACAGCCCGTCCTGCCCTTGAGCACCCAAAAAGGCAGCAGGAGAGGGGTTTATAGATTAGTCGTAGATTTGGTTGGAGCCGCTCCGTCCTTCCAAATTCCCCATCAGTTGTCTTTCTAAAGTCCCCACACCAGTGGACCCGAACAACTGTGTCATGGAGGTATTTCATTTGCAATCTGATTACCATCTTGATCGCATTAAAATGGAATCATGATGGGAAGTAGGCGCTTAGCATTTGAGGGGAAGTGTAGCCAGCGAGCAGTTCTTATGGTAGCAGAATGAGGCGGCTAAATATTTGTTATAACGTCAACGGACCCTACTTCTATATGACCGCGACACACACGCTACACGGGAGGCTGTGCGCCAAAGCCCCGTGAAACATGACGGCTCTTCTACACTGTCACGTTTCACACAAAGAGTAAAATAAAAAACCTCCCACATTTGCACATGTCAGTTTCACGTTACCAGAATCCTCTTGTACAAGCTGGGATCTTATTCATAAGATTAAGTGGCAACTTTAAAGAAAGCCCAATCATCCACGAAGGGGGTCTGGTATGACACGGCAAGTACAGTTTATGGGACAGAAGCGGTGAATGGTTCTTAGCTGCCACCACCGTGACGAGGCCACACTGTTTGCGGCTGCTGGATTTGGGTTTTTACAGTCCCATGATTACAGGCTTCTGGTATAATGTCAGGCTGTCGGTCGCCAAGCTGTTTTCCACACGCTAACAGAAAAGATGAAGGCGTAGTGCTGAGGGCCTAACGCTGGTCTCGCCAGTCACCTCTCAGTCACGGCGAAGCAATGACTCAGAAAACAGTCCCAGACAAAACAGTCCTCATCGGTTGCTAGGCAAGGAGACGCTTGATTGGACTGGAGGTGCAAACTCTTTCAACTAATGATAGACTTCTTTTTAGGGTGTAGCTTCCTTAAATTGGTAGCTTTCTTTTTCTGAGAGCCCAATGATTTGCTGTATGAAGAAAATGAGGTGCAGGGAAGTTTTGTCAGAAGGCATGTAATGATGTATCTGCGTCATCCAGTGACTCCAGCAAAAAAAAAAAAAAAAAAAAGAAACACATCACACCATCCGCAGTTACACGGCTCCGTCTACAACACCCCTGGCAAATCCATCAGTCGGCCAGCTGCATTATAACACCACCCTCTGTCTATCATTTAAAGTGATCACGATAATACTATCCTGAACTTCTCAGTGAGGTGATGGGGTTATTATCCTGTGGCGAAGTGGCCGTGCTAAGCCATGAACGGCAAGGACATTGTTAGGTGGGTAATTAGCGCACTTCTCTTGAGCTGTCCCGCCTCAGCTTGGGCTAATGAGGGCTTAGCCCTATCCCCACCCACCTCTTACCTCCCTCAACCCCTCCTCCTCGCCTTCTGTAGACGTAGGCAAGGTCATACTCAAGCCATGGAAGATGGAGAGGGGACTGGGGATGCTGTTTAAAACCCAGTCACCTGAGTCAGCGCTCCCTAAGGAGCTGCTGTGGCTGGGGTTAGCCGGGAAGGACGGGGGCCTTGGAAACAATCGGGGGGGTGGGGTGGGGTGGGGTGGGGTGGGGGGTGACTATATCTTGCCAGTTGTGCGTGATAGCATAGAAGGACAGATTCATTTTCTTATCACCTAAGTGCACACTGGAGACAATCAACCCACCCTCAAATCCTCCTGAAACTGGTCAGTAGCCCTTCCATCACCAGCTACCGGGACAGAGAGAAACTGTATCCGTTATAAATACCAGACACATTTAGATCAGTCTTTCTGACATTTCAGTTACAGAAATGTTTATATATTTGATATCGGTCCGGTGTGATACCTAATATAAATAAAAGCAATATTTCTATCCATTTCGCAGCCCGAATGCTGAATAACAACGGTAAGCGTTTCATCAAATACTCCTTATATTCCTCAGAATGGGTTGGGCTAATTTCTATCTATTTTCTGTACCAACTGGTTCAGGAGATTATCAGGCTGGAGGTGAGCTACTGGAGGGTTATTTCATCCGCCGTCACAGGGCCACACAGACACAGTTTTGACAATAATACACATTGCAGTTCAGAATAGCCCAAACAACATTAAAAAAAAAAAAGGGCCCTTCTTCTGGCAATAGGAGTTAACTGAGTATAAATGCCCAGCAGTGCCCTGCTGCGGGATTGGCGAGCGAAGCTGAGGTGACAGGGCTAGAGGCCACAGTGTGAGCTGGCAGAAGCTGGCAGCCGAGGCACTCTGACGCCATGTCTCACACCACCGCTGGGAAAGCACTGACAGACAGACAGCGGGGATGTGAAGGAGGAGGAGGTGCAAGAGAGACGGAGGAGACAGGGAAAACTGGTTGCAAGTGTTGTTTAACATCTGGTGCTTGCAGGTTTGATACCCTCATCTGCTCAAGACAACAGGCTGAACACACGTAGCCTGCTCCAACCAGCACAGGTGGCCTACAGTAACAATCAAACACCACCAGGCGAGATTAAATATTCAACAGCCTGAGCAGAGGAAGGTATAGAGCTGGGGAACATCTGCACGGTGCTCACCAAGAACACATCCAAGAAAACCAGCACTTTCAGACACGTCATGTCAAAAGCAGGGAATATGGATGTTTTCCATTTCCCGTTTATAATTTGTCTGATTCCTGTGAGTAAACATGAGAACAATTATCATGCTTCTCACAGCTGAATTGAATGGCAACCAGCTACTGGAACCTTCCAAGCAGAGGGTGTAATGAATAAATACAGAAATAGAAACATAAATAAGTAAGAGTAGCCCAGCTTCCCTTCTCCCTGTTGTTTTCCTCACTGTACAGGCTGACATGGGGTCAATAAACCAGCCCAGAGAGAACAGAAGAGAAAATGGTGGGGATATATATATATATATATATATATATATATATATATATATATATATATATATATTTATATATATAAATGTGTTTCTTCTGAAAACACTATTTCTGATACCTCATGTGACATGCTATTGTCTTTCACATTTCTCAAATTTGGAGAAACATACATTTTAAAGAAACTTGCCCAGAAAACATATACCGGTTTGAGATGTAGTTGCTCTAAACATTCGCAGAATTCACCATTTGAGACTATAGCCCCTTTTTTGGCTTGATTCCAGCGTACTGTATGACAGGAAATGGTAAATAATAATTGCTGTGTTCTTTACATGTGGAAATAATGATCATCATGCTTTGAGCCAAATCTGAGGCTCGAGTGCTGGAACGCTGCTGACCATCTTTTCGTTGACCGTGCGTTTGGGCAGGGAGTTACTGGATGTGGAAACAATGGACGTCTCGCTCCTGGCCAGTGTCACAGCTCTGAAAATTCATCGACTCCGTTACCATGGCAAAAGCATGCAAACAAGGCCAACAATTTCTGAGGTGGAAAAGCTCCCGTAAAAAACTATAAAACCTCCACGCTCACTAATTAGAGCTTTAGGGGGAAATCGTTTCCCGTAATATCACACTGTCCGTGACCCTTAACTGCCAAAAGGTAATGGCACAGTTGTTCAATAAATCCAGAGGACAAAATGTCAACTGCAGCAGACATGCAGCACCTTCTTTTTTTCTGCAGTTTTGTGCAGATTTTGTGCACACTCAACATTCAAAGCCCTGTTAGCCAGTATGAGCCAGTGCTGTCTCCTCGGCATCAATCTGCTGTTTTCCTGAGATTCGGTCTTAATTAGCACCAAGGCTCCCGCTGCCAGAGTGCTTCACTAGAACACAAAACCAAACACAGCTTAAGGTGATGACATTGCCGGTCCAAACTGTGTCAAATTCAAGTGTCTGAAGAAAGAACACGGTGGTGAAAGAACCTGCAGCTCCTCGTCTGACCTTGACTGGGGGCTGGGATTTTCATTGACCCCCATGTTAAAGTGTCCAACTTTGGGCCCTGGACAGCCCAGTGGGGTGAATGGGCGCCATTTACAGAGGCTATTGCCTCTGTCACATCTTCCAGGGACAAACCTGGTATTAAGCTGTGCAACTTAGTAAGCTTGACGCTGTAATCAACAAAGACTGCAAAAATGCATGCATGTGCATATGTTTACTCCCTTGTAGAGTGGAGAATTTCATGAAAGTGATGAGACAGCAACTGATTTCTTTGCAAAAAAAAAAACTAAGAGCTCATCTTTGTGTTTGTTTTGGTTAAAAGGAAATTATGTGTAGGTAGTTTTTTTTTCTTCTTTTTTCCTTAAGGGTGGAGGCGTCAGCAGGTGTAAGTAATAAAACCGACAATGGTTGCCAAGTAATTTACCAAACTCTCTGTCAGCATTTCTCAATCAAGCCTTGTCATCTGCGGCCAACTGAAACAGACTCTAAAGAAGGCTTTGTTTTGCCCTTGAGTAAGACGTTAAAGTCTTCAGACTGTCCACCCATTAAAAAAAAACAAAAAAAACAGGGTTGTTTGTGCAAGCAGCTTATTCAACCCAAAGCTATGCTTCATTGTGACAGTGGCCTTAGTTATTATGATAGGTGAAAAGGAAGTGAGGTGGAGTAATTACACCACCACAGGTTCCAAGGAGAGAAGTACTGCAGGATGATTACACCCACAAAAACCAGACCCAAAGACGTAAAGATAACTTCTATGTTTTGAATTTAAAAGAATAGAAAATAAATAACCTCTTGACCACAGCCATTCCACAACAACAGGATTTGTTAAAAATATAATTCTGCATTTCACTCCAAGATGACATCAGTCAGATACAAACAATCTTATAACACAGGACACCAAAGAAATGACAAATAACATTTAAGTTCCTGTGTGTTTCCCAGACTCAGAAGAGTTTCTGATATCACAGGATGCATGCATCTCACTGAGATGATGATTATTTATGTGATTCTGTCTCTGGGGAGCACTTAGGCCGTATACAGTCTTTGCTTACTCACCAGAACAAGCGCAGATCTATGGAAAATACCAATAGATCACCCATGAAAAAAAACAGAAACTCCAGTGATAATCAGCTTGTAAGAAGATGGACTGTCATATAATCAACTTTAGAGATGCCTAAATAGAAATGATGATAGATGAAATCAACATTACTTATTAGATGCTGACTGACTAAAATTGATGCACAATAGTTGCCCAAAATAACCAGACAATCGTCACGAAACATATTTCATATGTAGCTTTTCATTAAAAACTGGAGAGTCCAGTTGTTATGCGGTGCCAAGCAGCTGCATGAAGTAGTGAAATGTAAAAGGCAGACACTTTGGATGTGGCCACTGGGATTAAAGGACAGTTACAGACAGGTTGCTGCAACTGAGAGGGTGTGACACTGCCGCTGCTGCTGTCAGCCCTGATGATGCGAGGATGAGACAGCACAGAGACACTCACACATGTGCACAGAGGCCCTGTATTTTTCACATCCATTGGCCAAATCCAATTTGTTAAGACCCTTCTACGACTCACTTACGAAGCTGTGGTCAATGGAAATCACATTTCCATGATTGGACATCCCATTATCTCGTTCGTCCAGACCCACAACGGGGGGGATATAGCAGGGCCGAGACGGATACCCACGACAGACCGGAGCTGCGGCTCCAGCGAGTCCGCCGCCTTTCAAAGGGTAAAAGCCTGACATATTAGTCATAAGTGTTCTTTAAATTCATTATCATCTTAACACGCCAGCGGCACAAGTGTCGGGGGGAGGGGAGGCCCTCTTAAACGAGGTTAGTGGATCCATTTAAAGCTTCACAGTTGCTGTGCTGTCCGCCGTGTCACACGCAAGTCTCAAGACATAAAAAATATCCCCGCCTGTAATGAGGCTGCACAAGCCGCTTATAACGTAGCTGGGGACTTTCTGGGGTTAATCAATGAACATATTCTGCATCATATCTGTCAATAACATGCCAGATTTCTGAAGTACATAAACATGCATATGTGCATTCCCGGTAATTAAAAAAAGATCCATACGATAATTCGTCTAGGCTTAGAATAAAAAAAGAACTATGAACGGATTTGTTTTAGCTCCTGAAACCAAACGGGGTGTGAAGGACCTTGTGACTCATCTTAAGACGGTCACCTCACTGTAACCACGTGAATGCGAGAGTGCATGTATGACGATACGAACATGATTATTCACCTCCAGACAGTCAGGTGAAAGTAGACCCCTCTGAACGTTGCAGTGGGAAGGATCTGAAAGGATGTGGTGGTGAAAATGTAATAAAAATTCAGCACTATGTTTTCATAAGAGTAGAAATGATGTTGAAACAGGAATGTTCTGACATTTTGTAATAATACACTTTAAAAACATAATAAAATGAAACCAACAATTGTTTTGTTTTTTTTTTCTTTTCAACTGCACAAGCAGACAGCAGGTGACTCAGTCTTTCACTATCAAGTCAGAACAGATAGACGAAACTTGAAAGGAGCAACAAATATAACAACCAACGAACCAATTAACACTTTGAAAGGTCCACAGTTTCCATTAGGCAAGGTAAAAGCAACATGCATTTTGGAGAGCGGGCCCGTTGTCTGAGAGACTTTCAGGCCTCAAAATTATCCTGAAATCTCCTCAGACGAAAATACTGCACTAATACTAAGGTGTCATTACTCTCTTACAGCTACATCCATCCATCTGCTATTAGATAGGATCTCAAGAAAAGCAAACAAGCCGATTAATCATTACTAGGAAGTATTTTTAACGGAAGTGGCACCTCTGAGGCCAGCCCGACGTGTTCTTTACATAGTGGTTTCATTACACAACGCATGCATGTTCAGATGCAATAAAAGACCAAATTGTTTTTGAAAAAGACACAAATCAGAAGTGCGTTACCTTTTTCTCATGATACTGTAATGCAGCTCGTCCTCCTGTTTGATGTGGGCATGGTCGCCACTGGCCCGCTCGCTGCCCTCGCTGTCGTCGCTGCTGAAGATGGAGGCCAGCTCCTTCTTGGGCACCCGGTTAGGTGGAAGTGGGATGGTGCGTTTCTCTGCCAAGCGCCCTCGGTTCTGCAAACCATGTGACACGGAGCAGAAGACGCTTCAGCGACAGGATTCACACACTTCAAAGGGAAACGTCTTTTTGTAAAGCTGTGAGACCGATGAGCTCGGACTCCAACTGCGCAGACACCTGAGGTTTAATTGTGCATAAACATCTCTGCCCAGAAGTGACCAAACTGATCCAGAAAACCTGAACACTGCTGGTCAAGAGTAATGAATGAGCAGTGACTTTGCTCTAAAGGAACAGATTAACCTGTATATCACGTTAACAAATTTGTAAACCGGTGTCTGTGAAGACATCGAAAACATGACGCAACCATATCTTACATCAAATGTGCGATGTATGGTTTTAAAATCAGAAATCAACACGACTTCTACTTCTTCTTTGGTACAAACGATCCCTTCAACAGCAAAAATAACTGAAGTCTTGTCTCATTTTTTAACTCTTAATTTAACTAACAAGAGATATACAGTGGTATGTGACTTAAATGTTTATTTTCTTCCAAAACTACAGAGAAGCAGAGAAAAGTAAGGATTAAGATGAGAGCCTGGCCCTGAGGGAAGTGAAGGAAGTGAAGTTGGGCGACCTTTAATATGACCTGAAGGGGTCACTGCAGATTACCGTGGCCCCTATAACCAAGAAACAGGCAAAGGGGGAGAAAGAGGAGTGGAGGAACAAACTAACTGGGAGGAGTGAGTGATGGAAAGAGTAGACGAGTCAGAAATCGGAGAAGAGCGAGGGAACAATAGGCTGAAGTCAACGTGGAAGACAGGGCGAGCAGATGTGGGCTTGTGCAGGAGTGAGAAAAGATGAGAAATACAGAAATAAAAGAGAGTGCGGTGGGTCAAAATATGAAAGAAATGAAGCTCCACAGAAGGAAGGTTTGTCCAACGTGGGAGAGTGGACTTTCTTCTCTTTGGCTCTCTGTGCATACATCTCTGCTCTCACTCCCGGACGCCTTCAGGCCCTCCAGCTATCCCTTACACCACACGCAACCCCACACTGCTCCACTCCTCCACTTCCCTTGCTCCATCCATCCCAGGAGGTGCAGTAGCTTGAGTGGCAGGCGGGGGCAGGAGGAGGGATTTGGGGGCTCCTAGCCAAGAGGCAAACAGGTGCAGCCCCTCTGGAGTCTCTCAAATGGCAGGCATTAAAACGAGTTGGGGGAGCAGAGAAAGATGAAAACATCCCTCAGGATGAGTGGGCCACAGAGTTCTGCACATTTCTTTCCTTTTCCTTTTTCTGCATCTTGCCAGAAAGGAGGTTTTTCCTTTCCTTTTCATTTCTTTTTCTTTTTTTAAAAAATATTTCCTGCTAGAGTTTTTACAGGTTATACGCCGACATCTGAGGGCAGTAAACCACTTTCTGACACGACTGGTCCTCTTACAATAAGCATAATAATGAACTGCTGGACCCCTAAACAGGGCGGCAGAGGAGGCAACCAGGAGCAAAACATCCCGTCTGATACAACCACAGTTCTGTCAGGCACAAACCTGAAAGCCTCTTTACTGGCGTCTTCACCCTCTAAAGAAAAACACCACCTCACCATCTAAACACAAAAAAAGCATGCATACTCAGACGCACACCTGTTCAAGTATCAGAGAATTCCCCTACAAAGCAGGGGATTACACTTGGAGCAAGCCAGTAATGTGCTGTATACAAGAATAGCAGTCTATGAGCAGACGTGACCGCGCCCGTGAGTGCACGCGTGTAGACAACCACCCACATGGCCATGACATACCCGGGCTGACAGCCCCCATCCCTTCCTCTCTCTTCTCTTCTCCCGGAAAGCCCCAATCCTTTCTTTAGTGGCACTGACGCAGAACTGGGGGTGAGCTCCCACTGCTTCCGGCAACACTTCCGCAGCACGGGGGAGGGCTCTCTGAAACAAAACACGAAGCAGATCACACCCCTAGCAGCCCACGTAGGAGCGCTCAACGGAAGGGTGTCGAGAGCTCGGGGCTCGTGCGTGCAACGCACAAAAAAACACACGCGGGTTCGTGCTGAGCTGAGGCAACCTTACTGTGTGTGGTCAACCTCCTTTCAGCCGTGGAAAAAAGTGTCTCATAAAAGTCCCACTGAAAGCACCTCTATGAATATCGCCTCCCACGCTTTCTGTCTGACAGTCAGACGGCCAAGAAATATATCTGGGCTTCACATTTACACGCACAACAGAATCACACACATATATATATATATATAAAATATATATATATATATATATATATATATATATATATATATATATATATATATATATATATATATATATATATATATATATATATATATATATATATATACAGTACGTATAGAAAGACACGTCTGATTACAGTCTGGACTGTCAACTTTCAACATTAGGTTTTATAAGGACTTTTTTTTATATATTTATATCATCCATCAATTCTCCAATAATAAAAATATGCAAGTCTTATTATATCAACAGTAGACATTAGGTTAAGGTTTATATTTCTAAACTCTTAAGATGACTTTGACCTAACTAATCTATCATAGTTTGGTTATAACTCACATCATTTAGGGAGTTTAAGAACTTCAACAGTTATATCACATTAAATATACGTCCATATTGTTGAAGAAATACAAACATAAAACATCTAACATGTTCACTGTTCAATTCATGTTCCAAATGTCAAATTTGTGCCATCCAGTGCAGTTTGGCCGAATTTAGATGCGTTTCTTCCGCGGGTTCACAATATAATGTAAAAGGATCTTAGACATTCAATCAAATATGTTTTCATTTCTTGTATAGTTGAGAATCCCAACAAGTACATCTGCGTAAGCACTTGGTGACAGTGGTGAGAAACATCTTAAGGTGATGAGATACAACCACGAATCACAGTAATCAAGCATGAAGGTGAAGTTGAGGATTATTCAAAAGCAGAATAGATTTGCTGCCAATAGTTTTAATATCAAATGCCATTTTTACAGTATAGCTTGGTTTTAAATGTCAAAAAAAGAGGGAAAAGAGGAATCTCTTTTCTTTTTGAAGCCCTGTGACACTTCGGCCAAAACTGTACGTGATTTTAATTCACTTTAATTTTGTTTACTATTAGTGAAACAATTCCTGGGATCTTTATGGAGACAGTAAAAGTTTCATAAAATAATGCATTTTAAACCAGAAGCCCTTTATATTTTAATTCTTTATTAGGGTTCACTGTTTCAGACACATATTAATACTGTAAAACTGAGACGCCTTAAAACTATGAAATCTTCTGACATGCATATTGTACCAACAGGGTTGAAATCCTGCCACGGCTGTTTTTCCATTCCACCAAACAACTCGTCTTCACTCTTTGCCACTTCATTTTACATGAAATATTGTGTCATTTTGTACAGTTGTTGCATCAAGTGAGTTTGCATCTGGTTTTGAGGACATATTTTCAGAGTGAGCATAACTACTGTGCACTACAGAGCTTCTAGTTAGTTAAAAAAACAACAACTCTGTGCTCTCTGTTCATAAACACGCTCTGGGGTTCATAATTCTTGCAAGTGGATGTAAATCTGGGCGCATAAATGCAATACCTGTGACTGATTTGTTAACTGCATGCAGGGATTTCCAAACAGGTTCCCTCTTCAAAAGAACGGGGACGTACGCTGGTGTATGTTGGACCTTGGTGGTGCTGAGGAGATGCTGCTGGTGCAGCAGCAGATGGGGATTCTCTCAGCGCTCTGTCGTGTTTACATGTCATGTTTAGTCGCGCCTCAGTTTGCTTAGAGCTTCTGCTCAGGTACAGGAAAAGTACTATGGTGCAAGGTGCTACTTACAATGTAAAATCAGAAACAAAGACAATAAAGGTATAGTTAAGTTATGAAACTGCGTATTAAAAAAAAGGCACATAAGAAATGAAAATCTTACTGAAACAAGAGTAGCACTGAATGATGGAGGGTTCAGATTTACCTACAGTCCAGACCTTTCTAAACATCAAATAAGTTATGAAGGTGTAGAAGGCACCAACATCAACAAATGCTTCAACACTTTCCAACACAAAGGTCACTACAGAGAAAGAATTGTATAACATGAATACAGAGAAAATAAAAGATCATAACGTTGCACGCCTTTCAGATGAAGTAATCGAACTTTGTTTTTTTAATATTTTATGCATGAAAGGGTCAAAAATGGGAAGAAGGCTGGCAAAGACGTTTAAATTCAAGCAGAAATTTAAAGGGAATCTAATGTTTTTCTCTCTAAATTCACTTCGGACTTTTAAATGAGCTCTGGCTGGAAAACTGAACTAATAACTGTGTGCATGTGTTTGCGTGAGCGAGCATGTGTGTGTCTGTGTGTGTGTGTGTGTGTGTGTGTGTGTCTTTTTTCTTTCTTCTTGCGTCGTTTCCTGAAAGGTGCAGTGCCCTGACGCTGGCTCCGACTAGCACAAGCAAGCACACACCCACACGCACACAGCAGTAGCTGCCCGTGACATTCCTGCAGCTGCGGCGCTCTCCCTCCCTCACACGCCCCCCCCACAAGAGATCTCCCTGGGGGACGAATGCCTAATGAGTCACGCGCCTGTCTGCCGTTACCTTGCAGCATGTGTGTGTGTGTGTGTGTGTGTGTGTGTGTGTGTGTGTGTGTGTGTGTGTGTGTGTGTGTGTGTGTGTGTGTGTGTGTGTGTGTGTGTGTGTGTGTGGAGGCGGGATGGCGGGCCGACTTGGCGCGAGCAGTAGGGGAAAGGGGGAAGGGGAGCGAGGAGCCGAGGGTGGGGGGGAGAAAGAGAGGAGGCGAAGCGGTCACAAGGGCGATAGTGTAAGAGCTTTGAAACAAGGCCCAAACAAATTATCCATTTTCTTAGTGTTTATATGTCTGAAATCCAACCTATCCCAACATCCAGATTGTGAGTGTGTTTAGTCTCACCTCCTCCTGTCTGACTCAAATGGACAGACGTGGCATTTTCACAGGTGCATCTATAAAAGGTGACTTGACCTGAATTCGTCACCTTCGGTCGAACTGAGATCTCCAAGCACGTAAACATAACCTGTTTACAAAGTCCATGGAAATCTGATTTTTTTTCTCTCTCCACCAAGTAGTAAACAAAGTTATAGTTAGTTGTTTGACTGTGAACGGTTTTCTTTTTTTTTAAAGAGCGGAGACTCCACTGCAGTTTATGAACTAATAGATAGATAGATAGATAGATAGATAGATAGATAGATAGATAGATAGATAGATAGATAGATAGATAGATAGATAGATAGATAGATAGATAGATAGATAGATAGATAGATAGATAGATAGATAGATAGATAGATAGATAGATAGATAGATAGATAGATAGATAGATAGATAGATAGATAGATAGATAGATAGATAGATAGATAGATAGATAGATAGATAGATAGATAGATAGATAGATAGATAGATAGATAGATAGATAGATAGATAGATAGATAGATAGATAGATAGATAGATAGATAGATAGATAGATAGATAGATAGATCATCGTTGAACATCCAGGGTGAAGGGACTGTCCGGAAACACCAAGAACTCAAAGCCATGTCTCAGTGAAACACACAAACAAAACTACTTTTATACGCTTGTCGGGCCTTCAAGCATCGTATGTGCCCGGCATGACACACATCCCAGGATTATCAATGAAGAAATGGTTTACACCTCCTCCTTCTTGCTCTCCATTTTTCTTTCTGCCCCACATCAATCTTCCTCTTCTACCCATCTGGATTTGGGATCTTATTCCAAGCATTAGTTGAGCTTTGGAAAGCTGCTTCTGCATGTAAACAACTTTCTGTTGGCATCGTTAGTCACCATAACAGATGTTATAAAGGGCCAGAATTAACACCAGAAATCCTTTAAGCAACAGAGCAACGAACCCAACATCCACAAATGTTTCAAACATCTGTGTTTCCATAAGAGGAACTTAGTAGAGGACATTAATGAAGTCTTTACTATTCCTGGTATTTATGGCAAAATGGTTGTTTTGCTGTCACCCCAAAATTATTTCAACTGATTTCTTTCTCTTCACCAAAATGGTTTGTTTATTTAAAAAAAAGATTATATGTATAATTGAAAGACTTTGGTGTGTTCAGGTATTAGAATATAATTCCTTCACACATGCTCACGTACTCATGAAAAGCCCAGAAACACACTAATCCTAGATTATTAATAGTCATCTTTAAGTCTTTCTTTCCATCTGTAACATGCTTTCACGATATTTTATTACCATTCACTGTCTAGCATGACAATCATTTTTACAATAAAGCAAGTTATGAATCTCGTGAAAAACATTTCCTTTGATTAACTGTTTTCTTTTTATGTTAAAAAAATGAATTACTGGTTTGACATCTGGTTTCTCTGCAGACACTATGAACCCAAAGCATTTCATGGCTCTGCTAACCAACTACGTTTCATTTGACACATCTATTTTGTGCTTTTCAAACCGGCAACAGAAAACAATGGACATTAGGTTTTTTTACACTTTGCAGCTCTGTAACATGTTTGAAACATGTTCTTGTAAACAATGCGGCCCTGAAGACGAGATGCATTTCTCTAAGATGTCAAAGTACTTGTCTGTATTAATGCTGCTATCATAGAGATTAAGGACACTGAGACAGCCCCGTAACGGTGTTGATGGTCACTTTGAGCCTCTGGTCAGGAGGATGTTACCCAATTCTTCTGAAAAACTTCAGGAATACTGGTTTGTCGAACCACATTTGCACTGTGTAACAGTTTTTCCCAGGTGCCTCCGACTCTGGAGATGTTGACACCCACCAAACCGGGACATGTGTAATGTAAGGCTACTTCTTATTTTTTATCGCAGGGTAGATGGCATTTGTGACTGTAGCTCCATATTGTGGTGCTTGAAATAGATCCCCGGCCCATGTGGTTGCATCAGCTGCTGGTGGATGCTGGTTCTTGATGGAGCACCATCTGAGCGACTTTACAGCTCAGGTGTCCAGCTTAGGCTCGCCTCCTTGTCTTTGGTGCAATGAGATCAAGGATATTTTTATTTTCCCCTGGGGGCAATTTGTTTTACAACCAGCAGATAAAACAGGAACAACAAATAAGTAAATGGGACAAGAGGTTACGAAACAATCAAATATCAAGAAACTTCAACAGCAGCCGGAACGAATAAGTTCATAAAAACTACTGTTCCTGCACTTTGGCACATTGTATCTGAGGCTGAAGGGAAAAAACATGAACTCTTCAAAAGAAAAAAAAAAAAAGCACATGGCTTCGATCCGACAGGAGCGAACGGGCTTTCTTCAAGGTTCTGACATTATACAGGTCATTCAGGCTGTTTAAGGTCACACTTGTGATCTTAAACAGACTTTAACAAGACCCTGCAGACAATTAGCATAGATTAACCAATTCTAGCAGATAAATGAAAGCATGAGAACAGATTTGCACAGTTGTGGCTTAAAGGTCAGCTTGTCATCAAAATAAGTGCCAAGATATTTATTCTGATTGACAGCTTTGACTGTTTCGATGGCACGATACTTCCTCAAAACCTGCAAACGCCTTCAGATTCCTTTAATTTTTAACACTGTTATGCACTCAACAGTTTTATGCACAGTAAAAGGGGGAAATGTGCAAGTCCCTTCCAATCTTTCTTTGAGGAACTTAAAAAAAAAAATTTTTTCTCTTTCTTTGCTATCAAGATGATCAATGTTTGCTCCTCAGAGACTCATGTGAGTCACCTGCTCACATCCCCTCTTTGAAATAATATTAGTATTTTTCCCTCTCCTCCTCTTATTAGCACTAAACTGCTCCCAGACCAACTTATCACAGCTCTGAAATGCAAAAAAAAAATAATTTATATGAAATTCAATTAGATTTATGATTAAAAACATAACACTTCTTAAATCCATCCAGAATGTAAAGACATAAAAGTCACAGGAAATGCATTTTCTTTTCTGATTTTGATGGTGATGCACTACTACGAATTAACTGGAAAAAAACAAAAAACAGAACTTGCTTTTAGAGTTTAGGACTTGAAATACTTTTGATTAAAGAAAAAGCAGCAGACAATGTTTTGCATTAAGGTTAAGGCTCTGCTTTGATGTTGAGACGTTGTCTGAGTGGCTCCACATGGTGTGCATTTCTTCATACATATTGTTAAAAGAACGTGTTCACTCCAAACTGCAACTCTAAGTCAGCCATGAGATCATGCACCAATGCACCAAATTTATCAAGTAAAAGTGGACTTGGCAGAATAAATCTGATTTCAGATAGCAGTGTGTGGGGTGTAGGCAAGCCTGCAGACTTAAAGCAGCACTTGGTTGTTGAAGGCCATGTGAGAGAAAGAGGAAGGAAAAAAAAAAAAAAGTGAGAAAGCGCTGCAGGGCAGACAGGCATGCGACCAAGAATCACGCCTCCCCAGCACACAAACTTGAACACACACAAACAAATGTACACACATGCAGGCACACACTAAATGCGCATGCTCTCCTGCACGCTGAGCCCCCACGCGCTGAGCCGAGCGGGCAGTTGCAGCCCAGTGGAGCGGCACAAGGAGGTCTGGATGGGGGGGTGCGCTCAGAGGGCGAGAGGCGGCGAGGTGGAGGGGAGGGGAGGCTGCAGGCTCGGCGCTGGGAGGTCAGTGCTGGTGCACTGAGGCGTGCCAGCACGCCCTTCGCTCCCCCCGCTCCCCCCCGCTCCCTCTTGTTTCCTCCCTTATTCTCTCTCTCTCTGTTTCTCGTATGAGCCCACTAAGGTTGCCACAGGCAGGCTTTACAGACAGGTAACGACGGGGCCTTTCTCTCCCTCGACGAACGCAGGGAAGTGGAGGCGTGAGTGAAGCCGTGGCTTGTAATTCAGCAGAAATTTTCTCTCGCTTTAGCCCTCGCATCAGTTTAATTCGACCCTGACCAGTAGGAGAATCTCATTTAAAGTTTGGCACATAAGGAATAGGCACATGGATAATCGAGGAACTATGCTGCCTGAGGTTCGAGGAAATCACACTCAATTTTAAACAGTTTTTCTCTATTAAAGAAACATAGTTTTCGTTCATTTCAGTGATGAGTGTCAATTAAATTCTGCTAGGCACCAATAAAGTCAAATGATTCATTTACCCTGACAAATTAAAACATAACCAAGGAGGAGTTTTGATTTGGAAGTGGCAAAAAAAAATGGAATTAATGGATTAGGCCTCATCCGGCGTCCAGTGACCCCAAGACACGTGCAGTCCTCCTGTATATGGTAGTTAGAGCCTTTATGTTTGTGCAAACGTATCCATGAATGATTTTAGAGTAAAAAGCCTGTCCATCGGTACGGATCAAATGACTAAGACACACGTGCTTGCAAGTTTTTAGAAATATCACTAAACTAATAAGTGTGAGTGTGATAAACCACAAGTTTTAGCTGCATCTTAACACACATTTATACACCCCAAAGTCACACAGCATGAACATAGACACTCAGCTGTCAGATGTTATGATTTGAACATAAAGAGGCGCTAAATAGCTTTTCACAGGCGTTACATTTATGCGATTCCCACGTACATTTGAGGAACAGTGACATTTTTACTTATAATCGCTGGGGGCTCGGTTATTAGCTCATTTATTTGATAAGTAAAAGACACACGCAGAAAAGCGCACACCGCAGTTCCGAACACTTCTGGACCAGTGACCGATTCCGGTGTTGCCATAGGAACGCAGCATCTGAAACAGGCACGACCGCAAAAGACAGGGGCATCGCACGGAAATGGACGGTCTTCATCGCGCGACTTATCAGCATCTCTAATGTTACTAAATGTGAAAGCCGCCGAGACAGAGCCGAACGTATGAGGAGAAAATGATCACTCCCACATTTATGTGTGTTCGTGGAGACGTGTACGAGACTGTGACTCTTAATTCCCGTTTGCAAGAGAAAGCCCTTGATTGGAGGAGGTCTTTACGAGCTGGAGGAGGGGAGTGTAATTTCCTCCCGGCCTCCGCCAGTTCCGCTGAAATAACAGAGCAGAGGAAGCCCAGCTCCCCCGAGAGGAGACACACATGTACGTACACAAAGATGCACACACACACACACACACACACACACACACACACACACACACGCTGGTTAGCTGGCAAGTCAGCCAGCATCAGGCTTGCAAACACTCACAGACTTCATAAAGTAATCCAAACATATGTACAGACAAAAACACAAATACAAGGAGCTAACAATGAACCTCAAATAGCAGACGCGGTCTCAGGGACGATATAACGTCACCATTTCAAGGACAAATCGTAGAACCACTAAAGTGTGGCATAAAAACTACATTAATTGATTTAATTTTATAAGAGGTATAATCAGCATTTCATTCTTGTTCAAACTGCAACAGTTTGTGTCATAATAAGCAGCTTGTGCTGAGACGCACGTAAGAGAGTTCAGTCGGTTCTGGCAGGTGAAACATCCTCCACCAGCTGCTGTACTTTATGATCGCTTGTCTCATCCTTATAAGCGAAACAAGATCACTCAAAGTTCAGCCGTCAAACTTTCAAAATAAATGTCCGCATGAGGTAATTTGTGTCAGCAGGGAGGCCTGTGTGTGTGTGTGTGTGTGTGTGTGTGTGTGTGTGTGTGTGTGTGTGTAAGAGCTCATCATTGAGGGAGTGCTGGCTGCTATCCCTGAGGGGAATCAGTGAGGAGAGAGGGAGACGCCAGTACAGGCCATACAAGTCCCGCTGCCTTCCCTCCTCCGCCTAACCTTCACTGTCTCGCAGGGATCTGCCAACATACTTAGTCTGTGTGTCCGTGTGTGTGTGTGTGTGTGTGTGTGTGTTAGTGTTATGTGTGTGAGCGTGTCATGGTGATATTCACTCAGTGGGTTAGGATTTAGGCTTCACCAGCACACAAGGAAGGGGGGAAGCAACAGAGAGGCCTGCAACAACAACAACCTTAAGGCTCTCATTTCTCTGCTTACGTCAACAACAAAGTTTTCTCCGTCACCGCTGTAATTGAAGTGGAGCTGCACAGGCCGTGGCAAGCCAAGATCCAATCATCCTGATATCTGTAATGAGCCTAAACATAAGCAAACATCCTCCAAATCTCAAATCCTTCTGTTAAAAAAAAAAAAAAATGAAGACATGAGCACATTTTTAACTGCCTGTTTCCCCCGCACGACCTCCCCCGTGTAATTTTGCCTCAGCTGAAACCAAATTATTAAGGAGCAGGTCTTCACCCGAGAGCCGTTAGAGATGTCGCCAGTCTACCTGTGTCACTCAAACACCTCTGCCTTATCAAAACCGCCTTTGCCTTGCGTGCGTCGCACACAATAATCAGCAGTAGCCACGCTCAGTAGCTCGCTAAGCCTCTTACACCCTTCCCTCAAGATTAGTGCTTGGGAGCGACGACAGATGCGCTCCGTGGTGATAAAAACACACACACTCACACACAAAGGCAAACACACATCCCACTGCACCTGCGTGAACAGATTTGCTCAAAGCTGACACACACACACACACAGCAGAGTGATGCCATAATCGTGACACACCTGCAAGGCCTCGAGGTTTTGGCGCCGTGCCCCTGGTTGAAGCACCGGGGAAAGCAGTAGGCAAACAAGAGTTCAACGGCCAGGTGAGGAAGCCGCCTCAGCGAGACCGACAAACTCCAAAACGACATCATACGTAATGTCAAAAACGGCCTTGCGTGGCAGCTCGATGCCTCTGAATAAAAAGCCGCCTGACACTCTGCATCTGTGAAAGGCTGAAAGTGGATTTGATATTCACGCTGGGAAAAATTACCATCAAAGCTGACATGTGTGCCTGTGGGTGCTTCACCATGAAGGTTACATACACAGTGCTTCAGAAATGCGTGCATTCAGTGTTTCGCTCTCACCAGGCAGTGTAGCAGTGTAGCAGAGCCGGGTAGCACACAAACAACAGCACAATACAATAAAACCGAGTAAAATTATGACAAACGTTCCTGTGGACCTCAGTGGCCTGTGATCCTGGGATGCGGACCAACGTTTTGACTTGATTTAAGAGCCAAAACAGACCCAACTCATCTTTTCTTTAGGTCAAACAAAACATATCTGTTGTTTAACAATAAAAAAAAACACCCAGGTTCAGCTTTGTTCGCATATTTCTACTACATCAACGGACGTCCAGGTTCTATTTGGAGCAGTTAGAAACGCCCAACACGAAAACAATCTTCCAACCCTATGAAGCAGGTATTTATTTAATCGCATTATATTTTGAAGTGGCTTCCCCTGTTCAACTTAAGGACACAAGACCTAGAGAAGGCCATTGCAGCAGTAGCGTCAGTATGACAAATGAGGTATTCTTACCACTGGAGATGAAATTCGACAGCCAGGGCAGTCACAGATTGGAGGGTGCACCTGCAAGATTCCTTTGGACATAAGAGTCTTGAGACTTTTTCCTGGAAATAAACAAGAGACATTCCTCAGTGGATGTGTAACAGCTCCCTGTAGACAGTCAGTTCATGTCCTCCATGACATTTCAGCTCAGAAGGTCTTATTATGTTGATTGAAAGCTGCATCTGTGCTGAAATTCATAAAATACCAATTCTTTCATAAAAACACAAATATAAGACTTGGTGAATTCCAGCGGATGTCCTCAACTTACCTCTGTACTCTGGCAGCTAAAGAGTCAGAAAACTACTGTCCTTTGTCCATAAGAAAAGCTTTAATAACTATCATTTTGGACCTGGAGGCTACGACCCCCACCCCACCCCTCCCTCCCTCCCCCGCTTCTCCCCTTCACCCACTCCCCAACACACACACTCAACTTAATGCATGTGTGTGTGTGTGTGTGTGTGTGTGTGTGTGTGTGTGTGTGTGTGTGTGTGTGTGTGTGTGTGTAAGGAGAGAACTTGCTCACCAGGCGTGAAAAATGAATAAAAATACTATCACACGTGTCAAGATAAATACTAAAATAAATAACTACATTGGAACAAAGTGACCACTGGTACGAGCGTCTTATAGAAAATGCGCAGCAAAACACCTGCCAAGTGCGTCCAGAGCAGCAGCTGCAGCCTGATGTGAAAGAGTTGCATTGAAATAGTGTCTTTAAACACCGACTGCTATGTTAATTGCCCGAACAGTAAGGCTGCAGATATTATCTGGAGTTTCTTTAAAACCTGACGTGCAATGCGCAAAAGTGTCAATACTCGTGCATTAGCGCAGCTGCACTTCACGATCTATCCCATTAAGTTTCAAAATATTTTAAGCGTCTCACGTTCAATTATCCATGTCTAACTTTTCCCCTCAGTCCCGTGCAGCCAGCTCCAGTGAATGATCGCAGCCCGAACTCCATGTCAAAGACTCGGAGGGTGTATGGAGGATAATGCGCCTCTGCTCATCTGGCTCCTTACGCACTGACGGCTGTAACCCTTTCACTCCAAAACTCAGTACCGAACCACCAGACCCAACTCGTGAGCCTACCCACAGATGCACGCGTCTATGTCATGTTTTAAGTGTTCCTCGTGGAAAAGTGAGGCTGTTCTTACCTTTATGTCTGATACTCCGTTTCCAATCTTTAGCAGTCTCTCGTCCGCTGACAAACTGAAACTCATTGGGGGTGAGCCACTCGCCCCTGTATTTAATTGAGGGTCCCTTACTACCTTGGCACAGCTTGTTGATATAAAGTAAAGCCTTGTTTTCCCCGCACTCCACCTCGATGCACGGCTCCCCGTTGTCGAAGAAAGGCTGAAAGTCGGGGATGGAGGAGAACCTCTCCAGCATTAAGTCGTCCGTGTGATGGTGGAGGTGCTGGTGATGCAGCGCCGTCGAGTCGTGGAGCCCCAAGTAAGCGCGGTGATGGGCGAAGATGTGGTCGTAGGGCGGCGGATGCGGGGTCACCACGGGGATGGCGGCGGCATTTAAAGGGGCCAGGTATTCGGACTGGTTGAAGGCGGTCAGAGCCATGTCGTCTCCATCCAGCCGCTCCTTCTTGATGGCAGGCATATTAGTGGGAGCCGAGCGCCGGTAACAAGTGAAAAGCTGCTCCCGCGATCCAACTTGTGCGTCCCCTTCGCGCGTGAGTTGGGCCGAGCCAGACTTGGAGACGCGCCGCTCGGTTTTACGCAGAGTCCCCGTGTCGCCGTGAGACAGCGGTCTGCTGAAGTTGCCGGATAGATTCCCATTCAGTAGTTTCCAGCTCTCAGCGGCAGCAGCGCTCTCCGCCAGCCTCACAGCTCCTACCTCCCACATTTAATCTCTCTCGCTCTGTTAATACCTGACATGCTGGGAAGCCCTGAGCCCCTTACATTATGTTACTCACAGCAATCACTACCGGTCCGAGACGCACGTCCTGTCTCTCACGGTTATACCTTTAAGAGAATATGGAATATATATTTTCCTTGTATCACTATTATTTTCACTGAGTTATTCAATTTGAAATCGGCCTCAAAAACTAAAACATTTAAAAGTCTTTTATGGGGAGTTGGGGAGTAAACGTGTACAATATACAGTTTCACAGCCAATAAAGATAACAATAATGTTAATCATAAAAACACTTCTTATATCGCTTAAAACATCTTGACATGTGTCACAATCTGAAACATAACCTAAAAAGTGTGAGGGCTGGTATTTTTAGGCTATTTTCGCAACATAAATGGCGTTGAAAGTTTGAAAAGAGTTGGATTTTAAGCCGTGAACGTTGCCGAAGCCACGCCGAAGTTCACAGACCAGACAAGATTGCGCTTCCAGCCGCGTCTCAACTTGGCCCATTTAAACAGCGGAGGCTCGGCGGGAGCCGCGCGGGAGGGGGGACTGCGAGGGACGGCGCTTCAGAGCGTCATACGGAGGAACCACGAGTCAGGAGCCTGCTAGTAACCAACTCAACCGTATCAATGACTTGTTTCGGCTCTGTCTTTATGTTAATGTTTTCTAACTGTAAAATTGCACTGTACAACACTGAATCGGACTTAATAGTACATGTAAATTCACGCAAAATGATGTAAGCTGACTTTACAGCATGATGATGTTCTTACAACAGTCCCTAACCTTTGCTCTATAAGTCAGCAGTTTCTACGAAAGTGAAATTTCTTGATGTAAAAATTCCACTTTTAAAGATGACAGACTTTTATCTGCAAAGACTTAGACAACTTCAAAAGGCAGTGTAGGCCACCGGATATGTCATATATAAAAAGCTACAGATGAAGGCGTATGGGTTTGGACATTCGGCTGCTGGATGCAGACAACAGAATACAGAGCTTCATATACACTCCTTGTTTGTGTAAATTCAATCATATATTGGTTAGTATTCACCAATTTTAAGTCACTTGAAGCTGACAATCCTAATAGAGGGTTGAATACACAGAGTGTATCAGACCAACTGCACCAACCCCCTGTGACGTCCACCACACGTTTTCTGTGCAGTATTTTTCTGAGCTCTGGTTTACAACCTTGCCAGAAGGACTCGACTCTGCCCATCCCAGCATAATAGAAAAATGGGCGGGGCGAACAAACCTGGAAGTTGGTTATAGAAAATACCAGTGTCCACAGTCTGGCTATATCGTTTTAGCTCACGCTGACCTATGACGCCAACTGAGGTTACTTAACATTTGTTCTGACTGAATCTGTCCATCCATCCTCATTTCAGATGTCACCATCAAAACGATATGTTTATCAAGGACTACCGAAGCGAAACGAGGACTGCTGGAGCGGCACCACCTCTCCCAGAGCTATCACACTCAATCGTATGCTGGCCAGACCTGAAAGTATGTTTATTTTTGCTCTAAAATTGGACATTTTAACACGGAGGTCAGTGGAGATTGACTCAGTTTTGGAGCCAGCCCCCAGTGGCCGTTTGATGAACTTCACTTTTCCATACTTCTGCATTGGCTTCGGCTCTGAAAACCGGATGTTGCCCCTAAGTTGGATGGAGTGAAGTGTCTGACTCCGCCCCCTAAAAACAGACCTACCTGAAAGCTTGTCTTGTAAAACTATTTAAAAATAATGTTATTTTCTTTGGAAAGATGGACTTCGGCCACATCAAACTTGTATTAAAGCTTAACTTATAACCTAACCAAAGCTTTATCTATGCTCCACGAGTCATGTTTGTCTCAATTTCTGATTATGAGCAGGTGTACAAACAGAAAATGTAGGAATAACTGACCACGACTAACCTGTGCAAACCAGCGGCTGTAACTGAGGTAGAACCTTAGCCAGGCTTCACTCTGAAGTTTCTGAAAGCACTTTTTCTCCACGCTGTCTGCAGGGCAGGGTCCGCTCAG
Source organism: Xenentodon cancila (assembly GCA_014839995.1). Taxonomy (NCBI): domain Eukaryota; kingdom Metazoa; phylum Chordata; class Actinopteri; order Beloniformes; family Belonidae; genus Xenentodon; species Xenentodon cancila. The sequence goes on along the minus strand of CM026204.1, from coordinate 20,531,022 downwards.
CTCCTGGAGCTTGTGAGCAAAACCACATCTGACCCCCATCAGTGTAGAACCACCCAGGTGGATCTACCGCCGACACATGGAATAGCCATTCCAGCAGCAGAGGAGGGGTCCAAAAGCACAGCGTGTCAAGAGCTTATAAATCAGGCCAAACTGCCTATGACACACACAGGAAGGAGGCACGCCACACCGCAGGCGGAAGCGGCGCGTGAGACGGCCAGAGTCCACAGCCTGGCCAGCACTGGTAGAAACCCTGCAGCCAGAACCGGGCTGGCACAGACACCCGCAGCAGACATGTGCAGAAACACACGCCAGCAGCTACCTCATGCAGAGACGGACGGCACTGACATTTTCCTTGTGAATCTCAGAAACCGTGATGCCTCAGGAGAACGTTGAAGAATTGTCGGGTTTGGGGATTAGGACGAGACCGAAGCAGAACAGGGAAAAAAAACCCCCACAAAAACAAAAAAACATAAACAAAAAAGTGAACTGAACTCACTTATTCAAAAGCTACGCAGACTGAACACAGTTTGGGAAAACAAAACTTACAGGTACAATAATGTGACTTTCCACGTGTCGTTGAGCAGAAGTGAACAGAAGTGCTGACATAAATCGTGACCTGCTGACATTTACAGTGCATGTTTACAAAGCCGTTTCAGGCAAGTGGAACACTGTATTTCAAACGAGAAACTCTCTGCTTCTCCTTACTGAAGCAGCCCCTCGCCGCATCGAAACGCCTCAATGGAAACCTCGCTGATCAGCGCGTTGGCGCTGGAGGTTGCACCTTTGGGAGAGCCCTGATGAAACTAGTCATAAAGGGGACACCCATGCCAACGCCCACACCCCATCCCCGACCATGACTCACTGTCAGTGGCTCATCTCGGAGGGGTTCCCCAAACCTTTACGGTGGTGACACCCAAGCGTTTACACATTCGAAAAATTGGTTTGGTGATAAATGAGAACATATTTCCATCAGCAGTTTGTGTGTATTTGATAAAAAAAAAATGCTTTACACATTGGGGAAATCTTGTTTCACCTCTCCTACCTCGTTTAACCTTTTCTTGCGTCTTACTTCCTCTTCTACAAGGTTGCAATGCTTCTGCATCAAAACACCGCTGCTGTAACAACCCACAAATTTACCGGCATATCTCAGATCTCAGAAGACAACATGCAGGAGGTACAAAGGCTCACATATCCGAAATGCAGCAGTTTCACAATAAAGGGAGACGGTTAAGTTTTACTCCGACTGTTCGACTCCGACTGTGGCTCTGAAATGGTTGTCTTGTGTTTTTAAACATGTTAAAGTACTGCGCAAAAGTGTTAGGGAGCTCGCATACAAGCAGAAAAGAGATTGTTTGTATTAGAGGTAGAACAATAATTGGTTGACTAATTGAAGAGTTGGCTGATTATTGGTAATCAGCAAAAAAAACAAACATATCGGTCAACTACAAGATACTATCCAACCCCTCCTCACAACCATGCACAGATTTAACTCTTTTTAAGGAGAGTGCCCATTCAGATTTATTAACAGGATTCCTATACTCTATTTAGGTTTAGGAGAGTCAGGTTCCTGTATTTTCTGTTTGTATCTTAAAGAAGTCTTTAAAACTTTGTTGAAACAGATAAACTAGAGCGCCTAAGGCTTTTCCACACTAGTGCCGCGTAACATCAAGTCTATGACAATTTCAAACAACACACACAGCCCCATGTTCGCCCAAGCACCAGCAGGCCGACCTCTGGGTTGAAGCCAACCTGGAAGTAACAAACATCGCAGTACCTCTATTGGCCACTGGGGGATGTCTCTAAAAGACATCTACATTGGCCTTCATGTTAAAATGTCCAACTTTGCAGCAGGAATACACATATATACAGTCCTGGCTTAAAAAAGCATTTTGAGACTGCTCCTGAGGCTGGAAAGCTGGTAGCCACAGCTAAATTTGACTGACATAAGGTGGGCATGCCCCAGCTGGCCTCCTGGGCCTGTTTGTTCTGTCCATTTCCAACAAGCTGCTACGCAGTATGAGGAACACATAGACTTCAAAACCACTCCTCAGGAAACCTTCAGGTGACATCACGTATCGTCTGTCCAGTGATATTTACAGTCTACGTGTCTGCCTGACGGGAAATGAGCGCTACCGGCACATCTGCTGTTTACGAAACATGTTCACCCAGGATCTGGAGATGGGGCGAGAGGAGCCACGACTTATATCTCAGCTGAAAGTTGCTGCTGAAATGCATTCAAAGAATGTGAAGCAGTGGCTAGCATTTTTAATTTTGTTTTTATTGACACCAATGAAATAAAATCAATAAAATATCATTGTATTCATTATACATCTGAAAAACATTTGACTTAAACTACACAAACACCAAGCTCCTCCCCTGTGCACTAAAGGCTGAATGGATGTGGTTCATTGTTTTTCATCAATTACTTGAATATGAATTCGATTTGCACATAAATGAACCGTAAATCTGTTAAAGCCTTTTCTCGAAGGATGCACATTTTGTTGTAAATGTGTGATTTGATGTGTTGGTGCGTTTGATTTACTGACCATAAACCTCAAGTTTAAGGTTCGTAGAGCTTGATTTACTAGTTGCATGCAAATTCACAGCAGATTTTTGTTTCATCTGCTTGGCCATCTTCGATATGAACCATCTCAAGTTAAGTCAAAAGTTGTTTATTGCTTATGAAGCATTGTGGTGCCTTGCTCACACAGACAAAAAAATAAATGATCATTTGATGAGCCAGGACTATTGTCTCTCATAGTTTGGCCAGAGCAACTAATCGATGACTTTTTCATCACTACATCTTAGATTTTTTATTCACCTTGGTGCACAAACTGCAGTATATGGGAAGAATATATAAAATATTAAAAAAATATGAATTTCTTGGTTATCAGTATCAGCTGTTAATTATCAGTTATGGCTTTTGGATTAAACTTTCAAAATTGTCCATCCCTGTACAGAAACCAAACTTTCCAGCACAAAACACTTTCTACATTTTACAAATAGACTTTGGCTCATTTATTGATGTAAATATATACAAAAAATGGATTTAACTCTGACAAGTTTAGGTTTTAAGTGTGGGACAATACAAGCAATGATGAGACAAGCCGTGAGCAGACTTTATAATAAATTACTGATGTTATTGTACAAGATACTATAAAATCTACACATCCACTGCATTTTACTGAATTTTGCAATCCTGAACATAAATACTGAACAAAAGCTAAATTATTTTGCATTTTTATCTCTCTGCTGGTACAATTTACGTGAATTAAACTTGACTGAGTCTTACCACCCAATATTAAAGTGTATCTTTTAAACATATACCATATATTGTACGTTTCCAGAATTCAGAACCTAGAAAATAATATTGTCATAATGAATTTTTTAAAAACCGCACAATTTCAGACTTTGGCTAACTGAGATCAGCTCTTATTATGGAAGTTTTATATATTCACAGAAAATGTCGAGGACCGTTGATTAGCTGGGTAATGAAACCCAACTTTTACATCTTGCATCTTCAAGGTCCAATTGTCGTCGATTCCTTCTCAACATCGTTAAACGAGAATCCCCCTAAGGGGGCCCCCGCCTCTGCGCCGTTGTTGGCAGCCGCCCCAGAGCCGCAGCGCTGCCGGCGGGGGAGAGAGGTAATAAATAACCCGGGGAGAGGAGCGGAGACCGCCGGGCGGTGCACAGTCTGACCTGACAAATACTCACTGGAAAACCATCAGAGAGAGAGAGCCCACCCCTAGCGCTTGGAGCCAGCCTTTCAGACTTGAGCAGAAAAATATATAGGCTTGCCCCTACTGGAAAAAAGGAAAGGAAGACGGAAGCTTCTCCGTCTCTCCCCCTTTCATCCACACCCAGACACCGCTGGAGCCAGGCGAGAGTAATTAACTATTTAAAGCAGACTATGAATTTCTGCTGAAAGGTTATGCAGTGGCCTGATTGTCCAGTTTCCTTATAAAAACATAAAATTGACATGAGTTAATGGGGTAAAAACTGTTTAGGCTTTACGGGAACATATCAGACAACAAAAAAAAAAATCTAAAAAAAAAAAAAAAAAATCTCTAAACATTAATTGTAAACACGAGACTCTACTGCAGAACTCTCTCATGCAGGGCCACTTCTACCATTTTGGTGGGCCAAATGAAATATCCTGTTGGAGGGCCTTTTTCTATAAATTTGCAGTTTTTTTCATGTTTCATTTTCATGTTAATCTGCACACAAGGAAGCAATCCTGTGGTAGCTGACATATGAACTAGCAGCCAAGTGACGGGATTGAGTTCCTCAATATAAGACACTAGTCACGTTTCCATTACAATTTTTCACGAAAGAAAACGGAAACTCATAATTTGCGATAAAGATAGTGCTGCAGGGGGTCGGTGTTTCCATTGAACAGTGTTTTTCAAAGAAGCGTAACTCTCATAACTCTTCATAAAAGAGTTAAAATTTACTAAATGATAACTGGAATTTTCTTTTTCTTTACCAATATTGTTTCTCCCAAATTTGAGTTAATTCTTAAAAACTGCATATTCTTCTGCTTCCTTGTAACCTGGGGGCCCCCCTAGAGGATGTGGGCAGGCATATTATTCCTCAAAGAATGTAAGTGAATGAGGCTACGCAGCTAAAATAATTATAAATCCACCATTTCCCTTTAGTTTTTAGTCAATACAGTAACAGTTGATTATGTATTAGAACTTAGAGAAATTTGTAATGATGTCTATAGGCTCTTTTTCCAGGAGCGATTGTAAAATTGTTAGTATTTTTAATGAATGTTGCAGTTGATTTTTACAGCAGATTTTGACAGGTTCTTTGACTGTGATGAACCCAAGAGTTGAAAATGATTTCCTGCAGAGGGGGCCGTGATACGTCCGGTGGGGAGGAGCTGATTTCACAGTAGTTCAACAGTAGGTTAATGCTAAAAGGTGTAAAAGATACTTTGATCTGAGGCCTGTTTATGGACCAACTCAACTGATGGATGCTGTAAAGTGGTTTGTAGATGTGATGTTATGTACATTCAAAAATGTCTTTTTTCCAATTAATGAAACAGCGAAGAAAGTCTCAAATGTGAACAATAGAATTTGATTCAAACCAAGAGTGAAAATCAACACCTATGCAAACACATACAGGGGTGCAGCTCAACTTACCACAGCTGCCTTTGGACAATCTCCAAGCGTCTCCCTGGGCAACCAGAAGACCTGGAGATGAAAATTTTAACCATTCTCTGGTTTGACCTAGTTACATTTGCGCATCACTTCAAACGTTGCACAAGGCTGAACAGCTGAAGTCACAATTTCATACAAGATCAGAAAGATGACCTTCCAAAGCAAACAAGAAGCACTATTAAAATGGTCATTTTCCATGGACTAATCAACTGCAGTACCTAGATTTGTTTTTTGTTTTTAATTTTCTTTTGTTTCTTCCTCAGTGTTCAGTGAAATGTGTTTAAAGCATTAAAGCTGCAGCTTCTGCTATCAGATGTTTAGGTATCAATATTGTAAATTCACCGACTTTAAGACAAGTGATAAACCAGAGTCGTTGTTCAGCTGAAGTTGCCTGAACAGTTGATCCCATCACCGGTATTTTAGTAAACATATGATATTTTTTTTGTCCATCCAGCTGCTTAGACTGGTCCCCGGGCTCCGGACAAATGGTAGCCCACTGCTCCTGGTGCAACTAGTGATGGGTTGAAAGCAGATGACTAATTTCAATGTGTTTCATGGACTATATACTGGCAAATAAAGATTATTAGATTAGACAAGTAGAAAAGTGATATTTTTCAGCTGCTACCATCTGTCACCGCTATGATCCGGACTTTCAACATCACTTCTGCCTCAAAAGTCTAAAATAAAACAATTAGACTGCAGCCTAAGACCTGAAAGCTGCAGTCCATGAACGTTTCAGAGGTCATGTCCATGATCTGGATAGATAAAAAATAAAAAATAAAAAACAGCTGGGTTTTTGAGTTACATATAAGATTAATTACCAGGGGACAGTTTGCAATTAACTTGGATGTTTTTATAATTATTTTTTCACATCAACTTTCTGTTAGATGTTTGCTGCTTTATGACTGAACTAACTTTGCCGTCTCATTTTCATTTTATCTAGACATCACTCTTTTCAGGGGACCCGGAGGGAGTTTAGCTCTCCTAAGTTGGAATTTGTGGAATTTAATATCAGAAAATCTTTCAGGGGATACAGTCTGTTGGCTGACAGTGGCTGACATGAAGAGACACACATAAGAAAAGGGAAATATATGGATCAAAGATATTAATTTCTGACAGCCTTTGGAAAAGAACAAATCTGGCCTTTCTGTACCGTCCACCTGGCTGTGGTGCTTAAACAGGACAGCCAAAGGAAAAAATAAATAAAATCTATGTTTCTGATTGCTCACCAGGCAGTGTTTTTGGACAGTCTGTGCTCTGAGGAGATCTCCGAGGAGAGGGAATCAAACCCGTCGCTTTTCAATCTGACATAAGCCAAGTTTTTCCCTTCATTTCAGCTTGATAAACATTTTTAACGGTGTTTGGCCTTGTGCAGTCCAGAGAAACACCTGCTATTTTTGTGGTATAACCTAGGCCTTAAGCAAAATCTTCACCCCAATGCTTGTCCAAAAACCAGCCCAAAGAAATCGTTTTATAACTGAACCAGTGCGGGACCAACACGGCTCTCTCCATCTCCAGGATTTCAGAGTTGGCAAGCAGGCAGTGTAACATTAAACCAGAGGGGAGGAGAAGGGTTGGAGGGGGCGGCTATGCTGTCGTGCCGGCGCCCTTGGCCTCCCCCAGCGGACCTGGGGGGTCAGGCGGCTGTCTCTGATCCCACACAGCGACTCTTCCACATGGGATTTATTTTCTTGCTGGATGGGCAGGCAGGCGGCCCAGGAGGATTCTCATTTTAGACCAGCGTCTGTAGCTGTCAACGCCAGCCGACAGAGGCGAGCGGACACCCGACCCCGAGTATCCTCCCTCAACGCTCTCCTTTGGACTCCCTCCCCTCCTCCCTCTCTCCCCTCTTCATGCACAAAATACACACACACACACACACATACGCACAGATACAGAAAATAATGATTTCACAGTCTGTCATCTTTTTTAAATTAAACTTTCACTCATTATGGTGTAGCTGGAGATTATAGTATTAAAAATTCAACATAACTGTTTACCCAGTGTTTTATTTGACCCACACCACAGTTCAGGAGTCCTTATCTTTGATTGTAAAGCTCTGTGGCGAACTCCAAGCTTCAACGAGCAATGAGCCAGGTCTATCTAGCAAAAAAAATGCACAGCGTCTCCCCAGCCTCCCAAGCGCCGTTAATAATTTGTGCAGTAAAAGATAGCGTGCCTCTCTGAGTTTGTGGGAGTTATTGGCACAGTATTCCCCACCATATTTGTGCGAGGCAGTGATAGGAACATAAATTATTTCTTATCTCTTCCGCAATCCATTTTTCAAAGGGCTCACTCTGCGTTTGAAGGGTAGCAGCTCCGGCAGCCAAAGCCCAGATAGTGAGCTACATTAGCCTTCAAGAGATCCGAACTGGTGATTTTAAACAATGCAGTACGCACCGCACTCATTGATATGGACAGCGCCATGTATGACCATAATACCTAATTAGGCCTCCGTAATGCATCAAAAGATTAAACAACGGCGAAACTTTAGTGCTACTGGCAGACATCGTTTCAAGTTGAAAACCTCTAACTGAGGATCAAAGTGGTCAGGCCTTGAATGACAAATAAGGATAATCTTAATGTCTTTTTGTTAGTGGCAAACCTTTACGCACACTTAGTTTCTAACCGAAGCTAAAGTCTTTAGAAAGAATTTCAAAATTATTGGTGCATTTTATTTTTCTATAGACAAGAACGGTTTTGGAAAGAGATTCAGGTCTGAGGAATGTGAAGGCTTTTTTTTTTTTTTTAGCCACTTTTCCTTTTACAAGGTCATTTCTTTCTTACGAAATGTCAAGACGTTGTCTGTCAGTCAAAAATTGTGAAAGGAAATACAAAAGAAGTTTCCAGTGAAAGTGAGTAAGTGCAACAATGACATGGCCTTGTGAGCCTCACTAACACTCTTGTGGATCTGCATATTCAAGCTGCTTTATTATTATTATTAGTTTTGTTTTTTTTAAGTGTGTGTGTCAAGAGTGATACCATCAGCAATCAGTCTCCGTGGTTTCGATGCATATTGGAGTTCAGGATGATCTGCAGAGACAAAATGAGAAATGATAAATACCAAACCCTCATCCGCGAAGCATTAATGTCTGCTTGCGAAGAACAGACCCCAGCTCTCCCAGCTACTATTGATTTTTTTCTTTCTTTCTTTCTTTCTTTTTGTGTGTGTGTGTGTGTGTGTGTGTGATGTGAAACCAGCAATCAGCACTGCGGTTCGAAATAGCCCTGAAACTGGAGCCGAGACGTCAATGAGTCGCCAACACATTTCAATTAGCGAGTTGCCCCGGACGATCTGTCCCCTGGGGCACAAAGCACACGGGGTCGTGTACACCTAACCCACGTCCACACGTGGTGCTACTGGCTCAAATGAATCTGATAAGACGGCGGAGGGGGAATTCATACAGGCCACAGCAAGCTGTTTCACCGTTTCTATACAAGTTCTTTGAGGGCAAAATACAAAAATGTTTTGCCACGAGAGCCAGTGAAAAGCTTCAAACTGGGTTACAAAATCCTACTGGTATTAAATGAGTCGCCAGCAGCCCACATGTCAAGATTCCAACTAGTGAAAAGATCGCCTTCTTTATCTTGACAACTGAGACCTTTTTTTTTTTTTTTTCAAGGGTATAATTATGGTAATAGCCTACTCTGTTATGTAGTTTACAGAAATATCAAACTTAGTTCTGTTTCTCTTTAAATAGTGCTAGAAATAAAACATCAACTTACCTCACTGGAGGCTCGGCAGAGGCAGGAGAATTCACTTATGCAGTAAAACAACAAAAATAATAAAAAAAAACTTCATTCTTTAATATGTCATTACTTGTTGGATTTTAAAACTGGCTAATCACTAGACGAGGTCATAGGATTTTTGACACCGTCACAAAAGAAGATCCCAGGCGAGAGCTTTGAGACAGCCGTCACCTGAACTTTCACACCGTGAGATAGACGACTTCAAATCTGGAGCCACAATCAAAGATTTCACAGTCATATTTCATCTGTGACATCTGTGTCTACCGGACAATATACTGCAAAACCAGCCCCCCTAGAAATCAGCCCAGTATTCACAAATCTAGTCAAAACTATTAAATAACTATTGTTAAAATAATAATTATTATTTTAAACTGAATGTATGTATTTGCTCTAAATGGTCTAAAATAGTCTTCTAATTTTCTTGAAACAAGGCTTTTTGTACTTTCTTAGAAATGAGTTTTTCCAGTGTACCAGAGAGCTTTGGCTATATCAGCCAATCAGAGCTCTGCTTTGACTCAACGCGCAGTACGCTGATTTATAATGTTTACAATCACAACAGGAAGATAATGCGAGGTACGTAACGTTGTTGAAAGGGGTACTTAAATGAGTACCGGCATCAGATATGTCATCTATTGAATTTCTTTGAGTCTTCTGGTCAGTTTATTTTTCCCACTTTGAAATGGAGCAGGAGCGATCCCAACCAACAGGTTGGTATTGATTCAACTGGCGGACCGAGCCACTGCGTTTTAGAGCAATGTGGCCATAGCAGGTCCAGTTCAAAAAACACAGCAGCTAGACTGCTCATATTTGAGTTAGGTTCTTTTTTTGATAGTAAAGAATATCTAAAACACACTGTGTGATTTGTGAAACCTTTATTTCATTCATGAAAATGTAATTAAGAGCCATTTTAAAAATAGTATAATTTGGCAAACAGGGTTTATGAAAGATTGGTTATTAAGCTTTGGTTATTAAATATTGACGAAGTTAGAAGTTAGAGTTTAAGTTATTAAGCTTCATGCTTGGAATTAGGAGCATTTCTGATATAAATGTTTCAAAACCCTCCTTAGTTTGTCCGAGGGTAACAGATACTGAGATTCTTTGGTTCAGCTGTAGTACCCGTCTCAGTTGTAGCTCCTGTCTCAGTTTTAGTACCAGTCTCGGTTATAGTTCCTGTCTCAGTTATAGTTCCTGTCTCAGTTGTAGTACCTGTCTCAGTTGTAGGTCCTGTCTCAGTTTTAGTACCTGTCTCAGTTGTAGCTCCTGTCTCAGTTTTAGTACCAGTCTCAGTTGTAGCTCCTGTCTCAGTTTTAGTACCAGTCTCGGTTATATTTCCTGTCTCAGTTGCAGTTCCTGTCTCAGTTGTAGTACCTGTCTCAGTTGTAGTTCCTGTCTCAGTTGCAGTTCCTGTCTCAGTTGTAGTACCTGTCTCAGTTGTAGTTCCTGTCTCAGTTGCAGTTCCTGTCTCAGTTGTAGTACCTGTCTCAGTTGTAGTACCTGTCTCAGTTGTAGTTCCTGTCTCAGTTGTAGTACCTGTCTCAGTTGTAGTTCCTGTCTCAGATATTTTTCCTGTCTCAGTTGTAGTTCCTGTCTCAGTTGTAGTTCCTGTCTCAGTTGCAGTTCCTGTCTCAGTTGTAGTACCTGTCTCAGTTGTAGTACCTGTCTCAGTTGTAGTTCCTGTCTCAGTTTTAGTACCTGTCTCAGTTGTAGTTCCTGTCTCAGTTGTAGTTCCTGTCTCAGTTGCAGTTCCTGTCTCAGTTTTTGTACCAGTCTCGGTTATAGTTCCTGTCTCAGTTTTAGTACCTGTCTCAGTTTTAGCACCCATCTCAGTTATAGTTCCTGTCTCAGTTATATTTCCTGTCTCAGTTATATTTCCTGTCTCAGTTGTAGTTCCTGTCTCAGTTTTTGTACCAGTCTCGGTTATAGTTCCTGTCTCAGTTTTAGTACCTGTCTCAGTTTTAGCATCCGTCTCAGTTATAGTACCTGTCTCAGTTGTAGGTCCTGTCTCAGTTGCAGTTCCTGTCTCAGTTTTAGTACCTGTCTCAGTTGTAGTACCTGTCTCAGTTGTAGTTCCTGTCTCAGTTTTAGTACCTGTCTCAGTTGTAGTTCCTGTCTCAGTTGTAGTACCTGTCTCAGTTGTAATTCCTGTCTCAGTTGTAGTACCTGTCTCAGTTGTAGTTCCTGTCTCAGTTTTAGTACCTGTCTCAGTTGTAATTCCTGTCTCAGTTGTAGTACCTGTCTCAGTTATAGTTCCTGTCTCAGTTGTTATTGAACCAAATAGTCTGTATTTTGCAGTTGCTGCCCCCCAAAATCAGATCAGAACCCCGCCCGTCAACATACCGAATCCCAACTTAAGCCCTGGTTTCATGTGTGTATTTCTGAAAACTCAAAAGTCCTTTATTTTTAATGATCTTTTCTTTTATTTCAAATGATCCTTGGTACTGAGTGTAGGACAAGATATCTGGATGTGTCTGTGTGTTCGTCAGCCAGCTCTGCCTCGCTCACAGCCATGTTGCTTCATTCTCTGACAGCTCTCATCAACAACAGCAGACTGGTCTTTGAAATGCTCGTGCATGCAAGTGTGTGTGTGTGTGTGTGTGTGTGTGTGTGTGTGTGTGTGCGTGCGTGCGTGTGTGTGGGTGTGTGTACGTGCTGTACATTCTCCACTGTGAGGCCAGGGGGTTACGGTGGAACCACAGGGCCACTGCGACAGCTCACTGCCCTCCCCCCACAGCCCCCACACCCCTCTGGCCTTTTGCTCCTTGCCTGGCTGGCAGCCCTGCATCAGGCAGACACACATAGGCACAGGCTGTGCCCCCCCCACCAGCCCCAGCTCACGCTCACACACACACACTCACACACACACACACACACACACTGCTCGCTCCACCACCCCCCACTCTGGGCCGATCGATATAACTCTTTTGGCTTTCATCTGACCAGAGCTTTGGAGGAGCTGCGCTTCCTAAAGAAAACCCAATACAGCACTGGCTTAGTCTGTGTGTGAGGGTGTGTGTGTTGCCTGTCTTCGTGTTCACATGTTGGTCAATGAGAATGTGTGGGGGTGAGCGGCAGAAGAAGGTCTTGTGTCTACTGGCCTGTGCTGTGATGAATCAACCAAAGGAAGAAAGATAAAACAAGGGTATTTGCACATGTATTGGTACAGTTTTTATATTCTTTATAAAATGATTGTTATTAAAACATGAGGATGAAGCTTAGTTTAGTAAGAAAAAAGTTTGCTCCTAGTGCAAGATCCTCATTAATACTGCAAAGGAAAGAGAGTCAACACTTGTTTCTCTCAGTCTCCCCTTTAGTTTTCTGTCACCTTTCTTTGCTGTTTGAGGATTGTGAGTCTTTGCTGCACGTTCTTCTCTGCTTACCCTGACGGTTTGTGCACTTTGCAGAAAGCTCACTTACTATAGGGAAGAGCAGGAGAAGTCGTCCTCAGGGCTTGTTTATCGTAGCACGTGGGTATCAGTCTATCGGTTATCTCACCCCACGCAGACTGAAGGATTATGGGTATTCAACCAATGCAGATGGGATTGTGTGTAGCTCTTTGAATCCTTTTCAGATATGATGCTACATGTAGGTTGAATGTTTATTGGTTGTATTTCAGCTTGAGCTGGGAGGGCATTCGTAACATCGAAGTCATCACAAAGAGAACAAAGCAAAAAGAAACAATAAAGAACATGGAAACGTGTAAAGAAAAAACCCAGCACTGGACAGTTTTTATTATTTTATTCCAGTTTTAATGAGCTAGTTTCAGAACAGAGCAAATCTAATAGATAAACGACAACGCAACCAGGACCAGGCCACATCATCCTGAAACCCCAAGTGGTAGCTACCTCCTGTGGGAGGAAGCCGGAGTACCCGGAGGGAACCCACGCAAGCATGGGGAGAACATGCAAACTCCACACAGAAAGACCCACCGGGCTGGGAATTGAACCAGGAACCTTCTTGCTGTGAGGCAACAGTGCTAAACACTAACCCACCGTGCTCCCCAATTGGAAAATTTCATCTGGAAAATAAAAGTGAAACTGATGGTTGACTGGATTTCAGCTTCAGGAACACCATGACATCCTCATACACTAAATTTTATTTATTGAAATTAGTAAGGTATCACTTAGAGATATATGCAAAAACAACACATTACAGTAAAATAAAAGTAAATTAAAGCTGAATGATCCTATTTATATAACAGTCAAACTTCATGGTGTCACTTCTGGACTTTGTTTTGGAGCTCTGACCAGAGAAGTGCTCCAGAGAAAACTAGTTAAAGGACAAGGGCGTCTTTGTAGCATCATCTACGTGGATTATTCAACTTTAATTTGTAAAGAACCTAAAAACCAGAGCTTTCAAAATCACAATAACATAACATAATATTATCTGTGAATTAGTCCACTGCCCAGGCGTTTAGTCTGACACGCTGTTCATTGATCTTTAAACATCACATAATAGAAAAAAACAAGAAGATGAAGAAACAGAATAAGATACAGGTACTATAATAAATGGGAAGATTTACTAGACCACTGGTGACTAGAGCAGAGTGATACTTTGGAGATCTTCCTGTTCACTAATTAAATAAATAGGTCAATAATGTTAATTCTTCCACCGTAAATGAATAAGAAAATGTTTGACAGATTATCTGGCTATTTAAGAGGTAATCCTAATAAAATATGAGAAATGTACTTTCTTTTTTGTGGGAGGCTTTGCTGCATGAACCACTCTCTTTCATTTATGAAATTAACCAGTAGTTTTTGTATTTTTTTGGCATCTACTTAGCCAAAAACAAGACGCCAGGGAATTTTTCAGAGGAGGATTTACTCCTTCGCCAAAAAGAAGTAAATCTGCTCAACAAATGTGTGCAGATGCAATCCTTTTCTTTTTTCTTCCCTTTACTGAGTTAACTGCTGAAACATGCAATTACTTTTCAGTATTTATTAGTCTTATGTGCAAAGCAAATGTTCATCATGAAAGAGGTACTTCAGAAAGGATGCTGAACAGAAGTTCAAAAACTATAGTATTGGTAAAGCTGGGATTAAATGATCCTTTAGACAATAAAGAATATATAACACACAGTTAGTGATTTGTTCAACTATTACCCCATTCGTAAAAATACAAAAATAAAATAAAGATATACAGGGAACAAAAGGGTTACGAAGATGATCTATGTTATTAATACACATTAAATATATTAATATGTATGCATTTATGTATTAGTAGGATTTATTCTAAAAGACGAAATCCTGAATTTAGGAGATGTCAGGATACAAGGAGCACCAGCAGGACACTTGTCCAGGGTACCAAACCGTTCAGGTCTCTCCCCAACAAAAAAAATCCAGATTATTTCAGTCAACAGTAATTTATTAACGCTGGTTAACATTCAGAATGAACTTGGTGGATTGTTGCAAACTGTTAACCCCCATCAAATATTAATTACGCATCTCCACATCACATGAAGCCATCAGGTGCGTAGCTGGCAGGTGTGTGAGTCCGGAAGCCCCACGCTCATGTTCCATTACCTTTAGACAATGATGTTGTTGTGCATAGTTATATAATATTTAGGATTCCTAAAAAAATAGTAGCAGGAGTACCTTTTGTAAGACGGTCAGTCAGTGGAACACATGACATTAGATAGAGAGATTTTTATTATTTTTCTTTACCAATTTCTAGCATTGTTGATGTACGTCTACATCTGCAGAGGTTCAGAGACACTGGTGTGTTTATATGGGTGTATGAATGCAAATGCTTACGCACCACCCACCAATCAGGGAACCTCCATTTAGGATGTTAAAACAGATGTTATGTCTGAACAGGACACCGTCTTGTAATTGGCACTTTTGGGCTGCTGGCTTTCCACCCAGGTCCCACTTGTCTTGGTCACCACCAGCACCTCCGACATGCCCCACCAAAACACACACCAAGCTGCTGGAGTACAACTTCAAAGGATGAAGCAGCAAAGAGTGGGACATCTGTCGGATGCAAATGAGCTCCTGCCAGATCCGTGGAGCCGTGGACAGTGTAATGTAAACAAAAGTGAACATCTCAACCAGGGGTTGGGATGTTGTCCCAGTGGAAACATCTGGCCGTGGATGACTCAGACGGGGGAGACATTGCTCCGTCTCAGACAGTTTCCAGGCTATCTAAACTGGGGCTTTTAATCCAAGGCTGATGGCAACCAAATGTCAGGTGAAGGATCAGGATGTTTGTTGATCATAACACAATTTTTCTTTCTTAGTAGAAAACTTCAATATCTACATTCAGGCCTGTAGCCCCATCTCTTCCTGACGTTCAGAGCATTAGTCAGGTGGTAGCAAGGGGCTTGATATGTGTGCATCTTGCACGGGTGTTTGCAAACATCTCAATATTTTGTCTTATTTAGGGTTAGTTTCAATAAAATCTAATTACACCGTACTGAGAGCCATTTCCCATTGATTTTCCTCTCAGACATCTGTACGTGGCACACAATAAACGGCCCCCTGATCTGGTCTGTGACAGATGCCTGTCAGGGACACAACATTTCCTCACAGCCAGATGAAATAAAGGACAGGAGATCAAGATGGAAGGAGGCGGTGAAGGGGTCTGTGGCTGCATGGCAAAGCAGTTTGGCAGGTAGATGAACTCAGGATCAAATATGCCGGCAGAGAGGTGATTAATGTGCTGGGAATGCACAGGAAGGAAAACAAAGCTATATATCAGCCTCTGGGTCTACGCACTAATTGTAATTGAAATGAATTTGTCTGGCTTATAGTGGAGGGAGCTGCTACTGACCAACCAGAGCTTGATGTCCAAGCGAAATGAAGCACAGAGGCTGGAAAGGAACTGCTGATCAATGCACGGCCCAGCGCCTGTATCTGTGCCCTGTAAATAAAGGTGGTTGAAGGTTAACTCATTTTTCAGGTTGATTAAAGCACTTAGTGCTACATTTTTATATATGAAAAGTGCTTTAGGAATAAAGATTTATTATTGTAATTAATATTATTGCAGCAACTTCGCTTAGTGTGATGATGGAGGCAGAACTCAGGTGAAGTGGATTCTGATTTTTGGCCATATTTAAATGTGGAGTGCGTGACAGCTGCATGTACTGGGTTTGAGTGTAGATTTTTATTTGTAATTTCCAACTTGTTGTCCACTAAGCACAATATTGCTGTGCTTTAAAGCCCATTGATGTCATTGTTTAGTGCCAGGCAAGGAAGGTTTGCTGCTACGAAGCGCTGTGTTTGTTCTTGTGCAGGGGAAATTTTGTTGTTTAGTTTGTTTGTTTGTTTTCACCTCCTTCATGTGAGGATTGCCGGTGATTAATTCTGATAAAAGGTTACTCAAACTGCAGTAATCTATCCCATTTGAAAATGGCAGACAAACAGCAGCAGGAAACGCGGTCCAGCCAAGTGGAACATTTATAGTTGTTGATAATCATGCTGTCTGCATCGACCTGACACACACACCTCCTTTTCTGGGGAGGCGCAACCCCATTTCTGCATTTCAGCTACGGCATCGATTTGACGCAGAAGCCTAATTTAAACTTTAGCCGACCGGTGCGCTGAACCCAGCCAGCAGCAGGACCGTCAGCGCGCGCTTCGTATGTTACGTTCTGTCTGAAAGGACCATATGGTTCCCAGTTCATTAAAACCCAACTCCGGCTTGCTGGGAGGTGCACAGGCCTGTCAGAGCGCGTCTGCGTGAGCACGTGATCAGCTGGAAGAAAAGGAGAAAAACAATGGTTTTTAATTAACTCATTCTGTGCCACTGAACATCCTTGTTCATGGAAGGGGTGTGTCAGCTTTCAGAAGTCCAATCAGATTTGTTCACCTTCTTCGGTTTACAGTAGTACACATCAAGACGCTTGGAAAAATCCACTCCGACCGACGTGACAGCTGTGCGCATTATAGAGGATTTGCTTATGAGACGGTTTATTTCTATAAAAAACTAATTAGTTTCCCTACGGAGGGAGGAGGTTTTTTTTTTCCGAAATATATTTGATGACCCATGAAAGTAAACTTTAAAAGAAGAGCCTCGCTTAAAGCCAAAGCAAAAGCAACCTCGGGTAAGAACGAGGTTGTGTTGACCACCCAGCAGAGCGTTCCAAGCTTCTCCCTCTCAGGGATTTGGTCTCCATGTCTTCAATGATGTTACCCCAAGAGACTGCAGATAGCGTCCCAACTTCACCAGTGGAAAATAGCACCCTCTGTGTTTCATAACGTACCTTCACCAAGCCTCGATTACATCATAACCGGTTCGGCCCACTCCTTCGAACTGTCTTCACTTTTGCATACTTAACCACACTCAGAGACTGCAGATGGGATGAGGCCTCGCAAGGTGTTTGAAGATTTTACACGCGCTGGTATACAGTACACGATCATCACACCCCCTGTTTTATTGATCTTTTGAACCCTGCAGGTAAAACTAACAACGGGAACAAAGCATTGTCTTTCCATCGTGTGAGACAGCGTGGGCTGCTTAGCGCAGGGCCCTTGCCCGAGCTATTGAGGCTGTGTTTGCTAAATGAGCCAGAGTAACACTGCGGAGCCCACAAGGCTCTACGCTCGCTGATACAACCAGGGGCTTTCTCTCTGCCTGCACACTCCCCCCCACCACCTTTCTCTCCCCCCCCATCCTTCCCCTCCGTCAGGAATCTATATTTCATAAGCGAGCTGTGGAGCTCCAGTGCCCAATTATCAGCAGATAAGGCACAGGAAGCCCTGGAGCGCCGGCACGGCTATTTAGACGAGGAGGGGGGAAGGAGCTGGAGAACGAAAGGCAGGCAGGCAGGGACCCAACCCCCCAGGGGCCCTTCGCCCTCACTGCGTTATTTTATTTTTCTTCCTTCTTTTTTTTTTCTTTCCTCCCCCTTTTCTCTCCCTCGCTGACAGCCACCCCCTCACCCCCTCACCCCCCCCCCCCCCCCCCCCCCCCCCCTTATATTTGCGGCAGGGTTCAATTAGTGCCGCCGGCTGCTAGCACCCGTAGCCCTGCTTAGCCCCGGAGATGGAGCCTCCATCAGCACACTGCAACACGCAAGGCTGAGTCCAAATAGCAGAAGTGACGTCAAGGCAAGTTCTGTGTTCGTCTCACAAATATAGACACGTGCGTGAGTGCATGCGCTCGCAAACACGAAACTCAGAGGCTCTTAATATCTCAGCCATGAGCACAACAAGGTCATCCAAATTAAATTTTAAACAAAAAATGATTTTTTTTTTTTTCCTTTTTTCTTTGTTCCTGAAAACACAACATGGAAGCGGATGTGATTCTTCTGCTCCCTTTACAACGCTGCCATCATTCCGCTGGCATCTACAACAGGTTATTTCCTATAATGCTGTTTTTCAGATCGCCGCTTCGTCCCGAGACTGTCGCTTTTAACCCAGGACTTTTCCCACTCCTTTATTAGAGACAGAATAAAACTCAATGTGCCTCTCACGTTTTCAGAACCTGACAAAAAAAAAAAAAAAAAAAAAAAAAAAAAACCCAACTCTAACTGCCAACGCTAAGCAAGGTCGGCCAGGGGTCAGGCACAGCTCACGGATACGAGACGGATATCGATTCGCTAGGACAGGCCATGAAGACACACACACACACACACACACACACACACACACACACACACACACACACACACACACACACACACACTGTCTTTCCCCTCCTCTTTTCCTCCTTCGCTCTACAGTCACAGGGCAGGCATCAGCCAATAGATCAGCCAAGGGCAGGAAACGGCCGGGGTCAGAGGGGACGGCGTTTGTGTGTGCACATGTGCACGCGTGTATGTGATAAGACTAACAGCCTGCTGAAAGCTGCTGTTACCCTGAGCTATATGGAGGACCTTCAGGCCGTGTAGATTCACCTCCAAGCTGCCAAGACAGCCGACCGCTGATGGAGTACGTATCTTTCTGCCACTTGCAGCCGTGCAACTGTGGACAAAAGAGTTTGCCTTGCCGTTACTGTACTGTCCCTGAGTCCCACTCATCAATGCAGTTTCTTACCATTTGGAAGTTGATATCACACAGCACTTGTCACTGCTGGATGGTGTGTGTGTGTGTTATATTGGAGGATCCATCAACGGTAAAAAATAAACAGACTGGGGTGAGACTAAGACAAAGTTTCAGCAGCGTCGGGTAGACTGGAGGCTCAGCGGGAGTCACGCAGCAGTGCATGGGTCATCATGTATGTGCATGTGCCATGTATGATTGCTGCGCCTGAGTGAATAAGTGTATGTCTCTGTGTGTTTGTGTGCTTAAATGCACTTGTGTGTGTGCTGAGTATGTAAGAGAAAGTTGGGGGGCAGTGAAGCGGAGGAGGGCAGGCAGTGCTCCCAGGCACAGAAAGGAGGCCAACTCCATCTCCCACTATGAGGACAGAGGCCAGTGTAAGGAGAGACAGTAACGTACGAAGAGCTGCCTCAGTCAAATCTGCTGTTAGGTTGGATTTATACAAACATAAAATACAGCAAACATACAACAACAAATATACTGGGTGTGTGCACATAATGGTTTCTATTATCGTTTCATCTCTGTCGGTTTCCATTCCTGTGAAAGGAAGTGTCTCCTTCCTGGCTATGCAGGACATTCAAAAAGTGATCAGTAAAAAGGAGTGAGGGTTTGGCTATTTCAGTCACCCCCTGTCAAGTCCTTTGACAGAAGAGAAGTAAGCAAACAACGCAGAGACAAAAAGTTTTAGAGATGCAGACAGACCGAGAAGACGGCAAGACAGCCGGGGGAAGCGAACTTCCCCCGCTGACGCTCTTGTTCCACAGTGAGAATCCCCCGGTCGGTAGCCTCAGACATCTGGTTCCATTTAGCTCTCAGCGCTTTGACGCGTTTCCTGTGCTGCTGCTCCACGCAGTCATGGCCACGACACAGCCCTCCCAAGGCCAAGACAGCTGTACAGATGATATAGTGTAAATCGTACACACCCAGATACACGTCTGTTCAGCGGCCGCCTGTTCAGGCTGAGCGGGGTGAGAGGCTGACGTTGTTCTCTGACACACGTCCATGTTGAAAACGCACTCGCAGCGTGCTGCCGATCAAAAGCAATCATCGGCGTGGATTATGACATCATAGCAAGATGTTGAGTAATGATCTGCACCGTTCCAAATAAATGTCCGCGCTAACGCCATCCTGGATTTGACACAGCAGAGGACTAATACTCACTTCATGAAACCACTTCTTTTTCTTTTTCTGAGCAGAATAGCAACCATATACACAAGTGGGACGTCATTCAGAGAGCTTTTTACTTTCATTTATAAGTCAGTGGAAAATAAGTTTGTTTTTCTTTTCCGCTTGATTTTGATAGACGATAATCTGGATTCTCCGAGGCGTGGACTATATTTTGACTTGTCATTTTTGGGAACTAACAGCTCAACATGTTAAGCCACTCGGAGTGTGTAAGATAAATGTCTTAGGGCAGCTGCCCACTAAATCAACCGCAGCACCTTTCAGTGAGGTGATTCCCTGTGTGGGAGACTGGAAAAAGGTGACCCCAGAATGGAGAAATTCATGCAGCAAAAAGTTAAAAAAAAAAAAAAAAAGCAAAAGAAACACCTACACAGCCCCGCTGCTTTGCAGAGGAACATCGTAAACTGGTAGGCAACACCGGGGATTACGGGTAGTGAAAGTGAGAATGAGGGGGGTGAGAGGACAGGAAGAAACAAAAGTGCAATGAAGA
Source organism: Xenentodon cancila (assembly GCA_014839995.1). Taxonomy (NCBI): domain Eukaryota; kingdom Metazoa; phylum Chordata; class Actinopteri; order Beloniformes; family Belonidae; genus Xenentodon; species Xenentodon cancila. Next base: position 20,510,449 of record CM026204.1, on the reverse strand, counting down.
GGAGGTTAAGAAACAGGAAAGAGCTTCTCAAAGGCTTTCCTGCGTTGGTGGGACTCCCTGCCCCGCGCACAGATTCTCTATAAACACACCACAGAGATTATTCTCTGAAATTCATAGTGTGACTGGAAACTTACATCATATTCACGTACTTTAACAACAAAGGCCAGATCGGTGTCTGCGTAGCCTCACCTGAACGATCCTGTGACGTGTAAAACATTTACAAGTGCTTTGCAAAAATGCTTCTCCAGCCGAATTAGGTTTGATCTAAAGATCTAAAGTGTTTTCTCAAAGGAAATAAAAGCCCCACTTTAATTGGACCCAATCTGGGGTGAGTGTGAACAAAACGAGGACAAATTAAAGTTTAAGGAGGCAGTATTGATCGGCGTGGAGGTCAGAGGTAGGTCACCTCTATCAGAGAATCAACAAACAGCCCGCAGCGCGCTCCTCAGCGGAGCCAATCACCTTCTGGCCTGGTCCGCCGTTACCATGGCGAATGACCCTGAACCGTGCAGACCAAATACTCAGCTCCTTTCTGAGTCAAAGCAGCAAAGTGAAGCGCCACAAAGATGGTGAAACTACAACAAAACCCTTTGCATACAGTTAGTCAGTCGCTAAAACTGCCTCGTTCTTTAAGCAGATACGAGTCAGCCGATACTACATTATGACTTTTTAAAATTATTCTGTAACTTCTGCTTAAAATTTAACACATTCAATTACATTCGTTGTTTCTAATGAATACTACCTCTCAAGTCGTGCCCTTCCCATAATACACCTCTGAAATCTCAGACTATTGTCTTTGTCCACCATTTCCAAATTAAACTCTCGACTTTCTTCATTCCACTTTCCTCCTTATACCCCTCCCTCCCTCAGAGGCAGGCAGGCGGTGGTGGTAACCAAGCCTCTGGCGGTGTGTTCCTATCCTGCAGGAGCCCTCAGGTTCCAACCTGTCAATATCCCAGGCAGCGTCTTGGCTCTGCTGCGGCTCAGTTAACCTCCTCACCCATTGCAACCACACAAAGGGCTCCTGTCCCTCTGCCCCGTCCCGAGACGAGCACGTCACCCCCCCCCCCCCCCCCCACCTCCGTCCACGGCCCCTCTCCTCCACCTCCTCCTCCTAGAATCTGCTTCAAAACCACACACACTGCTCTCACATCTGTAAAGGGCAGTTCTCTGGCAGGAGCGGCGGGCAGCATGGCAGCTGACGGCAAATGTCTCCCAGTTGACGTCTTAGTTGTTTTGGATGGCGGTCACGTTGGAAGCTTATTGCGGCTAAAGAAGGCGAGATTAAACTCAGAGGAGGAGGAAGATTTCAGTGACTCAATAACACAGGAGCTTTCATCTCATCATCTGTATTAATTTCAGGTAAAGGAAGGGTCATTATAAAAAACAAAAAAAAATGTATTGGGAGAGACATATTAACTCTTTTTTTCACAAGTTCCCACAATTTCCTGAGGCATTAATGAAGTGTCTGTGACACAGTTTTGTCAAAATACCGGGTGTCAGAGTCCTAGGATTTTAACGTTGAGCTTTGCTCATGTCTCCTGTTAGAAGAGTCAGTGTTACGAGTATCTGTGCTGTTGGGGCCATTTCGCTTTCAGGCCCCAGCTTGGGGAGGTTCAACAAACCCTGAGTCAAAAAACCAACTCGGAGTCGTCAAACTCTGAGTTTCTGCTGCCAGAACAGGTGTTCGGAGTTGGTTCAGTCAACTCTGAGTCAAAGCCATTATCAGGGGAGCTCCGATACTGTGATTCACCGTGGCAACGCATAGTGAGCGGAAGCGAGCTTCCTATGTTTGTAGGAACTGCACATATTAGTTCATGCATATAAAGAATATAACCACGTATTCAGACATAGATGCCACATGGCTGCTGCGACAAAGGGGAGAGTTGGCGTGGGAGAAAATCGCAGACTCAGCCAATCCGTAGACAAATTCAAATGTTTAACGACTGTTTGAAATGTGGAAAAAAAAAAACAAAACAACAACTTTAAAACAGTTTAAGATGAAGTAGCTATAAAACATATTTCAGTAACTCAACCGTAAAAGGCTCGGTTGTGTTGCTCAGGAGCCCTGGAGCCATGCCTTCCCTCATTAAAATAATGAAAAGTAAATTAATTCAATATTACCCTGCTGTAATGTGGTCATCTGTGTGATCGTGGCCACAGTAAGACGGGTCTTCTCCCGCTTGACCTGTGATCTGCAAACCCTCACTTGAACTTTATCACCAACTGTATCCATCTGAAATCTTTGACAGATTCACTGAAGGATGCAGTGATGTGTTGTTTGAGACCCTTCGGTGTCCCCCGAACAAAGGGACTTTATTTTGAAAGAGTGTTAGTCCCTTGTGACATGTAAATATCAGCGCGTTTCCTTTAGCACGCTGACTTAATTTAGCGGGGTAGACAAAATGCCAAGTAGTGGTCCTAAGTGTTGGTGTGTGTTTGTAATTTCCAGATGCACCCAGGCCTGATCCTAAGCGTGGTAAGCTGCGTGGGGGGAAGCGTGCCCCCCCACCCCAACCCGCCCCCACCCCCCCGCACACACGTACGCTCCTCCGTGCCTGACTGTGAGGCTCCGCGGCTGTCTGCTCGGATCTCAGGTTACGGCCGACCAGACTTTATGGAAGCCTCTCTCCCACACCCACTCTCCCCTTCCGCAGGGCTCCGGAGGAGGTATCGAGTTGCCGGTTCAGCGCCGGCCAGGCTTGGCGCTGGCGGCAGCTTGTGATCTTGGATGCCTGTGTGTGTGTGTGTGTGCGTGTGTGCGCGCGCGTGCGTGTACGTGTTTTATCTCCCACTCTTTGTATCAGCATGCAGTGCTGATGTCTCTCTGGCTATGTAGGTGTGATTTCCAGTATAGACCTTTCATGCTCAGGAGAACGCTCAAAATCTAACTATTCCTCCACTTCTTTTATCTGTATTTTTTATTTTATTTTATTTATGTATTTATTTTATATAGGCATTCCTGTAGAAATACTAGATGAGGAGTTATAAACCCTAATCATAAATAAACGCATTTCTGCAAAATGGATACATGATGTTAGACGATATCTAGCTTTTATCGTCTATTGCGAGCATCCCATTTGCTCGACAGAGGCATGATCAATTATCGAAGTGTGCAATCATTTGGAGTTTTACCTACAGATGCCTCCAGCGACCGACTTGAGTGTTCCACCGTCTCGTGACACACCATCACGGCGGTGGGAAGACGTTGTCACCGAACCTGCACGCTGGCTGCTGACGGTGACAGCAGCGTGCATAGCTGCAGTGTGGAAGATAAGCAGTGGCTTCCAGTTAATGACGACGGTATGGAAGGTAAAAAAAAATAAAATAAATTACAGGACGCTTCTGCAAAGGTTCTTGATATTCTAATTTGGCAATAAATGTTGGCATTTCAAGCTCTGCTTCTGCTAAATGTCAGGCTGCTGGTCCTTGTCACCCGGACACTTGACCTGTGATGCATCATTACTAAACAGGATACCCCGAGCCTCCGTGACCCCTTACAATGGCCGAGATGCAAAGTACCATCTCTCTAACATAATGTGGTTTCCTTTTCAGCGGGATGTAAGTTATTTTGTTTATAAAACTGTATGTCACGAGAAAACCGTAACTTGACAAGTTACATCTATTACTTTAACAGATTGCAAAAGCCTTTAGAAGAGTTGACCAACTCTTTGTGTCTCTCAAATAAAAAATAAATAAATAAAAGAACAAATCTTAGTCTTAAGTGGTGTGTTACTGGCTGCTGACTGTAACGGTTGCATCTGGGGATGTTTGTGATTATCTCCAGCATATCAATATGCAAAAGCCACTCAGTTCTTCTTAAAGAAGATAATCCCTCTTTCATGACAAACATGATCATTCCTTCTAAACCCAAGATGATCACCACAACACTTATATTCTTTTCTAATCCATCGATGATATGCAACTCTGAAAATCTCGCTGCTGCTGGGAAGCGGGCACCTGCAGCTCGTCATGGATCAGGCTGTCTATAGGCGAAGACCTTGTGACGGTTCTACCGCAGGCTCGCTTGCTAGCCCAACACGGAAAGGCGCTCCTGAATTATGCATGGAGACATCTGCCACCTCTGAATTATAGATCTGTGGAGGACCAGCATATAGGCACAGCCCAGCAAGTGCTAATGGCTAACTCCCCACAACAAAATATGGGTTACAGACACATGAATGATAGTCGGGTCATAAAACCTTCCAGTCACGCGTGTCGGAGGTGTAAATGTGATTGTTCCTCTCTCTGCATACTCATCCCTTGGCTAAACGAGTGAGTATTCTTATATGACCACAACAGTCTTCTGAATCAGCGAACCGCCTCCTTCATTATGGGTGTTTGAAAAAAAAAAAAAAAATCTGTAAATCCCAATGAAATTCTCTGGGACTTTCTGACAGGTGGAAAAAAAGTGACGAGGAAAAACAAAGACAAACAGGGAGCCATCAACAAGTGATGGCTAATGTGTTATGTAGAGGCCTTCTCCTGCTGAAGTGCAGCCTGCTTGAATATTCTGCACTGTGGTTGCAGGACCGGGTCTCTAAAGAAGCTGGTAGAGTATGGCGAGAGAGAGGGGGGGGGGGGGGGGGGGGGGGGGGGGGTGGGGTCTTCCGGCCCTGTTGAGCAGGAGGCCTGGTCTTCCCGGGACCACTACAATCCCTGCCTTTCTCTCCAGGATTATCCTCTTATCAGCGCCGCCAAAGCCAGGCTGAGAAGCGCCAGTAATTAGCCTATCTTTAATTAAGGAGCACTCCGCTTCAAAACCACCCACGGCCCATGCAGGCTCCCACTTGGAAGGCAGTGAGCGCAGCGTAAGGATGAGCAGACTTAATCTTGTTTTTTTTTTTGTTGTTTTTTTTTTTGTCTGGGTTAGAGAGAACGAATGTGTAGAAAAGGGCAAGGTTCATCTTCAAGTGTTCGGTTGAGTCGCACCATACAGAGCGTCCCTCATGCATGCTCACTCACAAACAAACCTTTCTACCCCGCAGGTTTCAAAGGGAATCCTACCACCCACAACTGTTCCACTTTGCCGTGCATGTGCGACTGCAGAGGGTTTGCGTGTGAGCGTTGATTTTGAGTCTGTACACTAGTGTGTGGCTGAATAACTGCACAAGTCATGCTGCCTCTTGCTGTCATTAACAGACTTAAATGTACAGGCTTGCTCAGGCCAGCGTCAGACCCACTGTGGAAACTTAGGTGGGAGTCCACATGGAGCAGAAGGTGCCTTAATGATTCACTAAAGATCCACTAGCGCACTGTGCCCTGACACTTCTTTTAAGAATGCACAGTGTTGCGTATGTGCAGTGAAAGGGTGAGGTAAACGGTAAACTTCAGAAGGGTTGGGGTCGGCCACGATCACACAGGACAGGGCCATCTGAGGAGCAGGGTGACAAGACGCGGTGGAAAGAGGAGGCCAGGTGCCCGGGCTTGGCCTGGTCCAGGCGTTGCCAGTTGGGAGGGGCGACGTCAGTGGTGGCAGCCCAAGCATGCATACATTAGCAGTGCTTAGGCACACTAATTGCTTCTCACTTAGACAAATCTCCCGCAAATCGTGGCTGCGCCGCCAGCGCCGTCTTGGCCCCACGGGGAAGCAAAGACGGCAGGCAGGCGGACGGAGCGAGAGGCAGGCGGAGGAAGCAGAGCGGAGGGATGGGGGGTGTGTGCGTGTGTATGTGTGTGTTGGGGGGGGGGGGGCAAGTGGAGCGTGTGTACCAGAGGCGCCTTGGAGCAGGATGGAGGGAGGAGGAGGTGGAGGAGGAGGAGGAGGGGCTCCCATGAGGACATATGGACAGAAAGAAGAGAGAGAGAGCGATAAGCTCCAGCACTTCAAGAGTGGCTCGCTCCCTCTCTCTGCTCATCCATAGTTCCCCACCCACCCCACTCCCACCCACCCATCCACCACCACCACGACCTCTCACACCCCTGCGCTCAGAAACCCCACCACTGCTCCTCTCCTCCAATGCCCCCCTCACCAGCCTCCCCTTCGACAAGCTCTCAGATCTCTGCTCTGCCCCCTTGCCTATCCCTCCTCTCTCTCTCTCTCTCTCTCTCTCTCTCTCTCTCACCCCCCCCCCCCCCACTCCTCTCCATCGCTCCACAGAAAAGTGGAGGAAAGATGAAACTCTGCAAAGAGGGGGAAAAAAAAGAAAAAATCAATAACACAGATGGATAGCTGGATAACAGGGTCCGGCATGCTTCGGCGGTGAGGCAATCCAGAGGGTGCCCACACAACTTCCACACAGGCGCGGAGAGACGGGCAAAAACAAGACGCTGGGAAGAAGGTGGTGATCAGCCTCAGGAAGTCAACATCAGCCGCAACACACAAGTACACACTTGTTCACATACGTGCATGCACCACATACGAATGTATGTGTACTCTGCACACACATTAACACATAGCTATAGAAACAGTGATTAAATTGACTTAAATGCAGTAGAAAGTAAAAAAAAACAAACTCTCTTTCAGTCTTCAGCCTGCCCAGTTAATTGGACAAATTAATGATTTAGATGGCATAAAAAAATACCAGTCCTATCTTCAGATATCATTTTGACACCACAGGGATCCATCAAGATCACTGAGCAAGTGTATATTACACAATATACTGCAAAACGTCTGCACCTTGAACTGAAAAAATGGTTCCGTGCATTTCTGTATTAATCCTAACAGGTCTCAATTCCCAGCAACGTAGTTAAAGCTGGAGAAGTTCATTCAAGGCAAAGTCATTCAGTGGACGGAGTTGTGAGGGAAGGCCAGAGATGCGGTGGGTACCGTGTAAAATAACACAGTAAAGAACTTGGCACTAGTCCCCGCCGAAGAAGGCGTAGCTTTCTTCAAGTCAAACAGAAAATTAGAGGAAAACCTCAATTTTCAGGCATTTTCTGACTCAAAGACAACAAGATGACAGCTTCAAGCTTTCCAAAGAGTGAGGTACCATAAAATTAAGTCCACCCACCCAGGTCTCTGTGGCCTTTTCTCAGTAGGCAACATTAACTTTTTTTCAGATCATGCTGGTTAAGAGGATTGTGATTATCTTGCAAAGATGCTGGTGTGACTTTTGGTCGCCTTTCTTGGACTCGTTTTTGGCTGGAGGTTTAAACTGATACCTCTGAGTTTGATACCGATTTGTTTGTTTGTGGTTGTGGGTTGTTTATGTTTTTTTTAAACACTGAGCCATCTGCATTATATTCATTATACTGAAAATTAAAAGTATGCATTACTCTGGACAAAGCAGCTTTAAAATCATTACTGAGTTACCCACGACGACCTTAGGTTCTCATTTAGCTCCGCCCCTTAACCACTACAACATACTGAGAGCGAAATTAAATAACAATGACATCACAATGGATATGTACCTCTTTTACAAGCGGTCTGTGGCTTTGTGGATAGTTTTAAAGACCTACCTCGTACCTCACAGATCACTGTAAACTAGCTTTATGCAGTTACCCCAAACAAATTAACTGAAAATAATCCACATTCTTAAACAGCACCTGCAGTTAAATGTTAGTCGGTTATTGTTTGGTGATGTGAATCAAAACTTTTAAATAAAGTTGCACCATAAAACAAACCATTAGAAAACTCATGGGTGAACATCTGACTGCTCTTCGAGGTTGACTTAAATTAAGAATTGTTTATTTCCTAGACTAATCTGATCTAGTTGTCCACTTTAAATATTCCACAACAGTTATAATTGTTGTCCTGGAAACACTGAACTGTGTTCACATTTATGAAGCTGATACTTAGAATAATTCTGCGATGGTCTTTTTCTTCCACTGGCAGCAAAACAAAGAAGCTCCAGAGCATGTTACTCCCACCACCGTGCTTAACAATTGGTGCAGAGTCTTTCATGCTGAATTATTCATCTTGTATACCAACAACATACCTCACTGCTCCTAACTGCTCAATATCTTTGTCTTTGTGGTGCATTTCAAACTGAAGTTCAGCTCAAAAGTTTCAGTTTTGGAGCTAGAGCTACTTTCTTTGAAGCCAACCTCTATTAAAATGGAAAAAAAGAGGATATAGCTCCATCCCCATCATAGATTAAGGTGCAGAGCTGAAAACTACTTCCAGCAAAATGAAGAAATATCCACCACATTTATCACATGCCGCAGAGATCATTTAGTCATTGACAACATTTCGATCCAACCTGGATCTTTATCAGGTCAAATGTTTGAACTCCACAGACTTTTTTCCATTTGACGGTGCGTCGGTCAGTCGGCGCTACCAGCTGCAGTCAGTCATTATCGCTGACGGGAAGTGAAGTAGCCTTGGCCAGTTGGGATTCAGTCTGGAACTTTCAGCATCACTGAATTAATAGTTTTATTGGGTGTATGAATGTTTTCGAGCCTGGAAAAATATCATTCTAACTTGATAAAAAAAAAAAAAAACCCATGATAAATTACAAGTCTCATTCGTTTATTATCAAACGCGTTTGCTGTAGAATTAATCTGCAGCACCAGAACAACACTTTAAAGAAATCCCAGTTTGGTTGTGGGATCCATTTCTGGGAGACGTGCATCTGTTTTCCACTGCGCGCTGCGAAAGCCCTTTGGAGTCTGGTGTATTTTGGGTGTGAGACGTCACACCATGTGTAACGCAGATCTCCGTGGTCTCTCCTCCCACCGAGACCAGTGCACTTTGAGTGTGACGCTTTTAGCAACTGCGAGAGAGGTGAAAGGTTGAACATTTCATTATAATGAATGTCAATGATGACCCCAGTCCCACATTTGTATACATACATTTGCATGCGAACGCACACACGGGTGCATAGGTGCAGATAATCCATCCCGCTCTCCTCCTACGGTCCGGTCTTTGTGGAAATCACTATAATCTGGGTGTTGGGTGGTGGTTCTACTGCTTCAGCATCAAGCCATGTGACTGCAAGAAGGCCAGTGAGATTCATCCTTGAAAGACTTTCAAACTCCGGTGCTGTTTGTTTTTGACAAATTTGTCAAATTTTAAGTAAATTTAAGGCATTATATTGTGTGAAAATTATTTCCTTCGACTATGACTATAACTCATTTGATGATGTAATTAAGGATTAAGGTGGTCAGTGTAGTTAACTGAAGTTTAAGCTTGAGTTAAATTCCAGAAATTCAAATGTTTATGTGTGTGTGTGTGTGTGTGTGTGTGTGTGTGTGTGTGTGTGTGTGTGTGTGTGTGTGTGTATATTTATATATATATATATATATATATATATATATATATATATATATATATATATATATATATATATATATATATATATATATAAAGCACGAGCACCACCTGCTGTTTAAAATACATCCCAAATACAATGAAGAGGCGCAGACTACATGGCAAGACAAACAAAACCCGTGACGATATCTCCACCTTGTGGAGAGAAGCAGAAGTCTCCTCTTCCACTTGTCACTCAACACCTAAATCACGTCTCACATCAGCGTTTGCCAACCCCGTTCCACAGGCAACGCTGTCCTCGTGTTTTAGAGGTTTCTCTGCTCAAACACACCTCCTCGGATCTCCATCAGGTGTACTGATTTGAACCAGGTGTGACAGAGCAGAGCATCATGTGAGCCCTGAGGAACAGGCTCAGCAAACGCCATCTTCAACCACTTTTTGGAGGAGTTGATCTGTTGAACTGAAAATGATTTATTCAAGCTTGTCAGGGAAATGAGATACTAATATGGCTCAACAACTCATAAACTGTAAAATTATTAGATTGTAAGTTATTGACACCATTACAATCCACCTGTTGATTTGACTTCTTTAACAAATTAAATAAAATATAGAGCAGAGTGAATGAAACAAAACAGAATTATATTAATTCTTGGCTTCATGCAACAAATAGAGACCCCATGTAAGAGTCACTTTTTCTTTTTTTGAACAGATCATCCCAACTTGTTATGATCTAGAGGCGTTTTATCTTTTTGGGAATCGGGGTTAGAGTTAGACTGATTCAGTTTTCCAGCTGAAGTCCAAAGAAGATGAAAGCAGCTGCACCACAGCACCACTAACCCTCGTTAAAGTGACGGCATGCTGCTGTTGGCAACGCGGTGGACAGACACGTGCAACTAATGTCCCTCTTTTTGGTAAATGCGGCATTAATATTGATATTCACACTGATTAAAGAGTTGTTTTTTGTTCAGGTGCTAAATTTAAATTATGAGTTTTACTTTCTTTTTTAATCTTTTTTCTTTAAATATATATATATATATTCAGCTTTCATGCAGGTGCGCACCTCAAACTGCTCATGTTTTACAGTTGCTCAGCCAAGGGGCAGATGTGTCTGAGTGATGTGTTTGGGTGTAAACCCTGCAGGTGCAGAACGAGGCCTGCATGCCAAGGCCAAGCTCGAACCACATTTATTAGCTGTGTTTGGACACCTCTCGATAGTTGCGAAATAATTAAACGAGCGTTCATGTTCCTCAGCAGATGTTGCAAGGAGAAAGAAAGATGTTTTAGACATCAACTTCAGACAAACAATCATAGTTTGTTTGTTTTTTCCTGTTATAGTTTCATCCTTGTTTCTGTAAAAATTTTAAATGATGCTGGATCATTGTTATTGTTGAAATAGCACGGTGGCTTAGTGGTTAGCACTGTTGTCTCACAGCAAGAAGGTTCCTGGTTTGATTCCCGGCCCGGTGGGTCTTTCTGTGTGGAGTTTGCATGTTCTCTACATGCTTGCGTGGGTTCCCTCCGGGTACTCCGGCTTCCTCCCACAGCCCCAAAAACATGCAGGGTAGGTTGATTGATCTTTCTAAATTGCCCGTAGGTGTGAATGTGAATGTGCATGTTTGTCTGTCTTGTTTGTGGCCCTGCGACAGACTGGCGACCGATCCAGGGTTTACCCCTGCCACCTGCTATGCATCGGGATAGGCTCCGACAGACCCCCGTGACCCGGAGACGGAGTAAGCGGGAATAGATAATAGATGGATGGTATCAGAGGATCAGGACTTCTGAGAAGCTGTGCAACAGTGTCGGCTCTCATGCAAACATCTGGAAACTCCAGTGGCAGGAAAACAACTGAGTCACACATCGTTTCCTTTTTTCAGTATTTCTTGAGTTGCCACGCTTCAAGAAGTTTTACTTTTTGCAGGTAGAGACGTTTGCCTGTGTGTATTTCATTTTCTGTCTTACAGATTTTAGACACATTTAGACAGCGCACGGTCTGTAAACTGTACAAATATCAGTTCCTTCACTTGGTTTGAGATGTCAGTCTAAATCTGATGACAAAACTAAACCTTTTCTAACTTATTAACTCAAAAACGTTGTTGGTGCGTGTTCATTTCATTTCAACCAAATTCCGAAGACAAACCTCTTTCACGGTACTTTTGGGATCAAGCAAACAAATTTAATGCAAGTATAACTTACATCTGGTTCAGTCTGGTTATAATCCTATTAAATCCAGTTCACTACAGTTCTTTACAATTGTATTCATATAGTGCCGTCTCATAAGCCGCCGCCTCTCTAAAGATTCGATAGAGTACATCTGTTTTTTTTTATTCTGATTCTCTCGTTTAGATTTAGACACTTTAGAGGATACGGTCGGCTTTGGGGTCGTCTCATGACTGACAGCTAATTACAACTTGTGGAGTGTGAAGTGTCATACTCTTCAATCACAGCTAAAAAAAGAAAAGATGTTGACACGGCAACGAAAATAACTACAGTTTCCTAGCAGTCGCCCATATTTTTATGGTTGACTTCTGAGTAATCAATCATATATATATATACAGTACGAGCCCAACTGACACCAGTGTTTGAGGCCCATGCTGATCAGCGAGCTGGTGGCCAGCTGACGTCGCATGCTGTTTGTTTGAACACCTGCACAGGTGCTGCAGACAGTGTAGAGAGTAACATAAAAAACGGTGTTTGAGCTGTCCTGACAGACAAACAGCAGATGACCTGAAACATTGCTCTGCGAGTTACCGTTACGGACAACGTGTTCAGCCGTTCCAGTATATCAGTTGCAGGATCACATCAGCTCACATATTTCACTGAGTCAGCTGAACTGCCAGACTCCAGTAGTCGATGGGTTAAACTGGGATTTAGACAACGTGCGATCCATCGCGAAAACATTTGGTATCTGTTTCATGTGGGGCAAGCCCTTTTGCTTAGGCTGTTGCGCAGGAGCGGATTCAGTGGGTCTGGAAAGCCGCCGTGGTTCAGTTTCTGCAAATCAGCTGTTGCAGCTTAGCTCATGCTAACTAATGCTTCCTTAGATTCATTTTGATCAAATCCGCCGCAGAAATGACGTTTGAAACAAGTGAAGGCGGAGTTAAAACGAGGACGGGTGGAAGTCTTCTTGATCCTCGACAAGCTGGCGCTTAACGACGTCCGCGGGGGCTTCGACGAGCAGTTAGCACCGGCTGACTGCTGTGTCAAAATTCATCCTCGCCGGAGCTGCCAGATGTCCATAATTATCGTGTTTGTGGGATCATTTTGATCTCTGTACGGCCGATAGGTGGAAGTCTACGATAATCTCACGATGCCTCTCAAAAGGAGCAGCAAAGAAGTATTTCTTATTCGCCATAAGTCTGACTTGGAATTAGATTCAGCAGATTCAGCAGATTCATTTGATCGTATCTGATGTGGTGTCACATTTTATTTATTTTGTTTTTTAACATGCAACATTTCCGATATTAGAAGCAGGCCTGCAGTGGCTTTGATTAGTTAGGTTAGTAACATATCCGATGACGCTGGTGCTCCGTTTCAGGGAAATCCCTTATCGGTTTGCATCAAACAAACAAGGTGACTGAGAGGAAAGCTGGAACTTCCAAAACTCGGTGAAGTACCGTCAATCCGGGTTTTTTTTCTTCCCCGTCTCCCAGTCATATTTCAAGACGACAATTCCAGGTTTTATGGGCTTCAAGCTGTAAAAGAGAGATTCAGGGAACATAAAACACTGGCCATGGAGATCGGAGTCCACACCTTAACCCAGCTACAAAGTTTAGTGATGTGGTGGAGCAAAGTTTGTGCAGCGGTCTAACGTTGGAATTTAAATATATTTCTATTTTTATGTAAATTATGTTAAATTCATTCTGGTAAAAGTTGTCATGAAAAGGTAATATTTCTTTCTTTCTTTCTTATCGACCTAACTCTTGTGATAGCCTCTCTGACAAGTGAAGACAGACAGACAGACAGACAGCAGTCTGGCCGAGGCTCCAGCTCAGTCAGACTTCTGTCCATCCTCGGTTTAACCAGCGGTAGCTGAACTAAGTTTTTCCGATCAGCTTCTACGCCTGCTCATTCCTATTTATAACATGACGCCTTGCAAACGAAGCCTCAAAAGCAAAAAGTCTTTATAAAGTCTATTGTAACAGTTTGAGAAAAAAAAAACGATTATTACATTTTCTGACTTTGCTTTTGGACTCTACTTGAATCTAAAACAGTCCAAAGTCCCAAACGCACGCACTCAGGCGCACTCACGCTGAGTCCAACCATCCGCTGTGAGGGACTCTTCTTTAGTTTTTAATTGTTCCATATCCCACAACCACAAGGTAACAGCGTGTCCTGTGCGCACGCTTGTTTTCAGACCCTTTTTTCCCATGTAACCCTTTTCTCCTCAGCTGCTCTTCATGGTTTACACTGCGAAGTAAGTGAAGCGCACACAGAGGCAGTGGATTGTTGGCGTGGGGGTGAGAGGCTCACAGACTAACAGGGTGCGACGGCTCCACTCAGCCAAGCCGGGACAGAGGGTCACGCTATAAGCAGCGCTCCAGACAAGGTCAGTCATGAAGAGACTGACAAGCAGCCCTGCTGGAGATTACACATGATAAGCCTTTGTTCGGCACGTTGCGTGGTCTCATTTTCCCCTCCTCACATCTCTCCCTCACAATGTTAAGTGTTTACCATGCGAGTTTGCTCTACTGAAAGCCGTTTGATTTGTTCAAACAACATCATCTACCTCCCCGCTGCGAAGGCAAGGACATTTCTTTCCTCTAACGAGGGAAACCAGGCGATGCAGGAGACTGCTTTCGCTGCCTACTTTTTCTCATAGTGCACCTCCAGACGCACACAAAGAAGCGGCGTCTTCATTTAGACAAGCGACGGTGTGATATCACGAGCACAGACAGTGAGCAAACCTGCCATGCTGCACTCCCACACAGTCACTGAGCTGTTTCTGTCAGCGGTGAGTGGGAGAACATGGCACTGCAGCGTGTTTGCTGACTGTCAGCAGCAAAACACGCGCACACACAGACTACACAAACACAACCTTATCACCGTTTACACATATTGCCCGTTGAAGATCATTTATGCGCTCACTAACTGTGCAAACTCACATCCGCCCATGTGTCCAGAGTAGCTGGTAGGTTTGAGTGTGATGAAAGACGACTCGTTCCAGCTGCACGGTTTTTAAATGAAATAGTTTAAACTAAATAATAGCGAGAGGGAGACATATATGAGTTCATTACTTCTCTGCTAATCATCTCATAATGTTTGCAGGCAGTTAAAAGTTTAAAAAAAAAGAAGAAGAAGGAACAAAAAAACACTTCAGGGAAAAGTGTAACTAGTTCATATTAACGCCCAACTTTTCTAATTTAATTTACTTCGTTGGACCGGAGAAAAGTGAAATCAAAGTCAGTTGTTTCGTTTTTATTTTGTGATTAATTAGACAACGTGAGGACAGCGACTACTTCCGTGTCGCATGTATAACAGACATGTATATTCCACTAGAGGACTCTCTTCACCAATTTCCATCCGAATTGCGGCATGAAGCACATTGAAAGCAGATGTGCCGGGAGGGTTACGGCGCTCCCTGAAGAGGGCGGCCTTGTCAAGGGCCTTCAAACACACTTCCCTCTGCTGTTGTTTCATGAAGTAACAGCATATACCGACTACAACGTCACACTGTTAGGAGATAACATCCTCGCAAACATAAACGGAAACGCCTCAAACCACACTTACAACCCGGTGTGGATATGATCAAAAACACTTGTACCAGTACACCTAATCCAGAGTAGGATGCTAAAAAAAACCACAACAGCAAAAGTGAATCAAATGAACTGAATGGGCACATGCTGTAAAAGGGTTTGTGGGTCGGCTGCAGCCCCCGTGGCAGTGCTGAGTTCCACTCAGGCAGTCGCAGCTTGTGCGGTGTGCTCCCTGCTCTTTGTTCTAACCAGAGCATATGCCACAAGCCCTCGCTGCTTTTCCACAACAGCTGCTAAGCCCATTAAATCTGCAGCCAGCCGCTGGAGCGGAGGGCGTACGGGGAGAGAGGAGGGCTCGACTTAGCTGTGCACTGTTCCACCGCAAGCCCACGGGCTGCTCCGGAGAGGTGTTCAACACCAACATACATCATCAGGATGAGCGCCGTGTGCATCCTGTTTGATGCGTCCGCTCGGTTTGAAATTGTAAAACATTAAACTAAAGCGATATCAATTTGTGAAATTCATTTGATTTCCTTTGGATCAAATGATACTCGCCTGCATAGTGAAGTGCCGTAAAGAAAAGGCACTCAGTCTAGTCCACAGTGCACCTTTAGAGGAGGGTCTGTGAGCAGCGTGGTGATAATCCAACATCCATTCTGCATCATTACATGAACTAACACTGTGCCTGTTTGCTCTGCAGTGCAGCCCTGTGCCTCGGGCTCTGGAGCTCAATGGCTCCCAGTGCTTCTGTTTGCTGCAGGATGTCACAGCGCCGTTCATTTCCAAGCTTCACACCACCTCATTAAACTGACCCGTCCCTCTGCACACTATTAAAAACAGCTCTGTGACGACTTCCCTTTCTCTAAGAAAGAATTAAAAAAAACAAACCAATGCATCTAGTCGGTCTCTGTATGGCGCATTTCGAGGCTCAGTGATTTTGCCCGGTTTTGCTTTGCAGCTCTTTCTCAGGGGGGGCTTCAGTTTGTCCATAACCTCGCTGCTCTTAGCCGGTGAAAAGCTCCACAATCACAGGATTAACAACATCCCCTGATTAGCAGCCCACCACTGCACCCAAAGCAGGATTTTACACAGAAATCACTAACACCTCCCGAATCCCAGGGCCAAAAAAAAAAAAAAAAAAAAGATGCTATAATCATTTATTTCCTTATAAAGACATCAACCCTGTTTCCTATTGTTACACATTGTGTTAAATGTTTACATGCAGTTTTATAATGCAGTTATACTCAAAGAAACTGTACTCACAGCTGAAGGCTTTAGTGGGTACACTGGAGCGGTAGCAGGTCAGACACTGAGCTCCGGATCTCCGAGTTAAACTGCATAATCTATAAAGCCACAGTACTCATATGATCTTATGTAAGAGCGTAAATGCACTCAACAACACTGCAGTTTTAGTAGATTTCTGCATTCAAGGGGTTTTCACTCAACATCTGTTCAGTTTTAGTGTAAAGGCAGAGTGCAATTCACATGAAGGAACTTACATTTTGCAAAAGAAGACTGAAACTTTAAATCCGGCCCTGCCTTCCTCCGCCCTCAGAGCTTTTATTGTAACAGCTACCTACCCTGTTTTCTAGTTGTTATTGCTTATAGTCTCCAGACAATAAACCGCCTTTACTTTTAACCAGCTCCATCTGGTTCAATGATGTTATTGGCCGTTTCCCCCTGGCTGAGTCGCTTGTAACATGTAAAGATTACCTTTCTTCTCTTCTTATATGGTTGTCAATAAAACTGCAGTTGGAATTTTGTAGCCTCTGTGAAGCCAACGTTTTGTTTTGTTTTGGGTTTGTTGTTTTTTTTTTTTTTCCAGCGTAAAATGCGGCCAATTTGCAGTTTTTATACTTACACATTCAAACAGAACATAAAAAGCAGTAGGACAGATACGTCCACTAGCTTTAAGCCATTTTACCGCCACAGCCTTATTATCTTGTGAAATGGAGCAGAAAACGTGTGGCGCTGGTGAAGCAATAGCCGGGGACAAACCAGGCCTCGGTGCAAAAATGCGATGGCAGCGGTGCTGGAGATGGTCTATTACTGCTGAATCTTCCCACAGACACTATTTTCATCCAAGATAAATTGTTCTCTGGAGCAGGGGACAAATATTGTGCTCACGGCCTCTTCTTTTGATAACCAAGGTAAGAGAGGAAGCCTGGGGCGGCATGCATTTAAACGTCTTCTTTTTCCATCTCCGTGGTGGTGCTTGTCCTCGGGGCCTTAAAGGCAGCCTCTCCCCGCCTCCAGGTGAGTTTATCTGCCGGCAGCCCACAGTGGCAGAACACTCTCTTGAAGTCGCACTGAAGATTAATTACAGAGCGGAGGTGCGGGGAAAAAACAAAGGCCGATCCATCTGTGTCAGGGCAAGTGGACGGGCCCACGGCGCAGCGGGGCGAAAGCCCTGGCAATGCCATCTATCACAGCCAGGGCCATTATACAAACACAAGGTCAGGGTGCTCCCTGTCTCCGCTGGACCTCTAGGCACAATGTGGAGGCCTCAGCTGGCCCTCAGAGCTGCCGAGTGGCTCTCAGGCGAGCCCTTTTCCTTCTACTTTAGTTCCTTAGAAGCAACAGGAGGTGCAGTCGGTGTATCGTCTCGCTGCATGGAGACG
Source organism: Xenentodon cancila (assembly GCA_014839995.1). Taxonomy (NCBI): domain Eukaryota; kingdom Metazoa; phylum Chordata; class Actinopteri; order Beloniformes; family Belonidae; genus Xenentodon; species Xenentodon cancila. Next base: position 20,492,981 of record CM026204.1, on the reverse strand, counting down.
CAGCACTGGGCTTCTCTAGGGTAGCAGCCAACTGACAGTTTGTTATCAATCCTGGGCCGCAGACGGATGATGGCTGAGGAAATTGCAAAGGAGCAGGAGCCATTTACTGCCTGTGATTTATCCAGCTCTGGTGGTGCTGCTACCTTGAGACAAACAAACTTTATAAAGCCGGCGCGGCAAGAAAGACAGGCCAGGATTGAGTAAGAGTTATCAGCGGAATGGGAGAGCGTTAGGTCAGTCAGTTAACGATGGAGGCGGTGGATCCCCAGATCACACTAATGTGATTCATGTTATTAAATGAAGCTGGAGGAACAGCTAACGTGCACTCAGTGACAGAAATGATAGATTCAGCAATACTTTGTTAAAATAACTAATGCTGCTGTAGTATCTCATACTTGTACATTGGCTGGTTGCAGTTTTGTGGTTGTGGGTATTTGCTGAGTTGCTCTTTATAGCTCTCTAATATGTAATCAATAATGGCTATAACCATTAGTTATGGCCAGAATGAGAATAAGGACTTTCTGCGTTCTGATATCATCAGATACCAAACTCAGCACAATTCATTAACTTTTCCCAAGAGAAATGTACTAACGTGGACACTAACGTGGACAAACCCCCGAACCCAGGACTGAGAGGCACAAAGCCACGTTCACCAACAAGCATTTTCTGTCCTGAAGAAAGTCAAAAAAAGAAAAGGCTGTAAGGGATCTCTCACTGGAAGCCTATTAAACCTTATATTTTGCAACCTATAAATCCCAGATGGAGGTAACAAATATGACGCTTTAATCGGTTAAACGACCCAGCTTCTAAGGAGGAACGCGTTGGATATTCATTGTTCTAAAAACACAGAACGTCATCAGCGTAACTGAACAGCGAAGGCGTTTCTGCTGCTGAGACAATTGAATTTGAGACCAAAGTGCAGACACTCGACTGGGTTTCGGCTTTAGCTACTCACAGAGGTGAGCCAGAGCTGAGAAGAAGCGCAGTTTCATAAAACAAGCAGCTCACAGGCCAGTGAGACACGTCCGCATGCTCTGCCCATAAAACCAGGTTAAAAATAGCCTGCTATATCAGGTTTAGCAAACTTTAATTCTCTGGCCTGCGTCCACAATGACGGGAAGAAGCTCGGTACTGTCAATAAAGCTGATAAGGGCTTCATGTGACTCATGTTCAACAAAACTGTGATCTTCCTCTTTTGGATTTACTGCCATGTGCAAACGTTAGTAACCTCCTTTTTTATCCTATGCTCTTATTTTGTATTATAATAAATAATTATAATACTTGGCAAATACAACCTCAGACAAATGACAACATTTACTTTGCTATTCCATTATCTATTCCACATAAATAAATCCAAAAAGAAGAAAAATATATCTTCATGGCAATACTAAGTACCCCCTTCTTGATCTGTGGGATTTATGAGAGACTTTTTTGTCACGTGCTGCTAATCTTGATCATCACCAAGTGTGGAAACCTCTTTAAAAGCAGATGTTTGGGCTGTGTGCTGGTCCGGGGTATTTAGGTATGTGGTAACACAACGCCAAGAGGGAAAGACATAAGCAGTTGTCTTAGAGAAGCAACTGTTTCTGCAAATCGGTCTGAAAGGGGCAATATAGAACTATTTTTCAACCATTTGGAGTTTTGGTGTTCAAAGTTTTGTAGTGAAAAGGGTTATTCAGGTCTCGCTCAGCATGTTTAATATTAAATAAGCACGAAAGCTCAATCAGAAGAAGACTGAACAATTTTTTTTTCTTCTCTTGGGAATGGCTGTAAGAGAAAGCGTCTTCTGTCTAAAAAGAAGATGAAATCATTGTAGAGGGTCACAAACTGGATCTGAACAAACCACAGGAATTCTGGACCAATTAAACCAAAGTTGACCTGCTTGGCCTTTTCCAGCGCCGTGTTTGGCCAACACAGGCTTTCAGCTGAAACATCTCATGCTCTCTGTCAAGAATGGCCGTGAAAGGTCGATGATGTTGGGTTGTTTTCCTGAGAGCTGTCACAGATTTGAAACAGGCCAGTGATACCCTACTCCAAGTCCAGACCTCAACCCAACTGAATTGCAGCAGCAAGACCTTAAGTGACCTTTGCATCACTGAATCCCCAAAAACCTCAAAGAACTGAAGCAACGTTGTCAAACGTTGTAAAGTTATGCAAGAAACAACTACTCCAAATTACTGCTGTAAAAGGCAGATCTACAAGCTATTGAACCATAGAAGCATTTGATATTAAAAAGTTATATGTTGCTGTTCATCTGAGATTAAATCTGCATAATTTTATGACCCACTGATCAGATTATTTTTATGTTTTTAACTTTTGCACATGGCTGACTATGATCTGTTTGCCCTGATACGGCAAAAGTTAGAAAAACAAGACATTTTTGTTGGCTTTGCATTGCTGTGTTTGCTGCTCATTCACAAAACTTAGGTGCTAAGAAACAAACATAAAAAAAAAGAGTATTACTTCTATGGGTTTGCTAAATTGTTCACTCGCTGTTTGATTTGAGTCTCCACCTGAATTTCTCCCTGATCTCCAAACTGAGAGTGCCGTGACCGCTGAACTTTACGCAACCCCATTTATTTGTCCTTGAAGGCTGTACCGCTCCTGGCCACATGGGGGCATACAGTTCTGCTGTGTTGACATAAGAACCACTGGCAACACTGTGCTTATGAGTCTTGTATAACCACTCCCCCTCCAGACGTGTGCTTCATTGTGTCTTAGATCAGGGGCCGCCACATGGACGTTCTTGTTATCTGCTGCCCCATGTGGTCAGAAGTAGAAATACTACATAGAGTGACTTTAACAAAGAAAGGAGAACCGGGAGGGTCGTGCAAAAAGTAAAAAGGCGTTTTCATCATCAATCATTGATTGAGAATTAAAAATGTATATTACTAAAATAGTAATAAATACATTCAAAAAAGCCTAATTTTTAAAGTGTTTTCTCATTTAAAATTTTAATTAGCTTTTTAAAAAAGGATTTGTGTAAGTAACAATAAATGAAGTAATACATGGAAATATGATATATGATATGATGAAATATGAGGTCAAATCTGATTATTGTATTATTGTAAAATACTGGAGTAAATATACATATAAATATTTTTTTATACATTAGATTGGTGTCTGTATGACAACCAATTACGTTTCTTTAATCATTTGTCCCACTTGAATGATCTGTTTCATGCCCTGATACACCTGTTATGTTGTGTTTATATTTGATATGATATTTTAAGAGTTGCGCTATAAAAAAAACCTCAACAACAGTTTATCATTTTGATTAAAAAATATATTTGACTCCAACAGGTCTTTCCACAGAAGAATGATCATCAAATATTGATTCTGGTTGACCTGCTGCACAAGTCCCTGTATTATTCATTAAAACAGCGTTCACTCGAGAGCCTGCACGAAGAATCAAGAAGTTTGGTATTTATAATACAGTATCCTCTCTGGGACCAAAAGAATTTGTTTGCAAAACGCTAGACTAAAACAAATCTGCTTTTGAGTTGTACAGCATTATGAAAGCCACATGACTGCACATTAAAGCTGTTAGGGTTAGCCACATGGCAGCGTGCAGTCTGTTGCTGGGTTTCTCTGCCCTTTAAGAAGAGGGGAAGTAAATCACATCCTAGCCTGAAGTCTTATTTTCTCCTCAAAACTAAATTTACGACAGCGTGGGCTGCCAAAAGAGCTAATTTTCCTTCAGTGTCCCAACATTTTGAGATGACACTAGTGGATGTCTGTTATTTCGTAGCCTGCAGCCTCTTGTTTTTTTTTTTTTTTTGATTTTCCACATTCCGGGTGGATGTGGAACTGAAATTTTGTACGGAGAAGGAGCTGGACCGCCAGGTCGCAGTGACTCTGACACTGCACAGATGCAGTACGACGCATGCATGAGGACAGTGAAAAGGGGCAACACCGGGCCGAGAGAGCCGCAGAGTCCCACTGAACGTTAAGCCTCTGCCAGCTGCATGTTTTATGACAACACATTAAAGAGGAGCCTGGAAGTCTGGTGAGGCAGCTTTGCTTTGTCTCTCTCTGCCAGCAAGGAACTGAACCTGGCATGCTTTATTGGACAAAGAGTTCCTCCAACTGCAGGGTTTTGCCTTGAAATAAAACTCAAGACAATAGGGGCAGCGGGGAGAAGGACTGTGGGAGTTTGTGAGAGGCAGGGTGTGTGAGGCTTGCAGCAGAGGCCTCCGGAGGACGTCTCTGTTTGCGCGTTGGGAGTTGGGGAAGAATGCACGGGCCGTGCCAGTGGCCGCACTGGCCTGATCCGCTGGCGCAGACAAGGGAGAATCAGATTTGCTATGACAGGAATGTAATCGCAGGATATCATTAGAGGCACAGAATCCTCAAACACAGCAGGCGGCAATGCAAAAAAAAAAAGCAAAAAAACAGATAAACTGACACACATGCATTGAGTGTGCACTGCAGACCCTAACATGAGGCATGCGATATTCTGCTGTGGTATGCAGGGCAACAGGATCTTCATATTCACCATGCGTGAAGCGCACATCCTGCTTTTAAATGCTTCTTGGAAAGTGGAGTCGAAAAATATCAATCATGCTTTGGTCAGTGTTAGTCTGATTGGACGCAACAAAAATGTATAATCTGAAAAGTGACCACGCCAAAGCTGCAACGAGAGCCATGTCTCCCCGAGGTACACCGCTTGTCAGATGTGATTATGATTAATGCATTAATGCTCCTTAGTGGTGCTTTGGAAAATGACATTTACTCATACGAGTTTGTTGGTTTCTTTTTTAAATATTTTGTTACTTTGCTCCCTCGCTGACAGGTCCACGTGGGCCCAGTCTGGATAGAAAGTGTGTTTCTTGGGTACAGAGTCAGCTGGATTTTGACATGGACGCACGGCACGGGTCCATTATGGTTTCAGGATTATGGACCCTGAACGGGAAGTCTCTGCAGACTAGATACAGGGGCCCATGAGGGATACAACTGTGATAAATGGACATTGGATAAGAAATAGTTTGGGTCTTGTAGAGTTAAAATCCAGCTGGCGACACAGGGAGGGTCACCATGGAGCCAGTAAACAAACTCACAATCCCTGTTTTTTTTGTTTTTTTTGCTCATTTGAGGCCAACATGTAAACATTTTAGTTGGATTTTATTTTGTTTCTCACTTGCTGGCAGCATCATTGCATCTGTCAGCCACTTACTCAACTCAGCATGTGGACGTAGGGATATTTTTTTTCTTCTTCCTGTGACTAATTCATTGTCCTTTGGGATTTGAGACTGTTTCTCTGTCTTCTTTCTAATCTTTTGCCCTATCTGCACCTGTTTGTTCATTTTACCGCTGCCTACCACCACACGCCTTGTATTAAAGTTTTAGATTTACAGACTCTGCCCTGGTGTACTTCTTATTTTATTTTATGTTGGCCCTGAGGTGCAAAACACAACAACACCAGACAAAAGACAGCGGCAAAAACATAGAGCAAAGATAAAACCAGAAACAGAATTTAAGTCTGTGTGTGTGTGTGTGTGTGTGTGTGTGTGTGTGTGTGTGTGTGTGTGTGTGTGTGTGTGTGTGTGTGTGTGTGTGTGTGTGTGCGTGTGTGTGTGTGTGTGCGTGTGTGAATTCAATCTGGGGGAAGAAAACGAATGGATTTTACATAAAAGTGAACCATTTCAGTAAATAATAATATGGAATAAAATCATTAACAAATATATATAAAAGGAGATGAAATGGACCTAGTATTTAAATCAAAATTAAACTTAATTAAATGTGTTTTATAAGGATGAAAAAAGAGGCTACGATGCAAACCAAGTACAGAAATAAAAGACTCCCAAAAAGAAGAAGAAGAAAAAAAATCAATGTGCTGTTGAAAAATTAAAGACACAAGATCAGCTCATGACCCAAAGCAAAGCACCTCATCCGTCACACGCCGCTCTGCTGCAGTTTGAGCACGCGGCTGCCAGCAGAGCTGGAGTCCCGGCCGTTATCGATGACTAGACTACCTGCAGCAGCAGTAAGGCGAAGGCATGTGTAAGTGAGCACTCTGAGCTCACGTGCAACCAGATAAACTGACTTAGCGACATTTCCTCGCCTCTGCTCACCGCACAGCTACAGATGCCACGGCCACCATCAGGGCCACCATCAGGGCCACCATCAGGGCCACCATCAGGGCCACCATCAGGGCCACCACGGCGGCTGAAGCGATGCCCCTGAGGGACATCTTGCAAATAACTGGCAACAGGTCAGAGACCTGTTTGGCTTTTTTAAAAAAAAGCATCTGAGAGAGGTAGAGTCTCGGAAGAAAGGATGTTTTTTTTGTATGATGTTTTGAAACAATTTCATAATAATGTTATTAAGTGTAAAATAGTGAATTCTTTGAATATCTCTTTATCCACAGCGTATGAAATCAAAACAGGAGAATCTGGAGAAATCCCTGTGCGCATGGGACAAAGCTGCCGATCAATATCAGACGCTGGTCATCTCTCAGGCAGCACAACGTGTCAAACAGACACGATTCTGTGACGGAGATCCCTGCAGGGTCTCGGGAACATTTCCAGAACTCACATCTAAGAACACAGATCGCAGAACCGGCTAAAAAAAAATGGAGATCGAAGCGCAATCATGTAAAGAAGAAAGCATGAGTGAACATAATCCAGAAATACTGCTGGCTTCTCTGGGTCTGAGCTTTTTTGAAACTGCCCCGTGGTTAGATGAACCTAAATTTAAATATTTATTACTTTTTTTTTGCAGGGTATCAGCACTCATTTCTCTGGTGGCTTTGAGGGTGCATTAGTGCCTATGGAATGGGCAGATTGCATATTTGGAAAGGACGCTTGACTGACACGCTGCCGTGAATATAACATGCAACCTACAACATATTTGACTCTTTTTTTCTTTTCCTGGGAATGTCTTCCTTAATTCTGAAAGACTATGCTAAATCCTTTACAAAAGCCTTGCTTCCTAGACTTCAGATGCTGGAGGGAACTGCCTGTGTTCCTGTCAGTGAAAATATTTGGAGCAACAAAAAATAAAAAAACAACAAAGGCGACAGCTACTCAGCGTCTCGAAGTCAATGTACGACAAGAATAGGAAACTTGTGAAATGTCATTCCATCCTGTTTTAATTTACCTTTTAAGAGTTTTTTTGGGGGGATTAGGGTTATTATTTGTTTTTAAAGGACATGCATTGAAGCAGGAATGGCTGGAATTTTTAGCCAAACTTCCACCACAAAACGTCCGTTTAAACTGAGGACGCGTTTTCATTGTCAACAGATGTCAAGAAGGGAATAGAAAAAGTGGCCGCAACAGTTTCCCGGCTTAAACGTCACAGAGCCGTGTTCCAACACAAAAGAGGATGATAAGAGAAAAGTCTTGGGTTTTTCCTTCAAATTGAGCGGCGGAAACGTTCCTCACGTGAGCCGTGTTGTACGAGGACAGAGCAGGATGAGACGTTCAGAGGTCAGCAGTCTGGAGACCTGATGGATGTTTGTGCCTCCAGTGATCCAGCAGGTTCATCTCTGAGAGTTTACTCTCCCGGGAAAAATATCGCTTCGACTTTTCCTTAAAAAAAAAAAAAAAATGAAAGCGGATTCATCGGTTTTAATATTCAAACTGCTAAAACGCGGGGATGAAGCCTGTTTTAAATAAAGTACACAAACACATATTTTAGGCAGGCTCATTTGCATTTTAGATGCCTTTAATTACATTTAATCACATGCATCAAATTCCTACAGCTGCACTCAATTTATTGAGAGTTTTCACATAGATGCAGCTTGCTTGTTTTGTAAATGACTGAGGACTGGTGCAGATGTAGATGAGATTTTTATCTCTACAAAAGACAAAGGCAGAACCAACAAACAGATGGTCAGAAATACAAAACATAGTGTCATGTCTATTTGAGATGAAATTCAGGCGGCAGCAGATTTGCTTTTATGTCAGGACGGGATATTTTCAGCTTGTGGCATGTGGGATCCTCTCTGCCACCGAGCATCTTGCTCTGCAGCAGGAAGGCCAAGTGAAGCGAAAGCAGAGAGAGAGGATGTAGAAGATGAGGAGACTATGTCTGGGACCTGCTGCAACAGACAAAATAACAGTGCCAGAATTGAACAAGACATATTGCTATTCAGACAGAAAGAGCATATTTTTTTTAAGACCACGAATCCCTGTGTGACTGCCTGAGGGCTACACACAGGATTATGAGAAGGATTTGAGCTGACACAAGTCACAGTCGCTCCATCGCTGGTGTGAAGGAGGAGGAGGAGGGGATGAATTATTCAACCAGCCGGCTCTGCTCGGCTCTGATGTCTCACTGTTGTTTTATGAGGAGGTGAGGCGAACAGCCGACAACAAGCAGCACATCCTCACACAGCTGCCGTCGTCACACGACATCCACAGGATGCAGCCCGGGAGGAACCTGAAATTTTCCCGAGGACAGGGCATCATTTCAGAGAGCAGCAGTGGTATAATAGCTCCCTCTCAAAATGACAGCCGTCGCTGTGACACACCATCACAGATTGCTGGTCTATCGCTCCCCACACACAGGATGAAATGACAGCCCTGCCCCGGTGATAGCAAGGCATCTCAGCCCGAGTAGGTGTTTCTCGTGGCTTAGCCCGGCTTTGATGTTTTTAAACCAATGCAGTGCAATATTCAGCTCAGAGATTCACTACCTGCTGTAAGAACGGGGTGGGGGGGGGTGAACGCCACGCGTTTGTGAAGCTGAGAAAATGGGAGGCTGAGAAAAGTAGTTTCATCTATTTTAGAAAAAAAGAAAATCTATTATTCTAGAGAAAATGTAGGACGAGCATCATGCGATCAAAGCCAGCACAAGCCCCTCTTTTTAAACGAATTACATATCGCAAATGTACGAAACAGAGGGACCTAAGAGCTTATTTAAAAAAAACAACAAAACAAAAAAAACATCTGAGAATTGAATTATCACAACTGTTTTCTTTAGTAAATAATCATATATCTACAAAACAAATGTTAAACGTGGCTTTAGGATGCACCAGAGGGCGTATAAAAACAGACAAGAGGCTTATTATGTGGTGTAACTTAGTTGTTTATTTTAATTCCACAAATTTTTCAAAAAAATTACAAAATACTCAAATGGAGAGAACACAGGACTCACAATTTTTCTTATTATTTCTACTTTTTGTTTACATTGTGTCATCCCATGGCGACTACTCATATATACAATAAGCTTCAAGATACCAGTATATATATAAATCTTAGCAGTCAGAATTTACATTCTGCTATTGCCGCTTTGAAACAAGAAGCTAAACCATTGACAACACTTAACATCAAAGGCTTTGGAGACACAAAAAGAGGGAATAAATGGCGACGAAATCGTGAAGAAATGAGGCAAAGGATGATGATGATGATGAAGGTGATGTTGTCAGAAAAGAGACAGGAGTCGGTGGGAGATGGCGAGACAGAGTGACGGGCTGTTGTCGGGCCTTCAGAGACTTTGTTTTTTATAACTGAGCATACGTTTAAAGTTTGCAGGCATTCAGATGAAAATATAGTGCTCCATAGGAAGATACAGTCACTTTAAAATGCAGGTGCAGTTTCTTTAACTGGTTAAAATAGAATAAAAATATAACAGCCAGTTTTTCGTTTTAATGTCCACAACAGTCAAACAGTCTTAGTGCGTGGAACAAATGCAGAACATGTCACGGCTGCAGTGGAGGGAAAAAGAGAAAGAAAAAAGGATGGGCTCATGTGCACTGGTATGACACATCAACGCGACACGTAACAGTCAGTGTCACACACAAACACGCCGCTCCTGAGCCCCCGGAGGAAACGCGCTTCCACAAGGAACCAAGGCCTTTGAAGACGACGATGAGAACAAAGGTCGCTGACCTTACACCTGCCGACGGCCGCCTGTCGGCGGGCTGCCTCTGGTGTCACAGTGAACGTCATTTTAACCTTGTCTGGAGGATGACTTGGGCAGATTTGAGCCGTGTAGGAAAATGGTGACGACGGCTGGACTCCAGCACACAAACTTACAACCATTCACCCGTTAAAACCAATCCTGAAGTCCTGCTGGCTCCACGTAGTGAACCACTTCCAGATTCTGACCTTGATTCAGTAAATTACATGAAAGCAGCTGCGGATTTGGTCAGTTCAGCTTTTAAAATGTCGCATGTATCTTAATTATCAATCATAATTAAAAACCCTTCTATTAAAACAAAAAACAAATAAAGAGATGAAGTACTGCTCCTTTTGTTGACTTAAATACCAATTAAAAGGATAAAAGCAGGGGAGGAGAGCTCCATGCGGCTCCTTCGGTGCCGGGTTTCCTTCTTTTTAATCCATGTTCTTGAGCCGCTTCTTTGAGGGTTTCTGCTCGGTAAATGAATGCACTTTTGACAACCTGCAGCGTGTCACAGGTGATGAATGTATATGTGGCGGGTGGGACAGGGTTATGCTTCACGTACAGAGGCGTATGTGGGACTAAATCTAACACAGTGATGTCACGACTGGAACGCAACTCTCAGAAACTGCTCGTATAATGCCATGGTGCCCCCTCTGAAACAAGGGATAATGCTTCTAAACAAATATATTGGAGGCTGAAACAACTTGGTTTGGAGTCCACATCTAGTAATAATAATAATAATTATAATAATTATATGTTTATATATACTATTTACAGACTCAAAAATGCCATGCTGTAGCTTTTCTTAAAATTATGAAAAACCTCCAACAATGTATTAAATAAATGTTGAATTTAAGATAGCACTTGTTATTCTTCCATAAATTGTCTGACTGGTCTCGCCTTTTTATTATTATTATTTTTTTTTCTTGATAAGCACAGTGTCTTGTTCTAGCACCTACAAAAAACGTCAGGGAAGCTTGTCATGCAGGAGTCTTGAGGATGTCGTCACTACTGGTTATATACCAAAGAAAGTCAATGTCTTGAAAAATAATAATTAAACAAAAGAGGAGGAAAAAGAAAAAAAAGAAAAAAAAAGGTCCCTGACGGGAACAAAAGACAATTATCAGAGGAATTGTCAGACGATCCATGGCATTTCTCTGGTGTTTAAAACTGAATGTGCTCAGAGGTCCGCGAGGAGCCTCTGCAAGACTGCTCCGTAACAACTTCCTGTGTCCTCCGCCCGTCCGCCGCTGCATCCGCCGGCTCCTTACAGCTGCTTGTCACTTTCCTTCTTCAGCCGGCTGGAACAGAGAGAGCATGGAGTTTTACACCTGGAGAGTTCAGAAGTGTGGGCGCTTCGAGCCTGACGTCTGTTGCGTGTCTGACCTGTAGTAGTCCTCCTGACCAGGTAGAGGACCACCATGCATGTGATGGTGCCCGTGGAGCCACTGCTGCTCCATCGCTAGCCTCTGGAGCTCGGCCGACTGAGCGTGCATGGCCTGCAGCTGGTGGGCTGCCGACATGGGTGGTGGAAGACCTCCTGGTAGGTCCCGCGCATATGGAGCACCTGGAAGCGGCACAACAGAAGGCTTGATCAGAAGGTCTGGCAGAGCTCAGACTGACAGCTCAGATATGATACTTGCAAGTTGAGAAGTTGAGAGCTGGGTGAGAGCGTACCGAAGACTGGGTGGCGCAGCATCTCGTGTTCATGTGGTGGCTGGCCTAGGAGAGGGTTGGGGATGGCGCCAGGTGGGTAAGGGAAGCGGGCCAGGTGAGGTCCGGCTGCCAATGGGTCTACTGCCAGCGGATGGCCCCCCGAACCTGGAGGACACACAAGACATTCACCACCACCTTCTGGGTGTCAGAGTCTTAGGTTCAGGGTACACTCATCAACAGACAGTACATCACAGTGCATGCTGCAGACATTAGTGACACTGGTTCATAGGTTTACTCTAACAGTTCACTGCAGGATTTAAGTAAACACCATTTACTGTGATGAAAAAAGGGAGGTAATGACGGCTCTTTTCTGCAGCGTGCTCAGCGTCCTTTAGTTCACTGTCTTTAAGCAGCTCAGACATGGCAACAGACCAATAAAGTCATCTTGTGCGAGCTGGTGCTGACAAATGTCGAGCGACTGGAATTTGTACTGACAGTGCAACAATATAGTCAATATAGTCTTGTACGTTCTTCCTCAGCCTGCTGCAGAGGCTGCAGAGTAGGCCCCGCCTACCTACACGTGTCGTGAGTTCAACGTAGAAGCAAAACAATGCTTCAGTATTTATTGTACATAATAATAGAAATTCAATACCGTGACATAAATAGCTAGTTATGCTCATCTACCATTTATTTTACTAAACTTTGCGTCAAAACTCATCTTTATATAAACTTCTGACCCCTGAGAGCAGATAAATTCAATTAGTAAAAAAACAATTGGCGCCGATTTACAGAATTACAGATTTACTGCATTTCTGATCAGAGCGCAGCCTTGGCATCTGGTCTTTTTATTCAAAATCTTTTATATTTTTCATCACAGCGTTTTAAATTGAAACTAATATGTATATCAGAGTATTTTGCTCAATTATGTTTCTATTTGGTGTCCAAAAACCCTGCAGGAATCTTTTTTTAAAGTAATCAAGTCTTCTATTCAAAACTTTGAGTTACTCAAAATAAAACAACAAATAACAAATTACAAGATATTTACATTATTCAAGAATTCATAAAAATACATCCTCACTTTACATCTCTAACGTTCTTAATGCAGCTTTTCAAATGTCTTAACTTTCACTTCAATAATGCCGTGTCAGAGTTACAGAAGCATTTATGAACACAAACAGGGCTTTCTGTTACCTTGGTGGAGGGGATCCTGCTGGTGGAGGTGGAGATGGGAGTGAATGTGCGAGTGCTGGTGGTGGTGTGGTGTCACATTGAACATCTGCAGGCGAGCGATGGGGTCGTTGGCCACCGTGGCCATCCTCTCAGCATGGAGTCTCTCTGCGGCCAACCTCTCTGGGTAGCTCATTTCTGGCCGCAGCTGGGGCCCTGCGAGGGCGAGACGATCGCGCTCTAATGGGTTCAGGCCCGGGTGAAAGGAAGCGAACGGGTGAGGGCTGGGCATGGGGGGCAAAGTGATGGCCCCGTGCCTGGCGAAGTGCTCCATGGGGTTTGTGGAAGGGTGAAGCGTGTCCATCTCTGGAGGCTTTACTTCAAAACCAGGTTTCATCCTTTCCCTAAGTTCTCTCTCCCGGATCTCCCTATCACGCATTTCCCGCTCCCTGAGCTCGCGTTCCCGCATGGCCGGGTCAGCGTTGTACAGGCTGGGGATGTGATAGGCCAGCAGTGGGTCTGCAGGGTTGAGGGACACGAAGAAGGGGTGGTTTCGATTGGTGGGTGACATGACGTGGGGTCTGGCGTACTCGCTAAGGGTGCGTAGGGCAGGGGTGTCGGGACCGATGTACGGAGGCACGGCTGCAATCGTCGTTGGGGGGCCGTCAAAGGGAGGACGCATATGAGCAGGTCCAGCCATCTGAGGTTCGCCCATTCTGCTTTCATGGGAGGAACTGGAGGCTTTCTGTGAAGACAGAAGCGTGATGTTTGAATTAGACGAGGACAAAAATCAAACGGAAACACCAAATAAAAAGATAAAGCAAAGTAGAAAGACTCACCGCTGCACGCTCCGCCTCCTTCTCCCGCTCCCGCTCTCGTTCCCGCTCCTTTTCCCGCTCCCTCTCTCTCTCCTTCTCCTCCCTTGCTTTCTGTTCTGCTTCCCTCTTGGCTTTCTCCAACGCTTCCTCCCGCTTCTTGGCCAGTTTAGACGAAGCCAGTGGAGTGAAATACAAATCTGCCCTCGCACACGAGTTGTAGCCCCGGTCCAAGTGCTTGTAGAACCTGCAGTAATCACATTAGACAATTTACCAAAAGACAATAAATAACCCATCCAGTTGTTTGTTTTTTTTTTTCCTTTTAACCAACAAGCAAGACAAAATAAGCTGCATCTTAGCATCTTTCTTAAATTTGCGTGAGGAGTGGCAATGTAAAGTCTCAATAGTTTATAGCCAGTTTGCTTTATCCTACACTTCTCCATTATTTAAAAGGAAAGTAACTCCCTCAGCGCTCGCTTCTGCTGCCACTGCTGACTAGGAATTAAAATCCTCATTGCTATTCATTGGCAGTCTGAGAGTCACTTAAGCACAAGGCAACTACAGATTCTCATATTCAGATGCCTCAGTTCACTCACATTTCAGTGTAATTAATCTCCCTGTGCTCCATCCCTGATAATTCTAAGCCATCAGCCACCAAGAGCTCAGGGCTAATTGTGGCCTTGGACAACCTGTTTTGCTGACAACATTCGATTTGCTGCCTACATCAAAGCTTTAAAGCATGAAGGCAGCAACTTCAGCCCTGTAAAAATAAGCTGCTAAACAGACTGATAAATAGCAGCTTGTGGAGGTTTTTTCCTCTCTTGTTGTGTTGATGAGAGTGGTGCTTGATGTACCGTGCTGACTGGCTGGCGTGGCTGGGTGTATTGACGACAGTCGGCTCTGGGGAGGGGCTCCTCTGTGGTGGTGGTGGACTCTCTGGCTCTTCTGACTCATCAAGAGGCTCCTCTTTGATGTGCACTGGTGGGATTGACGGGCCTGGACCGGGACAGGTGACTGAGGCGGGAAGGGGCATGGAAATGGAAGATGATGAGGTGGAAGAAGTTGGGGGTTGTAAGCCTGGCATAGAGTTTGATGAGGATGGGGGAGGGCCAGTTGGAGGTAGAACTGTGTTGAAAGGATGGGAAGAGAAAGGCGGCTGAGGTGGCCCGTTGGGGTGCGAGGCCGCTGCGGAGTGTGGTAGAGGAGAAGCTGTGGGAGGCTGGTGGCTGGCTGACGGTGGATGGCTCTGGGACTGGGTGAGAACTGGTGGCTGGGCTGGCGGGGGCTGAAGCTGCTGCCCCTGAGGCATGAGCTGGAGAGGGGGTGGGTGTGCTGATGGAGGATGGTGGGTGGATAAGGAGCTGAGGGGCTTCAGGGCAGGAGGTGGAGGCAGGTTTGAAGGCATCTGAGGAAATGGTGGTGGATGTTTGTGAGACTGTGGGGTGGGTATCTGAGGGATGGGTGTAGTAGGAGGGGGCTTGATGTGAGGCATTGACATTGGCGCAGGGGGCAATGGCTGCTCTCTTGGAGGCTGGCCTCCACTCTGAGAAGATGACTGGCTCTGACAGGGAGGTGTGTGGGCTCTCTGCTGTGACTGGCCAGAGACCGGTGGGGGAGGGACCTGAGAGGGACCCACAGGGAAACCCTGAGGAGTTATGGCGTGAGGGTGAGGCATGTGCGAGGGACCGGCCTGTAGTGGATGTGGCATGGGAGGCATAGGTCCATGATGTGGGCTGGGTAAAGACTGAGGTGGGACTTGGGGGCCAGGAGGCGGCGCCTGAGTCATAGGTGAATGAGGAGAAGGCAGCCTTTGAGGGTGGAGCAATGCTCCAGACGGGATAAGAGACAGTGGGCTGGCCTGGGGCAGAGGCTGAGGAGGTAGAGAGGCAGAGGAAGCTGCAGGGGAGACCTGTGGGGGCACTGGTGGGGCTGAGGTTGTAGGTGGAGGAGGTGCTGAAGAGGCAGCTGAGGTGCCTGGTTGACACTGAATAACTGGAGGGTGCTGGCTTTGCAGGAGCTGCTGCTGGGCAGAGGAGTCCGAGTCACTTTCATTGTCACGGGGGCTGGGGATGCTCGGGGAAGAACTCCGGTTGTCCTGATCAATGTCTTTCGGATCGCTGCTGAGCTCCTCGTTGATGCTCCGTCCATCGGAGCTCTCGCCCTCTCCCTCCCCCTCTCCCTCGCATTCTGAGGGCGAGTCTGGCCGACTCAGCTCCTGTGGGAGAGAGCAGAGAATGAGATTACAGTTTTTCACAACATGTTGTTTTGCCATAAAAACTCCCATCATGCAAACAAGCACACTTCATTGTGTTAAAACGGAAACAGCTGAACAAACTGATATCTAATTAGAGAACAGAAGCTGCAGATGCAGCTCAAATCCCTTTAAAGAGCTATCACTCATTCATTTGGTTGAAACACAGAGGAAATAAAAAACAGTCTATTACTGGAGACGATTCCACTGGCACTAAATTGGACACTGCGGATCATGCTGTTATTCATTTATTAATTTGTTTATTAAGGTGATATGTGAAATTAACTCAAGGCTGCAGCGAGTGTCTTAAAATTGATCCAGCAGTTCAGGCTTTGCCTGCGTTGACTTTGATACTTATATGTTACAGAGACGCACCTGATGGAGTCATTCAAACATGTTCAGGTGAAAATAACTGAAACAAAGACCCCAGACTCACTTGTGTCTTCGTCTTTTTGGCGTTGGCCCTTTCAGACTCCTCTGTGTCTGAAGTGCCCTTCTCTCTTTGCCGTTTTACGCTCTTCATAGGTGAAGGAGCCTCCTCTTTAATCTTCTGCGGGGGAAAAAAGCAGCAGAACCATTGAAGAAAGCTGCACAGAGATGGATGCACACAAACGTATTTGATAGGCGTTACGTCGTGCTTACCTTGCTTGGCTTCTTCGTGGATTCTGTCTTGCTGTCGGTGCTATCAGTGCTCGCTGCGCTGGGCGAAGTTCGTCCGCTGGAGCGCAAATCCTCGTTGGTGGGCGAGGCTCGGCCATCGGGACTGGCTGTCTGCTTCTTACGACCACTACGTAGCGTCGACATCTGTTATGAGTCAACATGACAAATATTAGGCTTTCCTGTAGTTTGGTACAACAAATACAACATTTTTAAACTTCAGGAACCCTTAAAAAAAAAAAAAAACAAGAGTATGACAGAATTCATGTCAAAGTTGCTCCTGCACTACTTATTTTGTGATGACAGGCTTTGCTATGTGGCTCTTCATACTCCAGAGAAAAATCTGAGGATGCTTCCTAAAGGTGAAAATAGATAAGACGGATGCGGAGCGGAAGTGTTTGCTCACCGAGCCTCGGTTCCGTCGGGTCCTCATGCTATGCTTCCCGCTGAGTCCATCCTCTTCCTCTTTGACGGGTTTGAACATAAATGGTGGTGGGTCCACGGGCTTCTCAATGGGGGGCAGCTCAGCGTACTTCTTGAAGTGAATGCGACAGTCCGTGCACAGCAAGATGTTCTCCCGGCCCCCGTGGTGCCAGTCCTTGGAGGCTGCGGAAAGCCATTTACAGTTGTGAAATAAAGATACTCCCACAGGTGGCGAGAAGAACAAACACGTTACGGAGCTGACAAACACACAACAAGGATCACTTCCTCAACTGGCTCTGTATGCAAACATCTAACGAGATCAATATAATCCCAGATCTATCCTTTTAAATTCAAAGTAATGCAATCATCACTTGTTGTTATTTTAATGGTTAACAACGAGAAGCCAAAGTTATTAGCCACCCTTGCTGCGGTGGCAGCCTAAGTGTGATCAGATGGGAGCCTGGTTCTGGGAGCCAGCTGTGTGGAAAAAAGGGGGAAGGATAATGAGGTGGAGAGAGTGAACGAGCTGTGAGCTCATTTCTGATTTGATCAAATTAGTCTTGACATTCTCTGATGCCCATCTGTCACACAGAGCTGTGCTGGGTGGGATCACGCAGATCTCAAGACGGAACGGGAGTAGTCGAGTGAGATCCACACGGTGAACGTGAGCAAAAGGCGTTTGATGTGGTTTACTCACTGGTAGTGAAACAGTGGCGGCAGGCGTAGCCCTTTAGCTCCTGCTCGCTGTCTTCACTGTCAAAGTCATCTTCACTGGCTGAGCTGAGGTCCACTGAAGAAGAAGAAGAAAAAAAACAGCATAAAGAAACAATTTACCATCATTAGATATAGATCACGTTTCCCTCTTTTAAATTTAAGCAGCCAAAAACAGCTCAATTACACGTACAGAACTCGCTCGAAGGGGGGCGTGAGGGGGTGTTGACAGGAGTAGAAGCAGTTCGTGTTTTGATGCGGCGGAAGACGGGTTGCCGGCGGTGTCTGCGGTGGGCTCGACAGCTAGCTGCCTCCGGAGTCTTCTTCCAATAGTAGTAGAAGGTAATTAGCTCTCCCTAGAAGAAAAAAAAAAAAACACAAAAATACAACGTTTGTAATGATGAGAAGAGGCACTTCTGTTTGCAAATGAGTAAATCAGCTGAAAGGATTTAAAGTCAACTCCTGTTACTCCTGTGGAAACTGCGGGCTGAAATAAATCTTTGGGAAATGTACTTCAGCAGTCACACAACCTCAGAGTGGAAAGGCCATGGAATGGGCTGATCCATGCCAGGACTTGTAGCCAGCTGGGCACGTTTGTGCTGCGGCCCTGTCTGTCCCCGGATTAGACGAGGAGGCTCAGTGAATGTAGGGATATTAGGATCAGTGCATTGGTGGCTGCCTGGGTGGCAGGAGGTTGAATGGGAACAAAAGAACATGTCAGGCAGAGCTTTGGCACTACAAATAGGGAGTGAAATGGTTCCTCGTCCCTTCACTGGAAGAGTCAATTGAACTTTAATCAAACATTCGGAGGGGTGCGCTTACCAGCGAGCCAAGCGGATAAATCCAGTGTACAAGAGGCCGCCAGGAAATCAATACCCAACTGAAACATTAACACATGCAATCATGGATCAGGAAGCACTTTGCTGAGGCAGCCTGTGCATATCAACCGCTGCATTCCCGCTACACTCATAACACAACACTTTCTCTAACCCCGAACCCCTTCTAGTTAGTATTCCTCCACCGGCTCCATAACAAATTCATGAAATAGTGTGCTGTGACTGTTAGATGAACAGTAAGTCACCTGTAATCTTTAAAGCCCAGAGGGCAGCCATCTACTGTCTGAGATCTGTGAAACTGCTGTTCAACAAAGCTCCCAGGGTTTAATGGCTATTGATTGTTTTCCTTCTCCGCTTCAGCTGAGAAACTTGACATAAATTAGTCAGTCTATTGCTCTCTAAAATACATTAACAGCTTTTCAGCAATGGCCTGACATAGCATATAAAAATGAAGCAAAACAAGCAGCAGCGAAAGGGCTCGGTGGAATGGACTCTTACAAATTGCCGTAAAAGGCTTAAGTGAAACAGGTTTTTTTTAAAAGCCAACGGCCTTGTAATAAAAGGAACAAAGATGTAATAACAGTTCATTTCTTATCAAATCCAAGTGTAATTGAGACTGGAAGTGGCTGGCTGAGAGAAAACACACAACACAAGTTAATCTTATAACAAATCAAACTTGGACATTGCATTACTTCAGCACTCCCATCCACGCCGCAGTGTTCTGCTAACCTGGATCAAGTACATACAAGTACATACAAGGGACTCCAAGTGTTGGGACTAAAACTGCTGCTCAAACAGCGAGGAGCAGTTTGCTGTATGAGCTAATTTGAGCTTTAACCTTATTTAACAACGTCCTTGATGTGTTACAGCGTGCCATTTATGTTTTAATTTACCCTTGCAAGGAAGCCCAAAGCTGTAACGGATCCTAAAAAGGCAAACCCCATGGAGGAGGAATTAACTGGAACCAGCTTTAACCGGAGATGTAAAAACAGGGATGAAAATGAAGCTGTTGTACTGTATCCATGCTGGTCTTTTAATCAAAACCCAGGAAATTGTGTCAACTTGGGGGGGAAAAGAAGCAGAATATGTCTTTAAGGAACAAGTTAAGTGTTTCTCAATCACTGCTTTGACGGCTTAAGCTACTTTAATAAGATCTCCCTTCATTTGGCTCTAAAAGAAAAGTCATATCAACCAGACACAGAGGGACTCTGGCTTATCAGCAGAAGCAGCGCCGGGAACATTTACCGAGTGTATCTGCGCTCAGTGAAACCGTCTAACGTTTCAGGGTGAATTAAGGTGCTGCACTCCCACAGCAACTATCCCAGTGCAAACCCTGCATTTTTCAGATGAGTGTGTCTGGAAAACTGGGATGTATTCCACATGCAGGAATCTTCACAATGCTAAACTCATTTGGACGAACAAGATGAATGCGCTCCTTGTAGAACGTTTACTGGCCATGTTTTGTTCACTACTGTGGTAAAAAAAACAAGAGCTGCTAATGGGCATCATGTCCTCCAAAACCTCTGCTGAGCTGCCATGTGTTTGTGCGTCTATTTTAGTCGATAACGGTGCAGTCTAGTCGTTTCCTGTGCGCCTGCCTCTTCAACCTGGCAAGCCAGTTGGGAAGGCAGGCCGCAGGTGCTAACTGAGGGAAGGCAGGCGTCCTGATGTGAAATCTAATTGAAATGTGCAGATCAAAAGTGTCGAGTGGTGCCGAGCGCTGGCTTTGCTCTGTGCTTAATGACTGTTCTCAGCAGTGCCTCTCTGCCTCCTCGCTGCGAGCTGACAACCACACGGCCTCGGCAACAGCTTGGCAGACACAAGGAAAGGTCACCCTGCCTCTCCATCACTTACACTGTGTCAAGTACCATTACATGAGGCTGGGGCTTATGAAAACATCAGATTGGGCCTTTGAATGGAAATTAACAGGTGCACTGATGAGCTGCTACAGTTGGAAATAAATAGAAAGAGATGTACAAAGAAGAGCAGCTCAAGTAGAAATACAGCGTTCAAATTCATTTTTGAGAAAGAACTCTAGAATAAAATAAAACAGTGCAGTAACCAACCCCTAATTTTTCAGGAGACTGAAAAAAAAAAAAGGGAAAGATTGTTCTTTGTGAGATAACACTCCCAAAATGTAATTGAGTTATCCAATGTCAGAGTTAAAGATGAACATGGTGTTACTGCTGCTGACTGAGCCTTTGTGCTGTAAATTAATGTCAAAGCGAGACTGACAGATTACCTCTCAGCCTGCCTCCATGTCAAATTTAGGTCCTCTGAAGCCACATCAGTCTCATCTCTTCCACTGACTGCGTTCTTTTCTCAGTCAAAGTCACTTTGTCATGCTGCCATATGCCCACAGCAACCCTGCGTAGTCGATGTTTAAGCGAGCGGTTGGTATGTGCGCGCCCTGACGCTTCAGAGCGAAGCTGCTGTTTCTTCATAAAAGTTAGATGGCGATAAAACAATTAATTCCATGAACCTGCATTAAAAACTGCTCAACGGCATCTAGTAAAACATTTATGGGAACGCCTGAAATAGAAATCTAGACGGAGGCCTGGCTTTCACTTCATAATTTTCTCTCGATTCCACCAAATCACTGCAGAGCAGCAGCACAGTCTGCCGCTCTGCAGAACATGAGATAGTGACAACATAAGCTCAGTATTATTAGGCCTTTTAGACTGCTTCCATGTGCAGGAGCTTTCTGGCTGGTGGATTATCCAACAAGGAAAAGGCTTACTCTTCTATCACAGCTCTCAGTGCCTCCATTCCAGTTATTGCCACTTGAAATGGGCGAGTACATGCAAGTACGCAAATAGACTTCTACATCGCGTTTAACAATATTTCATTCAAGTTGAAGCAAGGCCAGAATATAAAATATGTGTAGAGTTCATTAACAATGTGACCACCTAGTTTACTTAAACCACCTTTAATTTTTAAAATATACTTACAGTGATGGACATTCATCTACATCTTACACACATAAACGCACTCATATTCTGGAACAGAGGTCAGCAGGCAATGGAGGATAACTTATCCGTATGATAAGACTTTAAGAGAGTAAGATTAACCACAAAACCGCTCCAGACTACAGTGTAACTGCTGGTTGAGTGGGAAGTGGGAGAGCACGGTCCTCTGCTGGGCCCAGTGGTCCAGTGGACGCGGGCAGGGATGAGGATGAGGGCGAGGGCTAAACTCATGTATTTACACCCTCATCTGCTCTCAGGCCCAGGCCTGAACAGATGGTTTCTGTTTTTCCTGGCAGATTTGTGACACAGCCACAAAAGGCCCCTGCTTTGACATGAAGCCAAACGGTTAAGGCAGTTACTGGCAAGAGCAGGCGAAGGAGGAGAGAACAGGGGAGAGCAGAGGAGGGGGAGGACTGAATGTGGAGAAGAACTGAGCGGGCGGAATGGAGCCGGAGCGGAGGATAAGAACGGGCAATCGACGGTGAAACCAACCGCAGCGCTTTCTTACAGTCTCGCACCAAATAAAAGTTTATAATGAATATTTGAGGCGGTCAGGGAGAGGCGAGTGCAGAGGGCATGTCGTTTCTGTGTTCTGGTGGCTGATGGCGAGTTGTGTAAACATCCATTAGTGCGGAGCGAACCTGAGCTCCTCCCGTTTCCTCCACAGCTTGCAGACGGAGGAGGGAGGATTACTTCCTGATTCATTTCAGTGAGGTGAAGGGGGAAGCATTTCTGACTTGAATCATACCCTGGTTTAATTATATATACGCTTGACCCATGGACTTGTGATTATTCACTGCTCGTGGCTGATTGTACAGTGTAACGTTTGGAGGGCTGCTTGACTTTTCCATCATTCTTATGCTGATTATAACTGTAGGAGGGAACCTAATAAATGCTTATGGGCTTAAGGGAGTTGTACTTCAAGATTTTCTAATACAAAAGATGAATGCTGCTGTAAAGTCCTTTTTATTTTTCTTTCACATAATAAAATGCAAAGAAGCCAGAAGATGGTTTTACATTTACAAACTAAATAAAAAACTCTTTTATATACATGTAGAAGCTAGTGAAATCTTAATATAATATAAAAAGTTAGAAGAAGAAATAGCTGGTGAATGTAAGTGTAGCTCGTTGATTTGTATTTAATTTTATCACTTGAGGTCAAATATTTGTGGTATACGCAAAAATGCATAATATTTAGGTTATTTAAAGAAACAGGAAATACGGCGTAGTGATGATTCGGAGACAATGAACGCAGATGAGTGGGAGGATCTCGGCTGGTGGAGCCGGGAGCACGTGAAAGGCGGTTTAATAGACAGTCGCTCCCTGCTGTGTGGCGTCTTTCTGCTGGAGAAAGACTGAATAAGCTCCGCTTTCACAGGTCGGGGATGCACAGTCTGAAGAATCAGCACTCGCGTTTTTACTGCCGTAAGCGCTTTTGCCAATGAAAGCAGATTGGAAGGCAACAGTGTCTCTTTGCTGGAGGCTCGATCCGGCGTGTTCTGCTGATAAGCCAGTCCCCAAAAACCACAAGACGAAGCCTACCAAAGAACTCAATTACGAAGGGGAGCTCTGGCTCTCCGGGCTGCATTTATTAGGATGAAAAAATATTTTTGCCTACAGTCAGCTGCGCTGAATCGCCTGTGGTCTGCTAACAGAACACCAATACGTGCCGGTTGGGCCTCCATCGGCCAACAGCGATTTTACTGCCTAAACAATTTATATCATTTACTGAACACGGAAGCTGCTCTTTCACATCACTGACAGCTACTGCCAACTGGAGCAGGCCCCTGTAGTTTGTAGCTGGTTTAATTAATGTTTGAACCA
Organism: Xenentodon cancila; assembly: GCA_014839995.1. Taxonomy (NCBI): domain Eukaryota; kingdom Metazoa; phylum Chordata; class Actinopteri; order Beloniformes; family Belonidae; genus Xenentodon; species Xenentodon cancila. The sequence continues at coordinate 20,469,820 of CM026204.1, read as the reverse complement.
AAGTATTTATAATCACACTCATCCCCAAGGTTCTGGCTGCTGAACTAAGGACATGGCAATGAATTCAATTTGACGTTTGTACAGATTGTACTGGGGCAAACATCTGCTGTGAGGTTGTGTCGAGTACACTGCTCTCCTGTTGGCCGTTCTGTAAACGACGCAAGCGGGGGGGCGGCGCGCTCTGTTTGTCTCAGAGAGAAAAAGATGCTGCAGGAACAGTAGGACAAGCCACGTCCCAGATGATCTGAACCCCAACACAAAAAACTACACGTATTAACCCCCCCCCCCCCCCCCCCCACACACACACACACACACACACACACACACACATCAATGGCTCAGGCGGCTGAAAATCCAGAAGTCAACGGCAAAACCAAACAAGCTTATAAATCAAGGCATCCCTGGCACAAACTAAATGCTGTTTGAAGATGCTCGTTTAGCTCTATTATTTTGTAGAATAATTAACAAATCACAGACGTGGCACTGAGCTACTTGTTAGGCTGTTCAACATTTTGGATTTGTAAATCATACCCTGGGAAAAAGGAGAAAAAGTCAAATTTAGGGAAGGAAAATATGAAATCACTAAATCACGAGGAGAAAAAAAAAAAAATCATAAATCAAAAGCAATAATATGTGATATTCTGCTGCACGTTCTCTGGCTCAATTTACTTGGGGCATGGATTTTACTAATGAAAAACAATATTCTTTTTTGAATTAGGTTGAAACTTTAAGGAGTAGCTGAGAAATCAGCGTTGTGTTTGTCTTTGTTGGTTGGAATCTTCTCCCCTTTCGTTTTTTTTTTTTTTTTAATCTACCTAATTAATTTTGAAACAGAACAAGATCTGGATTGTTTGTTGGCCATGTGATCGAGTTGAACCATCTTTCCTTGAATAAAAGTTGCAACTCTGTGCTGTTTTAAGATGGATTAACCCCCTGAAATAAAGACCTGATAATCTTCATCATCAGACCTGCGTTTGATTGATAGAATAAGAAAAGTGGCCAAAAATCTCAACATCTACTGCAGAGTGGATGACACATTCATCAAGTCCACTGTGACACCGTTTCCTTTTTAGGAATTAAAAACTGTTCAAGTATTTCTTATCTGTGTGTAAAACACATTTCCTACAGTCTCACAAACGACTCTTCTTCCACTTCTACTGAGATGCATTTTCTATTTTATTTTTATTTTTTTATTATATCCTCATTTGGGTTTTCTGTCCTGACACTTTGACAGCTTTCTGGTCTACCTCTGTGTGTCCTTTAAGAACTGTTCATTTTTTGATACTTGCTCCAGATGTTAGAAACAGCTGACTGATGGAACAATGGAAAAGGATTATAAGACTCCTATGCTGTTATATCCATGCTGTTCCCAGACAGCTGTCAGTCAGGTGCAACATCTGGTCGCGACCTCCAAGCATATCATATTTAGGCTTGAGCATATATTTGTTTTTAATATTTTTATATTTTGTAACTCTTTCTTCATGACTGAATGGTATTAAATGGGTTTTTTTTCTATTAGTTGATTTGAGAAAAAGTAAATCAATCACTGCATTTATATTTTGGTATTTTCCAAAGTCAAAATGTTAGATGTTTATTATTCTTTTCTTTATCCTCGAAGAGTGGTGGAGTTTATCCTCCTTTTTTTTTTGGCACCAATAGCTGTATATTTAAAAATTACGAACAGTACTACCCCACATGTGTGAAACTCAAACTGCTTGTAAATGCTTGATGTTAAAAACCAAAATAAACCAAAAAGCTCCACCTGTGCTGGCTTTTCAAAAGCTTTATTACGGCGTCTCCCCGCCTTTTCCACCTCCACGCCAACAGAGAGCCGGAACCAGCAGCATGAACGTCTCTTTAGATCAGGCTCATGTTTTATCTCTCTTTCCTGCTTTTGTTCTAAGCTTGTAAACTGTTTTACATCGCGTCGCTGAATTTATTACATTATAGTTGCTTTCTGTTCTATTGCCCATCATTTTTATGATCTATAAATATGCTTAAAAATACACTTCCATGAGAGAATAGAATGAATAAATTATTTGTATTTTCATTCAATTTAAAACCTCTCAGGATACAGACATGCTGAATACAATTTCAGGCATGACTTGTTATTGCAATAATGTTTTTTACTCAGTGATGCATGTTTTACTTTAAGACTTCAGATAAGTGAAAAAAGCTGGTGACTGAACCGTGAAAATAGTTTGTTTTTTTCCCCCTTTAATAAAACAGAAAAATTGCAGGTATAAGAAATATGCTCTTGTTTTCACATTAATGTCTCAACAACAAGTCGTTTACAACTCAGCTGCTGGATCTTTCTCAACCCTGGGCATTCTTTGGGCTCCTGCAAGGGAATACATAAAAACTTTCTATTTTAATCTAATTTTCAGCTGTCTGTTTCTATGTGTAGCTGAAAAGTAAACAAAGCTGTAGCTGACACAAATCAGTTCAGCAAATACAGTCTGGTGATAGCCCACTAAAACAACAATTTCATGAAAACCCCCTCCAGGAAAAATATCAGGCGCAGAGTTATCTGTGATCTGCCATTTCAGCATATTTAGTTGTTCAAACAGTGGAAGCAGCAAGCTCATGTTCCATGACGTCCTCTCTGGAGTGAAGGAAATGGTGGTAGAAGAGCCAGATACAGACGGTCAGACGACACACCTACTTCCCCCCTCTGGGCCTTTATGTGACTTTATGTAAGGCATTCCTGACTGCTAGTCAGGCCTGCTGTGTTTACATAGCGCTGGGTGCTTACCCTTGGCACTGGCTGTTCAAACCGCGCTGGCGCTTCAGGGGCAGCGCGGCTAATAGGAGCTAGCGGGAGGAACAGCGAGGGGCAGACGCACTGTCCTGGACCTGTGCGGCTCTGGATATCAGCCCGAGGGCTTTGAGTTCTGCAGTCCAGCCAGGATTTAAGGCAGGACAAAACACATTTGTGCATCATGCTTCCCTTTCATCGCTGAACATGCAACTAGAATAAAAGAAAAGTCTGACTGTGACAGGAAATAAATTGGGGGGACTTCCAGTAGTTATAGTAGAGCTTATGTTTCACAGATGGTACTTGGGAATTAACAGGTACGGAATAAATAAAGCCTCCCCAGAGTATTGACTGACACGCAATCACTTCTCTTTTTTTCCCCCCTTTCTTCCCCCGTGCATCAACCCAGGTTTTTCAGTGTCCATACTGAGCTAACACCTATTTCACTCTTTCTGCTCAGTTTCCTACTTCTCTCCACTTCCAGTCATCCTTTCATATGTTTAAAGGCCAGTTTATTTTCCATTTGCAGGGGGAAAATTAATCTTTCTCTGCTCTGTGGTGGTGGCAGGCCTCCTCCTGGAGGAGGTCTATTACCTCTCCTGCCAAGTAGACTCCCCCTCCAGGTCGAATTGCATTAATTCTTCCTTTATAGCCAATCAAGTGGACAAGTCATATATTTTAAAACCAGTAAAAATAATTGAAGAAACTTCTGCAAAGAAACAGCATTCATACACTTTAATCTCTTATTCAAAAGGTTCAGATTGTGTTTGAGGTGTATATATATATATATATATATATATATATATATATATATATATATATATACACACACACATACATACATACACACACACACAGCCCAAACCCAGTGACACTAAAGAAACCGAGCAGATGAAAAGTATGACAAACAATTTAGGTTTTTCTTTCATGTCTGCATCAGCGAACATCCAGCAGGAGCAGCTGCCCCAAAACAGCAAGGTCTGCACAGTTTTATGAATCACAATGCTTATCTGAGAATAACTTCCAAACAGCCTGTGCAACATGTTACCTTGAATACCAATTCTTCAAGACCAAATGAAAAAATTCACAAGTTGAGGATCTTTACTACTAGTTCTATATAAAAAGTCATGTATCTCAGTAAACAGTAAGAAAACAGTGAGCTTTAATGAAGTCAACTGTTGTTAATTATTGACAGTCCTGGATTTGAGTCATATGTACTGTGATACAGGTCATGCAGTTGTTAACTGATGATTACTACACTGATGTGTGCACAATCACACATGCAGTACAGAAACGTGACAAAACTAACACCCTGCTACCTGTGCACACATTAAACACACATACAGTGCAGGAGAACTATATAACTTTATCTCCTCTAACGACTCTCAAAGCTACAAATTCAGGAAAAACCTGGCGTAGACACAAAAAACAGAGTTTGACATGTTAAAAGTGTTTTGACGGTGTAACATCTTAGTTATGAATTTTTCAAGATGCTTTTTTTTTTTTTTTGGTATAATCCAAAAACAATGGAGTTTATTTTCATTTTGCATGACTCTAGAATTAAAAGTTAAAATTCAGACCCCGAGTATGAACTACCCTGAAAACAGCAACAATACAGCCCATCTGAAGCACTACTATGAAATCTGTAGTACAACAACATGCGATATGCTGCACAACTTGTTTACTGCTCACTATCAGAGGGTGTCGATTAATGTTCAGCATGTAACCTCAGTCGTGGTCACGTTAGTGTTTTTCTCCATTCAGCCTGATGATACTCGAATGCACCTCTTATCAACAAGGCCTCTGCTCAAAAAGTAGCTGTGCTCAAAATATCACAGCAAAAATGCGTTAGTTACCGAGTTTCCAGCTCTTCTGACAACGTTATAATTTCATTGGTTCCTGTATTTTAAACCAAGTAAATACACACGTCAGAAAAGTTCAGCTGCACAAAATAATTCATGATCTTACCGTTTCTTTGTTGGGCAGCAGCTCTTTCCGGATCCTGAAGAAGTTTTTGCCAAACTGTCTCAACCCTTTAATGAAGCGCTTCTGCAATTTTTCACAGAGAAAGAAAGAGAGAGAGGGGGAAAAAAAGAAGAAAAAAAAAACAAGTTAATATATGTGAAGTCAGCTAAACTGCGGCTGCATGAAGTTACAGCTAAGCACATCGACAAAAACATTGTTTTCATTTTGCCATTCTGTGGTTTGAGAGGTTTGACGAGCGTTTTAGAAACCTCGGTTGCCGTTTAAACTCCGGAGCAAACACAGCCATGTCAGGGCAAAGCATGAGAGGAAATGACAAGTAAGGCAGGGAGCGACGCTGAGATTAAGTTGTTTTTTTTTTTTTTTTTGTTTTTTTTTTCCTCCACCAGTGCTGTGAAAATACAGTTAGACAAATGTGGTCGGACTTAAAAACAAACATACGGTAGGCATGTTAACCTCACGAGGGAAAGTTCAATGTCAAAATGTAAACTTGAGGGCTGCGTGGCGGTTTTTGTTAATTCTTAAAACCGTAAGAAAAACGTCACCATGCACAAATCGACACATTTATAATGACAAGGATGAAAGAAGCTAAACTACACAGTGACAGAGATTTCCTCTTCATGACACTGGCTTTAATCCGACATGAAAGCTGAACGTGAACATACCACCTCACCTCAATGCGACCCAAAACAAAACCAGAAACAAATAAACGCAAAAACCTGAACAGCCTAACTACATTCCTTCTCCTCGAGAGCCACCGACCGTGAACCACAAAGAGCGACAGCTGAAAACATTCATAACCAGCGAAGCAGACAACCAACAGATTTACTTTCTTGCTCCAGAGGCGAGCCCCGTTCCTCAGTGATCTCGGCCAACCATTTCCACCAAGTAACTCTAGCAAAAAGCAGGGAAAAGTCCACCGGGAGCGCAGCACAAATCTCTACATCCAGCCACAGGTAAAGGGAGGGGGGGCAACAAACAAACAAAAAAAAAAAAAACAGGAGGCAAATCCACAATGTCTCCGACAGCCCGGCGATTTTTTTTTTCTTAACAAGAAAGAAACAGCTTGTCACTCTCTGCTCTTCCACTACAAAGGGGAAGGCTTTACATGTGATCTTTCTGCAAGAGAGCCTCTGGTCTGCAGCGGGCTGGAAAACCTGAAGTGGAGTTCCGCGCTTCATGCTGCTGCTCATTTCACCCTGTTCTGGTTTCCTCCAACGCTACATGAGCAGACTTCCTACCTCTGCTGCCACGCAGAAGAACACCAGCCAGAGTTTGTTATTAAAACCACACCAAATGGACCTGCCTCCTTCAGAGGAAACTACAGCGCTGCTTTAAATACATTCAGAGTTTGGGGTAAGCTTTGCACAGGAAAAACTAGCAGCCAGCCCGAGAGGGGAGGCAGGCTGACACAGTTTGTGTGGAGAAAGGTCTTGGACGCGGTGCAAGGAGACAAGCGAGACAGAAAACCAGACACGGAGCCGCCTGCGTGTTTTCTGGAGTTCGCCGTCCATGCCATGCACAGAGCGTTATGTAACCGCGGATTGTTTATATATCCAGCTTTGGTGCGGAACAAAAGCCAATTTTACCAGGCCAACACAGTCATCTGCAAAACGACTGAATCTGAGAGGGGAAAATTACAGGCGAGAAAGAAAGAGGCCTATTTAACCAAAATAAATTAACCACTACACTTATAGTATCTTCATTACACAAACTTAGTCTCCGGTTTCTCAGGTTTTAGGGTGTAACTGCGAAACCAAACCTACGAGTATAAATTAAACCAAAACAAAACAACCATAAAAAGCCTGATCAAGAGCCACATTAACTCTACTGACGGCTAAACAAGAGACCTGACCTGTGGAGAGTCATGAGACGACAGTGAATCTGCATTCACCACACCGACGGCAGGGCCGTTTATCAACCAGTAGATGGAGCAGTCTCTAACCCAGAGTCCCCCCCCCCCCCCCCACACACACACACACACACACACGTGAATCTCTAACCACTTGAGGAGTTAAGGGAAGAATAATATTTAGACTGACACTCAAACTTCAAACGCATAACTAAAGGAGTTACAGAGTTGGTTTGACAGATGACAAAAACAAGTAAACGTCTATCTAAAACATTAGCTTTCAAATGTTTATTGTGAATTAGAATATGACCTGAGAATGCACAGATGTGTGACATGCTTTTTTCAGGGCGCGGGGGTGTTGATAAATGTCTATGTTGTTTCTTTAGCTGTTATAAGGCAATTTTTTTTATTCTTGATCCAGCTTGCAGAACTGCTAAAATCCAAAGTCAATTAGATCTATCCATCCTAATCTGTCCTAGTCTGTCCTAATTATCCCACCTTAATTATGTTCCAACTGTACTATTTACTCAGCCTGAATGTTCATCTCCTCAGTGGAGCTGCATGTGCGCTCCCCCTCCCAAACCCCTTCAGCTTTCTCTCTCTTGCTGGCTGCTTCCTCCCTCTCTACATGTCGGCTCCAGTTTAAGGCTCCATTTCAGCTGCCTGGGCTCACTGCTCTACAGCCCAGCTAATAAATCATCCGCCAATCTGCTCCCTGAATCGCTCTGCCCCTGCTCCGATTGCCTCAGCCCTTGGTTGCTAGGCAACAGAGCGACAGAGGAGGGGCTGGAACAGCCAGAGCAAGCAGGCGAAATAAAGTCGGGGGGGAGGAGGAGGAGTAGCTGGATGGAAGCGCTACCAAATGGCCATCCGCTGTACAGAAACAACAGGCTCCTCTCTCTGAGTGTGTTCCAGAGAGCTGGCGCTTTTCACCCTCCCAAAGTTTCCCCTCAGAGCCCAACAGTGCACCATTGTGAGGCTCAAGAGGAGACATAAAAGGAGGAGGAGAACCAGAAAAAATTGATTCAATGGGCCATTGTTGTGTGTGCGCACATCCTGCTTGAAAGCTGATTGTTGGGAGTTGTAAAACTGGTTAAGATAATGTAGACATAGGCACAAAGATGGTATCGTGATGACAAATAGAGGGCAGGCTCACACATGGAACATAATTCCCAGTAAATGTCATGCCATGAAAACACTGACGCAAGACCATCCAACACCAAACAAAGCTAGTCTCAGCAATATGGAGTCATTATAGTCGACTTGTTGTTAAAAGCTGACCTTTATGAGCCCGATGTGTATAAACCCAGAACGCTGGGGACTATCAGTGACCTGGGCCTAACTGGGGGGGTTGTGAAAAGTGTTGCCCATTTGGCACAGAGAGGAAATCAAGGGATGCTTGATTAGTTAGAGATGCAGTGGCAGACACTTTACCACCCACATCCTCTTTGCAGACACCTTTCAAATAATAAAAAGTAAGGATTTCGCTTCAATTATAACCCTTTATTAAAACCTAGGCAATTTTTCTCACTAGATATACCTGTCATATATCAGAACAAACTTTTTACACTTATCTAATAATAAACACGCCAGCACTCACATCGTGACCTTTGGAAAACAAGTAACAACCACTGCTTTTTCTGGCTTGTACTGACACAAAAGGTTAGAGGAAACTTCAGCACACACCCATCCTGTCTGCTATTTAGTTACCAAACACTAGAAAAAGGAACTCTGTGCGTTAAATGTGATAAAGTACACTGATGACAGTACAGAGCAGTATGTTACTCTCTCTCCCTTTTTTTTTTTTTTTTGCATGTCGTGTTCTTGCTTTTGTGGTGTCTGGTCTGGATGATTCTCTACCACCATTTGAGGGCTGCTACTCTGTCCTCTCCCTCATCTTCATCATCCCCCTCCTGCTTCAATGCAGTCATCCATCAGCCAGAGACACAGCCGGAGATAAGACGCGACACAGTGCAACTGGTTGAGGAATAGGCCCTCTGCCCTGCAGCAGTCATAGATCAGCCTGCGTCTCTGACGTCTCGACACACAGCACGACTGCAGCGGCTGGGGCTTCTGATTGTTTATGTGGCACCTCCTGTTGGCCGATGTAATATTACCACCACTGATTTACTATTGAGAACGACAGCAGCTACAGGTGACAAGACATTTTCAGTAGGACTGAGCAGGAATCCTTTGATTGCCTTCATTAAATCTGCACGTTGAGCAGGTGCAAAGGAGTCTGTTCACTAATTTGACACAGAGCTTAGACTGATTCCTAAAGACTCAAAGCACGTTTAAATAACTTACTTCCAACTTAACTTTGAGGACAGATGATTTCATCTGAACATACCTGAGAGGATTATAGTACATCAATTTAAAAATTTTAAAAAATTGCTGCAGAATCTGCTGCATTTGTCTCAGTCTGACAACATTTTAAAATGCTTTTGTAGGTTCTAGGCATTATTGCAGAATGAACAAAGCTGAATTTCAAACTTCAAGGAATCTTCTACTGTTGACAAAGAACTTTCTTTCTTATATTTTAAAATGGGTGTCAACAGTGGCCACAGTGCAGCACTCACTCACCCACCCACACATAATGTGTTGCATAATAAGATTTTCGAGACTGAAAAAGGTGTCAAGCCCAGTGTTAACGGGTTTATCCTGTCACCTAACTTTAGGTTGGTGATCCAACAAGAAGCGCTAATTTACGTGGAAAAACTATTCTCTGTTGCAGAAATATTTCCGTTTCGCAACAGGGCGTCTGCAGAGAAACATCTAATGCCAGCTAAACAGAAACAACCAGAGTGTTTTTAACGTGATGTGCTTTCTGTTCCCAATATCAAACAGCCCATTTTTGTCATCCAGACAATCGTGCAATCAAAAGGATGGAATGGGAGCTCTGTGGTTGCTGTAAAGCATTTTTATTTGGCATATGATGAAACGCACACATAAAGAAGTGGTGCAGTGGGACTGCCTATCTCAGTCAGTAAAAGCAGGGAAATGCTTCATGTCGGACTGAAACCGTTTTCACAGAGCCACAGCAGCAATTTACATTTTTCTCCTCTTTTTTTTTTTTTTTTTTTTTTTTTTTTTTTAGGGGGTTATGGTTAAATAAACCTTTTTCTGTACCATAAACAACCTGCTGCATAAAAGCTACAAGGACATTAGATGTCTCTAATGAATTATTTATAGTGATACATTTCAACCATTTTATAATGCATGAGTTTTCTTTAGTGTAATCTATAGGCATTAAATAATGTGCTCACGTCTAGGTGACGTCTTTTTTTTTTTTTTTTTTTTTTTTTTTAAATCTGTGATAGTTGTACGAATAATCTTTGATTTTATTTCTTACAAATATATTATTAAAATCAAGTCCAAAGGGTTGAGACTAGGTCTAGGATTATACGGTAAACGCTGCAGGCAGAGAGGACAGAAAAGCAGAATTGGGGGCGGGGGTGTTGGAGATGTCACAGAGGCGAAGGGAAGGTGACAAGTGACCCTGCAGACAGGCTGATTCTGTCATTTCAGCGGCCCCCGCTGTCACTTTTATTCACATCTCTAACAGAAAGGGTGGGGTGAAAATGAGCAGGCAGGAATAATGATGCCAGTCCTACAAGGGATGAGATGAAGGAGGGAGAGGAGGGGAGGAGAGGCAGAGCAAAGGGTGATAAATAAATGAAGAGCAGCACGGATGGCTTATGCGAGTCAAGGTTGGAGCTACATTTACACATGTCCCTCAAGGTTGAAAGGCTGAAAAGGCACAAGTGGTGATCAGATCACTTCAAGCTGTGTCTTTGACTGGCCGGAGTCAAGAAGCTGCCTCCCCAGGCTGAACACTCTGGACATTAAGGAGCAGGTGAAATACAGATCCTGAGACTGACGGACCAAAATAAGAAAAAAAAAGAAGGAAAGTTTGTTTTTTGAATGCATTGTTGTGTATTCAATTTAACTAAATAATCATGGTTTTTTTTTGTTTGTTTGTTTTTTTTTTAACATTTTGTCATACCGGATTAAAACTTTTTTGAAAGACATATCCATCAAGATTGCCGTTTGATAGATTTTTTTAAATTCAGAACCACTTCTGATTATAGCGCTCTGCTCCCTCATTGGGTAAAAATGCAAGTTTTTCACAATAAATCTCACAGAGAAAACGAGTTGAATTTAGAAAGGACTTTAACTTGATACAGTGCAGGAAATATTAAGTGTGTAGTAAACACTTAATATAGCCCATTTATTAGTCTGCCCATGTATGTAATTCCATCCGGTATACAGGCTACGACCCCCATTATTCAATATGAAGAAATACTTTTTTTTGCTGAAATTGATTTCTGGAATAATGGAGGTGAAAAAAACAAGGAGAAAAAAATAAAATAAAATAATAATAATAGCTTTTAGAAACATTTTATTTTACATTGCTATGTAACATTTCAACTACATCTTAATCTTTGCCACAAAGTTCAGGATTATTTTCAAGTTCAATTATCCTGAAGTTCTTATTTTATTGTTATTATTTATTTATGTCTTCTGCTGTCGAGTTTTTGGAGAGCTTTCACTGACAAGTGGTCTGCAGTACTTTTGCTGTGGTGGCGTGTAGCAGTAAAGCGTCCCATCAATATGCTCGTCCATTACTTTGATCACCTTCCTACAGCTGTTCAGCCTGGTGCCAGAAAGGATGCATAAATTTAAGTAAAATCATAAGCAGTGCACAAAACCATGGGTGCCTTTACTTGCTATGATTAGTTGTAGTCCAGCTGTGGGCTTTTTGGATTTATCTCATAGCGACCATTGAGTACAATAACAGGTCAAATACAAGCATTCATTTCCACTAAATACAAAAAAACCCCAAAGAAAACGCTCCACAACAGACTACACAGCCACCAGGATGACAAAACAATGGGGAAAATATATGATTTGCCTAAAAAGGATAAAATAACCAAAGGGTATGGAGCCTTTGAAGATCTACCATCAGATCAGGCAATAGTGTAAACTTTAAAAGCGAATGCAGTTAAACATTCAGTCCAGTGGGTTATAACGCATTAAAAAAAAAGCAGCAGTGCTCAGTCGTTTTGACGTGGTGTAATCCAGTGCTTTCATTTCCCTTCTTCCCACTCATGATGTGGTGTTTGATGAGCCATTTTCTGATTTCAGCCCTCCAGCAGCTGTAGTGAAATTCACATCTAAATTCAAAGGGAGACGCACATTACCAGCCCCCAATCTTTTCCCTTTTCAGACTTTCATGTAAAAGATTTATTTTGTGAGCGATAAACAGGATACAGCTGCTCTTGAGCCTTGGAGGAGCTGGAAGCTGATGAGTGTTTTTACTGATGCCGTGTGAGGGCAGGCGAAGAGCCCCACGTTAACTTACTCTCAACAGCTCCCTCTAAAGACTCAAACTCAGCTCTGACAGGCAGCAAGTTCCGTCATCACCAAAAAAAAACCCACAAAAACAACCAACTTACTGAACTAAATTGACAAAATATCAAGTTGATTATCATGCTGTCTCAAATTACATGCTCTTAATTGCACAAAATCACATCCCATTTTAAAAGAAAGCTTTTCTCACCACTTCATCCTCAGACCAGCACTTCTCGATCAGCTTGGGTACCGGCTTCTTCACCAGGCGCTGCAGAGCCTTGCCTGCATCATAGCTGCTCTCATGAAGCTGAAAACAAGCACAACAAAAGCATAAACACACACACACATCCGAGTACAAGACGATGCACGGCAAAAACAAACAGGATTCACACAGCAGACGGCTTTCTTCAACCTTCAGACTAAAAAGACCTGTGAGCTTTTTATGGCAATGATATGCAAAACAGATTCACCATCCAGGTAAGACTGAACTTGTTAGTACAAATCTTACAACATGAGAGGAAAACCTTGCCAAGACCTGAGAAGCAGCCTGGAAATAAATATTGCAGTTGCGACGGCTTTAAGGTTTCTGTCACAATCAGCGGCACTGAAGCTCTTCCTTTGAGGATAAACAAGCATTGCTCATTGGAATTGCTAATAGAGAGGAAGGTCAAGAGACAATGACCTGCTCACTATGTTAATTTCCCAGTTTATAGAGTCAGAATATAAATGCCCTCTTTATGATGACTCTAAACTCGTTCCTGTGCTTGATTCCTCTGCATTCACTGCAACGTGATGGACAAATCCCTCATTATGATAAATGTATTGTTAGCTGCCGAGACTGGGTTTACTAAAGAGGGCTTGCCTGCTGACTCAGGGGGCTTTTCATTCGCCATCACTGTGCAGCTACTTCATAGCTGAACCTAGACTAAAATAGGAGCAGTTCCAACATTTGATCATGTAACTGCAACCGTTTTCAGTTACGTGTGCGCGAGTGTTAGTTCTATTGTTGTATAGCTACTTACAGTGTTAAGTGCGTTTAATGTAGTGTCATCTCGAGAGGCTGCTAGACAGCCGTCTTCTGTTGAGCCTCCATCACACATCCCTGCAAAGGCAGCCATGCTCCTGTGAACGCACAGTACAGATGTTATCAACTTCTGTTTACTTCATTTTATGCACTAACTTGCCATTTCTGACATTCAAAATAATCTATCAGGTATCAGAACCTCACAAACGGTGAGATTTTCTGAAGCAAGCAACAAACCATCAAAATATTCTAAAAACTAAAAAAATGGACCAAACATCAACATAAATCAGATCAGATTTTGGAATATTTCCGTGGTTAAAGCAAGAACTTTGCCAGAATTCACATAAAACTGGAAAAAAAAAAAAAACTACAACAAATGAGCAGATATTCATCACAGTTCAGCTACAGTGATGACTGTGCTGATGATACTGCAGCTCCTGGATACATAAGTGCAGAAAAACCTGTAAAGCCCATGTCACATGCAGTGGATACCGTATCCAATGGAGTGTAACGTTAATAAGCTGCATTCAAATTCAAAAACACTATGAAAAAAAATTACTGAAATCCAACAGATCTTTGACATGCAGCGAGAGGAAAGAACTGCTGACATCCTGTCGCTGATGCCAAGTTTATGATTCACATTTTAATGAACAGAAATGATGAAATTACACTCAGACAATTAGGGGTCGCATATTTATTTATTTATTCATCACCATCCGAGTTTAACAGCTCAGGCTTGGTGAACCCCTTGTTTCTCTGGGCTCACCTTGCAGCTCTGAGGTACATGAGAAGGTCACAGTCGTTGACCCCTGGCATCCAGACCAGCTCCTCATTCTCGGTTACGGCTTGGCCACAAGGGGAGGGAAAAGGCTGCAGCTCTGGGAGCTTGGCCTAATTAGGTCCATGGAGAAAGAGAGGGACAGATGGTGTCACACTACAAATAGCAAACAAGCTTTGGAAAGAAGGAAGAAAAAAAAAAAACTGTTTTCAACCCCCTATCATCAACTTCTGACTGTGTAAATGGCAGCGGCTAGGACAGCTTACAGACACCCTGCTTCAAGATCTCAACATAGATGTGTACGAGTCAAATTACTGGACGTCTTTGCTGCTGAGCAGATGAACAATTCTGTCTGCATGTGGTCATTTTTCTTTAACAAGAACGAATGGAAACAGTTCACCCAAATATGCAGTGTAGTACATTACGGTAGTTCATTAGGTGAATTAGACAGTTTCACGAAAGCTCGGACAAGTTGCTGAAGCAAACAAATACATCTAAATCCATTTAGTGGTTTTAAACAGCAAGCAGTTCATAAATGTCAGTAGAAATGTTCATGAATTACTTCAACAAACTTAAAGGCATTTATAAAGTGAAGCAGATATCTGATTTTAAAGCAGTATGTATGTAGGTGGACTGAAATAAAACTTGTCTCTACAGAAAAAGCTTTCACTTTTGGTTGTTAATATAGATTCATTAACACCGATAACGTCCTTGGTAATGCAAACACCTGCATTTCTTGTGTTTTGAACCTCAATATTGTAAACAGTTTTAAACTGCCAGAGCAGCTTAACCTATAATTCCAGATGCAGCATACTGTATGTGATTTTTAAGACTTCTGCACCAACTCCCCAAAAAAATCTACCCATAATGATACAAAAAAATTAAACACTTTTTTAAATTTTTTATTTCAGTGGTTATTCTAATCTGAAAGAAGACTAACACTAATAAACCACTTAGAGGTTTTCAGACTATTTCATTTAAAATAATTATTCTTGTTGTGAGAACAGCACTGCAACCTCAACCAAATGACTTTATTATTAGTCGATTTAACTCGCTGTTTCCAAAGCCTCAATGTCCAAATGTATGATGCACCTCGCTTGGATCAGGATTATTATGGGAGGTATGGAAGAAGTTCTCCTCTCCTGGCCAACTGATAATGAAATGCACATGTCTATGATAGCACGGAAGCAAGAGTGTGTCTTGTTTCCACACTGATGTGTGCTGTCCAGCGACTTACTTGGTGACTGGGTCCCACTCGGATTTCCCCTTGTGTGCTGTTTAATCGCCTAGAAAAAGACGAGAGAGCAAACTGAAACTAAATATTTACTCGTTTAAATTTCAAGGCATTTAAATTTCAAAGAAACAAAAGTCTTTTGACACAATCTTTTTAAACTGGCTAAAAGAAATAAAACAACAAAGTTCAAAATGGAAATCATAATTGATTACAGCTTAAAACCTGAGAAAGAGAAACCTTGTACGCTATGAATTAATGACAAAGAAAAGATCAAGGAGAAAAGATCCTTTTCCTATTCTGCAACTCTTTGTGAAAAAGTATGCCACAAGTGTGACTAGCACATAACGTTTTATTCGGGAAAGCAAATAATGATTTCAGGAGAATATTTTTGGTTGCGCAGAGCAGAGCAGAGCACAGCACAGCACAGCAGAGCACATTTGCAGGCCTGATATTATGGATGCAGCAATAAAACAGAATCCGCTAAAAGGAGGAGGATGGTGGAGGTGGGGGAGCTGGCTCTGGATATGCAGGGTGAGCGCCTCTGGAAACGGCTGCTGGTACAAATGTTGGTAGCCATGGCAACTGCAATTTAATAATAGTGTTCTGATTCTCCAGCTGCAGTGGATTAAAGAAAATGACAAGATGTTCCTTTTGAAAAGCCTTTCCCTCTGTTGCCTAGGCAACAGCACCGATTTTCATACAAGGGAGCGTGGAGCGGCCCAGAATCTGTCAACGTGATTTGCACCCCGAGAAGCTTGCACTCCATCATGGAGACCTGGAGGAAACTTGAGAGGCTCTCTGGTCTCTTTACGATTCTCAAACCCTCACAAACCCTGCGACGGGTGCATATTTGACCCGGTTCCCTTTTCCTTTTCCTTACAAACCACCTCCTCCACGTCCTTTCCAACAGGATAGAGTAATTATAGGTGTGATCTGTTCTATCATGAACTGAGATGTGCTAGTATAAATCTAAAAATCAACACGGCCCTGAAACTTAATTTGCAGCTGCACTAAATTACCCATACCAGAGCAGTGCACCGCTCCTGAGCATGTTGCATTACTCTGAAGTCTTAACAAAAACATACACAGCCGATAAGACAAACTAAATGTAAAACACTCAGAAGCTGCTCAATACCCAAGGTTATGAACTTATGCAAAAATTAAAAAAATGAAAAGAATTAAGGTGATTTCACAGGTTAGATCTTAAAGGCTTCGTAACATTTCTATAAGACTTCGAACCTGCTTCAAACAGGGTTTAACGCTCTTATTAGTCAAAACTTTTTAAAAAGGTATTACAATGACAACTATTGCTTTATATTTGTATGGAATAAATGACAGTTGAAACATTTGACCATATTAACCACAATATCACCTTTAGGCCAACAGGCAAGGAAAAATGTTTAATATATTAAATGTGCAATGAATCTGGTCTGTGTTTTTGGACCAAGACTTCTGAGAGACTGTTTCAGACAGCATGCAGTCAACCAGAACATTGCTATCTTTAGCAGGAGACTTTAAGGGTGACAAATGAGGACGTGTGCACCAGAATAAGAAGAGCATGTGTGAACACAGCAATGCTTTAAATGTCCTGAGAGGCAGAATGCAGAATGACGCCTTGAAGAGTTTGATAAAATAATTAAAAAGTACTGCCAAACTGCATTCTTGCAGGCTTGTAAGAAAACTAGTCCTTTACATTTCCTATGTGCATCCTCAACATCTGATAATAAAATATGTAAGTTTGTATTTTATTTTTCTGAATATTAATGTTGTTAAGAAAGCAGTTATGCTGAGAATATCAGTATTAGTTGCAGTACTGTATCCACTAATGTATTTTATCATTGTTGCACTTGGCAACAGGCTTTTAAGCTGTTAAAAGCCTGTTGCCAAGTGCAATAAACAATGTAAAGCACGTCTATTTGTTACATCAAGTTTAGCTGTAAGGCAGCATTAGCACCAAAATCTTGTCAAGCAATTACAGGCTTACTTATGGAGCCCAAACAACACAATCTGGCCCACTGTGTGTGTATGTAATCAAGGGAAACCCCACCCCCTCTATCAATTTCAGCCAATCACCGCGCAAGACGGTGGCACACTGACATAATTGCAGAAGGCAAAGACAGAGAAACTTCAAGGTATTAGTCTCGTGACGAGCGGCTTGTACAAATCACAGCTGGTGAAGCAGAGCCGGTTGAGCGTTGACTGCACGTCAGTAATGCTCTGCACGCCATGTCATTCCGGTTGTAAACAGGAGCTGCGAAATGGAGCCAGGGAAGCCTCTCCGAGTCCACGTACCGTCATTTAACTAGACTGGGCGCGCACTTTTCAGCCCCGACACTCACGGAGAGGTACCCGCAACTGCACAGCTACTCGGACTTTAACTGACGTGTTATAACACGTGTGGTTTAAAAAAAGGAAAAAAAAAGAAAAGAAAAAAAAAGGCATTTCCACGAATGCAGCACGAACGCGTCAATGGTGCTGGAACTGCGGTGACAGCCCGCGAGCTCAACAGCACGCCGTTTTATCGGGATGCTGACACGACGACGAGCCTTTTACATCCTCCCCGTCTCAAGCACTATGACAGCACTGCGGACAGCTTGCAAACAACAGTCATGTCAGTCAGCTGGAAATTACGGCTCGTGAAAATAAGACGAGCCGACACTCGCACGGCAACTAGTCGTGGCACCAGAGAGCACGAGAATAAGATCGCGGACCTACCTCCGGGGACTGAACAAATCGTCCATTTCTGACATCGAGCCCTAAGGTCGGGTGTTGACACTGTGTGTGTGATGCTGGTTGGATTTAACTCCCCCTCTCACACCTTTTTGTAGGTGCTCAAAATGGAGAAGCACGCATTCGCTCCGGAGAGGTGTTCACTGAGCTTGTGCTGTGACCTCAGCCTGCACGTACGGCGTCGCGAGCAGCTGGGCTCCCTCCTCCGTAGACGCTACTGAGCATGTGCCGCGACCTCAGCACGAGCACAGACCCACGCGGAGCCAGACAGACACACAGACAGGCAGGCAGGCAGGCAGACGCGCGCACGCTGTGGCGTTCACTTCTCCTCGCCTGCCCGCACCATAATAAACAACCGTGAACTGCAGCGCTGCACACCTCGGTGTGCATACAAAGCGAGCAGAGCAGAGGACTGGGAGTGAATGGGGGGCCCCTAAGGAGGGGGTTCCCTGTCGGCAACCCCCGGCGCCAATAACAAGGACGACTGTCCCTGCAACACGTGACAGTCCGATCACAACCGGCGGATAATAACAAAGGAGGCTTCACACATTTTGTTTGTACAACAACAAGCTGCTCAATTAAAAATCCTTTAGATTATTTTTTTCCCACCACATGAAAAGAATAATATCGAGGTCCTGAGAGTACTATCAAGGTGTTTTAAAACAATCATTTCACAATACAGGTAAGAAAGTGAGCGCAACAAAATATATTACATGAAAGCTTTTTTTTTTTTTAAATGCAAAAGTTTAGAAGTCACTAATAAAACACATTGATGCCTCACAGTTATCAATAGATGCACTTTAAGCAATATCTAAAATCTAGAGTAAATAAACACTGCTCAGCAAAAGTCCTAGGCACCCCTAATGCAAACTGTTTATGACAAATCCAGAGATTTATTACAAAAAACCTGTGCTCCGAAGGAGGATTGGCACCTCAGTGGAGGCCCCGGCGGCCCAGCATCACTACATAAGCTTCTGGGTAGTAACAACGGACACCACGTTGGGGTCCTCAGGTGGGAACCGCTTTCATCAGTGTTTCTGCGACCCCTTCTGAGGGCTAAACGGTGATCTCTGGCATCCCAGAGTCACTACCCTAAAGTCAGCTTTTGCTGCTGCTCACCAACACAACAACCTCCGTTACCTTACCCACCATCTCTCTACCACAAGCCCAACAGCACTGGCTCCAAACATACTTAGTAGCATGGCTCCAGACAACTTTAACTTAATTTTGTGCATTTCTTTGGTAATTTAGAACAGTGAATGTGAGCGGATCGTGTTTTCTGGACGTAGTTACACGTCCTCGGCGTTCCTAGGTAACAGTTTTGGTTATTGATTTTGCTTTACAGTCTGCTAGTCTCCCCGACTCGGTGTGTTTGTGTCTGGGGGATTGGCTTAGTAAAACCAACGTTCTGCAGTCAAAACCAGTTATTTCACAGCCTGCATCAGTCTCCCGTTAATTGACTTACTGAATGGCAATTTGGCGAAAAGGATATAATATTTCACCTTTAAATCATTACGTTGGCTGTACTTTTAAACAGTTTAATACCAACAAGGTTCAATACTTTTTATTTATCCATCCATCCATTTCCTATACCTATGTTTGGGTATAGGAAACCCTGTTTGGGGTCACAGGGGTCTGCTGGAGCCAATCCCAGCTCATTACAGGTGACAGGTAGGGGTACACTGGGGCCGGTCGCCAGCCTAGATTTTAGTTATTAGAGTGAATAAACATTTTTTTGTCAGAAATGATTTTTTTAAACATATAATTTAATGTTGAGTCTGCAGGGTTAATTTTTACGTTGCAGTGCACTTCCTGTTTCCAGCAGGTTTAAATGCAGATCAGCTAAACATTTCCTCGCTGCAGGCAGGTTCACCTCTGACTTAAACTCTGGATTAAACTTGAAATATTCTGGTTTAGTACCGTCTTGAACCGCAGCAAATACTGCACAGTTCTGTTTAGTGTACATCTATTGATAGTTGATGCTTTTTATAAAAAAAAAAAAAAAAGGCCAATTATCTCAGTTGGTTAATTATTGGACAACATATTAACTGATATACCTCAAATATTATGACTGCATTTTGTGTTTGTATCTTAATAATAAAAGCTTTCTAAACTAGAGGTACCTAATGCTGACCTTACGCTCAACAGTTTCTAACACATTTCAGAGGTTGGGAGAAAAGTTCTGGTGCACACTCCCATGATCTCAGTTACCAGCTGTAAGCCGTCTATTCCACGTCTTGGCATTATCACAGCTTTTTCTCATGTAAGCCGTCTTGTTTCATGAACTAATTTGTCTCAGCAACCAGTAAGGAGCATTGCACTCTTTAATTGCCTCATCAGGGCCAAAACTTGTTGTAGTTTTATAAATAACGATGCTGTAAGATCCTCAATCTTAATTAAAAAAAAAAAAAAAAGATACAATGTAGCAATATCAATTGTGACATCATGAGGGGCAGCATATGACAAGACAGTTCATGTCAGCCCCCAGCCCCTGGTGTAAGCCAACCAAGTCCACCTCTAGTGGTACGAAGTAGTATCACATGACGTGCTGGTCAGTCCCCTCGTTAACACAGTACCGTCAGTGGTTTTGGTCAACACAGCAGATCCATTTGCTCCATGTGGTCAGGATGGGTATTGCTACATAGGTGATTTAAAGTCTGTGACTTCAACCTCTGGCTTTATAGTTTTTAGATGTGAGAGGGTATAATACAGTCTTTTAAAGCGTTTTTGCAAAGCTGTTTAGAGTATGGCGGATGCAAGACCTTTTTCCAGAGTGCTGCACAAAATTGCATAGAGATACAAAAACCTGTTGCAAGAATCTGTTTACACCATATCACTGCAACAATTATGATGCAAAACTGTTACCTTTAGCACTGCAGTGTTATTGAGAAAATTATTTTCAAGAAGAAAATAATCATCTACGACACCAACACACACAATAAAAAAAAAACCACTGCAGCGGAAAGCGGCGAGGTGCTTTAAACAGGAAACATTTGGATTCATAGCATGACTATTTACCAGCAGGTCTAAAAGCCGGGTTACCGAAACTCATTTGACAGTTTAACACCTGTGCTTTTCCTGGTGCAACATGTAAAAATATGTTCTGTGACATCTGATGAAAACCTGACATGTAACGGTAAAATATCACCAAATGTCCAAACAATTGAAAAGCCATGGGGCTTCCCCCAGCTCACTCCCTATAATTATACTACATTAAAACCATTCTTTGTCTACTGATAAGATCATTGGCAATAATGAGCATACAGTGTAATTAGATTATTCAACCAATGACCCAAAAAAAAAAAAATAAAAATGCAAAAGCATCGGTATTTATTTGTCATTATTACTGTGATACAACTAAGGGGTAAAACATGGATGGATCATGTAATCAGCTCGTCATTGAAGTATGCATAAGTCTTCTTATGACACATTAAATTGAACTAGGTGCGTTGGGGCAGAGGAACATCTAAAACACGAAGATGATGCCTTTATGTTTAACAATATGTTTAAAAAATGTGTTTGTAGTATCATGATGCACACACTCATGTTGCATCTGGTTTAAAAAGTAAAGCAAATAAAGTATATGAAGTATGTAGTTGTAATGGGTTAAGCTGAATAATAAGCTGACAAAAAACTAAATGTTCCTCTAAACGAATAAGTCTCCTAAACTGTTATATTCATTAATGAAGACAGAGCTTCTTATTAAGTGACAAAAGCATATTGTACGGGACTGCTCCTTTTCTTTTATGTGAAGGTTAACAGGATCATTTTGGATTGTTGCTTGGGAAAAAAAATTAATTCTAAAGATGTTTTATTAAAGTGAAGAGATTGTGATAATAGGGGCACCCAAAAAAAAAAAAAAAAAGATTAATCTTAAATGACACCAATTATTAGTCTAGTCTTGGTTTCCTAAACTCTTTTCAGACCTGAGGGAAAACTAAAAAGACGGCCATTATCAGTGGAAGTAATAAGTAATTGGACAGTGAGCTTCTCACCTGGTCTCTGGGTTATATCCGAGGATATAGAAAAAGGAGTCGATGCGGGCTTTGAACTCCCGGGCAGCAAAAATGTCAGAGAAATGGGAAATGTTGCATTTTCCCCTGCGGGAGAAAAGAGAGGCTCTGTTAGATAAAAATCAACTAAATGACAAAGTGGTGCCCCAGCTGGAGCAGAAGTAGCTGCGTTTGGAAGGTGTCTGGATGTTTATCCATCGGTGGTGACAAACAGAGCAGCAGGTATCTATGTCATTGTCTGCTGACTTCAGTAGTGAGGCATCAGACTCAGGCTACTGAACATGTCTGCCCAGACTTGTCTGCTGCTGGTGTGGAAGACGGATGCTGCAAAGATCTAGAGAGGAATTCAACCTGCATGCCCTAAGAGTTGAGGGGGCTGAAGCTCTGGTCTCATCTTGATACCATTTCCCGTTTCCAGAACCCTGGTGTTGGACTCTATCAAAATAACAGACATCAGAGGCATATGGAGTTAGGCTGCCTCGCACAGAAACTGTGCCTTCCTCCCAGAGAAAAGATTAAAGGGTGCTATGAAGAGCCGTCTTTGCAGAGCTACGGCATTACAGCATCCCTCTGGAATTCCCTCACATTTATCTAAAGCCTGAAGAACGAGTCAAATCAAAGGCAGCTCTGTGTAGGAGAGGTTGGAGCTAATTTTCCCTGAAATCAGTGGTTTCTGGAAGACACAGCTTTGCCGCGCACAGATGGTTCTAGTTAAAGAAAGGGGAAAGAGGGAGAGAAGGGGGGAGGACGGTCAGCCAGGACTGAATGAAGAGACAGAGGCAGGGAGAAAGAATGAGGATTTATTAAGGCCGTATGTCTTCCCACTGACATTGAACATAAGGAGAAAACCATCAGCTACACTGTAGAACCTCAGAGTTTGACAGATAGGGCTGTGTGTGAAAAATACAGGAGTAATATTACCATTTTGTTTGCTGCAGAAAATACTGATAGATCTGGATATTTATACCACTACACTGCAGTGTTTCCTGACTGATTAAGAGCAACCGGGTATTACATGATAGTAGCAATTATAATACCTTAAAAAAAAAAACAAACCCAAATCAAACACTTGATACTACTGGCTCTTGAATTCCTAGTTTAACTGTGCAAGATTTCTATTTTCAAATACTGTTTTTCTTAAACATTGTATCTTTATCCTTTAATACAAATGATCATTACCTTAATTGCTGTCTAACATAATATTTTCAAATAACCAAGGACAGTGGAAGGTGCATCAAAAGGTAGTTGTAATAGTTTTTATAATGCATGTAAAATAATGAGTACAGGAGATTTGAGTGGTGTTTGGCAGGAGTCACTATTGCAGCAGTTGCAGTGTTATTTGGCCTCAAAGGGAAGGACAACTGTGTATAAAAAACACGTGTCCAGTGTAGCTGCTCCTCCTCTGCAAGTCATTATTACAAAACTCTGTAGTGAGTGTGAAGATGTGTACCTGAGAGCAGCAGCATGGTAAGTGTCCACGTAGTCAGAGATGAAGAGTTCTCGACTCCGCACCACCGGGTCTGTGATGACCAGCTCCCGGCCAGAATCTGCAGGAAGAAAAGGTACATGCGTTCAACGTTTATACACATACACCGATTTCCACTTTAAATTCCATACTTTTTCAGACTCTTTTTGGAAATGTGAATTTTTCTGTTTTTTTAATTGAATAATAAACATGTACCCGTTTCATTCTGACAAAGGTTTCAGCAATTACAATTTACACAGCTGACTCTTTTTGAGACCATGATAAATAATATAGAAAAACAGTTTTCAAAATTAAAACTTCAACCATGTATTCACATTTATTTCTTACAGTACGTAACTTTTACATTTTCTCCCAAAACATTCAGAAAGGTTTCTCCCTAGCTTTGGAAATGTAAGTCCTCCAGGTTACTAGACAAAGAGGTACTTGTACAAATTAAGTACTTAACAGCAAAAGGATATTACATTATGTACAAAATTATGTTGTTTTTTTTTTTGTTTACAAAATCTTAAATTGTGAAGTATGCACCAGATAATTAGATGAACATTTGACTTTCACAGACTTAAATTCAAGTGCAGTATTTGTACTTCTGCAAACCAAAAGCAAACGAGGCCTTAAGAACAGAAAAATGCACCTTGAATTCCATCATGTTCTCGCTTTGCTGGCGAGCAGCAGCAGAAGCTGCTGGCCATATGCTCTCGTTAGCTCTAATTTTAATGACTTAGCCTTTACAGCGTCATGAGATTATCTTTGTTCACTGGGGAAACACTTTTTTTAAGTGTCAGATTAACGTTGTTGATCAAACGTTGACTAAATCGTTGTTCTTTTATTTTCCCATTAAAGATATAACAAAAGGTGAGCCTATGGTTTTCTTGACCTTCCTGAAAAACTTTTTATTCATGATCTTATTAACACTGTAATGGATGTTAACTTAAAACAAAATGAATTAAATTCAGTTCAATTCTTTTGGGGAGCACTAGGCTGTCGCAGGGCACTGAAGAGAAAAAACACCAAATAAATGCAGCCCAATTATAATTAAGTTCAATTACAAACCAGCTTCAGCAAAACAGCATTTGTAGAATTACAGAAATTATAGTTTTTAGCTCGGAAAACCAGTGTATTACAAGAAACTTCCACGTCAATTTGGCATAAACAAATACAGAAGGCACTAAGCCAGGGATCTCTGCCCTAGTGCCTAGTGATATGTTTAAAAAGAGATGAATATATAAAAATACTGCAATTATAAGGCTACTAATATACTGGGCAATTATTAAAACTGTGAGGAGAAACTATATGGGTTCCTTATTCAACTATTTACATGCAGTTGCCATGGAAGATACTCAAAGTTCAAATAACTGCTGCTATTTCTTCTAAAGACACTTCAGCATCTACGTTTTTATAGGCCAGAGCATAACGTGAGGTACGGCCACCCACAGCACAGGGCTGGCTTTTATATTGTTCAATAACTCAAAAACGTACATCTTAGAAAACCAAAGGAGTGAATGGTATACCGTAAACAAAAGAATTCACAATGATAGGTCATCTTAAAGTTGATTCATGACAGTTTTAGAAAATCTATTTCAGAAGGCACTTTGTTTATTTGATAATTTTTTAAATCGTGATTTCTATCTTAGATAAATCTAAACAGGGACAGCAGTCTGCAAACCAAAACATTTTTCCACATTTTTCTTTTTTGTTTTCTCGTCCAGATTTGCAAAATACTACAAGACAAATTCCACGTTACTACAAGACTGTGCAGGAACGGTGCATTATTCTGTCATAAGAGACAACAAAGACTAAGTAGTTCATGAGCTCAGTTCTGTGTATATTCACAATAGCGTGCGCTTCTGCAGTGGTCAATATTATGCCACATTCAATTAAGTCAATAATCTGCTTTCCCCCGAGGAGAGGCCGTAATGTTCAGTTCTCAAGTGAAATGACCTTAGACGGGGTTAAGATGCATTTCCAAGAAGGAGCTGAGGACTTATCTTTGACAAATGACCAGAGCTGTGGCGTGCAGTGGCCACCACGTTCCAGCCTTGTGACATCAATTCTAATAATCCTGAGTCCCTGCTGCAAGGACAGACTGCAGATAGCAGCGTGTGGTGTTGCACTCGAGCTGCTTTCAGGAGGAGCGGGAGGAAACGGATGGTGTTTGGCTGCCGATCTTAATGAACCAAAGAAAGCAGCACAACATCGTATTTAGTTGTAACTGTGATTGCACCCTAATTTGTTCTCTGATTTATATTTTTCTACAGTATAAATTAAGAGCTGGTATGAAGCCAAACAAACTGAGAAAATATCAATAATTAGGTGCCAACTAACGCATGCTGCTTACTGATAACAGGTGAGTTTACAGTTCGTTCCAAAACTGAGTTTGAAATGAAACATTCATTATTTTTGTACTAAAAACCCTGAGTTAAAATATATTTACATTTACAATAAATCCAGTTAAATAAGTTATATGTGTGGTTTAAATATATTTTGATTGCAAACATGCTGCTTAATAATGCACCAAGGAGGTAAATTATTCATCGGCTGATTATTTCCATTATTTTGACGTTAGTATTTGATATTTGGCTGCAAAGTATCATTGACGGTGCTCATGTTCTTGTAGATGTGTGTGAGTGTGGGTGTTGGAGTGTGATGAGCCCACTGGCACTGACGGTGTTGAGAGTGTGCATGCTCAAGGGCCACATGACACACTCTGTTATTAACACTTGACAGTGCTGCTGTCTGCCCTGAGGGAGTGTTACCCAGGGAACAGCACAGGGCTAGAGGATTGGCTCGACTGCCTGAGACACTGTCATCTGGTTTCTGTTTGAAATGCAATTCACAACTAGCTCAATATCATCCAAAAGCCTGGAGAGACAGGTTAGGTCTGCAAGATGTTTCTGAAGACATACTGAGGGCTTGTGAAACACAAAAATTACTATTATTACATTCAACTGTGTTGGAGAGCTTGAAAGCTCAAAGTGGGACTCTCACCATTCTCATTGTTGCGATCCTGAACCAGGTGCTGGTACACAGAGTCGGGTACCTCTGACTGGCGGTAGTACCATTTCACATTCATCAGCAGATGGTCCCGTTTACTCTGAAATTCAGACAGACACAGAAGAGAGTGAAGAGGAGGCAAAAAAAAACATTCCCACACCATGATTTTGTTTGATTATAACGTCACAGACTGGCCTTTTGGCAAAGAATACTGCTGTGCAGATGCACTGTTTATGACTCACTCACAACGATGCCAAAAAACCCGCAGAGAGACCGAGTCAATTAAAAGGGGATTGCTGGATATTTAGAGATTTAATAAAGTAAACAGCGGGATGGCCGTTGCTGGGGGAGCTATGGAAGATAACCATGAGGAGAATGGAAGAAATTCTGTCTTCACTTAATAGTGATACTCAAGTGTGGTATTTAACATTCCATCTAGGCATTTATAACTCATTCTTGCTCAGGCACAGTATCTCTTTTCTATGACTTAGACTGTTTGCTTTTCTTGCTGCCACCCACTGGCCTTTTCCTTAAGTGCAAGTCAGGAAAAACGTGTACTTTTTTGGATGACCAGAAGGTGGCAGCACTGGGGTGAGAAGAGAGCCTTTGGAAATGGCAGTGGAAAAACACACACACACACACACACACACACACACACACACACATAGAAGGAAGGGGGGGGGGGGGGGGGGGGGGGGGGCTGAGTCCAATGCTGAGGTTAAGGATGAAAAGGGCAAATTACTGTTTTCATTTCACATTATCAAAAATTAATTGTGGCTTCATATAAGCCCACCAAACCACCACAGTGGTTTTAAAGAACACCAGAGAGAGCTAGGCAGGGTGTTACAATCTGACACAATCCTATTGGCTCTAGCCATCTTTATTAAGGATTTAGCTGCATTGCACTGAGATAACAGAGTGAGACACCTGCAACACCAATGACACCACCCGCGGTCGACAAAAAAACACACAAACATGGAAAAGATGTCTAACGCAGGCAGGTTAACGTCTGCCCTTTTCAGGCTCGAATATGAGTGTACATGTCATTGTGTGTAAAGGAACATGATGTCAGTATAAAGATATTTAAAGCTTTCCGATTACATTGTTACGTCATGGAGGAGGAGACGCAGCAAATGCAGCCAAGGAAATCATCACCTCCCTAAAAACCTCAAGCCCACCTCGATTTTTTCCACCCCCCACCCCCCAATTTCATCCTCCCTCACCCCTCCACCTTACTGTCTTCAACCCTGCACTCCCGACTTTTCATTTTCTTTCCCTTGTTCTCCCCCGTCTCCTACCTTGAACAGGGAGGGGGAAATGAGTGAGTACGTGAGCTTGGACGCGTTAAACAGCAGCTGGCATTCAGTTACTCAGCTGCCTTTCCTGCCCATGATGATTACAGGAGCATGCATGCAACATCACACAGCCACACACTCTTCTTGTAATTCAACAGAGAGCCATACTGATGGACTGAGACAAGGACCCCCGAGCAAGAAGGTATACTGTGTGTGAAGAAATGCGTGCAATGACATCATGTCCCTCCCCCTCCCTCCCAGCAGTCAGCCCACCCACCCCAACCTCTTGTCTATCCATTGTACAGACACTGTTGCCTATTAGATGAACAGCCTGCCTACCACACTAGAACAAGTTATCTGGTGCTTATGCATAATTAATATTTTAAGGAGACCGTAAATGCTACTAGTGTGCAACCTTAACGTTTCATTTTCTGCTTGTATAACCACAAAATCAAGAAGGTTTCCAAGAGCTGGAGTGCAGAGCCTGAAAGAAACGGATATGCATGTGGCAGGTGGAAAGACCCAAGCTCATACGCACTTTTTATTATTCATAAGCATATATTATTTTAAACTAACTAGAGCAGAGACCAAATGTTGCTTCTGCTATCATCAGCATCCTAGTCAGTAGAGATTAGCTGCCACTCTCTGGAGCAGATTGCTGTTATGAAGCTCACAGCAGCATTGAACCCTCCAAGGCAAAAGAGGGAGGGAGATGGAGAGAGAGACTGAATACAACATAAAAGAGCACATAGTGGGAGTGGAGCACAGGTTTCAATTATCACAATTTTAAAAACATGCTGGGTCAAAAAAAAAAAAAAAAAAAAAAAAAAAAAAGTAGATAACACAAGGAGTCAATGAAAAGAGATGATAGACAGCTCAGACTCAACAAACAAACTACTAGTTTGATTGTATAGGTTTTGCCAAGCCTACAATAGACAATAACAGAGAGAGTGCAGAAGAACCACAATAGTGAATTGATTAGAGACATTCCAGGCTGCCTGTAGAGAGCTGAACGAAGCTGAGCCTCGCACAATGTCAGACATCTTTGTCTGTCCTGCCAGAGGCTAAACATGGCCCTGCCCTCCCTCCTCCTGGGCCCTAAACCCTGGGACGCTGCAGAGAGGCCGAAAGACTTAGTAACTCACTACTACAGAGAGAAAAAAAATAAATGAAACAAGGAGGGAAAAGAAAGGCAGAAAGGTGATCAGGATAGTATTTGATTAAGGTGAGAATAGTGAGGCTGTAAATGAAAACTATTCTCCACCTACTTTACTGAGCCTCTCGGGGTACAGGGCCCTCCTTCACTCAGTCAGGTGATAGAAATCTGAATGTCATGGTTTGGGGATGAACACAAAGGCAGCCCCTCCCTCTACGAGGCCATGACATACTTGAGCTCACTCATTAGACGGGGGTTACAACACGAGGATCAGTTCCCACTGTAAACATTACAAGATTTACCAGTACATTTCTTGCCTGACAAATAAAATAAAATGACTTGATTATTCAAAATGAAGGAGAGAAAAAAAATGGATCTGCCTCCGTTACAGCAAAGGAGGATTGCCCAGCATTGTTTGAGCCAGTTAATTCTGCCTGTGCTTAGCTAAAGGTGGCTGGACCCCTGGGTGCATTATGGTTGTGCAGCTTTGTTTGTGTTGCTGTGAGTGTGTGTGTGTGTGTGTGTGTGTGTGTGTGTGTGTGTGTAGTCAGCTCTGTAGCTAAGCCATGTACCACCCCCACCCCCCTCAATACAACCGCAGTAATACAAAGACTGTGAGTAAGAGGTGAATACAGACAGCCTTTCCTCTTTACATGACATCTTTAGATGTAAGAAGCACGGGGTTAGTTATTAAAATTTGGAAAATTTGTGTAGGTATACGCTTTCAAAGATAGATTGAGGGGAGACTGTTTTGCAAAGAATAAGGGTGTAAAAATTGTTAATTGCAAGAAGCAGCTATAACGCTTGAGCCAGTCTCCGTCGATGCTTCACTACTTCAAAGAGCGACTTCCTCTCACATCTGTTAACAGCGGCCTTTACAACACGACCACTACCTCGCAGTGGTGGAAAACTAGTACAACCTGTAACCCTCAAATCTGAAGCATAACTCGTCTTCCTCCATCCTGCTCAGTAACCTTAGAGCTTTCCTTTAAACAACACCAGACCATCCTGCTCCCACATGGCGACCTCAGCAGTGCACCTCGTTAACAGGAAAGCTTTGTTTATTTTCTGTGATTTTTAAACACTCGTCTTCCTCCACCAGCCCCGTTAGTGCCCTCCCTCCCTCCTCTCTTCCCCTGACTGGTGACAACAGCAGCCGGGATCAATGACTACCTTCAGGAGGTGGCAACCAGAAGCAAGGAAGCAGAGACAGATCTCAAACATACAGACAAAGGAGATGGCGGAGAGTGAGGGAGGGAGAGAAAAGGGGGAGGTCAAACAGACAAGAGGAGCAGCAGCAGCTCGGTGTTGGCAAGGAATGTCAAGCAGTTCAGCTCGGCTAGCAGGCTTCCCAGCTAACAGCTTAGTTGGCGAACGCCCCGGAGGAGCGGAGGAGCCTCGGGTATAGTAAATCAGGGCTGGTCGCACTGTGACACTGACATGGGGGCTCAAAATGGTAGGGAATGTTCACCTCGTCTGTGGCAGCGGGGAGAGTGAGCACTACCACAGAACAAAAGACTGATTGTGGCATTTGTAGGCAAAGATGGGATCTAGGAGGACTAATCTGCTGCTCCGACATGATAAGATTAGTGAAGGGAGACAGGAAGAGCTGGCTCGGAAGATCACACATAACACTCACATCCACACACGCACACAGTAAGATGACGGATCTGATTGGAAAGATTTTCCACCTTGCTTTTTCCTCCCTCTTGTATTTTTAGTGCTCTCATTGAGACAGAGATATCTGCCAGCACGCCAGCACTCAATAAGCACTTCCATCTGGACAACAGAACACACACACACACACACACACACACACACACAAAAAAACCTTCATGTGTTAGAATGTAAGCTGGCGAGGTAAGAGAGACCTGTTGTGTTTATGCAGTCTGCGACATCTCAGTGGCCGACAAAAGAGAGCGTTTAAAAGAAATGCCAGCGTGCTGTGTGAACCAAGACACGCTAATAGTCATACACACAAATAACAGGCTTTCAGAATAAGCACCCCTATTCTTCTCCCAATCCTGCAGTCGAGAGTGGTGCAGGCTGGGACTCTGTGTCAGAGGTAAAAGAAAGCAGCTCTAAATCAGACTGTCAGAGCCAGCGGCAGCAGGATTCTACCTCTTACCTTATAGGTTTTACTTTAAGCACTTTGCTGCTTGCAGGAAGGCTCGTCTCTCAAGCCTCCTTCTCTGAAGCACATATAATGATGCTAAACAAATGCTGATTATAATGTTTGCGCAGAGGAGCAGTGCGCACCCTGCTTTCATGCATAGCAGCAGGAACAAACAAGAGTGTGGGAGGCAGAGGGAAGTAGAAGAAATGAGAAGGTGAGGCGAGACCCAGCTGTGATGGCAGTGCTGGCAGGACCTTTGTGCGAGTCTTCACAGGGGTGCCCATCTCTCTCTCTCTCTCTCTCTCTCTCTCTCTCTCTGGCTTGACCTGTTTGGATTTTAAATCAGCGCCCTCTGATTTGAACACACTGGGCCCATCTGTCAGCCTGGGTCTATGGTGGATTGGATGAGCATTAGCCAATTCAATGTGAGCAGATTTGCTCATTTCTCTTTGTGAGTGCGTGTCACCCGTGTGTGTGTGTGTGTGTGTGTGTGTGTGTGTGTTTCAGAGCTCGAGCACCCACGGCTGCCTTCATTTTACCCCCTTTTTCATGGAATCAAAAAGGCACGCATGGATCTCTCTGTGACAGATTCACGAGTTGTGTAAATGGGTGAATTAATGACAGACAGCAACACATCTGAGGATGTTAAAAGATGCTCTTCTCATCCAGGAAAAAGAGATGAATGGTGGCATGAGAAATGGAGAGAAGAAAGAAAAAGAGGAGAGGGGGTTGAGTCATGTGGAACTCACAGATGATACTAATTAAGACTTGAGGGCTGAAGGTCACTACGGGTGGATCATACTGGCAACAACAGGCACTCTTTACACAGTCGAGAGTCACAAGCACCACATGTGACTACTCAATCTGGGGTATAACTCGCCCAACACTTGTTACACTCGATTCTGCTAACAAACTGAGATAAATGAGCCCATATTTGTTTTAACTCCTCTTTCATACAAATACATCCCGAAGGCAGAAGGAACAAGAAAAAGCGCATCGTGTTGACCACAGTATTCCATTTCTAAACAGTGAACAACAGATTTGAGAATACAAGCATGGGCCACTTGTTCCACGAAAATCCTAAACTGTGTCCAACTTAAATATTTGTCTTTGAACACACTTCCACGTTATGGAAGTTTTGGCCAAGAATCCCAGGATGAGCTAAGTGGCTACAGAGAAGAGCGAGAGAGACTCAAAGTCTAAAGGGGCGAACACACAAAAAAAAATGCTTTCACTAACTATGATCAATAAGTGAAGAATAAAAATGAAGAGCACATGACAACTGTAATTTAGAAAGAAAACAAAAAATCAAATATACACGTCTTTTTCCTTTTTAAGGACCCACTTAGAGATCTTTGCAGCACTAGCAGAGTACAGACTATGCAGATCCCACAAAGACTTTAAAGGCACAAAGACAGATGGAGATGTTTAGTACAATCATATCTGCGTGTTCAGGTAATAATACTGACTTTATATCCCAGGCTCCCTTTCTCAGGCAAACATGCAGTAAAAGCCTGCCAGAAAACATTGTCATTCCTGCCTTTAGCGTTTCATTTAACAGCTTCAAAGCCGCCTCACTTTGATACCAAGCTTCATGTGTGTGTGTGTGTGTGTGTGTGTGTGTGTGTGTGTGTGTGTGTGTGTAACCAGGGATGTTCTCAAGAGAGCGGAGACTTGTCTGGTCGCAAGACAATATCCCTGACTCAGAATTCATATGGACACAATAAGCCCAAAAACACAAAATAATGCTTTTTTTTCCCCAGTTTTGTTGTGCTTTGTGTTTAAACCACCTGATGGTTGTATTTTCTGTAATCTTTTGTATTTGTATTGGAGGCGGTAACAAGACAGGTTGCTAATTCTTCCTAGACCACTGCAATGGAGGGGAGAGAGGAATGCACCAATAGAGGGACGTGCGGAAAGGATGTGAGTCTGCATGTGTATGTACATTTGTCATATTGAGCATCTGCTCCACTTGTATGTATGACCATCAGTGGAAGCCTCATGAGAAGGGGAGAGCAAAGACAGAGGCTGTGGGTTGATTGAGTGCTGTAAACAAAGAAAGGAAATTAGAGGGCTTGCTGAAAGCAATGCTAATCAATGTCTTAGTGTAACTGACATGGAAATACACACACGGCTACATTGTAGTCTTATGAAATAAGCGTATGAAGGGCGGACTGGTTATGTGTCAGGCAGAGGAGGGGGGGACTCAAAAAGGGATGATGAAGATTTGCTGAAAAAGGAAAATGTTTGTATGCTTCTGTGAGTGTGAATGCTTGGGTCTGCTTTTATGCAAGCACAGCTGTCAGACCATCAGAAGCGCGTCTGTGAGGAGTGTGTGTCACAGTAATGGTCACAAACGTTTATTTCGTGCCTCTGCGTCCCTCTGTATGGGCAGCACAAACAAGATATGACGCATATTTACTATTCATCTAACACAAATGCCAAGGATTATTGCCACATTTGTACAAACAATCAAACACAAACACCCAGAGGGGAGGAGAGTGGTAATAGATAGTTGAAGATGGAGGAAAACATGCAGTGAACAGTAGTTCAAGCATGCACAAAACAGATCCTACTGCTGACTGTAAAACCGGACAGACAGCATCCCACACAGCCTTGAAGATCCCATATCACCATGAGCTCAAACATTTGTGATTGTTCTGTTTTATCTACCTCTGAAGATATCCATCTCTCGGTCGCAACCCCCCCTCCACCTTCTATCTCTGTTTGAAGGTGACCTCGCATGTCTGTCAGTCTCTAGTGATGACACCGGCCCTATAAGTAATACATCATGTAAGCTGTGTATCAGCCAGATGCTGCTCGAGCCGAGCAGTGGGTGGTCTGTCAGGCATGCTTGCTTTGTACAATATGCAAATGATCACATGCAAATTACCTGCCTCTGTGTGTGACAATATATCAGTGTAGATGCAAATGCAATTCACTATCCGATGTGTGTTAGATGATTTAAAGAGGTTGCGGGCCTTTCACCAAACACGGTTAAATGGCTACTCACAGACACTGCGGTATGAAAGCTGGAGGAGAATGTGATTATAACTCATGTACGCGCACGTGCACGAAGACACTGAGGCCAGAAGCTTAGAGCGGCCTCCTGCTGCGCTGCAACAAGAAGTGTATTGTAGACAACACAGCTGCAATAACAAGGCTGGTCCAGTGCTACGAGGAAACGTAGTGCAACACGCTCAGTCTCCACCAGCATTAACTGCCGTACTGTCACATGATAAAGAATGGGGTTATGCGTGTCTGCAATCGACATTTTTAACTTCATTTGTACATGTTAAAACTGACGATGAATTTGTAGTAACGCCGATGAAGCATTTTGCCGTCTTTACAGTAAAACTTTAAAATAGGAAAGCTTTTCACTATGTGCAAAACAAATCTGACATCAGTTACTGTCCAAACCTTAACTTAAAGAGAGGCTGAATTTGTCTCAACTTTGTGTTATGGACTAAATATTTTATGTATACCTCAGATGCTACCGGTTAAATCTGCCGAGGTTAAATCAAGACGTTTTGCTTTTGTGTTTTTAATTATTGTATAATAGATTGTACTAAGAGTAGTTTGAGCTAATCAGGTGATTCCAGATATTAGTTAATATTGACAAATTAACATAAAGACGCATAGAAGACCTTCAATTCTAATTTGATACAACTAATTAATAGTGTAAAAAATTGTGTGAGAGCAAAACAAAACAGATGACAATCTATAAACCAGCAAAATTACAGTGGTAGAGCAGAAACAATGGACAACTTGTTGTATTTACTGATCAGACATGATAAAAATGCTTAAAAAAAAAAAAAAGTTTCTTTAATTTAATAGCCAATAGTATTAAATTATTTTTGCCCCTTACCAAACTATAACGTTATGAAAAACAGATGGTTACATTTACAATTACACACTAATTGAGAACGAGAGGAAAATGTTCCATTCGTTATGAGCATAGAGTGTATAAAACACTGGTTACCGTTCACACACACACACACACACACACACACACACACACACACACACACACACACACACACACACACACACACACACACACACACACACACACACACACACACACACACACACACGAGCAGAGCACCAACAGAGAGAGCACAAGACAAAGAGGTTGAACAGCACACAAACATCTCTACACTGTGCAACCTAAGCACATCAAAGCTTTCTCCGCCCATTTATCTGTGTCTGCCTGTAAATCAGAAAGCATTCTCTGAGCATGCACAAAACCACACGTGCTGAGTGCATTTGCTTCTGTGCAGTAGCAGCAGCAGCAGTATCCAGGACTGGGGAGGTAAGGTAAAGGATTTGCTGTAGATGAGGGAATTACTCGCCTCAGATCACTCTGTAAAGGGGGAGAGGAGGATGACTGTTTACCTAGAGGTGAGAACGAACATAAGGGAGGGGGGACAAAGCGGTCGTTTCTGTCGTAGCAGAGCTCTCTTCTCTGCGAGTCACCTATTCACTTGCCCTACAAGCATCAGTGAAAGGTTATATACAGACCGATAATAATAATTCAGAAGCTTGTAGAGAGCAAAACCAAGGAATGCATCCATACGCGCATATAATCTGTGCATCCCAGTGTGACCATATGGTCTGGAGGGGACTTCCTACCCACCACAAAGGAAGTCTCCGTTTACAGTGTACAGTTCAGTTCGCCATCACATCCTGTCTCCCAGCTCTAAACGGCTATACTCAGCTCAACCCAGTCACGGCTTTGAAGTTAAATCAGGCAGAAGGGAGACACAGTTCACCATAGCATGCAATCAGCATGAGCACAGGATCTGTTAGGGAGCACACAAACTCAAAACAACAAAGCAGCATTTAAAAAAAAGAAAGAAAAAAAAAAGCTTTTCTGTGGAGTTGGTTGTGATTTAGCTATACTTAGGAGGATTTCACCTTCTTCCTTTATTGCAGAGCTGTGATTGACATCCACCTGTCCTTGTGTGGAGGATGATGTGGTGTTCTTACAGCGTTCTCATTGCAGCAGTGTATGAATGTAATATATTGCATGTGGAGAGTGTTTTGATCAGCCGATGATGGAGTGATCTCACAGACATTGACTAACAGTGTGAAGAATCCAACAAGGCGGGGTTATTGATGACTCTCTTAAACGGCGGGTATCATTGCCATGGCAGCCCATACATTATGGTCACCCAGCCACGCCCCTATCACCATCGCAGACCAATGAGCGAGCAGCTGCCAAGCAAACAATCCCCAGCAGTGTTGGGATGTTTGAGGAAAAGAGGAGAATGCTAAATATGTCACTTCATCTGGTGATTGACACACAAGTCTCTTGTTTCCCGGCACTATGGAGATTTGCATCTTTTTACCACGGCGCCTTCTTACCCCTCTTTTCTCTCGCTTCTCTTCTTCTCCTGTGTGTCCCCTGCTTCACTGCCACAATCCTCCCTGGTTGTCGTGGCTCTGCATGAAGTGGATATTACCCCCCCCCATCCCTGCTGCTATGATATTGATCAGCCTTCTCCTCTGCCTTCTCCTCCTTTCTTTCCTCTCTTCATAGGCCACTGCATTGATTCTACCTCTCCCCCTGAGCCTGCCAGCTAGGAGTGATTACACAGGCTGCTCACATACAGTGTAGCAAACACACACATTAGAGGCTCTGGAAAGGATGTGGGGATGTGTAGCCTCGCTGTACTTTAAAGGCTATAAAGCTCAGCGGTGAAAACACTGCCTCTTTTCATTCAACTAAGCCAAAGACCGAAAGCCTAGCGTGACATATAACCATAATAAAAATGGCTGTTATAGTATGTTAGGATATCGCATATGCCATCTGGTTTAAAGCTGAATATGCGCTGGTGGTTTTTGTTAGCCTGGTGCTAAAGACAGCTGAGGTAATGCTTGACAGGTGGACTCCAGACACCTTGTGATTTTGTGCAGAAACACACAGAACGAACACAAACTCCTTATATGGACATGTGGTGCAGCGCTCCCCGGCGAAAGACTGTCAGCTAGCCTACTAAAGTCAAACTTAGTTTACTTAAACAGTGAGGAGTGGGCGAAGGAAAAGCCAAAATGTGATGTAACAGCTAAACTGAGCAGCTGTACAGTTGCAGGAGACGCAAAGTCGTAAAATAGTTTTTAAAAGCCTCTCTCACCACACAGCCACACCGACCTGCATTTCCATGGCCAAACTAAATCTGGCCATCATGGAGAGCTGTTGACTCATCCATAACCACCAGGACAATAATTAGTTAACCAGCCCTCTCTTATTGACTAAATACCAGCTTTGAGAACAATTGCGTATGGAATATGAAAGGTTTTTGGAAGAGGACTGCTGGCTCATGAGCTAACAAGGAGAGTGTGGGCTGCAGCAGTAAGAGCAACCACTTATCTGTGCGTAACCTCACTCTGGCAGCAGCAACAATGCAGCAGAGTCTAAAGCAACAGGCCAGAGAACCTACATATTATACACGCCCTCCATGCCATTTGGCATTTAAGTGGCATTTTAGCATGGCGGCAAACAGTTTGCACCAAATTATGTCCGGTTGCTGCTGTGTAATGACTTGAGCAGCAGCTCCAGAGAGAAATCCTCACAAAAGCAGGGCTCTCAAGTATAAACTGTATCTCCGTCTTTAGGTTTCATGCATGGAGTGGGTCTATCAAATGTAAAATGCCAACAGGCACGCACAATAACAACAAAGATAAAGACAAGAGGGAAAGCAAGAGCGGATTGAGTTTGATCAATAGTGGTAATCAATATTCCTCTCCTGAACTTCTCACTATTTGGATTAGTACCTCTATTGCACTGAAATGTTAAGATGCATTCAGAAATGCCTTTATTTCAGTTGCCTAATTTGATCTAAATTAAACACTCAATTGGTACATTTAAAACTGGTGAAGCAGTGCTTTGACAGCTTAATAAGATCATGCTGCATTATCAATCAGGGCAAGGCCATCAAGAAACCCATCTGATCATCCAGCGAAGCATCTTTAGAGATTATGTTTTGGGCCAAAAAGTACACCAGGAGGCAGTAAGCCATCTGTTAACAGCAAGCTTCTTCTGTCTCCTACAAGTCCTGTCACGAACTAAAAGAGTGTAAGCACAAGTACCACCGCTGTGTGCAGACTGAAGAAATGAGGTTTGCTTTTGCTGTAAATGTGTGTATCTCAACTCTGTGGGAAGAAGAGGACAAGAGGTCACTGTCTATCCAAGGAGCACACCAAGACAGATGGGGTCTCAATCACCTTCATCGCCCCTTCACACCCTCCACTTGCTGACGGAGAGAGCCTCTGCACTCATCCACCAACTCCATTACCTACTCTGACAGGGCTGCACATTAAATCATCCCATTTCACCTGGAGAGGAGGGTGATGTAGGAAAAAGAAGTGGGAGGAGGCCTTTTTCTTTCTTTCTTTCGTAAACTCTGTCCTCTCTTGAGGGAGTGCGAACGTATAAGGACATATCCGTGCGCTGGACCACCATCGGATGAACAGCACCTTCTGCCCGTCACAAATTACAGACAGTCAAAACATTTAGCTTAAAGTACAAGACAGAAAAATCAAGCAAGAGAGGA
Source organism: Xenentodon cancila (assembly GCA_014839995.1). Taxonomy (NCBI): domain Eukaryota; kingdom Metazoa; phylum Chordata; class Actinopteri; order Beloniformes; family Belonidae; genus Xenentodon; species Xenentodon cancila. The sequence goes on along the minus strand of CM026204.1, from coordinate 20,431,490 downwards.
TGAGACAAGACAAACATCGTGGAATAAGGTGATGGCTGTAAAAATATCTAAAGTGTAAATGATGGGAGCTTGTAAAGAGTGATTCCCCTTCAAATGGGGGAGGACAATATGGACAACGATAAATGGGCTATTAAGCTCAACAGCCCACTGTTTGCTTGTCGTGATGCTGAAGTAAAAGCTTATACAGCTGACTGTATTAGTCCTCGCAAAACGCACACTCACTCACCTTAATGTCCTTATGTTATTTCTCGCTGTACGTTTGATGTGGAGCACTTTGACTTGCCTCTGTGTATGAAATGTGCTACATAAATAAACTTGCCTTACCAGTCACCGAGTCTGGATTGGAAAGAGAGAAAAAAAAAAAAAGCTACCTCTTCTCTTTATTTTGTCTGAAGCTGACAGGATACAAACATTTTTAACAAACACGCGTCTCCAAACAGAGACTGAAATGCAGGCCAGCAGTTTGTCTTCACCACCGTACGGTGAAGCCATTAGACGGTGTAAAAGACACAGGAGATTCGAGAACTGGACAAAAAAAAAAAAAGAGACTTAGGGGAGGTCTGCGTAATTTTAATCTTTTCATTAAGACAGTGCTTTGCTTAATTTAACAGTGGGCTTAATAACGCAGACTTTCCTTGCTCTGCTCTAACACAAGTGTTAACTCCCTGCTGGAACAAAGGCAGCTCTGTTCACAAACACAACACAGCCCAACTGTTAAGTACATTCCTATAAAGAGGAACAAAGAGCATTTGAGCGTGGCAGGAGGAGAACATGAATACAGCTACTGAGGGGATAGCACAGCCCGGCCCTTTGATGGCAGGAAATGTCTTTACCATCGCAGACAGTGTTGATGTTACTTTTTCTAAGATTGAAGCAACAATTAAACCAACTTCTAGCGCTGGTATTTTAGGAGACAATAGGCTGGCGAGAGATTAAGGCTGAGGAGGAAAGCTACAGCATGTTTTAACACAGACACAAGTAGCTGGTTGAGAATTCAGAGGTTTTTGGACTGTTTTTGGGAAGCACAGGAGAGCACTTGGGGTTACACAAAGGCAGGCATAATGAAGTGTGCAATGTTTTGTGTGCCACAGAAGAAGAAGAAGAAGAAAAAAAAAAAAAAGCACAAACACCTATCCCCTGAATAAATGAAGTGTGTAGGCAAGTGTGGTGAAGCGTCTCCAAGCCTTGGCAGCTGTGGTTCCCTCAGTCCATCCGTTGGTTGTGACAGGCAGGAAAATACAATTTAGACTCGCTCATCAAAACACATGCAACACCAGCCACAGCGGCTGGAAATGTGACGTGCCAAATGGGAAACGCGCAAACCTCCGTCTGTGTCTGACAAAAGCCGTATGAATGTGTTATTGACATAATTATGAAAATACATTTTGCCCCCCCCCCCCCCCCCCCTCCCCACCTTTTTTTTTTACGTCGTTTCTAAATCTTTTGAGGTATGTTCACTATCAAAGACAATTATGTTTTTGTGCTAGAGAAAATGAAACTGTTCAGTCAATCTCTGAGGATATTGGTGCATCTTATGGTTTAGAGGATTTTGCAAAAAAACCTACTAAAGTCCTTCTTTGAGAGCAAAAGCTTTCTACATATTTTATTCAGTGGATTTGAAGCAGTTTCGGTGTCTAAATCTAGATAACATGGTTGTACAACTACTGATTTGTTGGTTTATAGGTTTAGAAGAAGGTTTTTTATGTTCACATGCACTCTGTGATTTGGTCTTGAGGATTTGCATACAATTGCTCTCAAACACAAAGGTTCTGCCTTCATGATCAAAGCACGAGCATATGTGCACCACTTGTCTTGGACGGGATCAACGAGCATTCAGAGATGGAGGGTAGATAGAGTTTGTTGCGACTTAAGCTGCAGCACATGAACAAAATGTCAGAGGTTCTGTGTAAGATCGCAGCGCTGCTGCAGGGGAGCTGCTGCAGATGGCAGCCCGTGGTGATGTTGCTGTTGTTGTAAAGGCTGTTCAAGGCAGCAGGTTCCAAAATACAAAGTGTAGACATTCCTCAGACCTCACAGAAATCCCTGAAATTTCCTCTTCTCGTGTCTGCTCCTCTCTTTGACCGATGCCCCTCTTCCCTCTTTCCTTCCCTTTGCTCTCCCTACTGGTAAGAGTTAATTTGCACCATGTGTTCTGTAATGGGGAGGGGGGGGGGGGTGTAGGGCCCTGGTGGAAGCGTGTGAACCCGATACCACAGTAAATCTCCACTTCCACGGCGTTACACCCTCCGCCCCTCCTCCTCCTCTCCTGTTCTCTCTCATTCTTTTTTTTATTGGCATGTCACACATTGGACAAGCTGGAAATTACACTGAGCTGAGCTGAGAACCAGCGGTGAAGCACGCCAGATATCTACTTAAGCTGAGAGCAAGGGGAGCAGTGGAAGGTGGAAAGGGGAAAAAAAAAAAAAAAGGGAACGGCAGAGAAGTGGTAATGTAATGTGGTAGAAGACTAGGAGGTGGGTTAAAATTAGCCTTCCATTTCAGAGCAGAGGGCAATCCAATTAAAGCTTGACCAGTTCACGCAAATGTGTTTAGTGTCTGGTTACTACTCTTGGTGCTGGGTGGCCAGAGAGAGACAAAAGAAACTCTTTTCAATACCATTATTCACTGTAGCTACCAAGACGCTGAAAACAAAAATGCAGAAAATGATGAGTGAGCAAAGGAAGAAGAAGAGATAACACGAGTCTCACTTGTAGACCTATTGCTTTATTCAAAATACTAATTTTGCATGCAACTATGGAACAGTTGACAGTTATTGTTAACATTTTTATACACAATGACTGGGCTGGCAGTGGCATTGATTCGTTATGTTTCTCATTTTAAGACCATCGCCCTGCTACAGTGTGGTGAATTCACTTTAGGTGTTTTTTTTTTTTAGACATCATGGGTAGACGGGGATAGACAAAATTTAAAAAAAAAAAAAAAAAAAAGGACCTGTTTTCCGTCACTTAAAAGTGATATACACAAGCTAATCTGCATACATCTATGTGTTAAAGATGGTGAAAGCAAACTAATACAATCCAAAAGACATAAGAAAGAACAAAAGGCTTCTTCGCTGAATAATTTAGTAACGGTCAAAGAGGTGGCTACTGATTGAGCTTTTAAAGAGCCTCGTGAAAATGCCAAGGCCGCTAGCCTGGCCCCATCAGCCCGACCAACCCCCCCATTGTCCAAAGATTGCACCCACTCCCCATCTGTAAAAGTAATCACCACTCATAAAAACACACACAAATCCCGTTTTGATTTCAGTCCGTCTACTCTCCCCTCCTGTCTTCGATCCAAGAGAAAGAGATAATCTTATTGGCTGAACAACTAGTTTCCATAGCAGCATTTAGCCAATGCATAGGGAGGAGAAGGAAGGTAAAAGAAGAAGTGTTATCTGCCCAAAAAGATGAAAAGAGGGAGAAAAGAGGCAAGCAGCCATGGTGAGAGTTGGGTAGGTTTTATGCCCATAAGGAGGGCTCAGTGCGGCTTACGTCCCTCTCCCCAGGCCTGAAATGTGTTATCTCAACCTTTGCTTTTGGTATTGCTTTATTTATTCATCCCTGTGCATGCGTGGACAATCAATCTTACCTGCCTCCCCAAAGAGACAAAGCTCTGTAGCTGTCTGAGAGATGCATGCCTGTCTCCATCTAATCTGAGAAATGCACCGAGCATGCAAACGGTGTCGGGAGTAGCAGCTACTTTCCAGCGTTGCAAACTGGAACACCATGTTTGCAAAGTAGCAGCAGCTGCTCCAGTTATTGACCCCCACACCTAAGCTTAATGACTTAACATTATTACAAGAATGGCATTAATGATGTGACCTCAATAAAATTTCACGTGCGTGGAGAAAAAGGAAGGGGGGTTATTGAAAGATTGGTGGGGTGCCTCGTTTACTCATAATGAATCATAATGCTCATAATAGGGGACGTCGAGCTCATGATGCTCACGTTGTAGTCGCAGCAAACTGCAAGAGGAGTTGGGGAAAAATTCTATTCTGAGCAAAATTTAATCTGTCCAAAAAAAAAACAACAAAAAAACTAAATGATTTCACTTTGTGCTTCCATGCTCCTGCTCAGTACAGTTAAAAGGCACATTGTTTGCAACGGCTCTGTTCTGTTGTCCTCCTGTAGGTAAGCAGCAATGTAAGGCCACTCAGAGTTTAGCAGCTGTTGTACTGTGGTTCTGTTGCTTTAAAGCCGCTACTCAATAGGATACATGACAGACAGAATGCTTCAATCAAACAGCTTGCTGCAGGCCTGCCTGGTCAGCCATGTCTATAGATGCCTAGATGCCCTTGTCAAAGCTGCTTCCTCACAGAGAGCACGGAGACAAGCAGACACTTAAGACAGCCCCACAAAGAACTGTGAAAGCCTGTACCTCCACATGTTCATGCCTGTGAAATGTACCAGCTCGCTTACAGCAGCTGAGTGGACTGGAATGAGGGGAAGAGCTTAGTACACACACACACACACACCACACACACACAAAATTGCTCCTAATGACTGTAGCGCCCCTCTCTCAGGAGATGGCAGCGGCTGCTGCTCTACTCGATAAATATTAACAAGAAGTGCGACTGATGGCGGTGCTCACTGATCCATAATTGCATTTCAAATGTTCAATGGGGCTGGAGGGTGGTCACAAGGGGAGAATTGGGAAGATAAAAAGAGGAAACTCAGGACTCTGGGCACATACAAGAAACAAGAGAGGGTTGTCTAGTCAACTTCCTACCATCATCTCAGTGAGAGCTGCAATCAGGGCTGGGCATTACAATCTGCTGTTGTCACTTTCACTGACTTACAGCTGCGTGCATCACAGACCTGACACTGTAAATAAAAGGCCAAATCTGCAGATGGATCAGAGGGATGGCTCTGAAACACATTATCCATGCCACATGTACAATGAGTGATATTTATGCGTCAATCTGAATATGTGATGGCCCCAAGCTAATTAGCTTGTGGAGCTCATCACTGTTAAGCCAATTCACCGCATTTTGGATTCCATTAGGGCTATAAGTCGGGGTCCACATAAAACCTAATAGCTGCTCATGTTAAGCATGCGTATTTATGCACATATATTTGCATCTTTATCAAGCATTTTTAATTATGGGCTTTGAATAGATCGGTATGTTGCAAGGCAGTGAAAGTTCCAGTTCAAATCCTTCGTTGTGAAAGACATAATTAACATTTTCCTCTTTGTGTGTGTGTGTGTGTGTGTGTGTGTGTGTGTGTGTGTGTGCGCGCTGCAGATTTGCTTTTGTTGTTTTCATGTCTACTATGCTGTTAGTTTAGTTTAACACAAACACATTTGATTATATAAACCATACTTGGACAATGACTGCAGTCAGGTAGAAAAAGAAACCTATTCAAATATGTTTTATGTATGATAGCATTAAAAAAAATCATTTTGATTCTCATTAAGTCATAAAACACATAAATACGACATGTGTCGTATTTATGTAATACAAAACCAAGGAAAATTTTAAAACAGTGACTGAAAATCTAGGTACATGCTTATTGCTTCCACAGATATTAGGAGTAAGTAGCACAGAGGTGCTGATAATCAAACGGACTTAATCATCAGCAAGTGTGGCCATCTCTGGATAATCACGGGTGTCAGACAATTTACTCATCTTGAGCATTTCGGTATGGTAACATAACGCCATGGAGGAAATGTGTATAATATTATATATATATATATATATATATATATATATATATATATATATATATATATATATATATATATATATATATATATATATATATATATATATATATATATATATATATATATATAAATAAATGTAGCATGTACACATGCTGTATGCAGGTTAATATCCTGCATTTGTTTAAAGTGATCAGGCCCTACAACATTTGAGATAGACTCCTGGCAAGATAATTGCATTGTACGAGGCTTCTAATTAAATGTATGTTAGCAGGAGGATTTAGGGCTTTGTGTGTGTGTGTGTGTCTCTCTTTCTGTGAAGGCGTAAGGCTAACAGCGGGACACAGAATATGTGCGGGTGTGTGCTGGTGTATTAGGGTCCTCAATCCCTTTTTCCCAGAGGGAAAAATGCTGCAATCACTCCATTAACGAAAGAGGGATAGAGACAAGGATGCTGGAAGGAAGCAAAGAGAAATGGAATTGGGAGGGTGGGGGTGGGGATGGGGGGACTTGGCCAATATCAGCCAATGAGGTTAGATACAACCAGAGGAGGTAGGAGGCTCAATGGACATTGAGGACATGGACACAATGACTCAAATTTGGGATGGGTGGACAGAGGAAGGCGAGTGAAGAAAAATGAAGATAAAACGACAAGTGAAGTAAGAAAAGCCGAGAAGGGTTTGTGAAGTCATGGTCAGTGGTCTGGCTGAAGACGGCTCAGCTTTAGAGTGCTTAATTGTCTGAAGATTCTGCAATTCCAACAATAAGCGAGTCACTTGTGTGCGGATGTGCTGTGTTGAACCAGATTAATTTGCATCAAACCAGATAATCGAATTCGAAGTTGCACAAGCAGAATATTTACATGATACACAAACACAGCATATGCATGAATCCTGTCAGAAAACATACAAGTCTGTAGCTGGCAGACTCGCTGCATAACCCTTAAAAAAATAATGAATAACACCTTATTATTAGTCACATCAATATACATTTTTATTTTACCCTTGATTTAATTAAATTAAAAAAAAAAAAAAAGATAAACTTTAAAAATAAACAACCAAAGGAACAGAATTAGTGTCAGGATTTTGTCAAAATGCCATGTCCACTCCTAATTCTGTTTATAACATTTACATCGGACTCCCAGCGGTCATCCTTGTATCTGGGCAGACATGTTAGGGGGAAGACAGGAGGCTGAGATCTATAAAGGCTAAATCAATATGTCACAGAGGTTGAAGTGGGTACCACAGCTGCCACTGTTGTGTAAACAAACTAGGGAAAATGATTGTCTTCCTAGTCAAGAATGACCCCAATCATGCTGCAGAATTCATTTTTGTTGCCCCTTTTTGCATGTCTTATTGCTGAAAGAGTGCTCAATGTGCATTTGTGTACAGGAAAACAAATACACGCACCATGACAGGGCTAAGAAATATCCCAATGCAGAAAAGACATAGAAAAGAAGGCAGAGGGGGTGGGGGGGGTGGGGGGGGGGGGGGGGGGGGGGGGGGGGGGGGCAAGTTTCAATCCTTTTTCTCTTCCACGCACAAGAGATTGATGGCTACGTTCAGGTTTTCTACACGCCACTAATTGGATTCACAGGTCATTAGATAAAGTACACAAGTGAGACTGTTCTAGCCTAAAGACTGGGGTAGATAGACAAGAAAATAGAGAAGGGTGTGAGAGGGGCAATATTGATGAGGTTGTTTGGTTCAGGACCAATAAAATTTCCTCCCCCTCTGCTATGCCTCCAAAGCCTTGTTTCACCAAAAAGAGGGGGGTTGATCGATAATTTGCGAGGCAAGAAAATGTGGGGGATGGAGATGGAGGCAGGGAGGGATGAGGAATAAAGAGAATAATGTGTGCTTTTCTTACATGAATCTAAAGTTGCCCGTAGTCCCCCTGTTTTAATAGATCACGGTAAGAGGAGGACACAAGATGACGCCGGCCATTATGCGCCACAAAACAGTACAATCAGTGGATAAACATCTTCTTTATCTCTCCTAAAGGCATATGACTCTGTCCCACTTTTGAATACAGGGTGATGGAGTAGATTACACCAAAATGTGCAATTACAACCAAAATCATCTTAAAAAAAAAAGAACTTTGTGCCGGGTTACTAAACAGATGTATTAACTTCCAATGCACTCGGTAGAGCAGCAGGCTTTTGTGATTTGTCGGCCTTTGACAAAGTGGGCTTGGTGAAAATTTGTTTAGAGCCAGCAGGCTTGTTGTTTTAACATAGGAAGACAAGAGTACAGCTTGCTCAAACACATACAAGCATGCAGATGGCTGTTCATTAATTACAGATGGATTGGGGGAGGGAGCAACCGAGAAATAGGCATAAAGAGCGCGGAGGGCAGGTCAGCTAATGCAGCCAGTTCTCCATCTTCCTCCCTGGACAACTACCTTTGTCTGCCCCGGACCGCTTCGGGCACTCTTAGTCAAGGTGCAGGTGCATGGCTTTTCATGCAAGAGTGTGTACAAGCAGGAGAAGGGGTTCCTGCCATCCTCAGCATTCTCTCGCTGCAATCCGATTAAAGCCCCGCTGCTGTGGGGCTTGGCTGCAAGGTCTACAAGCTCACCTTAAAACCTCGTCGACACGCAACAACCGCCCTTTATTCCCAAAAGCACCGACACAAACATACACAACAGATAATGCTTGCACCAGGAGGTTTTAGCTGTACCTTCATTTGGCAACATCCATCCATCAATTACATTTCAGCCATTAAACGGTGGTCCCATTACCACAAACACTCGGAGCAAAAAAATGTGTTCTACTTTTTATTCATGGCATTTGGAAATGAAACAAAAGACCAATTAGAAACAATCACACTCAGTTGCATAATCAATTTCAAGCTTCAATAATAATATGCACTTTGTCAACTTTGACCAGCAAATTTTCCTTAGCCAAGAATCAACACTTGTCTGAGTGCGATGACCTCCGCCAAACATGGAACAACATGTAATTGGTGATGGAATAAAAACAGAAAAAAAAAAAAAAAAAACAAAGAGAGAAATGAAGAAGCTACGCAAGCTCATCCTGATATTCTGCATGACTTGCATCTGACCGTGAGATATTTATGATTCATGAATGGAGTATCAGTCAATTACAATGTAGCAAAGCTAACTGCATCACTCAAACCATAATGCTGCATTCTCTTTCATCTGCAGGAACAAAGACAAGTCTGTTGTGGGTGAACTCCAGTGCAACTTCCCTTTAGAAAACAGAGAACACAGTGTGATAAAAATCAGTCGTGCACGGGTGCATGAGTCTGTGCTACATGGTAGATGTCCGTTTGCTGAGAAAACAAGTACCACCTCACTGAACCGACTTACCCTGAAGAATCAGCATTTCTCAGAGGCAAATTAAAAACTAATTTCTTTCTTTATTCGGAGAAAGAGATCATTTGGACGCATTAAGTTGTTTAAAAAAAAAAAATCAATTATAAACTGGGGAAGGTATCCTCCAGTTAATCAATTAAGTACATCTGCAAAGATCTATATTTTTAGTTTAAAAAAATAAATAAACTAAACACACGACTGGACATTATTGAAGAAAGATTCCCGGGGGGATTTTTAAAAATGTTGTCTATGCAACAAAGCTCAGAATACAAAGTAATTATGACTGATTAGATTAACAATATTACCCTTATGAATTTGATATTTGAAAACAGATGATTTTATAATGCTAGAGGAAATTCTTTCACTCGTCGGCTGCCATCGCGGTTTACTCGAGTCGAGAACAGCTCCACCTGTTGGGATCTTCTGCTCAATAAGCACGTTAAATCACGGCAGACGTCGTGTGCTGAGAGTGCTGAGATTTTATAGCAATATGAAGAAGCATTATTATATTTAAAAACTACACAAAAGAACATTGACAAAGTGAGAATCGAAAAAGACGCTCTATGGGCCGTTTTCATCAGCCTCCATGAACACCAAGAGTCTTCCAATGACAGCAGCCACTAAGAACGGGACTATATTCACTGGAACGGTATTTAGACTTACTGTAAGTATTTTTATATTACCTAAATAAGAAAATTTAGTTAGGTATGTTTACTGGCATACATCAGCTTCAAAGTACCAGATTTTGGTTCGAAACAAGAACAAGCACCGACTACTGTGGATGTTGCCTGCATCCACTGTTGGTTCAACTTCAACTTCAACAACAACGGCCACCTTACATCATCATCCATCCAGAGTGAATTGTGTACATAACATTTTGTTGAGCACAATCGTTGAAAATATGCTGTGAACGTTATTGATTTTTAAATAATAAGAATGCATGTGTTTTAAATAATACATCTTAATTGGAGATGGTGCACCTTCCAGCATTGGAGTCTGGATGGATTGTTGAGTTTATGCTGAACCTCAGTCTGGTGTGAGGGGAAGAAAAGAAATAAAAAAGGGGAGGGGGGACCAGAAAGGACAGGTATTAAATTGAAAATGTACTCACCAGTTTGAAATCTTGAATGCTACAAATGAAGTAAGGAGTATTTGGCCGCCGACTCTCAATGTACACACAATCTGCAAGCAAGAAGGCAAAAAAAAAAAAGGGGGGGGGGTTTTAAAAGATGATTTCCACACTTATCAAAGCCTTCATGTTTTTAAGCAGCCACTCTCTGTAATATATTATTTGTGTGCCGTTACCTCAGCTGAAAAGACACTTTTTCTCCTTGAGTCAAATTCAATTGGAATGCGAGTAATAGGATTAAAGACTTTTGGAGCGCTACAAGGTTGCCTTTCCAAAGCAAACATTACGCCCAAGGGGAATTATGTTATTGTTCCACTCCATTTATACACCAGTGAGCAATACTGACTTTAACCTCATTCCAACCCCGAGTCATCGCCTCATAGCTGTAACCATCGAGTCCACGTTGGAGGGACCAAAACTGCCAAGGGTGGTGGGTTGGGTGAGGGCAGACTCGCTTTCTGCCATTATGGAATCTCTTTTTCTAAACTTCCATGTAGGAACCTGTTTTAAAGCGCCATGTCAAACAATGAATGTTTACCATCTCTGATACTTTCATGTTTCTTCCTACATGCCCACAACGATGAAACAGAGAGATGATGCAGTTTTTGACCCTGATTACCAGCGAACAGCCTAGCCTTTAAAACTGGTTAAATCACGCGTCCTTATGTGACCAACGCCAGTGCTCTAAGAACCTGTTTATTTTATCCTGAGCTTAAAACCTTCGTGATTAAGACAAAGAGTTTACCACACGGTTCCTGCTGCAGTCTCCTACATGTAACCCTACAGCTTGATCTTCCAGCATCACCATTAAAAAACACTAAACATTGTTAAAAGTGTTTCTAAACAGCAGGCAGATATAAATTCACTACCCAGCATTTAAATGTACTCTATGCAGTTACAAAAGTACCTGCAACTGGCCCCTAATTTATTAACAAAGACTGTTGTTTACAAAATGGTTTATAAATAAAGAGTAAGTTTTAAAGCGGGGAGGAAAAAATACGACCCATCTGGCTTTACAGCATGACTGTGATTTCATGTCCATACTGAGGCTCTGCTTTCACTGCTCTCTAATTTGGACTGGGTGGACTTGAACAGGTCTTCTTAGTTTAGATAAGCAAAGACTAGTTGAAGCTCTAAAACCAATTTTCATTACATCAATTACTGATCTTAAACAGGGAAATTCTGGAGAAATAAACACCAGCTGTTTTCTGCAAGATTTCAACCTGCACAGGGAAAGCCCGCTTCATTTCTGGTTCAAGGACTTTACCAGCTGGCAAAGGATGAGACTGTTGATCAGTAAAGAAACTGCTTTAAGGTTAAAATCGGCACCGGCCCTGACTGTGTCAAAAACCCCATACAAATTTGCATTACACTGCTGTAGAGGAACATGCAACGACAATCGTAATTTGTTGATTTTACTTGGAGGCACGATTTCAGCCACATGCAATATATTCATATGAGAATATCGGGGAGGATATGTCTCACCAGTATATCGCATATGTCTAATGAGCTTTGGATTAGCTTGAGTGAAACAAAAGAATAATCCACCCTTTGTCTCTCATCCATTTTTAAAATGGTGCTTAATGATGTCGGCGGCGGCCTTGTAACATTGTGTGTGAAGAGGTGGCTGTGGCTGGCTGTGTTGTTAAATTGAATGTGACTGGTGGTATGGCTGGGTCGTGAACTCTCATCTCCTTAACAAAAACATTCACGCTGCAGAGGACAAAAACACACAGCCACTTCTGCCGAGAAGAAAAGGAGGAGGTGGTGAGGAGGTGGGAGGGAGGGGGTGTAATGGTTACTGCTAAGCCATGCACGGCACTTTTCAGACACAGCCAGGTGTTATTAGACTTGTGAGAGAAAGAGAATTTGGAAATCACGAGTCACCTGCGCTGCACTTCAGCTGGAAACACAAAAACAAGAAGGTGACTAAATGTAATGTCCACATTTGTTCAATTAACAAAACAATTAAAATGCCCAGACTTAATTGGTTAAAAAGAAAGGGATCTCTCACACACAGACACTAACAAACTGCCTTCTATTCAGACAGCGGTAATACCACAAGGGGTCCAACCATTTGGTACAATCTAGTCTTGCACTACTGTCACTTTTAACACAAACACGTTCACGAAACAGACAATACCTTGCAGCTTTTTAAACTTCTGAACAAGAAAAATAAAGGTAAGGTTTACGCTGATTTCACAAACTGCTTGAGCTCGTTTCAGTGAGTAGTTGTGTGATGAAGCACTGAGCTACAATCTCCCTAACAAAAGATCTGCAGCTACCTTTTTTCCAGTGAGTGACACTGCCATCATCTGTTATTTATTTGTTTGTGTCAACAGTTATTGATCTGGCTGTGGTTCATCTTACTGCTTGCAGAGGAAAAGAGGGGTGGCAAAGATATTAAATGGCTCTGACACAGAAGATACCATTTGTAGAGGGGCTGATGCGTACAAATGCTCCTCTGACATCACTGGCTTTGTTTTGGAAATTTTTCTTTTTTTTTTTTGCTCTCCCTTACTGTGTGTATATACGTGTGTGTATGTAACCCCAGGGTGGGCTTGTTATCTGCTGTGGGCTGAATGAGCTGTTCTAAAAGGAGGGGGGTGGGGTTTATCACCCATGCTGGGTCTGAGTGACGCATTATATCTCCCTCGCTCCTGCTCTCTTCCCGCTTTTCCCCCTCTCCCTCCTTTTTCTCCCTCCTTCTCGACACCATCCCTGGAAGTCATTTACAAGATAACATGAATGAAAATATCCATCAGTGCTATTGTGTGATCTGTGAGCAACACTGTGTGTGTGTGTGTGTGTGTGTGTGTGTGTGTGTGTGTGTGTGTGTGTGTGTGTGTTTTGAGAGACAGAGAAGGGAGGAGGAGGGAGCAAGACGAAGGGAATGGGGGGAGGGCAGAGAACAAAAGAGACTAATCTGACTGAGATGACATGTTTCAGAGGAGTCAAATCGCGGGAATTAGGGTTTAGTGTCCCCTCACCTTGGCGGAAAATTCATTTAGAGAGGACAGATCTCCGTGTCTACACCCATGAGTACATCAACAGGCATAAAGAACAGGCAGCGAGAGTGAAAAAGATAGCTGGTGGTCGGGGTTTGTTGGAGACAAGAACCCAGTTTAATCATTCACAGACAGCATGCAGTTCTATTCTTTGACTGTCAGGAGAACATTTTGAATTAATTTTGTGCTCTAAAAGTCTATTACCTCCAGGGCATTTTTTCTGAGAATGAATATAAAGCAAACTATGAATGTGAAAGTTACATCCAAGTTAAAGCTTAAGACTGGCGCTTTGACTAAAAAAAAAAAAAAAAAATAGAGGCATTGGGCTCAGTGATGTACCGAGGAAGAGGGTGGAGGGGTTTGAAATGGACAACCCAGTCTCTCCAAATCTGCCTGGCTTGTTAAACATTCCTGCCATTTTGTGCATTTGGAAGTGGGTCTCCTCACTCAAGTGAAGAGGTGGAAAGGGGAGGGACGAGAAGGGTTTAACTGTGATGGGGGTCTATATGGGGGATGGGCAGGATTTTGTAAGATTGAAGTGTATACTGGCTGCATGGACTTTGCCTTCACCGGAGGAAGAAGAGACGACAGCGGGACCTAAGTAGACGAGTGCTCTCATTCCTTCAGCAGCACTAAGTTTAATATCTTCTACAAACTGCTACTGACTGTCATGCCACACAGACAAAGGGCAAGAGCTCAAAACTTTGACAAATGGAGATAACTGTGAAGCTACCGAGTACACTTCCTCAGAACTGAACACTTCACTGAAAACTGATCCTGATGGACATCGTCTCTCCAATTACCCTTCACCGCTGAGTTCAAGCTGCTGCATATTCATTGTTATAACCTCATGACATACACACAAATAATCTTTTTTTTTTTCAGCTGCAGGTCTTTGTTCAGCCTGCCATTCTCTAAGGCTGCCAAGCATGTCTAATGTAGAACACACCTACCCTCAGCAAAAGGGCCATGTGTTTCTCTCTCTGTATCAAGCAAATAAGATGTTAATTTGCTGCAGCATTCCAGCAGAGGAGAGGGAGACGGAGTACTTAGATAATATCAGCTTGGCTTTCTTTTACGAGCCAACAACAATGAGCGAGTCACAACGTGAACATGGTCATATATGCCAGTGTCTTGTAAATGGGGTGTGGGGGGGGGGGGTTAGGATACAAGATATGCTTATTGCATGCAAAGGGGTGTTAGTTTAAATCTTGCTTGCTGGTGGTGACTATAAACCGTGTGGCAGGATGCACTTGCATTGTTTAACGTGGTGCTGAGCTAAAAACCGACGGGGCGCAAACAAACCACCACACAGCAGTGGAGTCTGCAGCTCCTGAAAGGTGACCCCTCCCTCTAGCCTACTAGAATTAAATAGCACAAGGAATGCAATAATGGAAGCGCAGGGGTGTGAACGAACTCGAGAGCCAGTAAAGACGGCGCGCTTGAGGAAAAAGACAGCGATTTCTGTCGCAACAGACTCCTGCAACTACTTCCTGCTGGGTCGGTCCTAGTAGTGTGACGTTCCAAGCTGTCATGGCATGATGTTGCAAAGAATCCCGATTCTTCCTCAGCTTTCCTTCCTCAATACCCCTCCAACTGCCATACAAATCTATCTTCTTGTCCCTGGAAAAGCGGTTGGAAATACAGATTAAGCACTACTATCAATTCTCCACAATGGGGCTGGCCTACAGCTGACTGGGCTCCTACGGGAGAACAGAGGCTCTTTGACAACACCCCCTCCCTTACTCCACCCCTCTCCTTTCCCTCTCGGCTAGCCCACGCTTTCTCATTTAGCAGTCGGCAGGTGGTTGGATTTCACTAAAAAGCCCTTTTCCCAAAGTCTCCAGCGTGGAGAGAGGATAGCAGAACAGGCAGGGCCTTTTAAAAATAGATTTGTTCATTTGACAAGCGGCGCATTTAAAGTGCCATGTTTCAATAAGAAATTACCTGTAGGGCTCGTCCCTTATGTTGGCCTGACCAGAGGCTGCTATCTGAGCGACGGCTAGCCTTTATAGCAGCAGGGGTATGCCAGGCCGATGTGCCGCCCCAGCTGTCCTGGCTCCAAATAACCAATCCAAAATACACTGAATCACACTGCACAGACTTATAATAGGTGCAGATTTTTCTGCAGATTTTAACAACTAACATTTCCTCTCCAAATCAGACAGAACGAAGCTCAGGTCATTTAATGTTGAATTAATCCAACAGCATTTACAAGAGAGTAGCTGCAAAGCAGCAGTCGGGAAGCCAGTTAAGCATCAACACTTGCCTGTTTGTGAAAAAAAATATATAGAACAGTATTTATAGTTTAATTGTAGTGCCAAAATGTAAGCACTGAAGACTTAGAATTAGTCTTATCATGCTCTGTTAAACCTATTTGATGCACGATGACGTCTACGCTCACCGTAATTGGCACCGACAGAGATCTACACTAAGAGGACAAGCTCCTCAAACCGACTTATGTGAACATGAAATATTTGTCCAACGGCCAACGCAGCAAAGTTAAAGAAGGGAGGACTGTTTTTCACGCTGTGCGTTTTTGTGTGTGTTTCATACTCCTGCTGTGCAGCTCCCTGTGTATGCACATGACACACAAACACCCCCCAGGAGTGTGTGGTGGCTGCAACAAGGAGTGCCAGCTGTCCACATCAACAACTCCCTCAGCACTCATACAAACAAGGTGTTTTCCTCTGTCTTGCCCAGGATCGTTTCTTTTGGTGAGCGCAGGAGAGAACGGAGAAAAAATGGGAGCCGATGAGGCAGCCATGTTGTGTGACATACAGTGAGGTGGAAGGGTAGGAGGAAAACCTCTTTGTGTATGTATACATGTGTGTGTGTGTGTGTGTCCATTTTAAATTTGTCAGTTTGCCAGTCGGGGAGGGAGGAGGCATGCCGTGGCAGCCTGCCACCAGCAACAAGCACAGTCCTGCTGCAGTGGAGAGAGAGGATGAGCACATGGGTTAGTAGTGTGTGTGTGTGTGTGTGTGTGTGCGTGTGCTAACAAGAGACATAAAATGTGTATATTAAAAGTACACTTTGTATATATTTAAGTGAGTTCATGTATATATATTACAATGTAGTTGTGGTGTGCATAAACATCAGTTATAAGTGTGAGTACAGATCATTTTATTTGCGTCTCCAAGCATCTTGAGTGTTCCCCCTGGCCGTATGTGTAATGTGTAAAGATATGATTTACAGATGGAGCGGTGGATGTGTGTAAAGAACAGACTTGGAGGGCTTGCATAAGTGGTGAAAGCTCAGCCACGGGGTATAGATCAATGTGGCATTTGTACTTGGCCTACATTGGGCTGTTCACTCGCCTCCAACAGTCGAACATACGACTGGGACACATTCAACGGCCTGGGACACAGTCCCCATGCCTCCATCACAAATACACTCCTCCATGCATTTTAAATAAAAGGAAAGCTTATGTTTGCTGTAGATCCACCTTCTGGACACTCGCACGTCGCTTTCCACGCATCTGGATTCAATCAATGTGTGCTAAGCCACCTGAACCCATCATCAAGGAACATAAAAGGTAAGAAAAAGAGAGTGGGTGGTGGCTGGAGACTAGGAGGGTTTCAGCAGACTACCCATTATTTCTTATATGACCAGACGGACGTGTAGGTTTTTATAGTTTTATGTGACGCAACCCATTAGACAGCAACTGCTTCATAATTTATTCTAGTTTCTGCACTACTCTCCATCACAGTCCTCCGTTGCTTAGTCTAGAGTGGTGCAAATCCCTCTCTGAGGGTGGTCAGTTTTACATATTGTGTGTCACTAGATGGCTATAAAGGGATTTAACATTTAGTAAAGCATAATCCATTGGAGGCTTTATGCCCGCGCCTAAGCTGCACGCATCAAATCTGATTTCAAGAAGGCTGCTTCCAATGACCGAGCAGGAGGAGCAAAACAAACACGCACGCACACAGCTTGTCACTTGAACAATAAGGAGAGGCGACAGCAGGAAGTCAGTTGTTGAGGTGAAGGATCTTCCATGTTGACACCAGGAGGTAAATTACAAATGAGTGTAGGGGTGCTGAGGTTGTTACCGCTGAGCTGAAGCTCATTCCTAATCTAAACCGATCTAACAGCCACAGTCCTCGTGGTAAGAGTGGGTTGTGACATTCCAGCTACTCTAAACCTGTCAAATTAATTGAAAAAGAAAACAGAAAAAACAAATACTCCACATATACCAGACACTGGCTGCGCTGTTCCCTCTAATGTGCAAACGTAAATATTGGGTAGGGCTAACCCACTGAGACTGCTGACTTTGTTTAGACATTATGCCTCTTGAATGTGCACTGGTGTAATTGACTACTCCCATTTTCATCCAAGGGAAAAAAGAAGGAAAAAAATCTCTATCCAGATCCAGTCTGTCTTCAACGGGACAGATTACACCATTCAAAGCCGCATCAAAAGACTCTAAGGCAAACTTCAAGGGGCAGTGATGAAAAGCTGACACCTGGTTGGAAATGCTAATTGTTGGCCGGTACTCTCCTCAGGGCTGCAAAAGCAAAGCCTCAAAAGAAATTTACAGAGCAGTTTACCATCCAAAGGTATGCCACATGGAACTACAAATAACAGCAGCACTTCATGGTTGACTCCTACTGTTTGAGAAGTAAAAAAATAATCATCTATTTCTCACAAAAGCTATGGTAATTAAAGACTCTGGTTTTCTACAGCCTGTGAAACATTGAAAAATCATTCTAGTCTTTCTTGGTAGTTTGCTTCCAGACAATACTCTGCAAAAAAAAAAAAAAAAAAAAAAAAAAAAAAAAAAAAAAAAAAAAAAAAAAAGGCTGCTGAGTATTTGTGCAAATGTGTGTAACATTAAAGTAATTAAAAAAGAAGATCATCCAACACACTGGTTGTAAATTCCTACTGCCTCCAATTAAGTACTCAAGTCATAAGAGCTCAGCCTCCACTACTTGATCTTTCACTAGCGCCGAGGTAGATGAAAAGACCTGAGATGAAAATGATTTACGTGCAAGGCTGATAAAACCAAGCAGCAGGAGGGAGTGTATGAGCAAGCCTGGCTTCTTTCTCTTAGTAAGCGTTGACATTTTCACCTGCAATATGATCACTTTATAAACTGTTTGTGAAAGTGAGCCCGTGTTCACAGCTGTGGAAAAGCTTGGTTCTCTTTTCACCCTCGGTCATCCGACTCAATCAAGACATTGTACTGCAGCTCAAAAATCTCTGCAGGGAACTGGAGTACCTTTTGGCCCCAGAGGAGATGGCATACGTTTGGAGAGTCAGAATGTGTTGGGATGAAATCATTATCGTGGCTGTCGTCACGATCACATCATTTACTGAAGCACCACTTTGTTTTATTGACTTAGCTCAAGACAAAGCTCTGAGTGGGTCATGGAATTGATTGCATGATGCATCAGCCTCTAGCCTGTGGGGGTGTTTCTGCTGTTAGAGAGCTGATACTTCGGAGAATCTGCAATCTCTCAGCGGCTCATTGCAACAGTTATGACTGGTTCTTTAACGCAATCAATGTTGATCAATTAAGCTGTCCCACTATCCCATGTCTTAATACGATGAAAAGGAAAAACATCACAAACAATCTGTGATTTTTACAGTATGTTGTAGTCTCCTAATAGGTGAATAAGCAAGGTACAGAAATTGAGACCCACATGCATTTGTGGCAGTTGGTCATCGGGCCACTGATTGGACAAGGACTCACCTCCAGGTCGGTATACGACATCATCTTCTGTAATGAAGGATGTGATCTCTCCATTCTCCGTGCGTTCGTAGCGCGACTTCTTCTTAGGCATTTTCTTTTTGCCCTTTTTACCAGCTTCCTCGGCCGTGCCGCTGCCTCCGCCGGTACTGCCATTGTCGTTGTCCTCGTCTTCGCTGTGCTCACTCTCTGCATAGTTCTTGGCCCCACCCTCCAGTGTACAGCTGCGGCGAGGCCTGGAGCTCTCACTTTCGCGGTCGCCCCGGTCTCCGTCCTGGCGACGGGACTTACCGGCCTCCCTTTTGTCCCGGTCCCTATCTCTGTCCCGCTCTTTCTCCCGTTCCTTCTCTTTGTCGGCCGTCATGATCCGCCACGTTCCTTCCTCAGTCCTCTCACGGCTGGGCCTCCGTGAAAGGTAGACTGTGAGCCTGGGCTTCAGTCTTCTGAATTTACCAGTCAAATCCAGGGAAAATTTGGCCACACCAACAACCCCAGTGTTTCAGAAAAGCTGTGGATAAAAGAAAAAGGGCAAATAGCATAAGTTAATAAAACCGTCTTGATGTTTGAAGCTGCACTTTCAAAAGGAAAAAAAAAAAAGCTTGTTTTTGTACTGGAGGAAATCCTTTGTGGGTGAGAAATGCATGAAAAGCTCTTGAAGATGAGCAGCTGTGCAGACTATTCTCAACATTACAGTAATTGTTGGCAATCCCCTCCACAACCATGTATGCTCTAGAGAGAACTGAGCAGCTTTTTCAAAGAACAAACTTTCTAGCTTCCTGCTGTAACACATTTTCATTTTTCAGAGATGCTAAAGCTGAGTTGTTAAAGAATAAAACAGAAAAAGAAAGAGGAATGTTACGAGTAACGCAATAAGCGAAAGGGAAGTGTGAGTGGATATAGTAAGCAGAGGCTTGCAGCTAATAGAATTCTTCGGATAATACGTTGAGGTTTCTTTTTCCAACACAAAAGATTCAGTCACGTTTGTCATTGGGCTTTAAGCTACATACTGTATCTCCTGTGGCCTTACAAAGTTAACAGGATAGCGTCTCTGAAGACCATTTAGAATGACACCGAGCTCAATTCTGCTCATCCCTGAGCGTGTGTACACACTCTGGTTTACTGGACTCCACCCCTCCCGAACCCTCTGCATTGGCTGACAGTCACCACAGCGATAATGTGAAGTGACAGTTCTGGAGGGAAAAAAGTATAGCAATCCGCTGGATAAGGGAGGGGAGAGGAATGAGGCAGAGTCGGTCTTGCCGTGCCTAGTCCAGTGCCACTTACAACCATCTTCAGCCAGCTCACCACGTTCTCGCGCCATGATAAAACCTTCTATGAAGTGAAAAGTGGGCAGAGGTGACGCTGCACACCGTCTGCACTACACTGCGCTACACAGGGCCTACAAAGGAGGATACTCATTTACTGCCAATGTTTGGCCCTTCCACCCCCATGGCAGCAAATTAAATAGAAATAGTTATTATAGCTCCCAGAAGGATCAGACAAGGCAATCAGCACCTGCTGCACCCTAGTTGTAATGGCAGCGTGGAAGAGGGAGAGTGAAAAACGAGGCAGCGATAGCAATTGGGTAAGGTTTAAAAAATAAAAAATAAAAAAAAAACTCTGCTCGGTGAAAACTGAACAGCATATCTGCACGTGAACAAGCGTTTACTCAAAGAGCCAGAACGAAAGTGAGATGAGGAACAAAGACAAAGTGGAAGGTGGGGGAAAAAACAACAACAATAACAACAGAAAAAGTCTTTTGGCTCGAACAAACACTCTCGCAAACTGAAGCGCGTTTGACAACGGCACTCCTCAGCAGCGGGTGCCGTCATCTCGTGAGCAGACACCAACTGACAGGGCAGCTGCTCTTGTCATCAGCTTCAACACAAACACTGGGCCTGATTAAACTGCAGCCTCGTCACAGCCCCATTAATCACCTAATGATGAGTTACCACGGCGACCACTGGGCTGCCGGCATATACACACAAGAACACATTAGTGAACACGGAAGATGAAAGAGCTTTGGAGCGTTCTAACGGGTACATTTGTGCAAGGACACACACCTAACACCAATACATACCTAAGAAGGTGTGAAAAGACAAACAGCGAAGCCCCTCCAGGGCTCAGTATCCTAAATTAACTTTCAGACCTAGCGGCTAATGGTACGTGTAGAGGGAGGAAAAAAAAACAAAAAACATATCACTGGCCCAGCATATTGTTTACTGACTAAAATATTTAATACCTCTTTGTTTCACAAACAGACTTCAGTACGTTCCACTAATATAATACATTATCTTGACTTGAAATATAAAAAAGAAAAATTGCAATTACATAAACAAAGAACATTATGTGATCGGCTGGTGCAGCTGTTGAACCTTTGAAGTCGGAATAAAACAAGTCTGAGTCTCAAATCATACTGAATTTATGACATTAAATGGTCATAGCGATCGATCACAAAAGCTCATACGAAGGTTGTATAAATACATCCGATGCCTTAACATAAACCTCTGAATCCTGACTCATATTTATCTACGGTAATGACCTCTTCTTTAGCACATCAGTCATTACAGTGCCGTCTCTTTTCTGCTCCTGACTGGCACAAGTGTTGGTTTCATAGCTAAGATGGTTTCACAGAAATGTCAGTCAATCACAGCACAGCAGGGATGAATATCAGTAAAAACACAAGTGAAAGTGTGTGTGCGTGTGCGTGTGTGTGTGTGTGTAGGGAATACAGAGGATACAGGCACGACAAACTGTGAATGGCACTTAAACGCTCCACATAGTTTGATATATTAACATATAACTGTCCACACATCTACAAAAACCCTTTGAAGAGACTTGAATACTGACAGTTACTGCAACATATAATTTCCCTTTAGGTATTAATGAGTACTGGTGAACTGAATGTCATACTATTTGATAGGAGAGTTGAGTCTGCAGGAATCTGTGTACAAGCACCTCTTCTTTCTTCCAATCAGTAACATAAGCTACTTCCCATGAAACCAACTAGGATTTTAAACTGTTGCAAATGGAGGCCTGGCCCATTCCTATTTGATGTTTGGGGCACTAAGGATCTTCCGAATCTAGGTGCTATTAGTTACCATCTGGATACACTTTATGCAACTGCCTCATTTCAAATTCTGCATCTCCAATTACATAGCTGATGTTCAAATAATTGTATTTATTATCCCTAAAAGGAACAGAGAGACAATTCATTATACAGATGGGTACTCATTCGTATCTTAGTTTGTTCCAGAATTGATACCATCACTTGTATGTGTACTGTAGCTTTGATACTGGTAATTGAAGTTAAACAAACTGAAGGAGTAAAAAAAAAAAAAAAAAAAAAAAAAAGCCAGTGAGTCAATTTAAAGTGCTAACTATGTAGTGATAAAAATTCATCAAGCTGTGGTGGCTCAGAGGATGAGATAAAGAAAGTGAGATACAGTGGAAAAAGAAAGGGAGATGGCCCTTCACCCACCACCTGAAAAATAAAGTGATTAGTGGGAAGCAGCACTGGCGGCTTGGCCTATGAACAGCGCAATGAGGGGGCAGGTGAGGCTTGAAGCTATTACACATCAATCACTGGGCCAGGACCCTCTGAAAGATACCAGCTGTCTTAATGGAAAAAGCAAAGAAGGGGGAAGTGGTTGGAGAGGGGGTGAGAGGGTCCCAGTAAATGGCACCTAATCCACCATTTACATTACTGCAATGGAGTCGAGGGCTAGCAGCCAGCAGGGCCCCACTCAAATACATTTGTCTTTGCGTACATGTTAAAATGAGACTTCTGGCCTGAAAAAAAAAAAAGCAGTTTGTGGCTTGATTAACACATCAAGTTCCACAATGTCCACACAGCAGGCTTCTGTTACTAAACACCGCTTTTTCCCCCTCATTCTGTCTCCCGAACAGCCTTTTAAAATGCATGTTTTATTCATTCCTCAGTCACTCTCACATTTACCAAAATCCATGCTCTTCTCTAGTTTTGATCAACACAAAAAAATTATTACGCTTTGCCTGAATAGCAACGCAAAGTGATAAAACTGTCCACTTTACTTCTTATCAGTTAAAGTCTTGCTAAATCATTACAAATATTACACAAGAATATTCAACTAAACATGTAAATGAAATAGAAATTCCTACATTTTAATGCAAATAGTTTCTAACAACAATATGGCCAAGCCGGTGATGAACTCAGATTATGGAGAGTGACTGAAAAGTCATTCACGGCATATTCAGTTGGAGAATTGTGAAGTAGCAAAATGTGATTGGCAAGGGTTTAGGGCCGGCTTTACAGTGGGATTGAACGAAATACTCGCATGAATACAGATTAGAAGAGAACAATGCGTATACACAGGGTTAACAACAATGAGGGCAACTCAAACTGATCTGAATAAACCAGCTAGATCCTCTGTAGTGCAGGGATCCTTGCTGCGGTGTTGCTGAGCTGCACACGGTTTTCGTCAGATCCAATCCATTACCGAGTGCGATCTAATCTAAACTGCCATGCAAGCTCCCTAGAAACAACAGCAGAATGAAAGGCTCAGCTGGAAGGACGGGGTAGGCCCCTTCATCTGGGATCCTCTGTGGTCTCTGCACCCAGCCTGCTTTGTCTTACCTGGTGCAATCACGGCTTGCTTTATTCTCCGGGGCCCTCTCTGTTTGAGTTCACATTGGCAGGGCAAAGACACTTGTCTACTCCACTTGTTTTTCAATTCACTAATAATAATAACCACATCTTTTTTCTTTTTTTTTTTTTTCTCTGCTAAAGCTATGCTCACAAACGTTCTATTTTTAGCTGACATCCGGGGTTAGTCTGGTAGGTAAAAGCCATGGTTGAGGGAAAGAAACAAAAGCACCAAACATTGGGGGTTTGCAACAACAGACAAGCAAAGTCAAGCAAAGAGGGACTGACTGCAATAGATTCTCAGTATCTGACCAGATAAATCAGCCCAATTTGCAAAAATCTTACTGGGCTAACAATAGTAATCAATACTTTCTTTCTCCAATACAAAGTAATCAAACATTTTTTCTGTTAATCAGTCCGAGCTGCAGACAAAAGGAACATCCTGTATGCTTCGCAGCATCTAAGCCTCTGCTCCATCACCAAAAGAAGGCTAAATCCCCCTCTACTCTCTCTGTTTGTGGGCTCTCCATGAAGGCTCCAAATGGCCCTGAGGGGGCCGCTTCACAATCCAAGACATCTATTATCTACAAGGTTTGTGAGGAGGGTTTCATTTTGCAGCTTAATACAAGCTGCTTCAAGACACAGTACCACTGGGTTTTCCATGTTTGTCTAACTGGAGCAAAGATGCCTGCCGTCTTATGAGCTCTGACCGCCTGACAAGTCATCATGTTTTGATACATCTCCTAGACTTACTAAGGCTGTCCATTATCATTCCTTTCCCTTCCTTCTAAACAAGGTACTCCTCAGAAATTTAATTGTATGTGAGCCAGTGGAGGACCTCTCTCCATGTGTGTTTGATAACAGAAGCAGGAGAATGCGAGGTATGTCATGACAAAGAG
This sequence comes from Xenentodon cancila, assembly GCA_014839995.1. NCBI lineage: Eukaryota > Metazoa > Chordata > Actinopteri > Beloniformes > Belonidae > Xenentodon > Xenentodon cancila. Next base: position 20,407,129 of record CM026204.1, on the reverse strand, counting down.
CTCCATCATGAATGCAGCTCTTAATTTGGCTTCCATCTAAGTCTGTACCTTTATTTTATTTAATAGTGTGAATAAGTGACTGTCAAAAGATTTTCTTGTATCTTTTACCTCTGTTGAAGCACTTACGATTCATTTTTTTGGTGTATTATGCTGCTGAAATGTAAATTTACCCTAAGGTAAAGCTGGGGTCAGGAGAGGTTTGAATACACGCCAGGGACATATTGAAGGCTGATTTGTTCAAGAGAATATTATTATCGCGTATGTCTCTCCAAACATTTGTCTTTATGAAAAAGAAAAAAGCTCTAGCAGGGAAAGGAGGATGAGTTACGTGACATTTTATCAATCGGAAGTGTGCAGATAAAAGAAAGATTTACAGGGAGAGGAAAAAAGAAACACTGATTTTTGCCGACTGCTTAAAAACGCTTGAGATTTTAATATCTGGGTACTCAATCATGTAGCACTTCCACTGATATTCTGCAATCAAATATCTCCACTCTTCCTCTGCAATCTGCCTATCAGCTTGTCGAGCCCATCCATCAGTTCAACTTCAACTGGTAGTCCAAATGAGTCTGAGAGGAAATGTATTCATATGGCTGCCCTACATCCTGCAGCTACACTAATCACTATGCCACACAGAGAGGCGTGCCAACACAGAGGAAAACTAACATAAATAGATTAGAGTGACAGATAAGACAGCTCTGAAGTTTTAGACCGACAGCGTGGACCGGCAAGGGCACTAAAGCATGTCTTCAGAGCAGCTCCCAAGAACAAAGCCATTAGGTCAGTATACAAAACAGTCACTGAGCCTGATATATTAAGCTATATAATGGCAAATTCTGTTCTATCCTCGAGCAGATGGTCTGAGTGGTTTGAGACAATCCCTCCTTTCAATGCCTTATAATGATCCAAGCTAAAAACACCTCCACCACCACATACCACAGTGTGGTATTACCTCTAATTAGGTAGGGCTTATATTTCATATGCAAACGCCTGTCTTCTAACCACCAACCGCCACGGCACAAACCATCTTGACTGATTTCCAGTAGAAAAACAATTAAAAAAACAAAACCTTTTTTTCCTATTCTAGCTTTTGTTGGTTATTCGACTTAATTTTAACCTTACAACAAGAGCTGTAAGTTGCAAATTCATGAGTAAACGCTGGAAATAGCTGCTGTCAGTAAACGTTTTGGAAATGTGTTTGTTATAGGAAAAGGTCTGGTTCAGAGAGCAGTGGGTTGGGGACGTGACTGGGGGAGCGATATATTCAGTGCGGCGTTCAACCTCGTCATCCACCACCTCAGCCATGCAGGCGGAGAGGAAACAACTCTTCACAGTGAACAGAGGAGAATAATATCCATGTTGAACCTGTGAGGGTAGCGATGCTTCCTAAACTATAGTCACAGACAGATGCATTTCCTTTCACTCATTAAAAATGGCAGGAGGGAAGCGGTTTGGGGTGATGAAAATGCTGCTGGAACAAGCAGGATCTGAGCTCAGGACTCCCATATCTACTGAGGACAGCTCATAAAACATGCAGTGCCTGGGCCTCTTACAGCAGTGGCATTTTAGTGCGCTCTGCCACAAACACACAAGCCCTTCACACTAGTAGCCTACAAATACACACAATTAATTTTAAAGAGTGTGAAGGAGTCAGGCCAGCACGTTTACTGCTTTGACCACAAGCAAACACTTACGTCCTTACCTAAATATAGACATCGGCTCCAGAAAATATTAAAAAGTATTAACAGCAGGGGGGGTGCTGTAGAACAATGGACTTTAGGAAAAATGTGAGAATAGAGGCCGAGTATTACACAGTGTACAGTGCTGATCCGCAGATTAACTCTGTCTGTTCATCTGTGAAATGGAGACTTGATCCCCAACTGATAATGTGTTATTCCTCCAGCAAACCCACATTATTCATCATTTCCAACAACTAAAAATTTCAATATGTTTTATCATTCATAGCTCAACAAAAAGAGAAAGATAAATCAATAAAGACAAAACAGCAACCCAACATTAACTTAGCTCAGACTGCCTATAAGTCTGGATATCTTGTTTAAACGAAAAAGACGAACGAAGCTGGCTGAGTGTCTGCGTTGCTGTGAATAAGCCTCAGATATTCTTGGAATGTTAATGTTAGGATTTGATCACAGCCGTCTCACCGACTTCTCCTCTCATCACCGGACCATTAATGACAAAGAAAATACAACTTAGGTCTGCCTGGGGAAATGTTAAGACTTAAATTTGAGACTAACGTGCTTTGCTGAGAGTTGAAAAGATTTTGCCTTCTTAATAATAAACAAAGCATATATTAAATCGACTGCACTTAAATATCACAATGTTACGAGTTAACTGTAAACTAATCCCATGCTCTCATTGCGCTTCAGTACACCATATGCTGTGTTCATGCACAGGAAAGCAGCGTCAAATACATCTGCCATTTACTCAGTGAAAATCTAGGAGAGCAGGTTTGTGGATCTGCACTCTTGTTAAAATAGCTTCCTACTGCATCTACGTGGTTATAAAAAGCTACTGAGAGCATATTCACTACAGTACTGCATTCATCTATCTGCATGCACAGATGTCAATCTAAAAATGTGTAAGCTACTGACACACACACCACATAGACGCAGAAAGGAAAACTGCTGCTGCTGCTGCTGAGCGACTGTATTTGTAGTCCGGGTCAGACTATGTTCTCAACAAATAAATGGCTGGAGTGTAATGCGCCTTGACCTTCTAGCGTTCTTTCAGCAGTTCCTTACATATATTGCCGTCTCTCCTCATATATCACTTGGGCAAATGGCGTCCTTCACCCTGCTCCCTTCTGTCCCCTCCTTAAAAGGCTGAGGGGACATCTTTGCCTGTGGTACTCAATTGACCGCACTGGAAGCTTCCTCAAAAAGCACAAGGGAAGGAGGGAACAAGGCTCATTGAAGGGAAATGCTGCAATGGATAATGGTTTCATAATATGCCCCACCTCCCATTATTAGCATCAAATAATAGTCAACATGGGGCAATGGAAGTCTGGTTTTAATCAAAACAAGAGGGTCACAACCCCCCCTTCAATCCTGTCTCTCTGATCACTGACAACTCATCTCTCTTTAAAAATATGCGTTTAGGTCATTTATGACAACGAAGAAAAAGCCTCCCTCCTGCTACACTCAGCAAAACTGCTTGGATCACTTTACACAGCAGTTCAATACTTCCATCTGTACGACTCTTTTCTCTTAATTCAATAATGACTATGAAAACTATCCTTACAGACATCTGAACCAGCTAAAAATGATATGAACGCAGATTTTACTTCTTTACAATTTTGTTTAGGTTTAAAAAAAAAAAAAACAAATCAGCAGCAGCAAAGCCATTTGTGAACAAATTCGCTTTGTACAGGAGCTCCATTGATCTTGGCGCTCATCTGTGGTGATAAGGTCTGGAAAGGCAGCTGGTAATCCAATAGCAGCGATGGGAAGTGCTTCAAGGACTCTCCTTGTTGTTTGCTGTGTTTACCCACCTATTCCCCACACAGAGAAGCAAGATGTTAGTGCACGTCACTCACTGGACTGATTGGAAGCCTCGGGGCCTCGGGAGCGCCAGTGAAATGAATAAGAGTTGCAGTGTGACCAAATGCAAGCTACTTGAAAGCTGAAAGTAATTGCTCTTACCACAACTACCATGTAATGAGTAAACAGGATAAATTAAGCAAAGCCCAAATGAATGTTAAATGTGCAGAGCAGTAATTCAGGTTTCACTTCACAGTGCAAACCCAAAGTCTAACATCAGGACTGATGCAGTAGATTTAAAAAGTGTAAAGGTGACAGATTTCCCTACTGATTCTATCACCACACTGTCATAACTTCATTGCAGCCAGAACCTTTGCTTTAATAAAAAAAAAAAAAAGGTTTTGCATAATGTGAATGACATCAAACATGCACCAAGAGGGAAAAGATCTTGTGACACAAAACAAAGCTAATGTAGAAACGAGCAATACGTACAGCTGTTTGTCCTTTGGAAACTGATAGAGAGGATGTATGTACTAAATGTTACCTTGCTGGCACAACAGCTCCGGGTCTCGAAACACACATAAATACCCATGATACATCAAGGATTTCTGCATGAATGCTCAATAGCTGATGGAGAGCATTTCACGACTGCAGTAAGAAAGGAGAACACTTCAGCAGCCCGCAGACACACCACAAACATACAGTACTCTCATACCACACTAATAACCTTGGGCTGTCTACCAATGCCATGACAGTATGGTCTCTAAATAGAAGCTCAATTTCTCAGCAGCAGTCTAACAGCTCTATTTTAGCCATCCTGCCATTAAATATTTATCTTAGAAGAGTGGCGGATATCAAGGTGATAAGCATTTAAAAATCCAAATCCAGGGATGTTTTTTTTTTTTTTTGGTCTACTGTAGCAAAAGCTCATTCCACTGGTGACACAACAAAGACCTATTTTTAAAAGGATTATCTACAAGTGTTCCTTTAATCAGTGCATGACAGAATTGTAGAAATCCCAGAACAACAGTCCCATAGGAATACTTTTCTCTGAAGCTCTATCAGGCAGAGGATCTCCTTCACCGACAGCAGACTGACTGAGTGGGAGTGGGTGCGTTTGAGGATGAAAAGATGTGAGGCTACCTCACTACGATGTCCTCTCAGAACAAAGGCCTGTATTTTGAAGTGGAGTTATGATGGCACAGAGCTCTTAAAAAGGTCCTCTTCCTGTGTGTCCTATTGCTTTCTATGGGGCTGCTGTTTGTTATGCTTGTGAGATAAGCCACTGTTGAGGGTGGCTGTGTGTACTACAGCAACCGGTGTACTGCGTGAGTGCCAAAGCCGACAATCTGTGGGAGGGATTGTGGGCGTTATAGATTACTAGGAGACAGATGTCCAGCCTTGCCCCAACGCTGACTCAAGCACTAACCCCAGTAACTGGATGTTTGCAAACTGGACCGCTTCCTGGTGGGTCTTAAGTTGATGTTTATCAGACTTTTTCATAGCAACCTTGTATTTCACTTGCATTTCTTTTCCTTTTTTTTTTTTTTTTTTTTATATGAAACAATAGAAGTGCATGGCTGCCCTGCTACTACAGCCAACAACCTGATTTTGGGGATACAAATGACACCAAGCCTGAGCATGCAAAGAAATCTGAATCTAGATGAAGGCATACACATTAAATACTTTTTAGGAATGCCTTTGAAGAACAGATATTTGCCAAGGCAATGGTGTCATTGTCTACCATGAACACAATGAGATCCTCTGTTGCACTCCAAGTGTCACGCTCCAGTAATCAGAATCAAATCCAAGGAGCATGTGTTGTCTTTACCTTGCCCTCTCTTTGTTTCATTGTGTGCCATCGCAGCTAATGATTTCCTCAAGATCTCCATTTTTCACATTCGATTTACTTGTGTGAAATGCTCAGTGGAGCAGACACAGGTTTATGAAACAACCGTTTCAACCAACCCGAATCCAAAAAGCGTTTGAGTAGAGCTTAGAAATTTCAGTATCAGCTTACTGCCTTTTACTTTCCTCGTGTTTACATATCTGGATTGTGCAGTCATCCCTTCCAGAGAGAATCACTGCCAGCAAGAAAAACAATTACACCCACCCACCCCCAACTACGCACAAGCCTCTCAGTGATTGCCTCAGCTCAGCTTGACAATCAAGCCCATTAGATCTTTCTGTGAATTAATGCTAGTTAACTTAAAGCACTGACACACATCAAGCGTAGTCATTAGCCTGCCTTTTTAGCATAAAAAAAAAACAGGAATGATTTGCCGGTTCAGAGAGATCATCTCGCTGCATGCAGCCTGGGGCAGCCCTTACTGTCTACCTCATTATTTTTTAGAGGAACAAGGGCACTGATGAATCCTGCTGAATTAAATGTAAGGTGCTCGTGTTATGATCTGGCTTGCACAAAACTATTTTAGGCTGCTCTTCTCAAAGACAAAAGAAAATGAAGCGAATTGCCAGAACAATAATGTGTAGAGACATCAGACTGAACTGAACTGCAAAATCAAAGTGGTGTTGGTGGAGTACATCACTCCTGCAGTTATATCCACTACACAGGAAAAAAAAAAAAAAAAGCTGTCAAATGTTTGCTTTTTGTGGATACCAGCTGTTTTGAGTTTGTAATAAAGACAATCATTCCTGCTTAGAGCGAGTTTTTCCAGATGCAATCACGTACTATGCTCCAATGCTTCATAACAGGTTTTGAAGCATTTAGGTTGCCCGGGTGACAAATGAAAAGCAGAATCACCCACACAACTAATCAAATGAGTGACGGGTACAAAGTCAATATTTTCTCATTGTGTGGACAAGCAATATATCCACACAGTTACGGCCTCAACACTGAGGCAATGCTACTCTCACAGTATCACAGAGATAATGTGCCAATAATCTTGCACAGTGTAGCTGCTGAGACCTGCGCCAATAAAGACACTGTGTGAAAAGACAACATTTATCAAGCACTGCCTAATTTACCAACGCAACAGTGCCCGGACTTGTACTGAAAAAGAAAATTCAAAAAGGCAGAGTGTGTCATAAAAGAGAATGTAATAGGACTTAGATCTATGAAGATTTAAGGATAAACAACTCATTCTTGGAGTAGCAATGAAGAGAACGGTATATTAAAACACGCCAACCTCCGATGTCAGATGAAATGAGGAAAAGAAGAAGACGTCTACAAGCGCTGAGAACCGCCTATGAGGAAAATTCAGAATGTAATCATTTAAAGCCAGCTCCTTAGGGCTCACTTCTCAGTTTCGAACGACATTTTATTAGGAAAAGATGCCCTGAAAATTAGCTTGCTTTTGATTACATCCTCTCAAAAAGAAAAAGAAACCCTTAACTGAAAACAGAGCATGCATCATCCCTACAAGCCTGGTTAAACACAAGCAAGATCAATGAGCAAATTTATCAACAAATATTACCATTCGCAGCCTGGCAAGTAATCATTAAGGAATGGCACTGATGAATTATTAATTGGCTAATGTATAATTCACACTTAACAGCAGATTCTATGCATAAATAAAGCTTTGGTACATTTAAACACATTAAATGTTTACTTGATAAAATAGGATATGAATTCACAGCATGAATGTTTCCCCCCTTGTGTAGTTTGATTGGTATTCCCGTGGACAGGATCTGAAAGGTCCGATACCTGAATAAAAACTGGACCCAGGACAGCGATATCTAATGTGATCTCAACAAAAATGACTTTACAGCTGCCATCAATCAAAAAAAAAAAACAAAACTAAACAAACAAAATAAAACAAAACAGTACGATTCTAAGTAAATAAAGATCAGCTTTAGTAACTAAAACTGTGCACGATTGCTTTGTTGTAATTTAATTTAATTTTCTGGCACATGATGATTTATATCCTGTCACTTCGGCTTTCCCATACACTACCAGTGTTTAACCTTCATATCCAGGCTGAGATGGTTTCCAAGGGACAGTCAACAGGACGGATGAAGAGGTCGCGAAGACAAGCAGCGCTCTATGTGGCAATACTCACAGGGTCCACCATTGCACTCCATGACCATGTACTGAATTAACAAGGCCAGACCCCTCCCAAACACACACACACACACAAACACACACACACACACACACACACACACACACACACACACACACACACACACACACAGATTTAACATGCGAGATAACTGCCCACTGATGGGCTCAGCTGCTGTAAGGGTATACTGACACAGAGGGGGGGTAGGGCCTATTTTCAATTATCCCAATTTCTCACTCGTCGCTTGCTCCAGAGATTTACGTTAATTAAAGATATCAGCCCTTCTTCTACACACACAAGAATTAGTCAGTTTTTTCTATGAAAAGTCAAAGTACGTCTTTAGTCCTTCCCTGTTCATTTCTATCACCGTCCTTGAAAGGGGTAGTGCATCAATATATAGCTAATGTATTTTAAATGAGTACAGATGGACAAACTAGACAATCTGGTAAGACAGAAGGTCATGAGGCACACAAAGATAGCGCTATTTAGAAACAAAACAACAAAGCATGAAGGGATTCGTCATCACGTACACAACAGATAAATTTTCTCATTGTAGGGGGATGGAGGTGGCACCAACAATGGCATGGAAGCCGGGAATTCTCATCCATTTTCATTCCAGGTTTTTCTGGAAGAAAATTCTCACAAAGTATTGTTTGTTAAAAGAAGGAGAAACTGCGAGTAATGACTTAGATCTAGGCAGTTAAGCCACATTTAAAGGACACGATTTAGCCTTGTTTGCTAAAGGCCTTGTAAGTGAACAATAACGACTAGATTCAACCATACGATGGAATACAGCCAAGTTATTTACAGTCATAAAAAAAAATTGGAACGAATCTCATTAGGGAGAAGACGAGAAACCTGCCGAAATGGCATCAAATACAACTTTCTTTTCTATTATTCTTTACGTATTACATCATAATGTTGAGGAAAAAAATAAAAAGATCCCACTACTGCCATCATCCTCAAAGGAGGAGGAAAAGAGGGGGAAGACACATAGTGTGGTGCAATCCCAGTGAGGGCCATCATGCGAGCAGATTAAATAACGTTTTTCCAGTGCCCTGTCAAACATTCATCCGCCTCCGTACAGCTAGACAGCCATTACAGCCTCACACTATGAAGCATCGTTCCCCCTCTGTATGGTCAGAAAGAGCCTCTTTGATCTTGATATCTCCTCTCTGATTTCTCAGAGGTGACACACACACACACACACACACACACACACACACACACACACACACACACACACACACGCCAATATGTGCGCTGCATGCTTACTAGTGCTCTGTACCTTGTCAGTGGTGAGAATTGTGTTTGTGAAGCAAGGGTGACTCACGCTGCTACTATGCTTTCCCTGGTTTACATGAATCAACAACACAGACTACGGACTGAGACACAGATCAAATTCCACATCAGATTTAATTTCCCACAAAGACTGGTATGAAACGCTGCAAATAGAGACGGTTGCAATGACACCGCCAGCAGTATGGCAGTGTGTACATGATTAAGAGTTAGGCTGCTGCGCTCTCATCTGACAGCAGCTTTGCTGTGAAATTTTCAGTTCTCTCCAGCCATACAAATCCCACAGTGCAAAATAACTCAAGCTCCTGTATACAACTCCATTAAGAGGGCCGACCACTTCCCCCACCATTCAGTCCACAAGTAGTGAAACTAAATGGATATCCGAACCTCTGGGGAAGTGAGGAGGATGCCATTTCAAAATGAGTTTGGAATCACAAGCTATGCAAGTTTTACCACTTGACAGCAAAGACAAAGATTGTGATTATAGGTCATCCAGATGAAGCAGACAATGTAATGACTTATGATTGCTTAAAATAAATTAAAAAATAAATAAATAAATAAATAAAATAGCCCCAGCCAGTTTTAGGGACCACAAAGCAGGAAAGAAATACACGTTTCATTATAAAACACAACTCTAGCCTTTTAAATGTAATACAAAAGGTAACACTATGTTCTTTTTGTTTAAGATGCTGCATTTTTTGTCCACTTTGATGTTGTACATAAACTGACGGCATGTGACATCCAACAAAAAAAAAAAAAAGATCACCAGTGAAGGGGGAGTAGTGCACGTCATCTGTTATGCGTTCACACATTTTGTGTTACAGACATGCACATCAAAGAGTGCTCAATCCATTTACATTAGCAATAAACTCCAAGATTAGAGAGTAATGACTGGCTGGAGCTGGGAGTCACAGGGACAGTGAAAAAGGCGAGCAATGTCACAGTCTACTTTTACGTGAGCCTCATTACTAATGTATCACATATTCACACCCATGTGACTTTTAAAGCTGTGTGAACTCTAAAAATGGTTAAACAATGTTTAAGCGAGATAAATTATTTCCCAACAAGCTTCCACTGTTTGCAGCATTACATGAGCCAATGCAGTGTTGTCCCACTGAAGTGGATTAATCGCTTTCAGACAAATAACTGTAGTCTGCTCTTAAATCCTTAGCCACCTCCTCGTAAGCACACACACACACTCGCTCGTGTGTGTGTGTGTGTGTGTGTGTGTACACCAGCCAGCCTCTTATTTGCTCTTTTCAACAACAGGCTAGGACCCCCACCACTACATACACACATTCAGAGCTGCATGTGCTTAGGGCAGAGTTCATAGCCTCTAGGGTGTTGAAGAGGGGGAAGTCAAGTTAATTTGGTGGTCCTTCAACAGTTTGGATCTGGTACAGCCAGTCTCACAAACCCACACTTCTCTACATCAAATAAAAGAAAAAAAAATACTTAAGTACTTTCCACTATTACAGTTTTATGATCAATTTATGACATGAGAATAACAAATCATGAATATGACAAATTAGGGGAAGTCCTCCTCTCTTCCAGGTTTTTTTCCCCCAACATTTCTCTTTATATAGTGACTTTCACACCTTTGGTGTGTGTTTATACATATAAAAACACCTTGTTTGTTTGTTATTCTCCTTTTAAAAACCATTGCAGCCTAGTTGGGTTATTGAGGTTGCATCAGGGACTACAACAGTGTGGAGCAAGCCAAGTTTACAACAATGCAGACAACTTTCGGCTAACCAGAGCACCCAAAAAAAAAACAACAAAAAAAAAAAACGGACTCCAGGTATTTTAGGTCCCTCTCCGGGTATAAACAAAATGACCATAACTTCTAGCTGAAACTACCACTGACACCCGGCTTTGGCCACCGCTATCGCCACAAATTCCGTTTCCTTTATCCTCCACACACTGATCCCAGTCTGCGTGCCCCCACCTCGTCCTCCTCCAACCACAACTATCCTGCAATCTTTTTTTTTCTATTCAACTACTCACCCGCCAGTCTGGTGATTCTTGGAGTCCCACAGACTGCTGCAAACAAGTTGAAAACGCGATCCGTGCCCGAGGTGACCGATCGAACTTTGAAAAAGGCTAGCCAGCTGGACCAAATCCAAGAACCGGGACAAAACGAGGCGAACACGGGACACCTTTTATCAGTCGTGTCAAAAAAAAAGAGAAAGAAACAAAGTAAAAAAAAAAAAAAAAAAAGGGGGGGGAAGAAGCTGCCCGCACGGAGGAGCTCAGACGAGCACTTGCTTCAACAAAAGACGGTTTCACTTTACTGATAGACTACTCGCGTCCTAAGTAACCGATCAAAGGCACTACTACGCCCGCTGGTGTCCCCTCGAAGCTGCCGTGTTGTTGTTGCTGTCGATGATAGTGTCCACATGAAAAGTAACCCGGCGCTTGTTTCGAGGGATAGGAAACCAGCGAGTTTGCCGTTAACAGGCTCTGCTTCTTTTTTCCACACACACAAACACACACACCACCATACACACGAGCGAGCGAGCACTCCCCCCACCTCCTCTTCTCCCTCTTTCCTATGCACACACACTCCACACTCTCCCTTCGTGTCTGTAAACCCCCCTCCTCCTCCTCCTCCCCCCTCCTCCTCCTCCTCCTCCTCCTCTTCAGCTGTTCAACAGACGCATCCACATGGCTGACCTAGTCTTTCTTTATCCAGACACTAGTGGAGGAGAATTACAGAGACCACAATATAAAAATCAAGGAAGAAGAAAAAAAAAAAGTCGAGCGAAACAAAAACATGGACTGGAATCAAATAATCGTCGGGGACAAAGAGGTGGTGGTTGAGAGGACGCCAAAGGGGCTGTTGATTGATGGCAGCCCCGCGGGGAAGCGCTGCGTGGACCCGCGCGCGGGCGCGTGAAACTGCATCAGGAAGCAACATGCATGCACGGGAGCCAAAGTAGCCCCGACCGACCACCATGAGCCGATCAATGATAACGCTTATGGGAATGTGACTGAAACACCAGAGCGAGACAAAGGCAGCCGTGAAAGCTCGTGCCTTTGTCGTTAATGGCTTAATAGACTACATTTTCTCCGCACATGGTCACACAGCAACGAGCCCTCTTAAACTGCAAGCCAAAATGTATTAATGACTACAGAAAACGGTCGCTCTCAAGTACACGTTGGCGATTTCAATCTGAAAACATTCAAATATTGTACATTTCACCTCCAGGGAAATCTGCAAGAGAGAGGCGACTGGATGCTGCTCAGGCTTGCGGATCTCATTTGCATATTTGGATAATGAATTAATTAGCCACCCCACCCATTAGAAAGGCAGGAACAAGTAGGGATGATGATGTGACTAGTCCATTAGGCATATTTGGGAGGCTGATTTTAAACAGCCCCTGTCACATCAAATTTGAATCTTGGTTACTTTCCAGGATGTCGGTGTTCATTTTGTTTTAGTTCATGGCAAAAGTTTGTTTATTCTTTCTGTAAACAAACCCAAGGAAAACATCTCTCCAAAAACGTGGAAATAGTTGTAAAATAGACTGCGGTAAGTTGTAAATTAATAAGGTAATTTTCATTTCAGCAAGCTGGTAGCAGACACATTTTCATAGTCTTAAACATGATATTGGATAGCTGTCAGAATCCAATTAACTAAAGCAAATAGTCTGCGCATTGGGCTCTTTTTGCACTAAAGCCAAACATGGACAGCAGGAGAGACAGGCAGGAAGGATCAATAGAAATTGAGTTGAGGGTGGTGTGCAGGGGGCCCTTCATTGTGCTACAAGCCACATTGGTCGTCTTTTGCTTCAACAGAGGTGGTGGTGGGGGGAGGTTAGGGGATTCTGCTGTGTGCTGGTAAAACCTCTTCCAGCTCCTGAGGCAACTATCCTAAGAGGGCGCGCTACTCCCCCTCCACAGTAACTTAACACCACAGCAGCCAAAGTACCTCCCTTATCACAGAATGTATACATTTCACAAGGTCAACGTTTATGATATTTACACACACACACACACCCACACACACACACTGTCTACACTCTTTCCTGAGTAACACAAACATTCAAAGCATCTAAGACAGATGAGAAGGAGGAAATTCAAACTATAAATGTTTTTAAAGCGCAATTAATCACTTTCCTGCTCAGTATTTTTAAAAGAATCAAGTGTAACGCCAACGTTTTCAGCACAGCGCAAAGCTTAAGTTGGCCCGAGGATAGCAGCGGAGCAAGTCGACTAAAGTGAATCCACTGTGAGTGCTGTGCAAAGCAAAGCTGGATTGACTGGCGGGGCAGGCTCCCTTCCCCAGCAGATGAGATCCCATTATCAGGCAGACGAGAACTCCACCTCCAGGATTTCACAGCTCCTCTGTTTATCACATGGCTCTGTCAAGTTGGGCACTATTAACCGATAATGAAAGGAGACAACCGGTGCAGTTACAAGCAAAGCACTCCACATTCTACAGGCCTAAGCATGTATCTGGGAAGCTGACTGTGTCTATTCAATTCTGTTGAGCATTCAAATGGACCATCACAATACCTTTTCCGTGAGCACCTGTTTTTTTTTTTGTTTTTTTTTGTTTTTTTTTTACAGCTATAGTATTCCTGATAAAATCCCAATAGGGTAAAAAAAAAGGGGGATTGGTTACTTGGTCACCACTTATGAATTCTTGTGAAATTAAATTTTAAATCATTCCTTAAAAAAAAAAAAAGAATAAAATACACCTTCCTCAAGAGAAAAGAATGTGAGAGCCAACAAAGGCAGAACGGGAGGCTTGGGAATAAAATGGAACATTATATCAAACATTAACTGTCATTCTGAAAAGCATTTCAGTCATCCAAATCAGTGAATAATTAGTACAAGTGCTGCTGAACAAAAAAAGTATCAAAGATCAACATGCCCCTCACCCTCCTTCTCCCTTGTCTGACTGCTCCATTTATGCTTTATAGGATTCTGTAGCCACTTACACTCATTAAAAATGAATACTTAACAAAAGCTGTGGCTGACACAAACTGTTTGCTCTAGCCTGATTTCTCAAAGCTGGAAAAGAAAGGGAAAAGAAAAAACGCAGGCCCCTTAGAGGCAGCAAACAGAGCAAGCGAAGAAGAGGAAGAAAAAAGTGCTCAGCAATACAAATAAGTCAGCCAGTAGCTGAAACAACAGAAAGAAAAAAAAAAGTGACACGGATGACTGAGCCAAGCCTGCGAGAGACTTGGCAAGCCTCAGAGGCCTTGGCCTCTTAAGCACTCATATCTAGTAACTTCATTTAATACATTCACCAGGGATGAACAGACAAGTTGAAGGGGGGAAAAAAGGGATTGGGAAAGAAAACAGACGTGTAAACCAAGAAGAGGGTTAGGCTGTGGTGGTGGGGTTGTACTTCAGAAGCCCGACTTTAACACCTGACTAAATCTCAACAGCGTAACAGGCTAACTCTGCTGCTGCCAAAATATAATAAAAAGGAGTCAAAACGGATGTGCTAGATTTAACTTTGAGAGTGCTTTACCCTTCTTAGGCAGGTATTATCTAAAAGGAGCATTTCTTCTAGTTTTGGAAGTTGGAACAGTGCTTTTCCAGATTGGGGGGTGTTTAAAGCAGCCCCTGTCTTTGCCACACATACTACATTCATAAAGAACAAAGGCTCTGTGTGGCTGCTGTTAGAAGTTACTGTTCCTCATACTGAGGGTGAGTGCTCCTAGCTCCTCCTCTCTCTCCGCTGGCAGGCAACGCTGACTTCAAATCATTCATTGCCCCTTTTAGCCTTCACGGACTCTTAAGAAAGCCCTTCACAAGTTGGAGGAATTCAGGGAAAAATTGGGTCTTACATGACTAATTAAAGCAGCGACTTTCTCTGGATCAGTAAAAGAAAGGCAGAAAAAAAAAAAAGAGGAAGCAATAAAACAATCTTCTTCAAATTTTTCCATCAAAGTAATTCACAGAGAAAGAAATGTGTTAACTTCAGACTTGTGCGAACAGGGATTCAAGGTTTTTAGTTCGTGTTGCTTTAGTTAAATAGAATACTTGACAAAAGCATCAGAGGTTGCACTTGTCTCTCAAAAACCTCATCAAGGTGGGGTGTTTTTGTTGTTGTTGTTGTTTTAAACAACCCAAGGATACTAAACACCAAGCAGGATTTTATTTGATATCATTAACAAAGTTGTAAAAATGTGAGGGAAGCCAAGGGATGGTATTTCACTTTCGGCAATCAGTGCAAGGTCTAGCCTCACATAGCTATCTTGTTTACATAGCTATTCACAGTCACATTTGGCAGCCTCGCAACACTGAAAACCAAGACACGCATACGCTGCATATGTCTAATCTCTTTGCCAATCTACACAAGCTATTCAAGTAAGTGCAACCTGCGTGCAGTAGTCATTTAGTAATATGTATTGCATATTAAAAAAAATTAAGTTAACCTTAATCCAGATGAAAGTAGCTGGATAAAGGGATCAAATTTTACTGAGAGAAAGCACATCCTGTTCTCTCTGTGTAATACAGCAATTACTGACAAACTGACTGTTCACTGGCAAAATCTACTGTTAATAAAAGCTCAAGTTAATTCTGGATTCACACAGGGATCTCTCGAGTTTCCATTAGATCACAGCTTGCGGAGACTGAGAGAGAAACCTAGACAAAAGTAAAGCAGTGCGTTAAAAAAAATAGAAAATAAAGTGTTGGTGTAATAATAGTCGCAAACAAACGCATGCTTGTAAGATCTCAGATACACTAAGCCCCTGATTTTCCACAGACATTCTTCAAACTCTCACATGGACTGTCTGTCTGATTCACTAGGCAAAACAGGGCCTCATTCATCTGAATAAAAGAGCAGTTCTGCCTGCCGTGGCAGCACTGAGAGCAGGCTCTGAGGAATGAGACTGTATTTCCAAAACAGCCACAGTGAGACCAAGCGCAAAAGAGGAAGTTTACATTTCTGTCAAGTCCTTTTGTTAACAAAGACACAGCAATATCAACAAACAGTGCATGTGTGTGATGCTTAGCTCTGGGTCCAGCTAGGAAAGAATCATCTTCCAGTAGAGTGAGACTGTGATTAAGCGTGATGGGGCTCTATAAAAGCATATGAGAGTCATTGTCCTAAAAGCATGAGACAGAATGGCAGTTGGGGTGTGCAATTATTATGTGGTTACTGTCTCCAAGCTAATGCGCTCAGAAAACCAGTGACTGCTTCATTTCACATAAGGCACATGGGCTGTCTCCTCTCCACACGCTGCCACCCTGTGGACAATGAGCGGGGGTGCAGTGTCGCTTTGGTGGGGGAGGGGGACTGACGAAGATAATGTTTAAAAAAAAAAAAAAAAAAAAAAAATACACACAACAATTGATGACATGTTTGCTTAATATTGCTCAAAATTCTGCATCTTATTTCCCTTTTCTAGCACCAATGCTCATTCAGAAATCAATTATTGCTCTGTTGTCACATGTGTCTCCTTCTCAGTGTGTCAGCTAATGATTGAGCAATCTAGTTCACAGACTGATAACAATGACTAAAATATGGACATCATTTACAGGTCAGATGAACAATTTTATAGTCATTCGAGTCAATTTTTCAGTTCTGTTAATATTTCCTCTCATTCCTTTTTTTTTTCATTTGTCATGAATAATAGGAGGGAGGAGTAATCTCCAAGGCAAATGTTCGTCAGCGTGTAAGCACTGGGTGCGGTGAGGAAAGAATGTGTTATTCAAAGACAGCGCACAGTCGCAGTGTTGAGGCTGTGTTATGAGCATAGACTGTTTTTGTGGAAGCGAACGGTTAAAACTCAAGTCTATGTGCAGTCGGACTAGACGGTTTGGAGATCAGCGCTGAGGTCAAGAGGAGCCACTTAGCTGTGCTTTGGCCTTCCAACCCCTAGAGCATTCAGAATCAGCTCTTTTACAGTGGGAGTAGATAAAAAAGCTTGGCAGCAGTCTCGCAGCAAGAGACAGCTACATTTAGTAATTCATGCTGGCTTTATTTATGGCATTTTGGAGGTGTAAAATCAGTGCAAAGAAAACAGGCAGAAAGATGGGACACTAACTCGGTCAGAATCTAGATTAGGTTAACTGCACCAAAATGTTCCCCATTAAATCTCAGTCTAAACAAAGAAATGAGCCGTCTATACTCAAAACCGTTCTAATTTTGGGGGTGGGTGGGGTGCAAAAACTGAAAGGATATTTTTAGGAGGAATTTCTGCAATTTCTTGCTAGGATGCACATATTCTATATGATAAACAATACGTGTAATAGGAGGTGAGAGTGCATGAAAAAGATAGGAACCCAGTGGGAGAGAACATGGTGGGCGAAATGCAGAGAAATATTGTTGATATTCAATACTGAGCTGAGTGGAAACATGAAATGCAGCTTGGTAACTGTCTTTATAACGTAAGCAGCGTTTTACTGAAAGAGGGGGCTTGGTGCAGTATTACTTCCTCAATCCTGCTCACAGAAGATGGATGGGTGGATGGAATGATAAATGGGTTAAGTGAGGGAGGGAAGGAAAGACGGAGAAAAGGAAAGAATGCGGGCTGTATCTTTCTCTGTTCCTGCATACATCAGCAGCAGGAGGGCAGAGATGCGCGGAGGCCACAGCAAACCAATTACCAAACTCATTAAGTAACCTGCTACAGTAGCCAGCTTTGAACTGAAGCCGCATCTGCATCCTGACTGGATTCTCCACTGCTGTTGTGAGCCGCTGTCATTCATGGACTTTACCCCCCCCCCCCCCAAAAAAAAAAAAAACAATCAGGATGAAAGACAACTCTAAATAGAAAAACAATAAAACTCCACAACAAAATCAAAAACTAAACCTAGGTGAAAAGGAATTATCGCTTTGCAGCTTCATTATGCAAGACTGCCGAAAGGAACATGCAAACTAAGACGAAAGAAAAATGCAAATATATAAGAAGAAATGCTTTGAAATACATAAATAAATAAATAAAATCAAGGCAAGAATGGATTAGCTTCAGCTAGCTTCCCAGGGATGAATCAGGGTTAAAGGGGTTCAGCCGAATTCTGAGGACGCATCTAAATAACAGGGTGGGTGGCTGTGATAAAGAAATAGGAGGTCAGTGGGGGGAAAAAACAAAAACAAAAACAAAAAAAAAACACAGCCCAGTGAAGGACGAGGATGATGATGAAGATGTATCACATGGAGAGGCACAAAGGCCACAGGGAGAACAGGATCAAGGTCCAATGAGTGATGAGGAGAGAGAGTTGGGGCTGAGTGGAAAAATAAATAAATAAATGTAAAAAAAAAAAAAATCTCACGTTAGTCATTGCTTCAGTGTCACGGAGCATTGTTGACTAACCTTGACTGCATTCACCTCCAAGCTCACTGCCACATTGCTTCACAAGTATTGACACAATGACAGTATGCAAGAGAAAAACTACAGTGGATGAAGAAAATATACGCACGCACGCAAAGCATGGAGGAGAGACACGAATGAAGTGTAAATGAAGCACACAAGGCGATAACAGATTGACAGCAGAGGTTTACGCCCGGTTGAGGATGCCCACCGTATTGGGCATCATGTTGAACTCAGTGTTTTGGACAGCGAAAGCAACAAAGGTGCATCAAAAACGATGCAATAAGATTCAGTGTTGTTTTCTATAGTGGGATAGTGATGAATAATCCGAAGCTAGTACCCACCTCCCTCTTCTCAATAAAGCTCTCTGGATATTCACGCAGATTTAGGCACTTAGACCTGCAACACACATACACACACTCCCCCACCCCCTGAACCTCCACCATTATCCCATGAGCCCTCTCTTCTCTGCCTCGCTCTACAAGAGCTTGGAAATAAAAACATCACAGCTCTGCCTCGCAGCACTTGTTCAATAACATTGACATTTCACATTCAGCATCAGCACACTGAGAGATTCCCTGCATTTACTCTCTTTAACACGCAGAAACACGAAGCGCACACTCGCGCATAAAAAAAACACACACACACACACGCATTTAGTACGTGCCAGTCTAAGCGTTTCAATACAGCAAAGATTAGGGATGTGGATGTTAGTTCATTTCAGTCTGACATGTGTGCCTGTAGTCATGTGACAAATTAATTTGACTAGGTAATGTTCAAACGTTAATCTTCAACAAACATTTTTAAAAACAATTCCAATTGAAAAGATAATGATTTTGTCGTTAAAAGCCTGCTCATTTCAGTTCATTCTTGGTAGTTGGTGACAATAGTCTGCAGCTTTTCTGGAGGCTACAGCAGGTACAAAACCATACAGGCGATATGGGAAAATTTAATTATGGCATAAATGATACTAAGCAGGTGATCGAACTTTGGAAGATTTTTGTTTGTGCTTCAAAATGGAGTGTTGCCTGCAACTAACTTATCATTCAGTTACAGCAAAGCCGGTGCAAAGAGCATCCATAGTAGCTCACCATATGCACAAACTTTTGTGCATACTCCTTCCCCGTCTGTGATGCCATACATCTCCTGAATTCAGCTTGCATGAAGCGAAATGGTTTGCTCAGTGCGCTGCTCTGTGCAGTGAATAAAATCAAAGTTTTCTATACAGGCAGTCATGGCAGTAACACTAAAGCAAGCAGGGTAAACACACACTTCTGACACTCAGTGAGGGGGAAAATAGCACAAACGTATACAACAAAACCCATAAACACCTCAAACATTAATATTGTGATGAAACCTAAAGATTTTTAAGTCAGATGAATGATCCCAAAGTATGGGTTAAATTTATTTCGGATACGTTGTCGTTCAAAAAGGCATGTTTCATAAAATAGTTGCTTGTTGGGGACAAGATTAGATTTGCAGCGGGTCACCTGCTGTCTGCCAGGTCTCAATCATGTCACCAGGTGCAGCCTAACCTGGGTGGGCTGAGCAGGGACATCTGTTTGACAGCATTAGCGTCATCCGAGCCCTGCCATAACCACAGATTAAATGGCAGTAAATCTGAGGATTAGATCCATGTATGAATAGACTACATTGATTTTCCAATCTCTTCAATAACTGGGATTTCCACGATGACAGACAATATGGCTAGAAAGCACACACCCCCAGACACCCGCACACACACACACACACACACACACACACCCGCATACACACACACACACACCCGCATACACACACACACAGACTCATCTGTCTCTCAGTTTTCTAAAACCCTCTAAAACTGGTCTTTGACTAGCCCATCCCCATTTTAATCTACTCATATCCTGGCCTAGAAACTCCAATAAAATAGCACAAAACATCATTCCTTTAATAAACTGCTAATCTATCCACTGGTATCCCACTAGCCACAACAAAGCAACTGGGGAAAAGAAAAGAAAAAAAAAAAAACAAAGCTCAGGAGACCTCGAAATGTCCATTCCTATTTTGTAGCATGTGTGCTCATATGAGAGCAAGATCACTTCTGTGCTCTGCAAGTTGAGGTTTATTACTTGTGACCGATGTAGGGTGATGATGATGACAAAGACAAACTGGTCTTTCCTTCCTTAGCTTCCTCAAAAGTCTAAAAAGCTGAACATGCACGCACTTGTGCAATTCCCTCACCCCCATTGTGACCTTTTCTGACACAAAAATCCCAAAAGCCTATGCTGAAACCTCAATCCTCCCTGACCACCACATCCTCTCGCAGGCTGGCTGACATCAAAGACAGGCGTTTCACTTTTATGACCTCGGTCCGCCTCCCAGGGCCTCTGGTTGCCCACCACATGCTTGTCACAACAGCTAATATTTCCAGCGCCAGGCTCCTCAGGTTAACCACTTCTAACATCTCCACAGTCAAACACGAAGGAACTAAGGATCGCTGGAGCTGCATCGTCATGATTTCCATGGTCAAAAGCTGCTATTAGGATCGTTAGGAACAATGAGTCCAAACAGGTTTTTTTTTTTTTAAAGGAAAGGATATGTAGTCCAAACAAAAAAAAATGAACTAAGAACCTTGGGTCAGAAAAAAAAAAAAAATAGGTAAAGCTTATAATAATATCACAGAGCACAAATCAGACATTTTTCTCAAGTCAGCTTGTCAAAGACATTTGGCAATCTGCTGCAATCTTACACCATCATCCAAAACGGCTGGCCTCGTCAGCATGGTTGACCTTAGCCTCTTTTCCAGCCAAACAAAAGTCATTGCCCTATGATAAGTGTGTTGCGAGATAACTCTATTAACCTTTAAAAAGCACAGGTGTGTGTAGCAAAGTGGAATGCTCTCCTACGCCACTCTAAAGAGACAGGAGTGAGGTAGGTGAGAGTGAGAGAAACGGAGAAAGTGGTCATGACAGTGGAGCTGCTTCAATTAGGTAAGCACATTGAGCTGTCAAGCCGGCACATTCATCAACACACAGAATGCCAGTCAGCAGCAACAGAAGGCTCGCCCGCCTCTTTACCACGTTACTGTTACCGTGGTGTGCTGGGGAGGGGAGTCGAGAGCGACACAGAGACATTTGCAAACCAGATTTGGACCATTCTCCGCGGCATTTGGCAGTGCAAATGTTTCTATGCATGGTTTGGATTGCTTTTTACTAGCATTTCCCTTACGATAATAGATTGACCACGGGCTGCTAATGATATCATTACCATAGATGCACTGTAATTATCACGACCCACGGAGTGCCAAGATCAATGGAAGACAAAATATGAATCCATTGATTAGCCTGCCACTGTTAAGCTGATAAACCATATTTTGCACACAGTCAGTGCTAGATGGGCTGTGAATGACTTGGGTCCCCGCCTGTTTTCAGACTGCAGCATCCAGACACGGGGTTAGGCGAGCAGGATCTGCAGTGTATAGGGAGCGAACTGAACTGGCAGAGTTAATGTGCTTCGCCACTCATCAAGCTTTCAACTGCAGCAACAAACAACTGCTCTAACGGAGGGATAATGTTTTACTATTTAACCAGCATAACTCAGTTAAAAAAAACTCGTCTTTATCGTCACCATCATCTACATGTAGTGTGGTTTAATAAAAAAAAGAAAATTACATCACAATAAATTAACTGAAATGTTTCTATTCCAGAAATATGTTTTAAATGAGAAAAAAAAGAAAAAAAATGAGGATGATTCTTCTGTAATTGCAATGCAAATATTGAGACATAATAATAAAGGTATGCCAAGCACCGATGGTCTATAGGAAGATCTGAGGAAAACCAAAGTGCAGGTGGTTGGTGTGTTTTATAGAGATGTGCAGAATAGACCTCATGTAAATCAAATAAAAACTGTGAAAACAGATGGAACATCTCTCTGGTTAATTGCAGCTCCACATTTCAGCTATTCAAAACAACTTTATTCTTAAATTTAAGTTTACTGATTTCTGATTCATATTTAATCATTCCAGCCACTTCTTGGCAAAGACACCAAGAATGGATGGCTGATTTGATTTTCAAGTAGATTTTCCCGCTCCAGAATAAACTGAATATTTTTGGATTATTATTAATTTTATTTTATTTTTTTGCATTCAGTATTGCTGGTGAGGAGAAATTATGAATACAAATAAAGCTGGACAGAAATACAAATATATTTGTAAATTACAGATACACCGCCTGGTTAATTGGTGGCTAAAACTAAAAGCTCTCTGAAACACATTTTGTTTTATTTTCCCGGGTCATGTTGACACTCAAACTCCTGCTAATACAACATGTTTGTGTCTGGCAGCACAGGTCTCATCAAGTCTCATGCGGCTCAGTCACACTGTCATTTTAACAATTAAAATCTACAAAAACATTTTTTCCCTCTTGCTATGTTAGATGCCACGAAGCTTACAACTGAAAAATGTAGTAATATATATATATATATATATATATGTATGTATGTATGTATGTATGTATGTATGTGTGTGTGTGTGATCAAGTAAAGTGTGCAATTATATTATGAGACAAAATAGTGGCCAAAAATGATTTGAAGTGCAGAGCGAAAGCGGTTCTCCTTTCAGGTAGCTACTAGCCATTTTCAGCTCCTTGTGGAGAGCTTTTTTATATGATAGAATAAGTTATTTAATAATGTAACATTAGATCAAAGTTTTTTTTCCCCACCCTGCTGAATCCTATTTGCACAAATACATCTGCTCAGTATCCTGGAGCAATTTATTATTAGATTAATGACAGAGAGCCAAAGTCCCCTAACCAGCAGTGATGTTAAAAAAAAACAAAAAAAAAAAACGTTTTATTATGAACAAACAGTTCAATATTTTGCATTTAAACATAAATTTCCTAAACTGATTTTGTACGGTAGGAATTATATTTATTAGAGATAAAATTGAAATCAGGCAAATTTGGAGTTGGTGTGTCATTCAGAATATCTCGCTTTTAAATTTTTCTGTGTAGTTAATAGCAATTTGTATATATTGTGTTGATATTTTATCGCATTAATCATTAACTAAATGAATAGTGAAAACTGGTCAAAATAATAGCCAAAGAAAAACAACTTTTATGTGAGGCGCAGACGATTATTAAAGTACAAACAACCAGGAACTTCCATGCAAGTCAACGTACAATAACAGAATACAAAAATCGACTGAAATAAGTAAAAATTGAATACAAAGATGGATTTTAACTTGTCCTATACAATGTATTTTTCAAGCATTACAAAAGCATTATTTATTGCACAGCTACTGGATTGCAATGTTTTTTACAAACATTAACTCATCAGGTTCCCGTTCTGAGTAGAGCACAAGCTCAAATCATAAACCACTTACATTATCCTGCTGCTGCATCGGTCGCAATAATATCTGTATTTTTAGAGCAGCCTGATTTTGTTAGGAGGTAGCTGATTGCGCTGATGAGCTGAGGGCTGCTGCGGAGAACAAAGTGGGCCATCTACAGATGAACAACTAATAACAATGCAAACGTGATATGAGGTTGCCAAACAGATTGAATTTTTTTAAAAGATTTTTGTGTCACCAGATGAAGAAGCAAACAACGTTCGCTCAAAGCCCATCCACGTCAGTAACACTTCTGCACTGCGGCTATTAAATCACATTTCATCCAGAGGGTTAACTCTATTCTTGGGTTTGCCTATCATCATCCTTCAGGGAGCCTGATGCAACTTATTCTTAGAATACAAAGGCTAATGTAGGTAAATCATAAATGGCGGACCTGAACGCTTGACACTTTGCTTCCCAGTACACTCGTTAGCTGGATTGGGCGAGAAATGAACCTTGTTATGTGTCTTGACACTGGGCCCTGGTCCCCAGCAAATAAAAACACGCCTCTCACTTACTGGCTGCCTGCGCGCACAGCCCCATACATCAGCATTATAAAGGAGCTCGGCAGCCTCAAGGTCAGCTCAATTTCCTCCCGCCGTTATGAAGTATCAGAATCACTGTAAGAGGGGGCACCCGCACACATGTAAAGAAATGATTTAAGGCGAGAGGGACGTGAAGGGAAAAAGAAAGACAAGGAAAAAAAAAGGGATGAAGGAGAAGTGGTGATACAAAGGAGAACTGTGACAAATCACTGGGAGAGAGTCAGTCTCTTCAAACGCAAGGATGTGCGAGTGTGGGCATTTGTGAGAAAACATGGAGAATATTAAGCGTACTTGTTCAATCCACACACGCAGAATATACTAGTCTGTAATTTAAGTAATAGGATTGAGCTGACACTCGGTAACGGGCTGATTTCACTTACGTAATCACTCAAGTGCAGTCTGGAAATTAGGCCTGCTAAAATATTGTTTAAGAACGTGTGAATACAATATTTATATTGAGTCTAGTTATATTCTAAGCTGCTACACTGGAAGAACAGCGACATAATGCAAACCTAATGCCTTTCTACCTTTTGAGATTTGAGCCCATTCATCACATGCACAAGCAATTTGATAAATTACACAAAAGCATGAAAGCTGATCATGTGTGTAGCAGAGTGTGGTGCCTGTATGTGTTTGCCTCTGCCTGAGTAGGCAGTCATCCTTGGCTGCCTCACTGGCTGAGGTTTGACATCTTCAGCTAAGAGCCTGGGGAAATAACAGCAAATTCACTTAATGGCACCACCTCATCTATTCCTCATACACAGAGAGGAGAAAGAGGACGAGAGTTCCTTGAGGTGTTACAAAATGGCTGTGTGCTCTCCGCTGCGCTGCCGTCTCTCATCCGTGGGGGTGCAGGTGTGTGGGTAAACACAAAGTGCATTGAGATCCATCACAGGTTCTGGTTGGCCATCACCTGTAATTTGCTGTCAACTCTGACCCTTTGCAAAAAGCCTGCCAGCCGTCAATGCTGGTACTAAGCTCTTTGTAGTGACAGTGCAATCTGGTTTGATGTGTGCGTGTGTGTGTGTGTGTGTGTGTGTGTGGTCACACGCACGTGTATGCATGTGAAGATCTGTCCGTGCAGAGAAAAGCACATACAGACTTGGATGCAGTGACAATAGTAATGGCTGGCAGTCCAAAGACGGGCACAGCGGCTGGGAGGAAGCCTAGGCTGCCCTGCAGTTGGATAACATCTCAGGACAACAGCAGGTATGCCATCAGTGCACCCCGAATCCCCTTAGGGATATTTTCAGAGCTTGTGACCCCGGCGTGACTGGCTGAATGACGTCTCTGTGCCAGTAACAGAGGAAGAACATGGGTCAAACTACGCTGCTGCTTCCTCTCCGCTGCACATCATTTCATTCTAGGAACCTTGAAGAGCTCTGCAATTTTTTTGACGTTTCATTAAAAGCAAAAGACTCGAGACAAAATGTACAAAAGCCGCAGTTTTTAAATTATTTACCAGTGGAGACAATACCTAGAGTAGAAATATGCCTTGTAAACATAATTTTGAAATCCTCGTAACCAAGTAGGGCATCAGCACAGAAATCACAACAACATGCATTAGAATTGCTACTTTCAACAAGGTTTTCATTCTGCACACCTTAATAAAATAAATGAATCACAACTGATGCAGACAGTAATAGTGTTTGTTAAAAAAAAATTTTTTTAGTCTGAGTTATGTGGTTTTGTAGAATAAACTCACTTGGGGGTTTTTTGTAGCCAAATAAAGCATGTGATAATTATATCCATTATATTTTATTTTGGATTAGCATAACATTTTTTTTTTCCAATTAGTTGATTATACATAAATGAAAAATAGTGGGAGGAAACAAATCACCAGCATATCCTAAAACCCAAGGTGATTTTGTTTCCCTTTTGTCTGACACGGTTAGTAGTTATGAAAATAAATGACTAAACTGAAAGAAACAGCTGCTGTTTATTTTCTACTTCCACTGACTTATCTCTAATCACACCCATCAAGCTGGGGGAAAAAAACAACCCTAACCCAAAAAACAAGCAGAAAACAGATCATTTTGATCTTGAATGTGAGCAGTTCTGGGTCATACTTTGACACCTAATAAAGAAAATCAGAGAGAACATTCTCAATCCTGCAAACAAAACCTTCTTACAGAGTACAAACTAATAATTGCCACAACAGACTGCCCTCTTAATATGCATTTACAGCTGTGCTGACTGTTAATAAACCAACTGATACCAGGCGGTTAATGTATCAGTGAGTGTTTCAGAGAGAAGATGAATGCACAGTGTGAGCCCCCCTCATATATAAAGCCATCTCCTCTCCCATGTTACTGAACAGCTTCCCACTTCTTGGCTCCCCACAGTTAGGTTGTCAGCCCCCTCTCCATCTCTTCTTTCCGCACCTGCATGTGACACTGCAACTGTTCTGTCACCTTCTTTTCCTCATCCCCTTAGAGAAAATGTTCAGCCCCCCCCCCTAGCTCCCAGCAGCCCCTGGGGCCTAGGACAATTAAATCGAGGCAGGAGCTCATTCAAGCCGTCATGCCGAGTCTCAGATGGGACCTTGACTGTATATCTATAGATGTAAAGGGAGTTTGATATGTGAGCTTTAAGAAAATAATATACTGTGTCTGCTGTGTTTGGGATCAACATTCATTTTAGGGCAGGGTGATGGCAGCATATCAACACTCAGAAAGAGAGGCAGTCTGCCCAGAGTAATATATTTGGCTGTACAGTATTCAGATATTGCCTGACACACGCACGCACGCACGCACGCACGCACGCACGCACGCACGCACGCACGCACACACAAAGACCACTGTGATATTCCAGTGTGAGCCAATTACGACCCTGCCCTGCCTGCCCTTGACTACGCTCCCTAACCTCGCTTCACAATCCATGTCAAACCCCTCTGCACTGATTTTCTTTTTTGGTCCCTTTTGCTCCCCTCTTTGCTTCTTTTACTTTTACTCAGTCTCCGTCTAAAGGGACTGAAATATTTAGCAGCCCTATCTCAATACACCTTCAGGCGGAGAGTCTGAGCTCTCTCGCAAGCAAGGTAACAGTAGCAAGAGACAAGCGAGAGGCAGAATGTGGAGGAAGGGCTGGTGTGATAGCTCATCAACATTATTAAATCATTCATCCCATGGCAGTCCCTGGGTGGTCCCGGGTTGTGTTATTTTTCAGTCAGGGTTCAGTGGCCCCAGCTCCTATGGTTAAGTTTGGCCTCTCTCCTTACCTGGTGCTGTGCTAAGCAGGTGACGGGGGAGTTTCCCCTCAATTAAGCAGAGGTGAAGTAATGCCTCTCACTGTGGCGGCGGCATGAATACATTAGTCTCTAACTGTCACCACGGGCTACAGTGTTGAGATGCATGGAGGACGACAGGCAGCTGCAGTTTAAGCAAACTAGTTCAAGGGTTGTAATTGTTTTAAAATAGGCATATGAAATGTCCAACAGCAAATCATTCATAAATCTAACTTCATGTGGAAGAATGCATTGGTATAATTCTAACAAAACAATATAATTCAGTTTAAGTTAATGGAATCTTGGGTAAAGAGTATATTAGCCGAGTAGATGACACTGGAGGACATCAAATCCTTGTCTTAATTAAAGCTCAATGAAATGGTGCCAATGAAAAATTATCATGACTTACAGCTTCGCTCAGGGATACTGCCAAGAAAATGGATCTCTCTGTTGTGTTATTTTCAAGGTAACTACGCCCACAACGAGAACAAAAGAGGCTCTAATATTATTATACGGTGCATACACACAAAGAAATATACATGTTAACATTTACATGTTAACGGTTCTGTATTTGCTATTCTCACCAGAACACAATTATTACTTCAATATCAATTTTACTAAACCTAAAAATGCATCCAAAAGGGAAAGACAGTGCTTCCCTTTTGTCAGTCCGCTGTGCAAGTATTGCATTGTGCTAGATGGGTGAATTGAAAAGGGCTGATTGATGGGTTTAGTGTAGACTGTCTGTCCACTTCTGTCACTGATGAGACATGTCAACGTAAAGACACATGAATGCAGCAGCCCATCCTCCATTTTCTCCTCCTCCTTCCCAGACAGAGACAGGAGGAATGACGCAGTAAATACAGATGCAGCGTGCACCATAATTCTGGGGCCCACTGCCTTTTATCTGCTGTGACAGCCTCTGCTGCTGTCGAAATCAAACACCTGGGCGCAAAGGAAAAAAGCTAGTATTCCCTTTAATAAACTGCCAGGCAAAGCAGAGTAGAAAAAGAGGCACTCAGTTCTGCTTTGCACCGGCCAGGCTTGGCTAAGCAGCAGCACCTGAGGGGACCAGCAAAACAGAAAAAAAGAGGAGCACTCCTTCAGGCGTTAGTAGCTATTATGCTGCTCACGCAGACTCAGGCATCCAGCATCGTTGCACTTACCAAGAGCCGTCTGGAGCCAATCGGTCAACAGGGAGCGTTGGGTACACGGCGGTGATATGCACACTGAGATGAGGACTAGTGTAAGTGACAGTGTGCAACCCGCTCAGCAACTGTTTCCCGGCTCTGCAGTGGCCCCTTTGATCTGCTGGGGTCAATTAATTACACCTCTCTCTTAATGCTCTCCATTAGGATCAACACAAATAAATGAAAAACAGTCTAACAATACGGAGAGCCCTGTACCCTCTTCCAGTAAAATAAAGAAAAAGGTCCTGCTTCTGTTTATATAACAGAAGGTCAATGCACAAAACGCTACATAATATAAAATATTCAACAATCTACAGCAACTCAAATATGATGATATAATAGTAAATGTAGATAGTTTAGATGCTGATGAGTTGTAACAAATTACAATTTAAAGACATCTTATTCAGCTGTGGTATACTGCAAAGCAAAGTAGAGACCAACTGATTTATAAAACACACACACACACACACACACACACACACACACACACACACGCACACACACACGCACACACACACACGCACACACACGCACGCACACACACGCACACACACACACACACACACACACACAAAATAGACAGATAAATCAATAATGAAAGTCCTTTTTTTCTCCAAATTGTTCAATTGATTCCTTCTCCTTTTGTCCTTGTGTGTGCTTGACAAGAGGATAAGGAGAGCTGCTGCTTTGAAAATAGGCAGCTTTTTGTTCTGACCCCACAGCTGTCACGACCAGAAGAGCGCCAGTCACTAGCAGCAACACACAAGCATTTCACTTACATGCACCCACATGCACGTATACACGCACCTCCGTGCAGCTAAGGAAGGACAATAATGTTGGGTTTTAGCTTCCAAAACCCTTGGGGATACTTCAACATTTGCTAAGGAGGCAACAGGGGTGCCTCACTAAATACCTGGTCAGTGTCGCTTCATCATGGCACCCAAAACACCATTAATGCGCTTCCTTATAACCTCATTACGGACCGTATGTGTCCACGTAAATCAGCAGTTTTCATTTAATCTTTTGGTCTTCTTTATCACCATAACTACTGCAGTAATTGAGGCGGCACTTTGGAGAGGCTGCACAGTTTTACCTCCATCTAAGAGGTCAAGAGGAATGCAATTGGTTGACAATGATTATGCTCTGGCTGATTAGACTATAGTCTACAGCTGAATATTTAACACTGATTAAACTAAACCATGTGCAGAGCCATGTGGCTTACTAACAAAAGGGACGAGCCATAGGGCAGGGAGAAAAGGCTACTAATCAGCACATGCTCGCTGAACCAGGCAAACTCAGACTTAACAACTGGATCAATCCAAGTCTCACGACCTCATGTTGTGCCTAGAAACATATTACTTTTTTAATATGTTATTTACCACATATTATGAATACAGTAAATGAATAAACATTATCAATTTTTTAAAAAAATCATTAGAGAGAAGAGACTAAATGGACTTCAGACATTTATCACTACGGGGAAGTTTGGGAGATAATTTGCATGATGCAAACAGATCTATTGATCACATAACAGGAAATCAATACACCTCCCCACGTTACTAAATGACAAATAAAATGGGTTTTAGAATCCTCTTACACAGATGCCAGCTATTTTTCTTATCTGTAATTGAGGAAAAAAAAAAAAACAACAAAACTGAAACACACGGGGGATTTGCAACAGAGAAGAGGGTGGACAAGAAAACACGGGAAAGAGGTTTAGCATGAGATATAAGAAAGCATGGTGAAAATGAGATCAGAAAAAGGAAAAAAAAAAAAAGACCTGGAGAAATGACAGCAGGGTAGAGAGAACGAGGAAAAAAAGTGACAGATGGAGGCAGGGAGAAATTCACTTATTTGCAAGATTTTAACTCTCCTGATCCTCAATGAAGAGGCGAAAGTGATTAAGTTAATATCAAACGGCTGTTTATAACACCGTGCATGTCGCTGAGAGCACAAATCACAGTCAAGTCAGGTTTTCCTTTTTCCATTTGAAAGAGCCAGCTCTCTCCCCACTTGTCTCTCTTTTATTCAGCACCGCAGAGCCTCCTAAAGCGGCAGCTTGTCAGAGTGACAGATGCGGACACGACCAGTGACCTAAATCACTCTTTTCCAGCACATTAACCTCCGTGTCCCTCCAACTTTTAAGCAAATCATGAAACACCAACACAGGGAAACGCTCAAACACAATACTCACGAAACCATGCTCTATGAATACTATCCACAAATCCTGACAAGTTATATTAGCAACCATCATCTCTGAGGCTTGAAATGTCCTAGGAGGAGAGAAAACATTAAACTGCAAAGCCTAATAAATCTGTTCTAAAAAAAAAAAAAAAACGAACTTTATTCTATCCAGAATTGTAATTGTGTAAAGTGATCAGCACAAAAACATTTTGTTTCACCAAGGAACCAACATGAAAAAGGTCAATAATACTTTAATTACTTTAGCCCATGTTTATGAAATGCAATAATCGTTCATTAAAGATGCAGACAGCGGCCAGCAAGCAGCCTGGCCAGGCATCAGGGCTGCGTGCAAGCGTAGGAGAAGGGAGGGGACGGGAGGACTGGTGTAAATGATTCATGGTTTGATATCTTTCCTGTATAATAAGCTCCTCCGGGGAGCTGCTGGGGCTCCACTGCAGCGACTGACTGCCTGGCTGGCTGGATGGCTGGATGGCTGCTTGGCTCACTCCAGCTATGCCCAGGCTCCTTCTGCCACTAGTGCCTGCTACTCAAGATTAAAAAGACTTGCCTTACCATGAAAAGAGGCTGAGAGTGAAAACAGAGGGCAAGGATAGGTACATACACACATGAAAGAAATTGACTTGATGCAGTGTAATGCGACAAAGGGTTTGGGGACAAACAGAGGAGGAGGTGGGGTCGAAAGGCAGGCGATAAACTTCTGAGGAAAGAAAATAATTAGAGGCAGAAATACTGAGGATACATGTAACGTCTAATATGAATATGGGACCTTTTCTTAGAAAATATGTCATGTCTCTAAATACTACTGATGTGTGGACTTACACTTAAAACAAAAAACATAAATGCAAAATGCTACGCTTTCAGCGAGAGATGGACAAATGTTTATTTTTTTTGTTGAGTTATTTGTTTAAGTTTATGGACACACGTTTGCAGTGATTAAAAAGAGAAAAAAAAAGCCCCACATCAGCATCATTACAGTTTAAAACATGCGTAACTGGATGATTTGCAGGGATAAATATGCTTGGAGAAAACTAAAGCTTTTTGACATTGTTTTACCATCCAAGAAGGAATTTTCCCAAAGTCATATTCCGACAGAGACAATGATACACGCGTTATTTTCATGGCGATCAAGGTAAAAGCCAAGAAGCAGAAAACGTCATCCAAAATGAGCTTTTGTGAAGGATTACATTATTTAAAAATGAGTAAACTTTGCATAGTTGTTTTGAAGAACAGTCAAATACGGGATGTTGCACAAAATACTGAAAAAAAAAAAAAGAAGAAAAAATTACTTTAGATACCACCAGATATTTACACTTATTTTCCTCTGGCCAGTAATGTGAGCAGGATTACTGCTGAGTTTGATAACAGAGAGGAACTGCTGTCTATGCAAGCCATGCACAGCACAACCAAAGGTGAGGATTTGTTTCAGCAAGTGGTTTTGACGATAAACAAACTGCGGTTATCTTTCAAAATGTTAAATGGCATTTCCACAGATGGAGCACTAGCTATGGCTGGCCCACAAAAAAAAAAAAAGATAACTGCATTTTCAAACAAGAAATGAGTCATCTCTGTCACAATCCCAGACGTTTAGATGTGTCCCACTGTATCATACGTCAAGACAGTCTGTGTGCACATTTCCTGAAGCTCTACAATGTAATGACAAGTGTTTACACCTTGAATTTCATCAAAAGCAGAGGGCAAAACAGCTTCTTAGCTCTCTGCTTTCAAATGTGAAACCATCTGAAGTGAAACTAAAGCTGCAGTGAGTGTTACTGGAAAAGGGTAACACTGCATTTTCCTAGTCTGCAAGAACAAAGACCTAGTATGACATCTGAATATGCTGATGAGTGTGCAACACTCCTTCGAGTATTTGGCAAGAGGTTAAAGGGCTTGAAACTAAACAAAAGGAACTGAACCCATTCGTTACGCCATTTAATGTGAAACCAGCTAATGTCTGAGAACCTTTAAAAGAAAATCAGTGAACTGCAACCTAGTGTCAAGCTCGAAGTTGATATAAAACCATTCCCTCTACCTTGCGAGAAATTTATAAACTGTACTACATCCTGAGGATTTCTCCATTCTAAGGAGATGTGCACTGAAGTCTGCATGTCTATTAGGAACAGCCAGCCGCTAGGAATAGACATTCAAAACTGACTCAGACCTGATCGACTGACCCAAACCTGGAAAACCAGCATCACCACCATCACCACCACAATCACAACCACTGCATAACGGGGGTTAGTGTGATATAGGCCTGTGTGTTCAAGAATTTATTCTGGCCCTTGAAAGATGCTGTAAAAACTGAGTTGGCCTTCAATATAAGGTTCTCCACCTATAGCAAGTCAAGTCAATATTTTTCAAAGTTACAGTTTCTTTAGTTATAATAACCCCTACTCTTGTTCCATTTATACAGAGAGATCTGAGACTTCATGCAGCAGCGTAGGTTTTCCTGTATAGTTACAAAACTGAATGGATAAGAATCACAAGGTCCTGAAAAGGTTCTCTTAAAACATCAATGTATAATATATGTTCTTAGGAGATATATTTTCATAAACTATAAGTGTATATACCCTAGACGCACATGAGGCAAACAGAATTCGAGTTAACTTTACACATTCTATCAATCCATTTTCAAAGCTCCTTCAGGATTCTTTTCCACAGAAACAAATTGATTTAATCAGTAATCAATGCTGAATCAAAATCTGGAGTCTCTTTAAGACCTGCACTTCTCTCAATTAAATCAGACAGCAACAAAAGCGTACATGCGCCAAGTCTAAAAGACCCTGGCACTTTTCCATTACATTTTGGAACGTCAATGTGAATAGGTCGGATCTAGTAACGCATGCAGTACGTATCAATGCAGCACAGGTCTGAACTGTAGCAGATACATTTATGGTTGCTCCTGTAGGAGTCAAAGCATAAAGCCTGTACCAGTCCCGTTGCAATTGATTCAGTACATTTTGTACAATTGGAAATGGCTATGAATGGGAGGGGGTTCAGACCCATCTCACGAGAGTCCATTTTTGCTAAGTGAACGGGTATGACAGGCCAATCTAAAAACAAGAGAACAGCAGCAACAAAAGACATTTGTATTATAGATATTTAACCCTAACTGACTAAATTTATCACAGTAGGACTGCTGAAGAATAATGATCTTAATGAGCATGTACAGAAAAGCTTTAGAAAAATAGAAATAGATACAGAATCCAAGACATGCTCTTATGAATATATCAATATTGTTTTAAAATTCAGTAGGTATCAATGAGCCAAGATCCCACACATCCCCCACCTCATCAGCACACAGGAAAAGAGAGGGAAAAAATGGAGAGATTAAGGTTGTAACGTGTTGGGCTAATCATAACATAGACAGTTTAGTGCCATCGCGCATAATTAAATGCTTTGCACTAACCACCTAATGCATACTAATTTGGAACAATCCACTCCTAGAGTTGGCAGACCATGAAGCTCCCTGCAATGGATGTGCTCGTCTCTCTCTGCATGGATGTGTGCTTATGCGAGATGCACACGAACACACGCACACAAACGCTGATTTGCTGAGGAGTAAGGTGCTAAAGGTCAGGCCGTGCACTTGAAAGAAAAGGTCAAGCATTATTACAACATGACTAAATAAACAGGCTGTGCACAGGCCCCCAGCCCGGCAATTGTAGATGCAGGAAATCTCTACCTACAAGCCATGCCACCTGCCGGTTTGACTGGTTAGGATTCAGCTTCATCCCTTGTCTTTATCCACATATCCTTCAAGCTCTATGACAGCTGACAAGAGGATTGTCATATCCTGCCTAGATTCTTATCTGCCCACTGGCTTTATTGCTCTCCCCCTCCTGAGTCACAAACATACACACACATACACACACGCATGCATGCATACACACAAAGCAAGAGAAAAAGGGAAGCACGGCTGCTGGAGCGTGCTTAAAAGCACATTAATATTAATTGCAGCAGTAGCTGGAGCGATAACACAGACAAGATGCCCCTGCGAGAGAGCTGGGTGCAGTCAGCCCTTGCGTTTTGTTAGCAGTACTGCTCATCTGCGGGAAGGGCTTGGTGAGACGGCGGGCTGACGATTATTTCATCTTCAAATTGCTTGTTTTATATTAGAAGAGGTCTACACTCACCAGCGAGGAGAATTTGTGTTAGCAAGTAGTAGCTGTGTGGGTGTGTGTGTGTGTGTATGAGCATGACCCTGATAAAAAAAAACTAGCAACATGAATTATTAGACTACTGATATCAACAGCAATTGAAATATACTTCAAATAGCAGAGAGTACTTAAGCGATTCTGCTTTTACCTCCCCTACTACTGCTGGCTTGGCTACCTTTTATGTCCTCTTCACTGAGCTCAGTATTCTTTTAGTAGTGAACTCAGCTTTAGATGTAAATAATCTATTCAGGTGAGAGAACAGAATAGTTTTCCCTAAAGGCAGGAAAGAAAAAAAAAAAAACAAAATGAGTTGGAGCTTGGGTTCTCAGGCCCATCTCCACCCTGAGCTGTTTTTTTTTTTTTCCCTCCCACTGCAGGAACAGCATCCAGAGTGGGCATCAACTGATGACAGATACATCCTATGCTCCTTCCTTTTTACCTCGCCCTTTTTTTTTTTTTTTCCACCTGTGTCAAATCCTTTTGAAAAATCTGACGCTACCTTTACTATGACCTCAGAGTAGCTGGTTTTAGCTGCATGGTTTTGTGCTCCCTTTCCTATTTCCCCCAGGACTCATCAATGCCACATTACCAAGTCAAATCAGGTGGTGCTGCAGATATTTGCCGAGAACCACGGCTGCGAGCAGAGAGACGGACATTAGAGAAGCCTGGGAGGTTTTTCACCAGTCACACCATAAGATCACAAATGGACCGCGGAGGTTAAAGGACAGAAAATAAATAAATAAAAAAAATTACTGCTGGCTAAATGCTTGTGAGTGTTTTATGGCTCAAAGGGCAGAGAGGGAAACAGAGATGTGGTAATGTATCTCTTTGACACTCCTTTAAGCAGCCCACAAGATTGTAATCTTGTGGGCCCCCTAGTTGTCTCGCATATTATTGTTTCCCATTTCACGTGTCACAAGGAATAAAAACCAGTCTGTCAATTCCCAAGCCTCGTGAGCTAAAATTGTTTATTAAAAGGGAAAAAAAAAAAAAAAAAAAAAAAACAGACTTGCACATACACTCACATCCCTTAGGCTAAAATCCCAGAAAATGTCACACGTATTTCTCACTTTCATCGTCCTTATCTCTCTGCGACAGCAAACACAAGGTGGACAAGCCCTGTGTAATGCGACCAGCTACGTAAGCAAGGTAGAATGAGACAGAAAAAAGTAAGAAGACAAAAAGGGAGAGGGTAAAGAGAAAAAGGTCCTTTCAGTTTTCAGTGCTCGTCGTCATCTTCATAGCTGCAGCTACAAAAATTAAAAAACAAAAACAAAAAAAAAAAACAATACCAATGAACATACTGAACATTGTTCAGATTTGTTGTGTTAAAGTGTTAAATACAAGCAGAATACATGGAGAAACAGGAAAAAGAAAGAGAGGACTGCAGGTTCTTCAAGGAACAGCTTCTGAGAGCTCCCAGAGGTGATGAATCTCTCCTTCCTAATGGCAAAACTGTCGCGCTAAAAAAGTCAAGTTTAAACTTCTGCTGTTATAAGATTTTTTTTATGTCTTCCATCACAAAGCGTCTGTGCGTTATGCGTTCTTGTGCGCATCTTAGTGCATGAGCACAAATGTGAAGCCAGATGCCAAGCGCTGGCTTTGTGCTGAGCAGATTTATTTGCTTTATGCAAAGCATTTAGAGTAAGACTGAAAAACGGACAGTAAATGTGCACAAACTACACATCCGCCACCACCTTCACGCAACAGAGCTGAAACATTTTGCATGACAGTCAAGTTAAAATTAACCATAGCAAATCTAGATGGAGTGCTGCTGACTGGACCAATCCAGTTGGAATTATCCAAGATGTGACAAGCACTTAATCAAGTTGTCATCAGCAGAAACCCTATTATTGTATGAAAATGCAAAGAGAGATTTTAGTAGGCTGGAACTGAGAACCCATTCTCTGTAAAGCCACACAAAATAGCATTTTCTTCATTTGAGAGGATGGTGAAATGGAGAGGAGGGTATT
The DNA here is from genome assembly GCA_014839995.1 of Xenentodon cancila. Taxonomy (NCBI): domain Eukaryota; kingdom Metazoa; phylum Chordata; class Actinopteri; order Beloniformes; family Belonidae; genus Xenentodon; species Xenentodon cancila. The sequence continues at coordinate 20,370,360 of CM026204.1, read as the reverse complement.
ACTACCTAGACAGAGCTGCTCGTTAGGATCCAAACCAAACTTCTAACACACATGTGCAAGTCTCAGTCTGGCTGAAACTGGATAAAACACTGAGATAATGAGGCTGACAGTCTACTTACTCTTGCACATATATGTTTAAATGGATTCAAACTGGCCTGCAAAATGTACAGAGCTGTAAAGCTGTCCAATTCAGCCCTCGACAGGGCACCAATTTGCCACCAGCTAAATTTTTGGACTTCTTTATTTTAGTATGTGATTAATAGTCAACCACAAAACCCCAGTACAAAGGTGCATATCCCCACCTATCGTAGCAGAGTTGACTATACTTCAGTCAATAAATTGATTGCCCTTCTGGGTTTGTATACTGGGACAAAGACAGCAGCCCAGTTCAATGAACTAATTGAGCTACAACCAAAGCATGACTCAACTGTGTACAAAAACAGACTGAGCGAGTCAATTTGCTGCTTTTGGGTACCTGTAAACTTGTCTGCGCATCCCTCAAGGTTCTTGGGCTGCTTGCTATAACAAAGGACCCTGGAGGGTGGGGAGTGGGGTTGTGTGTGTGTGTGTGTTATGTGTCTCCACAGACAGCAAAAGAATAAGGTTTACAGGTAAACAGAGGAGCAGATGGTGATGCAAGTCCAGGTTCTACAACGGCCACAAACACCTCCACCATGACAGAGATATGAATAACATGGGACTGTGCTTTACACTTAATCTACAAGCCTTTTAACTCAAAAGCGTTGTCTGAATGCAGGAAGCAGATGACATAACTAATTTGCCACATCACTGATTTAAAAAGGTTTATTTGAAGATGACACAGAAAGACAATTGTATTGTCCTCTTAAATATCTATGAAATCAATGAGATGAGCTCAATCTTCTTATTGTCTTGTGGCACTTTACATAAGCAGCAATAATCATCAGCGGGGCCATCATCTAGCTCACGATTTCCTGCACGGTTCTTACATACACCTTCGAGGGTATAAAGCATCCTTTACTCCATCAGTGCAACGGTCACATCCACAAATTAACACAAGGCAGGGATGCATAGGAGGTAGAGAAAGAGCAGACCTGAGGGGGGGGAGAAAAAAAATTACCCCAGGCCAGCCAGAACTAGAGACAAATGGAAGGCAGGGGGAGGGAAAGAGGGAGGTTGGGAGAGACTAGCACAGTGTCTTCATTAGAGTATAGTGGCTGGCCAAGCACTGTGGTAAGAGCTGCTCATCCTCTCAGTTAATTAGGATTTCTGCTGCTTCATTTTAGGGCAAGGGACAGGATGTTGGCGGCTTGATTGCTTTTTATTTCCCAGCCTAACGGCTCGGCTGCCTTAGCTGCTTTATTAACAGGAGATCTTGCAGATTTAAAGCTTTGCAGAAAACATCAATTTCAATAATTACAAGAAAACTGTAGGAGAGGACACAGTGAAACACACATGCTTTTTTTCCCCCCCTTCAATAAAATCACTGTCCAAAGCCACACACACCCCTTTTCAAAACTGAATAGTATAAATAAGTTAAAATGCACAGTGATTTGCTCCAGTCACACTTAGCAGTTAAAATATGATGCAACAAATCCCCGACCAGTGGCGCAGAGTAAATACTGCAAATGCTGCATGGACATTTCATGTTCAAACCTCAGCATTTCTCATCCCACAGCAAAGTGGAAATCAAAGACCAACTGGTTACAAAATAATAATAATAATAATACTAATAATAAAAATCCAAAATAATCACATCACCCAACAAAATGCCCTTATTGTACATTTGACAAAAATAAACATATGTGACAAAACTGAAAGCGGCTCTCAGGCAATAGGTGCAACTAGAAGAAAATGACAGAAATGATACTTTTAAAGGTAGCAGATATCAGATTCAGAATGGAGAACCACTGATTTGATTTGAATAAAATCAATAACTGTGTTGACTTGCGGTGTATTGCCTTCCTGTCTTCTCATTGTGCTTGCTAATGTTTCTTTCATGAGCCAGCCCACTGCTGGTGACATTATAGCTACAGCACTTCTCCAAGTCCCCAATGGATCGGTGAAAATGGTTGGCGTAAAACACAATTAGTACGGTCCATATGGCTGCTAGTGGAGGAGGAGCAGGAGAGGTCCCATGTGGTTTTCACAGAGGCCTTCTCCTCTGCTCCCTTAAAAATCAAACTGCTGTCATAACAATTGCACCATTTAAATTCTGCCACTTGGTTTTTGTTCGCCGGCACCTCTTCAACAGATCCTCACGCCGTCGAATGACTCTTTCCAAATAAATTGACCAACCTTAGCTGATAGCCCAATCAATAACTCCTTCATCATGATTAATGGTTCATATTGGAAAATGGGGAAATTAAATGTGAAGAGAACGTTGCTTCCTGATTTCAATGTTCAGTCCCATCGATCGGTCATAACCCCCTTTTTGACCAATGGAATGTGCTGATAAGGACACAGTGTGTTCGACTTATGTAAACTGAGCACAAAGAAAACAATTTATTGTGCTTTAGGCACGTCTTGTTCCCTGATAGCTCTGTATGCCCAGCCTGACAAGCATTTTCTTGCCTGAGAAATGCAGACACCTTTTACTGAGTAGAAGCGAACAACAGCTTGAGGCAACAGATTTATTACAAATTGATCTATTAGATAGCACTGCTGTGCCTCGCTGTTTTCTCTCCCTCTCTCTCAGAGTTGTCTCGCCCTCTGTGTCTCTGACAACCTTCCCCTGATGGTAGCTAGAGTGTATCAGAGAGGAAGTGCTACAGTAGCAAATATAGACCCAATCCTCAGAACTCATTTACTTTTTGTTGGAGCCCGGGTGGAGAGACAAGCCGTCCATCCTTAAACCCAGTCGATCCAGCTAAAAGTCCTAGAATCTAAACGGAGAGCTCTGCACACTTAATAGATGTGCAAGGACAAGCAAGGACATGCTTTACCGGAAGCACCTCGTGAACAAGAGAGCGCAGAGTCACAATGTCACTGGAGTCTTTTCCTTGCAGCATCCACTCTCTTGCCCGCAGTCGCCATTAAAACAAAAGTCAGAGCTTTGCAGCTGCCAGAAAGGGCTCCATGTGTACAGTTGCAACATTAGCACAGTTCTTGTATTCATCACAGTGACTACAAAGCACAGCGAGCATTATAAAAAGATCTTAACCACAATGTTATGGGAAAAAAAAAAAAAAAAAATCAATGTCCAACAGACTACTTATTGTAGAAAAATACAAAACATTACAAGCAATTACAGCTACCTTAATTAAATGACAAAGTCATGCTGGTCAACGCAAGAGACGGCGCTTATTGACACAACTCTCCATAAAATAATCAATTGCACCAACTGTATTTTTCTAGACTTGCCAATCAAGATACCTCTGTGATAACTGTACCACTGGCTTTACCCTAATCACTACCACTGGGAAGCAACCCCCCCGCCCCCTTTTTTTTCCCTTTTTCTTTTCATTATCATCATTTTACCAACAACATGTCAAAATGGAACATCATGAACAAGATTTATAGGCTTCAATATCAATAAATCAAATTTCAGTGGACACTTCTGTATATAGAAGGTAAGAAAACTCACTGGTCCTAAACTAACTAACATAGCAGAAGGTTTGGCAGCTTATGTGTCTATTCAACCACATATATTTGTGTTGGAAAATAGTAACACTGCTCACCGACACCGAGACCACACACACACCCTCGTGCTTCTTTTCTGTAATCACCTCCACCTTTTTCTTTTGCTGCATATGAAAAGAACTCACAAAAGGAAATGGCTATTGGTTTCTGGATGGAATAACAGCATGTCACTATAAAAGAGGAAAAACTAAAGATGTTGAAATATTCTAGGGAGAGTGTATACGTCTGTACAAACATCTTTAGGCAGGCAGCTGCAGGGGATGTGTGCAGTAAAACACTGGTATGCTTTGTTTGTGTTTCAGCACCACTAGGACCATGCCGTGTCATTACATGAGGCAATCTCTTACCTAATCAGTACTGACACACATACAACAGCAAAGCACTCCTCCAATCACCCCACCCCCCACCTCCAACCCGTCTCTCCTTCTCCTGAGGGGCCAGCCAGCTGATCCTACACCATTTCATTTTCCTCTTTTTACTGAGATGCCAAATGGCTGACTGTTGTTGTTTTTTTTTTTTTTTTTCACTTAAAAATTATGCCTTTTTGACACTTTAAGTGACTAAGTGTTAACAATAGGATGCCTTAACAAACCCGAAAAATCAGTTTATCACTTGCATCTCAAGTTTTGTATTAAATAATTGGTAAGGCACATGAAGAATCCAAAAACGTGTGATGAATCCTTGAAAGCTGTGCTTTCACCACGGTGTTCGTTTGCTGTTGTTTCACCACTCAAATGTCAGCCAAGGCTCCGCATTCAGTTTCCACACTCCATTTTACAGCCATTCTCGTAGATCGAACACAAAGGATACTAAATGCGATACAGTTCCAACATACAAGATTCAACAAGGGAAATATGTAGACTGTCGCCTGCTGAGAGGCAGGCAGCGACACAATATCCACTGGGTTTCATTAGTTAAGCCGTGTGCATGCCAAGCTACCTACAAGGATACAGTCGGCATGTGCAAGAGGAATTGAGAAAGACTTCACCATAGCTGAGCTCCCATGGATAGCAGATTTGATCACATCTAGCACATCAAATACCACCAGCAGTAAGCAGCAAGACAGTTCACAATTGTTAACACAAATAGCACTTGCCGATACCATCTCCTTGGCACAATTGTGGAGCTGCAGAGCAAGGCCTGAATCAAACAAAGATGAGATATGACGCTGTGTGCTTGGATCTCCTCTTATGAGAGGTGAAGGGAAGCTGTCAAACAACACAAAACACCTCTAGTGTCTTGCCTCTTCTGTCTTGCTAGGGGAAAGCCAGGAAGAAGAAGGTGAGGTGAGGTGGGAGGGGGGGTGCCTGCCTCATTTCTGTCAACGTGCCCTGTGCGTGTCAGTCCAATATCTTAAAACAACACATGCAAGGCTTTTGCTACAGCCAATTACCCAGCTCTTGGCACAGGAACTGAAAAACATCTTCGGAGAACAATAAAGAGAGCTTGGCTTGTTGTGTGTGCCGTCAGTAAGTGCTGACAGATTGTTATTTTTAATGAATATACAGCACTTGAATGGCCCATCAAGAGGTCTTTGAGCGAACATTGCTCCTTTGTTCTGGGTATTAATTTTCTATGTAACAGCCAGATATCTTGCAATGAAACATATCTAACACTGCGAGGGAAAAGCAAAAATCAGATCATCCACTTGCTTTCCTACTGCCCATTGCATGTTCCTTGCTGCAAGTGTATTACTGAAATATAAACACGAGGCTATGCACTTTTTGATGACAAATGTGACATCCAGATTCTTGACTGCACATTATTCAATCTGTTGCCTCTGGACTGCATTTTTTTTAACCGCTTTGCTGCATTTCATGCCAACAATTTCATTCTGCATATGTATTATTGGAGCAACAAAACAAAAAAAAAATATCAGTCTCATCACTTCACTTAAAATACAAGGTAGCAGCTCCAATGACAGCTTGTACCTCAAGACAATAACATAATTCTTAAGAATGCAGAACAATGTAACTGAAACCAGAGACAAGCGTATTTTAGGACATTTCTGGAAGAGAAACAATAAACTCATAGGTGAAAAACAGTAAGATAACATTTGAAAGAATCATATAAACACTAGATTCCTGAGGATGTGTATTGAAATATCATCCTACAAAGAGGTGTCAGAGTGCAGTGAAAAGGGATTTTCCTCATCATTGCCTGGCCTTTGCCACACATTACTCAGAGGAAGCTGCCTTTACTCAAACACATATTAGTCATTTACAGGATACAGCAGGTTAATTACACTTTTCTTACCATTACTCTGCTGCTTCTACGGCCATCCAGCTAGATTATCATGCGATGGATAGCATGTGCCACTGGATATGTTACAGAAAGTAATTTTACCCACTGCTGCTCTTGAGATCCCATTCAAAATTAAACACTATAAAAGATCCTGGCCCGGATAACAGTTCTGTGGGTAACAAGATGGGAACAAACAAACATAAATGTTTCTTTTAAGCAATTCTATGCTATCCTTTAGTTAGAAGCTCAAAAAACATAATTTTCAAGAAAGCAAATAAAAAAACCACACACATTAGGGTGCTTTTGAGTCAGAGCTGCACTACAGCGGTAATCAACATATAGGCTGTAATGGCAGACCTCCGTACCTAACCCTGGTAAGTTTATAGTCTGAGTGGTAATTAAAGAAAATCTAAATTACAGCCACAGTGCAACTGGTAGAAGAAAACTACCAACAAAATATCCCAGGAGCACTTATTCAACAGATATGGTAGTAAAAAAGGTTTATCGAGGTGCATTTTTTTCTAGTACAAAAAGACATTGTGAACATTTATCAACTCATTAAAGCCATTCAGCAACATTTTACACAGATGTGATGTCATGATACCAAAAGATTAACTAACAAATAACTGCAGCACACACAGCTGCAATTAATGGTCTGGTCTTTTTCCAGTCACTTTCTAAAATTTGCTAAATAATACAAACACATACAACACATGGCATTTTGGATGCATTTTGTTGACACTGATCTGGTCATCGCTCTGCCCATGTCAAATGCGTTGCTTCTTTGATTGGCTGCATGCCTATCCAATAGCATCCAGAGGCATTATTTAGCGTCTGTTGGTGCTGCCCCCACAAAAATCAAAGTTGAATTAACCAAACTAATTTTTTGGTTTTGACCTGGAAAACAATTCGGATGGCTGGCCAGACTAGGCATGAATGGCTTTGACCACCACCTTTGTGCTACAACTCAAACAAATCATCACTTTCAATTTATTAAACCATTTTGGGGTTTTTTGTTTGGAACCGTCTTTCATCCAAAAATGAATTCACAAATATGTTCTTGATTTTGCAACTAAGTCCATAATGTTACTGTCAATAGACGCTCATGAAAATGCACTCTCTTCAGTGTTAGAAGTCAAGGGCATCAAAAGAAGGCAGCAGAAGAGGAATAACAAGACAACATACTTAAGGCCAGAGCTCAAGCAGTAAAAAGGGATAGATTTATCTATTTGATTAATTCAGCTTTTTACACAGGTGAATGGAAATGATCAGAATGAGTAATAAAGTGGCAGCAGTCCGTTCAAACAACTACAATTATCCAGCTGTGTAATAATTTGGACAACCTTGGCCGTATGGATGTACATGTGTCTTTTCTGAGCTAATACTCCATTACTAGACATTAATGTATAACAGACAATACAATCCATTTGAAGTTTGATTTTCTTTTCAGTGACCTCTCTCACCAGTTTGTCATTATTAGACTATGACTATTAGACTATGACCCTTACATGCTTAGATTTGTGGTGTTGGTGCACAGTACCAAATCCTGTCCTTATTGAACTGCTGATAGCTTTTATTCGTAACACAATGTTCAACTCACTGTATAGCAACACTGTCAAAATATCATAACAAAATTTTCTTACAACAAGCAATATAATAAAAAGTGAGGAAAAACTGACTTTGTTGTAAACATGAAATCATATTCTCTCAGAGGATGAAAACAGTGTGGAAATGTTAAGGTAATTTGGTTGTTAAATAGAGTATATGTGTCTAATTTAGTTATGGCCACAGCTGTTCACGGATATGTAGGCTGACCTAGGAAAACGAGTCAAGAGTGATTCATAAATACACAAAACTGAATCACCAGTTTTTCAAGGCACCGCCTTTCTATTTTACACTTATCAAAAAGCAAACACACGAAGAATATATACAGTACATTTTCAGTTTTTCAAGTATACACACACATATATACATACATATACATACACATATATATACATACACATACATATACATACACATACACACGTGTGCGTATGCACGTATATAGGTATGTATGTACGCACACACGTACACACATATACATATACATATACACATACATACATACATATACACATATACATATACACATACATACATATACATATACACACACACACACACATATACATATACACACACACACACATATACATACACACACACACACACACACACACACACACACACATATACACATACATACACACACATATACACATACATACACACACATATACACATACATACACACACATATACACACATACATACACACACATATACACACATACATACACATATACACATACATACATACATACACATATACACATACATACATACATACACATATACACATACATACATACATACACATATACACATACATACATACATACACATACACACATACATGCATACATATACATACACATACACATACACACACACACACACACATATATAAATATACATAAATAAATAATTTCTCTACAAAACTATAAACGCTGCATGCCTCATTACAGCTCTGTTACTGTAACGTTTGTAACTGCTGTGTCAAAGCCAACTCTGCTAGTTGTATTTGTTGACAAATTTCAACAACGATTTTGCAAGCCTTGCATCTTTGTTTTCACAAGTCAGCACAAGTGAGGCGTCAAGCTGTGTGAGCAGCCAAGTCTGTACTCATTTAAAGCAAAAACACGCGCACACACAGACTCCTACCAACACAACAACAATTAAAGCACAAGTCAATCACACAAAGACAGCCAGTTAGCTTCGTTAGCTCCCGTTTCCTGGAGCTAATGACGATAGCTCCACAGGCTCGGACTATTCCCTGGAAACGAGGTCCTATACTGGGTACTTCAAAATAGTAAAATATTTGATATGGAGTGGGGTTTTTTTTGTTTTTATTTATTTATTTCTGTAGGCTGCTATCTAAAAATGCGATAACCAAAATAATGTCACGTTGTGTGCTGCGTGCACACTGAAGTAACCGGTGTCAGTGAGCTGTTGGTGTCCAGGCATTACTCCGCTCCCAGCTGGCATTCCCAATCAGTGCTGCTGAGCTAACCTGCTAGCTGCTGCTAATAGGCAAATTAGCCCACCGGCTAGCGAGCCAGGATGCACGTTAACAGCCCAACGTTCACAAACTGACAATTCACATTTGTCATTCCGTGCTCGTTTTTGCAGACGAATGGCAAAATGTAAATATGATAATAACAATAGTAACAATTACAAAAAAAAGAATAATAAAACAAAGAAGAAGAAGCTGGCTGCAGCTCGCAGCACTTACCTCAAACAGCTTGATCTACAACATCTGTGATTTGTTTGATGAGAAACTGCAACAACAAACAATAGCAGCACCAGCACCAGCAGCAGCAGCAGCAGCAGGGGCAATTAGACAACGTTAGTTAGCCGCTGCACAGAGTAGTAAAACAGCTGCAGTGCCACCTGTGTGTCTGTTTTTATAATGTCGCTATAACGGAGCGAGGCACGTTGGATACAATGCTGTCATAAATGATGGACTTGAGAATAAAGAGGGAGTAATCGTTGCCGGGATGCTCAGACTAGTGTGTATGAGAGGCACTCAGCATGACAGCATCCTTCTTCATCTTGGGGTGAGAGCGGCAGTTGGGGGTTCTCAAAAGTTCAACCGGTAAAATATCGTCACCCACTGGCCAAAGAGGGGAACATCCCGCCTCGCCGCGAGTCCTTCAGGGTGTCGACGGTCTGTGTTCATTCATCCTCACGAAACCCGAGACAGACACGGAGGAAACCGAGCATTAGAATTAAGTAGCGGTGTGTTTGCACGGTTGCAAAATAAAGTGCAAAAACACTTCATTGAATAGATGCATTTTATATTTACACATATAGAAAATAAGGGTTTAAAACTTGGGGGTGGGGGTGTTAGATAATAAAAGTAGATAAAGAGAGATTCTATTTTTGACAACTGTCACTATGAAGTATGCACACTTTGTATTTGAGCGAGAGAGTATTTATTTATTTACTATTTCTACCTTAGACCCATGCACATTTTTAGGATGTATTAAACTCATCCTAGAGAAAGTGGCTGCACCTGAAGTCAGTATCGTCTCTTTTTTTGTATTTGTTTGTGACATTCTTTTATTTATTTTTTAAGTAATTTGGTGAATAATAATATTCGCATTAGAAGTCTGTCTCAAGTATGAGCTACAGTTATTACTTATCAAGTCAGTTCGATTTTTATACTATGTAAAAACAGCTTTACTTGTTCAAAGTGCTGCACAAGTAACACAAATATATCAACAACTACAAAAACAATCATTTAATATTACTGCAGTCACAATAGAACACCAACAAACTGAATGACAAATGCAAACATTGGTATTAATTGCATAGTAATAGCAAAGATGCGTGTAGCTTGGACTAAAAGTCTGGGAGGAAAAACGGAAACATTTTCAGCTGATTTTTCAAACGATTTAGGCTTTGGCCAACGATTATGTGAAATGCTAGGTTGTTCAACTGAAAAGGTTCTGCCACCTCTGCTTTTGAACTTGGATGTAGGACTCACCCACATCAACATGGTTTGTGGGCCTCTGTTCTGAATGGAGTGTGAGGATATAAAATGGCTCTTGAAACAACGACATAACATTTCTCAAAACGATTCTGAGAAAAACTGGCAGCCAGTGTTGTGGTCCCAGGTCTTTCCAGGGATGTGATCACATCACTTCTTTCCTTCTTAGCCAGCAGTCATCAAAGTGACGAATGAACAAGTCCAATTTAAAGTACTGACAATAATCTAAACGAAATTACCTTCTTTTAATCTTGTGGAGGGAAATAAGTCTTCATCTGAGTAAAGAAGCCTCGCATGGCAAAAGCTGCCAAGTACTCACCAAGCTTGTGTTTTTGGAAAATACAGTGTAGCGGTTTGACCACTAGGTGGCGGAAAACTCAAATAAATTCGTTAGTATCAAAAGGAGCACGCTGCAACGAGTTTTCAATCCCCTATGGTCTGGACTTAATTTTTTTAAACCATTACTTGATTTACTGGTATGACAAAAAGTCAGAAATATTTACCGCATTTATATGGTGCAAAAGGAAATCCAAAAGGAATTTCTTTGTGATGACTGGGTCTTTGTACCAGCAATTTGTAATACATCTCCTTGGTGATGTTTAAACAATGGGGGCAGGTTCAGAAAGGGCTCAAACAAAGTAAATTGGTGTGACACGAATCCAGCTGGCAAGGCCCCGAGGTAACATACCACTGATGAATAGAACTTCATTTATCTTGGCCAGGCTCAATACAAAAAGCCCTCACAGTGTCTGCAGATTCTTTTACCCAGAGGGACAGAAACGGTGTCCATCAGCACAGAGCTCATGTTTCTGTCTCTCACGCGCTCTCCTGCACCAGGTAGTTTAGACAGGTAATGGCTGTTCAGGAAGAGGCAATTTACTGCGGCTAATAGCACATCATCTGTGGGAAATTTATCCGTTCTTAAGAAATTCTGATTTTATTGGCTTAGGGGTCTGTTCCGGGGGTTTACTGTAAAGCAATAAAATTAAACTCACGTTAAGGTTCTGAGAAGAAATCACAACATGTCAAACTATGTCTTTTATTATACATTTCTGCCGACACTTACAGCAACACAAGACCATGTCAGTTGCGACACATAGCACATACAGTACTGTTACCACTGCCTGAGGCAAAGCCTTACTAAAGTTACAGTAGCTCAGATACAGAGGACAACAACCAGTACAACTCACGACAAGTTTAACGGAAATCTTTCACACAGTGACTGACAAACACGTGAACCAATTCAGGAGCTAAAGCATAGTTTGGGGATGAGGCGAGCCGTGGCTGCACAAGGATGCGCCGTCACGTCTCCACGCCACAGACCACAGACTTGTACCATGGCTTGCAGCAGTGCTCTCTCTTTTCCATACGGGGGCGGGCGACCTAGCGTGGCGTATATGTGAGGGTTATTTATGGAGCGATGAAAACACAATAGCCCGACGAACACGATCCGCTCAGATGGGGTGCCTGAAGTTCTTGCCGGCAAAACGGGCCTTGTCACCAAGTTCCTCTTCAATCCTGTGAGAAAGTGATACTAATGTTAAAATCTGTTCCTGCACAACTTGGTTTTCCTTCTTTTTTTTTTTTTTTTTAGTATTTTTTTTTTAAATAAAGCTGTGCATATTTGTGGAGGAAACTCACCTAAGGAGCTGGTTGTACTTGGCCAAACGCTCAGATCGGCAGGGTGCTCCTGTCTTGATCTAGGAGAGAAAGAGCGACACATGAGATTCAATAGGTAATTAAAAAATGTTTTTTTTAAAAATTACATTACTATTTGTATGTCAACTTTAAATTAGAAAAAAAAAAACAAAAAAAAAAAAAAACTGCTAACACACACAAACTTTGAAATGTTTCACCTGTCCAGTGCAGAGGCCGACCACAAGGTCAGCAATGAAGGTGTCCTCGGTCTCTCCAGAGCGGTGGCTCACCATCACGCCCCAGCCGTTGCTCTGGGCCAGTTTGCAGCTAAAACAAAGAGATGCAGCCTCGTTAGCCAGCTGACACATTATCTACCGCTCTGAATTTTGGCAACAAGTCTGACAGCACTGCAGAGTTGCAGACACGTACGCCTGAAGGGACTCGGTGACTGAGCCGATCTGGTTGACCTTCAGCAGGAGGCAGTTGCAGGATTTTTCAGCCACACCCTTGGCAATACGTTTGGGGTTGGTGACGGTGAGATCGTCACCCACAACCTGGATGCTGGTGCTGGCGGTGAATTTGGTCCATGCCTCCCAGTCATCCTGGTCAAAAGGGTCCTCAATGGAAACCACTGAGGAGGCAACGATGGATGTTCAGGCCACACAAGCTACCAAATGCTCAGCAGCTACTTATTTACTTTCACATAAGTAGTCCTTTTTACTGACGATATCACCCTGCTGCACAGTTACCAAATCAAACATTTCCAAGTTGAGTCGCTTTATAACAAATCTGGCTTAGACCATTACACTAAAAGACTTTTCAGGCTGTAACGAAAACAATACTTGTCAAAAACCCACCAGGGTAGTCGCTGACAAAGCTCCTGTACAGATCAGCGAGCTTGTCAGAGGAGATGTAGCGGCTGGGGTCGTCTGGAGACTTGAAGTCCAGGTCATACTTGCCACCCTTGTAGAACTCAGAGGCAGCCACATCCATGCCAATAACAATCTTATCGGTGTAGCCGGCTTTGGCAATGGCATTCTTCAGGAGCTCCAGAGCTGACAAAAACAGAGCAGTGTGGTCAAAACACTACACATTGTCTCCAAATAAAACAAAATATTTTTTCTATAACTGAGCAACTACTGAAGACTCTGCAGCACCAGGGCGTTTGTCATATCAGCACATTGACCTGACACTGGAGACAGAGGCTGGCCAGCTATGCATTCAGTTTAGGTCTTAATTTAGAAACCGTGTCAGGTCCAAAAGTGACATGATCAGAAAGGTGCTTCCCTGGAGGGTCTATGAACGCTCTGCTTTCAAGGCGCTCCCTGTGGACATGTTACTGTACACCAATTTACGCTGTTGCATCTTTACTTTGTTGGCTTGTAAATCAATCTTATCATTTGACAGTTTTGCAGCAACGTTTCCCACACCTTCTTTGTTCTCCAGGATGTTGGGGGCGAAGCCTCCCTCATCTCCTACATTGGTGGCATCCTTGCCGTACTTCTCCTTGATGACGTTCTTCAGGTTGTGGTAGACCTCAGCACCAATACGCATGGCCTCCTTGAAGGTGCTGGCTCCAACAGGCAGGATCATGAACTCCTGCATGGCCAGCTTGTTGCCTGCATGGGAACCGCCATTGATGACGTTGAAAGCCTGATAAAAAAAAGGAGGAGGAGAGAGGATGCACCAAGCTTAATACAGTCATTACTCAGTTGCATATTAATGTTCACCTGTTGAGTGCTCAAAAGCTTTCACTCCACTGCTGTACTCACGGGGACAGGCAGGATGACTTCAGGGTTGCCAGCCAGGTCAGCAATGTGACGGTAGAGGGGAACGCCCTTCTCCGCCGCACCAGCCTTGCACACAGCCAGGGAGACGCCCAGGATGGCGTTAGCACCAAACTTAGCTGAGGAAGGGTAAAGTCATTTCAATATGATGTACATTGTGCCCAGATCTACCAAGAGTACTTGAGTCTTTCTTCAGTCAGTCCCAACTCCACAACAGACCCTGCCATGGGTTGCAGTTTTGCATTAATAAAAAGTGATTTGCATTATAAGTACATGTCCTGTGCATATTCTCTGCATTGTGGAAGGATTCTGATGTGTCCAGGAGTCCAATTGGACTTTAGGTGAGCTCAATAACAGACATATTCAAAAACATTATAGTAGGGATAAGTAGCAAGTTAAATTTGATTGAGATTGAGTTTTGGAGAAGTAGATCAGGTGTATTCATCTTTATTCAATTCAAAAGCCCTTCAGCATTACTTGTAGTCGTGGTCATTTCTAATTATTTATGCTACATGTGAAACAGTGGTCTCTTGTGGTTAGGTTAATTATTAAAAAAAGGACAACGCAGACGAAAATATTTGGCAACATTTCTAATAGCGTCTATAATCTTGCCACATATTTCTGTCGATTTATTTAAAATGAAATGGACATTTGACACTGAACAGTTAAGACTGTATTCTGAAAAAGGTATTTCATATGATATTCTACATAAAAATAATCTAAAATGACATTATTCAGGACTCTACGAGAGCTACAACAAACAGGAAACACTGCTGCAGGATTTACCGTTCAGTGAGTTTAGTCGAGGTTATTGTGCAGATAAAATATCCTGAGAGGAATGTTTGTCTGTTGTGGGAGTTCCGCCAACATCAGAAAAAAAGAACTTCATTAAACATTTGCAGAAATCTGCAATCGGAAACATGATCATCAAATGAGCACAGAGGGATCTTACATTTGTTTTCTGTGCCATCCATGTCCAGCATCAGTTTGTCAATCTTCTCCTGCTCCAGAACGCTCACATCCTGCATCGAGACAAAACAAGATATGTTTAACTGTACTAATGGACAGAAACGATCAAGTTTAGTTGCTTTAACTTGTTAGTTCGGAAGAACACACTCCAATGGGAAAAAAGAAATCCCGGTCACACCAACTAAGATGCAGGTTAATGCATAAGAAGGTAGGATAAAAAAAAAAAAAAAAAGTATATATCATTAAGGCCAATGTACATACACTCCTTAAGGAGAAACAAGGAATTTATGCTTCTTAAAACTGCATTTAGTCATTTTACACATAGTGCTGGTAATATATTCTCATGTAATCATTTCATGCCATAATCGTAACATGTTTTCAGATTGAAAGAAACACTTAAAATACTTTAATGTTAGCAAACAGTAAAATTAGTCAAACAATAAATGGTCCTACCTTGTTAACCAGTGCAGGTGCAATAGTTTTATTGATATGATCAACTGCTTTTGAGACACCTGCAACGGACAAGCAGACCATGACTGACCCAGACAGGAGAAGAGCATGCAGAGCGGGCGGGACAGATGACCACAGAGCATCCGTTTTTCATGTGATAGTGCAAGCTATTTAGCATCTAATATCCAATAGTTCAGTCATTGATTTTTTTTTTTTTTTTTTTTGGGTTTGATTCAGTATCATTTTGCTTTCTTCATTGATCTGTGAACATCTGCTAGTGCCTGACAAGAGTTAGTCTCCAAATGTCAACTCATTCTCCATGCTGCTGTGCACAAAAAAACCAAAAAGCCAACTTATCCTGCGTTTGCCACACTTTATTTACCTGGTTACATAATGCAGGGGCCAAGAACTCATTTATATATTTAACTGCTCTTTTGACTCCTGACAGAAGGAAGAGAAATTCAGGGATTGGAAATGACGAAGAGGTGAAGACAGAGCAGAAAATTTAGAAGTGTTGAAATGACTTGGCAGATTGCAAGAGAGTGGAAGGAACCTTCACGTTTAGGCCCAGAAACGGTGAGGACATCTTACCCTTGCCCATGTAGCGCGTTTTGTCATTGTCGCGGAGCTCCAGAGCCTCATAGATGCCCGTGGAAGCGCCGCTGGGAACTGCAGCTCTGAAAAGACCTTTAAGACACAGAGGACATTTTACCACTTTAAGTGCCACGAAATACAACACAAGACTGACTGTGTGAAGCAAATATCAAACAAACATTACCACAACAACCTAGGTCTTGACTTTAAAGTTTGCAGAATAATACACCACATGACTGGCCTATAAGAACCCGTCTGAGTCACCGAGTGCAGGAGGGGCTTCTTGATATAGAAAAGAGCAGCACTGGATGAAAAGACAATTTCACCCAATCAGCTAAAAGCCATTCTCTGTCAAGAGGGGGAAATGGTGTATGCAGGGAGGAAGTTGTGTCGGTTCTGCTGCAGAAGGCAGTGACATAACAGGGGAAGAGAGGGACCCAACTGAGCATGTGCAGTGAATCTGTGGCAGGATATCAAGTCACACCCACACATTACGGAATAGCCATTTTGGACTCAACCAAGTGAAGGGGAATGACAAAACCCCACAATTCATTTTGCTCAGTGGAGCGGCAGAAATGGTGCAAGTCTAAGGGGATTTAGGGCTTAGGACCTGGGGTCACAGCTGCCGTTTAGGTCCCGAGGCGAGATTTAACAAATCATCTGCAAAAAGAAAATCAGATGCAGGCAACCGTCCAATCGGGATTATAAATCAAGGATCATTACATAACTTTTCCCAAACGTGGAGAAAATGCAGGCAAAGTGATTTTTCTTAGTTAACAAACACTGAAAAGCCCAAAATATCAGTTAAGTGTAATGTCTTAAGAGGAAAAAAAAAAACAAAAACACACCAGAATCTCACTCGCTGCGGTCTGTGTGATTAGTGATGTGAAAACACGGCTACCGGACTTGGAAAAGGGAATCTTGCCAAAAAGTGTAGAAAATAGGGTTTCATTTACAGTAAACAGAACACTTCAAAACCATCCAAAACTATTGAAAAGATGTCAGCCGAATGAGCAGCCGGTGTATTCGGGGCAGTCTTCAGTTTCAATTACTTCCATGTCAGTGATCATTCAGGTTGCTTCATTAACATTCTCAGTACATTTCAGTGGGTTGAGCCGTTCCTTTGTTTTAGCTCATGGGACACAAATTTAAAGTCTGAGGCCATTAGTTAATTGAACAAAAATTGATCATCCTTTGCCAAATGTGTCAAGCAGAGCGGAGTGTGGGTGTTTTATGGGCGCCTCTACATGCAGACTACAG
Source organism: Xenentodon cancila (assembly GCA_014839995.1). Taxonomy (NCBI): domain Eukaryota; kingdom Metazoa; phylum Chordata; class Actinopteri; order Beloniformes; family Belonidae; genus Xenentodon; species Xenentodon cancila. Next base: position 20,353,200 of record CM026204.1, on the reverse strand, counting down.
ACTTTATTCAGTAAACATCTCTACCTTCCTGAATATATCAAGAGTTAAACTCCAAATCACAGGTCTGCTAGAAGCACCTGCTGTACTGTATGAGCCGTTTTTGCTTCCAGACAGGAAACACTACAGTAACGGAGTTGGGCAGTGGTCATGCAGGGGCTATTTTCACACATTCATTATCTGAGCCAGTCGAGACTTCCAGCTGGCAACAGAGCAGGGAAACTAAATGGCTGCAGAAACTAGACCTTACTCACTACTTCATTTTTTCCCCACCTCTTTGTGTCAGAGATTCTGCATCGTATTGAAGCTTTACTCAGAATCATGACCTGATGCATCATGCACGTTCCAGATTAAAACAACCTGTTGAAGGACTTGGTTGGTCTGGATCTTCAGTTAACATCATCTACAACGACTTATACCTCACTCATATTAATTCCATGTTGTCCAATATATTAGTAAAATTCCCCTCATTTAGTTTTTCTGAGCTGCAAAAAACATCTTCCTCCCTGTGGACTTTGATCCCTTTGATTCTGATGATGTATAACTGGAAAAATATATCACAAAGAGCATCACATCTGTCCCATGAGAATGGAAAAACATGCAACAATTAAGTATACAGACATGCCGAAGAAGAAGAGATGCGTAGTTGGCATTAAATACCTTTCTTAGTGTACAGATCGACCTCCACAGTGGGGTTGCCACGGGAGTCAAAAATCTCACGAGCGTGGATCTTCAGGATGGACATGGTTCTGGATCTGCAAGCGTGATAACAGCAACAACAACAAAAAAAAAAAAAAAAGGTGTCACTACAGCACAGCTTCACAGGACAAGCGGGCAACCCTGCAGTGCTCTTTACTGAACTAAATTATCGAGTGAACACAGTGACTCTGCAAAAAACCTAAGAGGCTAAGAGTCACACTCACAATAAAAGGTAATCTAAAGATTGAGTCTGGAGACGGAGCAAGTGCGGATCTTGAACTCAAACTTGTGCATCAGTCTAGACTGATGAAGGCTGACCAGGACTGCAGATATATTTTAGTTACAGAGGGGTGTGGCCTCTGCAGCACGGGGCAAATCTACGTAGCGCCATTCAGTTTACCTTACATGTCCCGTCACAAAAAAGAATTGCAAAATTCTTGCCCAACTGCACTAGTGTCAATGATTACATAACTCTTAACAGCAATATTGAAAAGCCAGAGTTCCCAACAATAAGTGGAGTGACTAGAGACAAATACAAGAGTGGGCCTCTTTTTGGTCAATCATCACTCAACTGATATGGATTACATGCCTGAGCTGTGCCTTAGTCTAAGAGGCCTCATTGTCCCTCAAATTTTCAGTAGTGCAGGTCAGAGAGGGTTTTAGGCCAGACGGTCTCTGACCATGTTGCCTGCAGCACTATATTGATCCTTTGATGCATACACACACTGTGAGGCGGGTTGAGCGCAGCTTGCCACCCTAGATTTGGGACACGGGTTCAGACTTCAAAAGCCAGGTTTGAGAGCAACTGGGTAAGAACCAACGGAAAACGGTGTCCTTAAAAGCCTGTGTGGAAACTTGCCACTGGCTACATACACAGAAGCCTAAATGGAAATCTAGTTGTATTGCTGGGCTGGACATCAAAACTCAAGAGATTTTTCAATAATCGATCAAAAATAAGTCAGTAAAAACTGTCAAGACCGAGATGGCGACATCGATTTTCAGTTCAGTTTGTCTTTAACTGATCTATGGGCAGATCTGGACAGCATTACTGTAGGGTTTCTTGCATTGAGACAGCTTTTGAAAACTGACTTCACGATGATAAATATACGGTAACATTTCTATAAATACAAGGATTTGTACTGCATTTCACCAATGGGACAAAAATCTGAAGTTTTAATGTTTAACTATGTATTAGTACAGTACTTGGAAATGATAATTATTTAAATCTTTGTAGGTATTGCCCATGGCAAAATTGATTGATTGATTGATTGATTGATTGATAACCCCCCCCCCCCATGCCAAACTATTTATGAACAAGCAGGTGAGCTACAGTAGACAGACATTGAAAACGGCGTCCGTGGATGCATGAATAAATAAGTAGACACTTGATAGTGAACTCTACATGTAAAACAGTATTTGCTTTCTACTAGGAAGCGCAAAATGACCACGACAGATTATAACAGTGTGTTCATAGGTTTTGGATGTATAAAAATATCTCCAACCCCCCCCCCCCCCCCCCCCCCCCCCCCCCCCCCTCCAATTATCCTCCTACCCACTGACTGTCACTACAAAAAGGAGCCTGGATCCTTTTAAGATCCCTTTTCAGGGGCTCGCAGTCATCTTCCTTTAAAACCAGCGCACACCTCGTCTGCGTGCAACTGGTAGCTCCCACTGGGCCGGCGTGTGCGCCCCGTGAAGACTGGTTCTGCAAAGACCAGGAGGGAGAGCCCGTGTGTTGGGACGTGGTCCTGCAACCTGACGCCCCCTTTCCCCCAACAACGCCGCAGCTCTAAATGGAGAGACATCTTGGCAGCTGACGGCCTGTTTTAAAAATAGACGGCGGGGCTACAAACTGCACCATCCTACAGGACACAAGACGGTGGACTGGACGATTAAAAGGGTGCTCGATATATTATATATATATATATATATATATATATATATATATATATATATATATATATATATATATATATATATATATATATATATATAGGAAATAAAGAATCTTAAAGTGTCAGCTTACACAAGGACAAGTGCTCGAGGTTAAAGTCGAGGATGAAAACCTCCGTGAAGAATAATGACCTAAAAAATGAAGCCGTCACCGTACTTTAACTAAAACAGACCGATAACGCGTTACGAGGGCTTTCTCTACGTAAAGTCGACCGAAGGGGAGAAGAAATAATGGTTTTAAAGTTACCTTTCCGGGTTACGCGTGTGCTAGGACGCTGCGGCGGAGGGCTCGTGCGGGAAGGCAGAGAAGGCGCTCGTGACGCGTCGAGCTGGATGATAAATGGACGGAACCAGGAAGGAACCGGCGGCGGAGCGGCGTCATTGGACGGGAGGGGACGTACGTCACGGACGAGGCGCGAGGAGGGGAGCACGTTCGCCATCGGGAGTCAAACATCCTTCACGAAGGAGGTGAAGATGCGGATCGTCTGCCTGCGCAGTTGCATCTCCCAGTCGACGTCGCTCCAGAAAATAAAGGCTGACTTTAAAGGCGTTTTTGAAAATGGTTATTCTTAAAGTGAGGGTGCATACACCGACGACGCAGAATGCCAGAGTAAAAAGAAAGATGACGCATAGATGAGTACGTGCGTCGAGGCAGGCAGGCACCTCTGATGCAGCGTTCACATGTCTGCTGCGGTCACGTTTCCTGCCAGTGACTTTCCACTACTCATAACGAATTTCATGAAATGAATGAAAACGGAGACTTAACTCGTTTTTAGACAGCATGAAACCCACACGTAACGGCGCTATGAGATCTGTGGATCTGAAGGTGACCAGGTGTTTTTAAAGGGATTATATCATCTCTGCAATCGTTCAACATGTGTCTGTTCGGCACAGAACAAACTACTGGCGGACACGAGCATGAAACCGAACCTTTCATCTCATCCTAGTTTTACCCTAAGTGTTTTCCTCCAGAATCACCAGAGCCGATATACACTCTTGAAACCGTTTGAATTTGCACCGTCGGGTAACTGCACTGATTATTTGGAAAATCACAGTCATCAGTCGGGTGACATGTGTGACTAAAGGGTTTCCCCCAACAATGTGACGTCTCATTATTGTATGGCATGATCTTTCTGCAGCAGCAACAGTGCGATGAAATCCTCCTGCAGTGACCTTGAAGCCGTCAGAGCTTCAACGCCAACTGCGCCACCTGCTGCATACTCAGTTAAATAATGTGGCAACAGATGCCTTGAGCAGGCATTTCTTTTCCCCTAGGTATAACATGTTGACACGTTTTACTGAGGTCTGCTTCATGCTTTCCTCAAAATACTGGTCCAGTAAATGCAGCACGATGTGAAACTAGATAAAGATAAAGAAAAAGAGACTGGACATCTGGGTCTGTGATGCAACAGTACCCTACAAATATGAACAGCTCTGTCAAGGACATATTCTCAGAACTCAGTACACCCAAACTAAGTGATAGGGTTGTGTTATAAATGTTTTTTATTTTTATTTTTACTTGATACTCGCTTCACATGGCAGTTCAATAACAGGATGCAGAGACAGGTGAAACCGAGGCCGGATTGTAGTCATGCAAGAGAGTCAAAACAATGACCTGTCCGGGGTGGACCCTTGCCTCTCGCCTGTAATGAGCTGGGATAGGCTCCGGCAGACCCCCGTGACGCTGCAAAGGATTAAAGCTGGTATAGAAAATGGATGGATAGACATATGAGGCAGTCCTGAAAAGAGATTTAAAAACAAAAAATGTACAAGTTATATCAGGAACTTAGGGGATAAGGGTGTATAATCGGATAAAGTACAACTGCAGATGTGTTAACAAGAAACGACTGTGGTAGGCTGGAGATAGACGAAATTGCCCCCTCTGGTGGGCAAATACAGGCAAGACAAAAGAGAAAAGGCGGAACTAACAGTCTGTGAATTCAAGCCCACTACCAAGTAGCCGTCACAACAACTTCAACCAAAATAATTCAAGTGCAGTATATCTCCGTCTCTTTTTGTTGTTGTTCCTTTTTTGAACGCTCTAGGAGATCAAAAATCAGATGAGAAAGCAGATTTCCCGTAGGTTAATTGTTGCACAAATCACTTATGACAAAGTTGGTAGAGTGGTTAGCACTGTTGTCTCACCTGATCAGGTTCTTGATTACAGTTTCATCTGGGACCTTCTTGTCAGTTCTGGAAAGTATTGCCTCCCTCCATCCTCTACAACAGATTGACATCCTGTTCAGGGGGTGCACTGCCTCTCGTCCCCATGGCAACTGAGATTCTCCAGCTTCCCATGACCCATCACAGGGTAAAAAGTTAACAACCACCTGAGTTTAGTCTTCTATAATGGCCTGATTTTCCTACTCATTGTAATAGATATTAATGATCCTTTCATTCTCCTTTAACCTCTACAAACAATCAAATTAATAAGGAGAAACTGCACATCTTTACACTCACATCAAAGGCCATTTTAGATTCATTGTTTACCAAAAACATGCATCATACAAATTATCATTGATTTCTCATTAACCAAAATTATGAACTGAATTATCACGAAACTAAAATTGATATCTTGAGATTTGAAGCAACAAGTTTTAAAAATGCTCCACCTTGTCAACAGAGGTGTTACTGATAATGACTTCTGAATCAAGTGTTCCAGTAAGACTTTCATGCCATGCATTCAGGATGCATTCAGGATGCATTCAGGATGCATTTAGGATGTTGGCTGCATCACTTGCAAACATCCTGAATGCACTCCACATAGTTGCACATGCATGATATGACTTTGAAAAAATACATAAATATCATTAGTAATAAGCAATCAGTAATTTTGCATCTTTTTATAAGAAGCATATGAACATAAATTAGTGTGCTCTCTGCTGTTCCAGCCCACAGACATGTAAACAGGAAGCTGAGGGCACTCAGACATCTGAGCACTTATGATGCAGCTTTCTAGTGAACTAGAAAATGTGCTACTAAGGTGTATTGATGAAAAGAATTGTGCAGTGTGTTCCCGTGGTGTTTATATTTTATGTTATATTTTATATTTTGTGTTTCTTTTACATTTTTTGTTAGTGTCTGATTATTGATTAATTAGTTGGTGGGGCCCCCTAGGGAATTTTTGCCCAGGGCTGCAAGAGACTCTAGAACAGCCTCTGGGCATAATGGACAGGTTTTTGAGTCGGCTTGTTTGATGGGGAGTTTTCATGTTTTAAACACATTTTCCACCAAGAGGCATTTTTTGAAAAAATGTATTGGTAGCAATGTTGAATATTTTTACACACAATAATGAAAAAAAAACAACTTTGTATATGATTTATTGATGAATTTAGAATGAGACATTATGACAGTTTCAGTTCATTCATCCATCCATTTTCTATATCTGCTATTTCCAATGCAGGGTCACAGGCATCTGCTGGACCCCATACCAGCCGTCATTGGGTGAAAGGCAGGGGTCAAGGCAAGGCAAGGCAAGGCAAGGCAAGGCAAGGCAAGGCAAGGCAAGGCAAGGCAAGGCAAGGCAAGGCAAGGCAAGGCAAGGCAAGGCAAGGTTATTTATATGGGCAATTTGGAATCGCCAGTTAACCTTTAATACATGCTTTTAGACTGTGGGAGGAAGCTGGATGGCCTGCACAAATGCCACACAAGCGTGAGGAGAACATGTTACCTCTACACAGACAGAGTCACACCAGGAACCTTCTTACTGTTAGGTGATAGTGCTAACTGCTAAACCACCACGCTTCCCCAGCTTCACTCTTAAATAGAAATGGTGGTATTTTGGCATGAAATGGACACAAACAATTCCATTGAAATGGCAGTTCTTATTTGCTAACTACTGGATGAGATGAGATGATAAGGTTGTCTCATCTGTGTGATTACTTTGAGGCTATACAATTAACCTATCTTAACCAAACAAAAGAGACCTTGGCAGACTTGTTTTGTACAAAGGTACCAAATAAAATCAACCAGCACCTCTAAAGCTGTTTGTTTTCCCCTTCATAAACAAAGTCATCTCTTCAGATATGGTGATACTGAGTACCCGGCGCTGCATTTGCATCTAGATGTGGGCTGGTCGGAGTCGGCCGCTTTATCTCTCTGCAGGTCTGTCAAAGACTTGGATGTGTATAACATGTTCCTGCTGGCCGGTTTGAAGGTTTTCCCAGAAGTAGTCTCCTCTGTTACAGTTGTGAGGCAGAGTAGAGGTGGTGTGGCAGGCCAGAGACGTACGAAAACAACGTCTCCTCTCTGCAAGCCAGACCCCTGCTGCATATCTTGAAGAGGTTCACTCCCACGTTTAGGAGTCTAGAAGCTTTTTTATTTGGCAAGGAAAAGGATCATATCCAAGTGCATAAACTGTACAGACCTCTTATACAAGTTGCATCTACAAAATTTTCTCTAGAAGAGCTGCTGACTCAGTGCAGAGGTGCACTAGCCAGCTTTCAGGTGTGAACATGTGCAACAGTGAGAACAGGGCGTTGCTTGGAAAGTGCCCGTCATGCTCAGTGGACCCTGGGTAAAAAAAGTAAATAAAGACCAACAACAAGCCTACAGTTCTCTCTGTTTACAGATTCCAACAGCTGGATCATCAACCAATTTGTATTTGTGCAAACAAAATGATTGTGGTCCCTGTTAACAACCAGACGGTATTTTTGACACCGGCACGGTTTCCAGAAACACAACTTCCCCTCGTCTCTGAGCTTGCATGGTTTGAGTGAAACTGTAATGCCTAAAGCATCAAACGTTTAATTCTAACTAAAGAAATCATAAGTAAAAAATATGTGTCACTTATTTGGACAACAATGCACAGTTCCACAATTCAAATCATTAAAATGTTACACATAAAAGACAGATGTGATGTGTGTATGTGTGTGTTTTTTAATATCTTGCTGATTTAGGACCTTTTTCATTTCAGTGAGGAATCCACAGGTTGGTATGTGTACAGGTACCAAACGTTAAGGAGATAAAAGCAAAATATAACTCAGTCAGTATTTACTTAACTCTTAATCGTGTAATTATTTCAGTGGATGTAGCCATGAGGTCAACCGAAGGTAAGATATGTTAAGACCAGCTTCAGGTGACGTTAATGGATGTTATGAAATTGTGTCTAAGCAGAGAAGTAATAAAAGTGCAGTTTGAAAGGTTGAAAGTTGCATTTTAAGACATGGTGCTAAAAAACAGAGGCACAAAAGCAAATTTATGAGACAGAAATTCAAAATAAGGCTGAATTACCTGACTCGGGAGTTGACCCTGCAAAGATAAATGGTTAACTCAACTTAAATCAACTCATCTTTATTCATAAAGCACTTTACAAACAACACAGTTGACCAAAGTGCTGCGTTCAGAGAAAACATACAAAAAAACCCCCCCAAAAATTAATTAATTTAAAAAAAAAATTAAAAACATGTAAAACAAATGTAAACATAAAAGCATCAAACAAAAATGAAACAATAAGATAAATTTAAATACAATAGTATAAACAACTAAATATATTTAATAGTTTATTCTCAAGACAAATATAAGATTTGGATCAAAGAACAAAGCTTTTATTTTGTTTACTTGGGGCCAGCGTGCAGCTGAGTTATACAGTAGGTACGACTTGGGTTGTGTGGGTTTTAAAGGCTACAGTTACATCATTAGTCCTCAAGATGTTAAAGACTATCATTGACCTTGTGGTGAAGGTAAACCTAACGATTTACTGAGGAAGAACACAGCCATGGCTCATGTCTAGTTTGACACTGAGGGACATCACGTCTGTGGCGTCTTAATGACCTTGTCTTTGTCAGAGCTCTGTTCTGGTTTCCCCCGTCTGGGCCGTTCTGAAATGATTTTAAGGTGTTTTTAACCAAATAAAACGTAAGAGTTATGAATTAGCAGCAGACTGGTGGGAGGCAGTCCAGAGAGGAAGGATGTCTGCGAAACAGGGGAAAGTCTTTAATAAAACTGGGTCTTCTGATCACTTTGTAATTTAATCAGATCTGTACACACACACAGGCACGCATACACTCGGGCTCGTTTGTTTCACAAATGTTTTGAGGACTTTAAAGCCCTGATGTGGTGTACTGGGGATGACTGGACAAACAGACTCATCAGAGCACAACCCCCAACTTGAAGCACAGGTGTACGTTTTGTCTTACATTTCTTTTTTTTTCTTCTTGTAATTGATGATGCTCTGGGCATGTTTTGCTGCAGTTAAACTCAATGATCTTCAAGGGCCATAGACATTACTCCATCTTGTAGGATCATGTCTAACTTTCAGGAACTAATTTGACGAGTCCAAACTTTGCAATTAGGCAGTGACCTCAAGCAGTGTCTGAGTTTCCCAATCCTGGTCCCCAGGACCCACTGCCCTGCATACTTTAGATGTTTCTTTGCTTCAACACACTCCGTTCGCTGTGAGGTTAACAGACTATCTTGTTGACATGCTGATGAAGCAATCCATCCATTTGAAGGGATATGAATCATTTTTTCAGCTATAATCATGTTTTTCAGCCTTTGAGTTACTCTGGTTTGATGTTGTCCTCATTTCTGGTGGAGCAGGAGATGAGACTGAGGCGTTTTACATCTTATTTCCAGGCCTTTTGGCCATATTCTTTGGCTAAGAAGGGTTTTAGGTCAGTCTTTGTTGGATCCGTATTGATTATTGACAACTGTTTTGTTTCCCAGTTTTTGTATTATCCAGTTGGGCCAAACCAACATATAAGTCAGCCTTAGTGTCGGTGTTGGGTTCCTCTGTTCAGCTGTTCAGCAAAATTCAAAGAATGGTATATTTGTTTGTGTATTCTTCCCTTTTGAGAACATCCGAATCCTGCAAAGCAAACTGCACAATCATTCCCTCACACACTCTCAGTTTGACACCTCTGGCATTTGGAGTTGAAGTGTTGGGCATGTTGTGACTGGTGTGCTTTAACATTGTGATAGGCGGTGTGAAATCTTATTCAGCGCTATAATTCACTGAAATGTTTTCCTTTGCCATTTGTTCCTTATTCCCATGAATGACAAGCCTTTTTATATTTAAAAAAAAAAGAGGCATGATCGTGCTTGTATCCTGGTTCCTGTGTACTCAGAGTTGTTGACAGCACCGCTTCAAAGAATTGTTAGAAGTTTTAAGCCTTGGAAGAGGAATACATGTGATATCTTGGGATTAATCTTAGGTTTTTGGTTTATCTTTATCTTCTTGCCTTTACTTTAACGAAAGATGAACGTAACAGCCAAACTGCAAAGAAAAACAAAGCTCTATATATTGATTATTGCCCAACACAATGATAGAAACTTTGGACAAAACAATCTTAAAGGTCTTACAAGAGTCAGACGGTCGTCTGCAGCTATTTTCCAGTCACTTTGGCTCTGTTGGGCAGCACTATGGGCGTTATCAGCAGATTTCAGCGCCTCCCTTCAGTTGGGGGGTTAAATGCAGAGTGGGAACCTCTGTGAGGTGCTAGTGTCCTGCGTGACAGAGCAGAGACGCGGCGATGGAGTTCCTCTCTGCGTTCGTCTCCGCCGTTTTCGTTTATGTGGTCAGTGCCGGGATCCCCCATGATGATATACACTGGACGTACACAGGTGAGTTTTTTTTTGTTTTGTTTTCTGCGTATCGTCAATGATAGATCTTCAAAAAGTGTATAAAATCATTACTGGAAGCGGTGGGTTGGATGCGTAAGGCGTGCGTAAAATAGTGTTTGTGGATTTGTTCGGGTGTAACCCGGAGAAAACGTCCTTTTTCATTCTCTTTTTGTAAGTTGTTGAAATAAATCTGAATTATCTTTGCTACTTGAGATTCATCCGAACCTTTGACCCGCTGAGTTTTCCTCTGCGTTGGTCAAGTGTAGGCTACTTTCTGGAAAACCGCGCTCAGACTCTTGTTACAGTTGGAGCTTGTAAAGAAAATAACCGGAACAAATTATTGACTGTACATCCATTTCGAAAGTATTTATGGTCTGAATTCTGTTGGGAAGTGCAACAATGTCCAGGTTAACCTGTCCTGTGAGTGAGTGGCATGACAACCAATAACCCGTGGGATCTTTGAAACCCTCCACAAACCCTTACAAGTGTCACTCAATAAGCGCATTTATATCAGTGAAGAGGGATCACATCCAAGTGTACAAGTATTTCCCTTTTTTTTTATTTGTTTATTTCCTTTCTCACAGAGGGGGCTTTGGACCAGATGCACTGGGCAACCAAGTATCCTGCCTGCGGGGGCAAGAAGCAGTCGCCGATTGACATCCAGCGGCGCAGCGTGAGGCACAACCCAGACATGTTGCAGCTGGAGCTCAGCGGATATGATGCTCAGACTGGGAATTTCCTAATGACCAACAACGGCCATTCAGGTAAAAGTGAAATAATAATGTCCAATCCCACGGCCACTTTATCAGGTACAGCTGGTATAGCTGATGAAGTGGCAGGTGAGCGTTTACTCACCAACTCGCGTTTAAAGGGCTACAGCTCTTTTTTTTCCTGTCCAGTTCTTCAATGATAAAATGAATTAGTACATTACCAAAATGATACAGCGGTCTTACAGCCTTTTATTATTTTATGGAGTGTCAAAATAGTGCGTTACGCAATATAGGAGAACACCTCCCTGAACATTTGAAACGCAGGAGCAGTACAGTAAAGTAGTCATGGTCTGTGAATAAAATCTTCATGTTACCATCAGTTCAAATCGACCTGCCTCCCAGCATGGTGATCACCAATGGCCTTCCAGGAAAATACACAGCTGTCCAGATGCACCTGCACTGGGGTGGTTGGGACCTGGAGGCCAGCGGAGCGGAGCACACCATCGATGGCATCCGCTACATGGCAGAGGTGGGCTCAGAAAACCTCTGCGATGACGGGCACAAATATGCTCTCCATACTCATGAAGAGATGATCAAGATGGTTTAAGATGTTTACAAAGCGGCTTGGGAAATAAAAAAGGGAACTAATACTTCCATCTATGTATGTGAAAGCTCTCCTCTAAAGATCAGTTGTCATGTTGTGCAGCTTACCTTAGCACTAATGTATTCCTTAAGTCATTTATTTTAACTGGGTTTATAGTTTATGATTACATTTATACTGTTAGATTGGTTTTCCATTTGAACTGCTGATCATATTGCCACCAATCCTGCTCTTGATTTCCATCTCCTCTTCCAGCTCCACGTCGTCCACTACAATTCCGACAAGTACAAGAGCTTCTCTGAAGCCAAAGATAAGCCCGGCGGACTGGCAGTACTCGCCTTTTTCTATGATGTACGTGAGCCACAAATATCTCTCCCTTTGTCCTCTCCCGATTTGTTCAACATCCACACAGGATCTGGGCACTACTTCAGAAAAATGACCGTTAGTTCTATTGTAGGAAGTTTGGAAAATTGAGGGGGAAAATGGCTTTGTAGTGAGAAATCATAATTGATGATCCATTGGTCTTTGAAGTGGGTTATTTTGGTCATCCTGCTGGTATAAAGGCTCTATTGAGTGTTCAAGAGAAGAACTGAGAGATTGGCCGAGGCAGCTCTAAGCTATGAGACATTTCCTCTGCAGCATTGCCACAGTTGGCATCCACTCTGATAGCAGCAGTCGGTTTGGTTTGGACAACTCATTTACAACAATTTTCCCATTATTTGTACAAGACCGTATTCATTCAGTGGACCTGGGAGCAAAATGACATGACTTACCGCAGGTCAGGTGGAAAGTCAAGTCTCAGACGGCGATGCAGGATATAAAATACCAGTGGGGGGAAAAAATGTTTTGACAACGTATAGAAATACCACAAAGTAACAAAACCGAAATGAAATGGGCGATTTTTTGTTTTTGTTCAATAAGAGCCTGTTTTGTTCTCACCATGCTTTTGTACCTCCAACTCGTCACATATTTATGCTTGATCAAGATGCCTTAGCGTGACATTTCAAAGCACTACATGAATGGTAATCTGCCATCTGACAGCAGTTGTTAGTCAACATTTCTAACATGCTTCTTTGGTTTTTAAGTCATTCATAGAAGACGGATCTTTATTAGTGAGTTCTCCGTTCTAACCAAGTTGTTTAGGTGCCTAAAGCCAAGCTTACTGTGAGTGAAGCGAATGTGACTCAGAATAAGGTTTAAAATGTACAAATCTAGCTGAGAAACAAACTCGGGCGACAGAAAGCAGTCGTGTTTGCTGAACCGCCAGCACCTGAAACACAAAACAGTCCTGCATGTAATTATTTAGCGTCCATGTCTCACTTGCAGTTTTTGTGAAAGTTCCTGACAGTTCACCTGCACACCTGTCATCAGTTGATTACACACCTGTGTACATAGTTTATATCCCTGTTTTCTTTGTCTTCTGCAGGATTATCTTTGGATTTTGCTGTTCAGCCTTCTTGCCAGTTGTTTTCATAGTGTCTTCTGTTTGGATTTCACTTGTAATGTTTTTTTTTTTTTTTTAGTTTCCAGTTATTAACTTTTTTTGTACATGTTTGGAGGAAATTGGAATTTTTGCCCATGAAACTTGAGTTTACCTCCTTTTATTAGTTCACGTTTGTTTTTCATATATTCAAGTTTAGGCACCAAAACTAGTCCATTTATATGAAGAGAGCTATTGAAGTAAAACGCACACATTGGCAAGATGTCAGTGTCGCCAGACATCAAGCTTCTCCCTTCTGCAGCATGTTTCGTCATCTTATTGGTTGCCATGGTGACACTGAAGGTCCTCAGAGTGTCCTGTATCTTGAGCAAATATAAATATTTTCAACTTTGAAACGTAACAGCAAGTGGTCCTGACCAAGGATCTGCATGACAAGTTGGTTGTGAGAAAGAGTTGGAGATGAAGCTGCAAATAAAAAAAAAAGTCATTCGTAGTTTTGGGCTACCAGTTTGACACAGATTTTGTTTATTTCCAGGATGGACATTTTGAGAACACCTACTATAGTGATTTTATCTCAAACCTGAACAAAATCAAGTACGCAGGTGAGTTTCATGTGCGTCTGTTCCACTGATTGGCTGGAGGTCAAACTCCTTGTGGATTCAGTGTGAGTAATCAGATGCCCGCGTGACCCCCGACAGATCAGTCCATGAACATATCGCGGGTCAATGTGCGCTCCATGCTCCCCGAGAACCTCAACCACTTCTTCAGGTACGAGGGCTCCCTCACCACTCCGCCCTGCTATGAGAGCATCATCTGGACTGTGTTCGATACGCCCATCACGCTTTCACATAACCAGGTACAGCACACAGAGAGCCCCGAAGAGGCTGGTTCATTTTGAATATCGTGAGTTATGTTTATCTGGTCTCGCCTGCACTCAGATCAGGAAACTGGAGAGTACTTTAATGGACATTGACAACAAGACCCTGTGGAATGACTACCGCATTGCTCAGCCGCTCAACAATCGTGTGGTGGAGTCTTCTTTCCTGCCGCGCCTTGGGAAAGGAAGTGTGTATCTTGTTGAATAAATGTGATTACGCAACTATTTTAATATCACGAATTCCTCAGAAGGGATCTGAGTAATTCCACTGGCTTTTGTCTAATTCCTGTGACTTTCGTCTCCTTTTTTTTTTTTTTGTCTCTTTAGCATTTTGTAGGCAAGATGAAATCGAATCCAGGCTAATGAGAATTGAGGGTTTGATAACATCTCTTGGAAAAAATATGCATTCAGGTGATTGAACTGTTGCAGGTGGCTTTATTAGAAATGCAAGTGCTCACGTTTATTCAGCAGTGTTTTCGTCTGTCTTATTTATTCTCTTCAGGAGAATTTCGCGGTTCACGGCCTTACAGACATGGTGAGCACTTTTGAGATTAAGCCATGAAATGATGAGGTGTTTTCTTGCTCTGCAAACTGATTGTAGTTTTTCTGTCTTCAGACCAAACCGAACTGTTTCCTCTGGTACTCAGCTTCCAGGAGAAAAATTCTGGCAGCTATGCTCTGGCCCGCATCAGCCATCCCATGGATCTGGACTCCTTCACTGTCTGCATGCATGTCCTGCCTCAGGTCGAAGGTGTCCACACTGCCATCTCCTACTCCAGCAACGGCAATGACAACGAGCTCATGATCACCATCGGTGAGGACCGAGATGGAAGAGAAGTGGGCCTCTGGATCGGCAACGAGTTTGTCAACCTACCGCATAATTTCAGGCCCCACGACTGGGCGAATTACTGCGTCACCTGGTCGTCTCACAACGGTGGGGTGGAGCTCTGGATCAACGGCATGGTGGGGGAGCAACGGTACCTGAGGGCCGGTTACACAATCAGCCCCGGCGGCATGTTAATTCTGGGAAAAGACCAGGATGGATTCCTGGGAATCTCTAACTTGGACGCCTTTGTGGGTAAGATGACTGATGTCAACGTTTGGGACTATGTACTGACCACAGCAGATATCCGGTACCAGATGTCATGTGCGAGTAACAGCACCGTGGTGGGAAATGTGCTCAGTTGGGGAAGCACCAAACTTAGTCTGTATGGAGGGGTACAGCTGGACAACCAGTACAGATGCACCTGAAAAGCCTCTGCTGCTTGTCTTTAAAAATGCTGCAATAAACAGAAATATTACTGCTGATGGTGGGGTTTCAAATGCTTATGGTATGCATGATGAAGGATAAAAAGCCTGTCGGGCACCTGTAGGTCGATATTTAAAATGTATGTCACAGCTTCCTTCATGTATTCATATCTTTACATCTTTTAATAAAGCTTTTAAAGGGGTTTGTTGGTCTGTTTAATTGGTAATGCACACATTAAATGAAATAAAACGACATCACCTCAGAGTGTTTTTTTTTAAGACTTCAAATATAAGCTGCCACAAATAAATGACATGCAATGTGGATTAGAATATAAACTGAAACCGCTGAATTCAATTACTCAACGCTCCTCCTCACCCCTCCCTGCAGTTCAGACTCCCTATCCTCTCGACGCTTTCATTTTTCCTCAGAAGGTTGTGATCCGCTCTGCATCCGTCGGGTTTTCTTTGCCGTCCTTCAGCGGCAGATTGCCGGCGCTCAGTTTGATCTCTATTTTGTTCTTCTTAGCAAACATCTGGGAGACCTCCAGGAAGGTCTTATTCTTGGTCTCCGGGACCACCATCCATTCGTAAATAAGCGTGAGCAGACAGATGACGGCAAAAACGATAAAGCTGTAGGGGCCGAGGCCTCTCTGGAGAGAGAAGGAGGAGAGGAAATGTGATCTGCGTGTCCCGAGGATGAAAGGTTGTAAATATGTCAGCCAAAGACATTTGGATACAAAACAGCAGGCAAGGTGGCTTTTATGGGAATATCTTCATTGTTTTTGTCTTTATTACTCAAACACCAAACATTAAGCCTCTGTGTTCACTGTTTATGTCTAGTAACATAGATCAGTGAAGATAAAACTACTAGACGTGATGTTTACTGCTTTACTGAAAAGAAAAAAACAAAAACAACCTCACCCGTATAGATTCTCAAGCTCAGATGTCTAGTAGATACTCAAAGTAGTTCAAACCTTCCTTCGTCCGATCAAATATCAAAAAGGCCTTTGTAGTCTCAAAATTGTTTCAGGGAGCACTAAATGTTTTTGATATTTTGATGCTCATCCATCATGCAGCACCACCAGGGAGGTGTCGGATCAGTCCCACATTCATCCTGCGGCACGGAAATGACTCACAGCATGTCCCCCTGACTCATAAATAACTTAGAGATACAAAACCCAGTTGTTTGGGTCCTTGTTGACGTTTTGATTAGTGAGGGGGGGTATATCTAACTGTCGTCTGTTACCTGATTAAATCAAGCTGTGTCAGTGTAACGCCATCAGCATTCACTCAAAAAGAAAAAGAAGAAAAAGCCAAGATGTCCAAGCATCCCTTTAAGGTGCCTTGTTTGTTATCCGTTCCCGATTTCATGCATTATTTATCTCAGGCAATGCAAGGTGTACACAAAAGATACATGCTCAGCCACTACTAAGTGGAACCACTTGGATCTCCTCAGAACAATCAGCCACAAGCTGGAAGACAGACGTTTCCTCCCCACAGAGTTTTATAGCAAATTAAGTGGGATTCGTTTGGATAGTCGTGCATTTGTCTCACCATGTATCCATGTATCGCTGTACATGCCACTCTTGAAAACACAGAGGAGCGTGTCATTCAACACACGGGTCATTTAAAATTAAAGAAATAAAGTGACATCGGGTATCGGCAGGCACGTATAACATTTATTATCTATCGGTCCTGTCATGGTCACTGGGGCCTGCTGGAGCCTTCCCAGCTGTCATAAGGTGGAAGATTGTTTGTTTGTCTGTTTTAATTAATCAATATCAAAGTAAAGCCAAAGCAGGTATATCAAACAGCATAAGCAACCATGAGATGTGGAATAATTTTGTGAAAAGCCTCGCTGGTTACGCTTAAGAGACATCTGTAACTAATTACAAAGGAAGAAAGAATAAACTTTTGCTCCCTCAGTGTGAGTTGTGTAACCAACCTCCATGAAGGGGAAAACAAGGCCAACGGTGAAGTTGGAGAGCCAGTGGACAGAGCCTCCGACCATGAAGGCTGCAGGCCTGGCCGTCTGCCTGAACATCTCCGTGGTCACCACGTTGGGAATGGGACCTGCAGAGCCCAGTGATTACACGTCTCCCAACATCCAAACTGTAATCAGTGTGCTTGTAAATAACCACAGGTGGGTCAGACTCACTGGGTCCTATGGCATGTCCTACGACGTAGAAGATGACACATGCGATGCTGACGTAGGGCATCCACGTCACGGTCTCCTGAGGACAGAAACGGTCAGGCATTGTGACAACTGAGTGGCTTCCTCAACAGTTTCCAACATGGATGCGCATCTGCTTAAAGACTTATTAAACGGGGTCTTTTTTTGCTTGTTGTCACTGATGCCTGTCTGAAAAATAATGGAACCAGGTGAGACTGCAGGTTTGCAGTGGAGCCAGTGGAGCACGGCTCTGGGTTTGTGGTTCTTCTTAATGGACAGTGAGTCTCACACTTTGGCGGTGCACTTCTCTTTTAACCTCTAGGGTTTCCCATGACTTCAGCAGACAGGCACTGAAGTCATCATTTTGTTCCCCAGACCCAAGTGCAGGCTGCAGGTGTGACAGCAGTTTATGCGGTTTTGGCATTGTGCTCGGACTGCTTTCATTGCCACAGATACAACTAATGGAAAATGAAATCTCTGGTCAATTTATTCCTCGCATATGATTAGTGTCCCTCCCTGTCCCGTCGGACCGCATAGTTTGTTGCCGTCCATCGCTGGTGTTGACTTCACTTCCACAACCACATGTACATCTGCTTCCAATTTTCTGATGGCGATTATTTTGAACCCTCCATGTCTTGTTAGATGATGTGAAGATCAGACTAAAGGCAAAAATACACCACAACGAAAAAAAAAGCTTTTAGTTCTGCGTAACTGGTCTGTGGCCTGTTGCAAAAAGCAAAAAACGTTTTTTTTACATGTGAGACGTGACAACAGACAGGAAAGTGCAGCCACTGAACGTGTGACTGCCAAAGAACCAACACTGGGTGGACGCTGATGGCAGCTGATGGCATTTGTCAGTCAGCTATTGATTTAACCCCTTAAAGAAGTCGTATTACCCTTTCACCTCGCGCTCAAGTTCACATCCACGGCACACCCAGTAGTACGGCTCTAGAATGTTCTGAAACACCTTGTTTGGAGCCCCGCCTTTTCATACTTTTCCAAATAACGTCGCCACTAATCACGTTTTGCGAGCAGAGTTGCCAGAGTTGGGATACGTGACACTAGACGCTCCCAAGGGCTCCAACAGTCTCTATGATGCTCACGTTTTTCCTGGCTTCATTTGGGACCTGCACTTCCTGGCTCAACAAAGTCGCTGACTTGAATTTTTCACTGGGCCTGAGCTGTAGCTGTGACTCCAGCGTGTGTTTTCCATTGCAACGTTTCAATAAGCGTTTGTGATGTCACAATAATTATTTCCGTCCGAAGATTTTGAAAAAAAAGGTTGCATATTCATGATGGAAGAATTAGGCAGCTGCCTAAAGTCTGGACTCCGTGATGGCATCCAGATGGTGTGTCTTCTTATGTGTTCCTTCACTGCACCGGTCAGGTTTAAACAAAAGTCAGGTGTTATATAAAATGTCAGTGTTTTTCCCACTACAATACATCTTGCTGCTTTGAAAATCACATTAGCTACGGCAGTGTAAAATGTACCGGAGCTGTATGGGATGGTTCTAACACACAACATCCATCATGTTGAAACTTGTTGAATAAATGGTTTTGATAAGCTTGAACAGTTTGGTGTCACAATGGAAACTTACTGGAGGTTTCAATGAGATTTCAGTGATAACTATACCTTCAGTAAGTCAGCGCTCAAAACAAGGGTTGCCTTTAACTTCCCTTTGCTATGCGGTTTCCTCTAAGTGTGTCTCGCCGAGAAGAGAGGCTGCAGCGCTGAACAAAGTGCTCCTGTTAGAATTGTAATCAGCCTGTGTTCAAAAATAGATACTTAAACTACACGAAGACAGTTTTTTTATTCAGGGCCACGGGGCTCTGCTGGGGCCTATCCCCGCTATATTAGACCAAAGGCTGGGATACACCCAGGACAAGTTGGCAGTCCATCTCAAGGCCACACAGATGAACAACCACACACACCCTCTCCCACAGTTGGCCTAGCCTACCATGCAATTTTGGACTGTGGGAGTAACCTGCAGTACCTGCAGAAAAGCCACGCAAGCATGAAGAGAACATACACACTACACACAGAAAGACCAGGATTTAAGGCAAACGTTAATATCTGTCATGGTTTGGTTTTTCTGTCGGGTTTTCAGTTTCATTTGTTGTTTTACTTGGTTCTTCATTTTCAATCTTGTGACCTGTTTCCTGTTTTATTTTTAAAGTTTGGTTTCTTTTGGGATATATCTTGTTCGACTTTCCCGATTGTTTGCACCTGCATCTTGTCAGACGCGGTTCTACATAATGTCTTGTCTTTCCCATCCTCCCTGCTGGTCCGTTTGTGGTTTTTCCTGGTTCTGCCAAGTTGGTGCTTTTTGTTTGTATTCCTTTGGCTTCTCTCCTGCACTTGGGTCCTGTTCCACTCACCTCACAACAACATCAAGCTACAAATGGTGCCCTGACACAGGTAAATTTGACATTTTATCTGTCTAAAGTTGGACAGACATGCAGTAAGCTGACAAAAAAAGAAAAAAATCTATCGATCTATCACGCCTTTACATTTCACTCTCTCTTATCAATTCAAAGCTCCTGATCTCATAACTGAGAATCTATTCACACACCGGGCCACTAGAGGGCAGCAGTGTGACATATTTAATGTATAAGAACTTTCACAGATTTCACATGGTACCTGGAAGGTGAGGGCCACGGTGAGCAGCACACACGCCCCGCAGCAGACCCCAAACCCTAAAAGGAAGAGCAGCCGTCGGCCTGAGGACTCAACGATGAACACCTGTGATCATAAATGCCCTGTTCAGACCTGCAGTCTTCCTCTAGCGTGACCGAACACAGGCTGCAAATTTTATACTAATTGTTCTGTCAGCTTTTTAGTGTACTTACGGCAGATATGGTCATGAGCACATTCACTGCGCCTGTTCCCACCGTGACATACTGGATGTCATTTGGATTGACCCCTGCACTGGCATAAATGCTGTCTGCATAGTAGTAGATCTAAGAGAAATGTGATTTACCATTAAAACTGGAGATATGTGAAGATGGTTCTCCATGTGGTAATCTGTGTGAGAGAAACAAAACACAGCCGGAGAGGCACGTCTCACCGCGTTGACCCCGGACAGCTGCTGACCCATGTTCAAGATAATGATGGACATCAGCTGCCAGCGAAGAGAGCGCTGGGACAGAAGGGAGAGCACTGTCAGGCGGCCCTCGGCCCGCTCCGACTGGTCCTCCAGACGCATCTCAGTCATCTCTTCATCCACATCATCCCAGCCTCGAAGACGCTGCAGTGCTAAGAGGATTCAAATACCCACTGAACAATCATATACAGTTACGTCGCAGACAAGTGAAGTAGATTCGTGCACAGCTACCTTTCTTTGCGTTCTTCTCATCTCCCCTCTGAATGAGCATGTATCTGGGACTCTCTGGGAAGAAGGGCAGCAGCAGGAGCTCCAGTGCAGCTGGAATGGAAGTCAGACCGAGCATGATGGGCCAGCCTGGATAAAAACGGACACCGCACAAGATATCTCTTTGAACATCATCGCAACAGTAAATCATCACATTTTTGTCACAGTCCAGAACTGAAGGCAGCACCTGTGCTGTTGCCCAGTATGTGTCTGACGCCCAACACCTGAGCACTGAGGATGCCGACTGTGATGAAAAGCTGTGGTACGATGCCAAGAGCTCCCCTCAGGGAGCTCAACCTGCACATATGCCTACAATAAACCTGGCTACGATGATGATCTCATAGGTCTTGGCAATTTTACTGACTCCCATCATGACAGCGGGGACGATGGAGAAAATGTTGTTGAAGAGCAGGGTGCCTCTCCTATTGTAGGGTTCATACAGATCCAAGAATCATACTGTGCATGTGTTTTAAAAAGATGTGTTTAAAATCCTGCATGGTATGAATGTGTTTTACCTCCCTAGGTTGTTAACCAGAGGAGCCACCATCAGAGAGCCAAATAAGCCTCCAAGAGGGTACATGGACACAGAAAGAGACCACAGCAGAGTCAGGAGGTTTGCCTCTATTGGTGTGTTGTAACGCTCCATGTAGGTGGTGTTATAAAACTGCTGCATGAACTGAGGAGAGCAGTTTGATACTGAAAGAAACGCGCAGCAGTCATACAAGTCTCAGCACGACTGTGAGTTACAGTGAAGTGTTTACCGGTGCTGGGGAGTTGACCACAGCCACGTTATAACCATACTGGAAGGAAGAACCAAAAGCAGATGTGAGCGTCGCCAGTCCCAGGACTGCAGTAAGTCGCTGTTGGGAGACAAACGCAGACACCAAACATCACAATCACACGGACAGAACAGACTAAACAGGATCTGAGGTTCACACCTGTAACGCACCCCTTTCCTCTCCGCAGGGTTCCCCGGTTTCCCATTCCTGTCCATGGCTGTGTTTGGAGTCACTGTCACTCTCAGCTGGCATGTGTGTGTGTCTGTGTGTGTCTTGGTATTGCTGCACCACTATATTTGGTGTGCCCTTTGGACAGGATATCATAGAGCGCGGTCGTGATCTCAGGTGGGGGAAAATTCTTTACAAAGGACCTAAGATATGGAAGGCTGGAAGGCTTGGACTGAACGTAGATATATGGTACTAATATTGCACCAAACAACTGATGTGAACCAGGCTGTCATTAAAGTATAAATAACGATAAAGAAAATCTTTATTGTATTTACAACTGCAGGCTGCATCGTCTTTATTAAACGAATGATGACACAGCACTGAAATCACACCTGCGCGACCCTTGCACAGTTTGAAAATGTTATCTGCTTATATGCTGAAGACAATTAATCTCACATTGAATAAACTTAAAAGATGCTTTTTTTTTTTTTTTCTGCAGAGATAACACGGATACGAATCTCTTTTGTGTGCTTGCTTCGTCTGCAAATTCGTCATGTGTTACATCACCTCTTATCTCTGAAGCCGAGCCTCCTTGTCAATACAATTTCCTTGAGGGTGTTTGCTTTTAAAGCTGGACGTAATTTACTTCAAGGACATCTCCATGTAAACACAAGGTGAACACACAGGAGGCTACAAGTCTTTGTTGAGCAGCATGAACCATAAAACACAGGCCATTTCTGAAGATTCTCCGCTCTTTTTTCACCCCCTAGAAACACTCCTATTTCGTATATAAACGTGTTTGAAATGAGCCGTACAAGAGAACTCATAAATGGATGGATAAATGGATTTTTTTCATATGTAATGTTTCATATGTTTCACTTTCTGTTCCTCTCTAAAACGGTGTCTTGTGTGAGAAAAACAAAACAATTAGTTATAAAGGTAATATAAGACTCTGTCACAATAAAACGGAGTCAGTGGGTGAGACCATAGGATGGTTTTCATCTAGAGACAGACATTAAGATGTGAGACACAGACATGTACCGTTTGGGTATTTTATTAACTTGTGAGCCTCATTTACTTATTCTTTTTTATTTATTTATTATTTTGGCTCAGTGTGATGCACTCTTGGTGGCTGCTGATATCACGTAGCAGCTTATCTTCAGAGAAGAAAGATATCTCAGAGAAACGCAAAGACAAAGAACAGTTTTATTGCGACTTTTATAGCTTACCTTTAAATTACTCAAACAACAAATAAATTAATCATACAGTAATGTGATAACACAGAAATGCAAAGTCCAAAATCTCCATATATCCATATATTACACTTTTTCATTATTTATTCACCAAGCCAAAGTTGGTAAGATGCTGTTGACAATGGTGCACAAATTATGCACAATTTGACTCGTGTTTTGCATTATGCTCAAACATCTCCGTGTTGGTCTTGTGTGTCCGTAACACACTGTTTCAGCAGTCAAACAGGCCACATTCATCCACGTGTTGTTGTTTTTTGTTGTTTTTTTTAAATTAAAACATCTCAAATTTCATTTTTAACATGCATAGAGAGATATGTGATTTGGCTCTCGAGTCGGTTTGTCTGAGCACTGCGCTGTCTGACCTTCAGATTTTCTGGGACATCCCTCCTGGTTAGATTAGCAATGGAATATTTTCCACTTGGGAATAATTTGCCTCTGCTTAGAATAATGCACTCCAAATTGTTTATGAATGCCCCTATGAAATGTGCTTCATTGGTGAAAGGTTTGGACTGCGGTCAGGCCAGTTCAGCATCTGGACTCTTCTCCTGTGAAGACATGCCTTTGTAATGGATGCAGTATGTGTTTTAGTATTGTCTTGCTGAAATATGCAAGGCCTTCCCTGTAAGATATGTTGTTGTGACGGGAGCAGATGTTGCTCTAAAAGCTCTATATAATTTTCCATATTGATGGGACCTTTTCAGATGTGTAAGCTGCCCACGTCATATGCGCTAAAGCACCCCCCCTACCATCAGAGATGCAGGCTCTGGAATGTGCGCTGATCAAAGGCTGTGGATGTTCTCTCTCCTCTGTAGTCTGCAGGATACGGCGCCCGTGGTTTTCAAAAAGAATTAGAAATTTTGATTTAACTCACCAAAGAACAGTTTTCTATTTTGCCTCAGACCATTTGAAATGAGCTCCGGCCCAGAGAAGACAACAACGTTTCTGGATTGTCTTCACATATGGCTTCTTCTTTGCATGACAGGCCCATGAGCTGCATTTGTGAATTGGAAAGTGAACTGTATTCACAGACAGTGATCCTTGGAAAAGGTTCTGAGCATGCAGTAATGCAGTAATTTCCAGTAATCATGCCTGTTTTTAATGCAGTGCTGCTTGAAGGCCTAAAGATCCCAAGTATTCAGTTAGGACCGTCAGCTTAGGCCCCAGCATACAGGGATTCCTTCTGATTCACTGACTCTTTTGATATATGTATTGCACACTGTAGATTCTGACTACTTCCTGCTTCCTTACAGTCTGGACGCTTCCTCTATTTGCTCTCTGCTTGCTTTGCTTCTTTTATTTATTTTTATGCTGATTTTCTACCTTTTTTTTCCATGTGAGCCCAGCAGTGATAGCTTCTGGACACTTATAAATTGTTAGGACTAAAGTCTATTTAACAGAAACAGCAAACATCTGTCTGATTGGCTACACTATTAAAGGACCCTGGATCTCGATCAGACGACCATCCATCCCAAAGCAGCAAAGTAAGGACTGGAAACCTGTGAAAAAGAAAAAGGCCACAGGGAAAGCTGAAGGCTGGGTCTGAGACCGGGACAAATGATGTGTCCACAGTCGGATGTGTCCAACAGTCGGAGGTTCTGAAACAGGACTTCACTGGATTATTAAGTGAGCTCTTTCAATGTAAAGCTGTGTTCATCAGTGGACTGTTACCACCTGTCAGAGGAGGAGAGGAAAGTTTCAGCAGGTTGTTGGCACTGAATAAATGGCTTATATCGTCATGTGCTGACCAAACAATGCACTTTATAAACAATTTTAATATTTTAGGGGAACGCAGGCATCTGTTTAAAGCAAATGGATTTAATATTAATAAGTCAGGGGTGAAACTGTTCACCTCCAATGTATTGTATTTCCTACGTCATCCATCTGCGCCCGGTGCCAAGGCTGAGATAAACAAGGAGATATCTCATAGAGAGGAACAAACAAACCAGAAACCAAGACCTTCCCCAGCCCCCCAAACCCCTGAAAGGTCATCTCCCTCCTCTCCTCACCTGAAATTCACTAAGAGGATGATGCGGGTCAACGCTGGGCTCAGATCCACTCCCCGGCTCCCTACTCCCTCCATACCACCATCATGTTCTGTCTCTGGAGTCTGATGCGTGATGTGTGGAGGGTAGAAGGTTTTAAATTTTCTGTACTTTTAGGTGACAGAAGGAGAAATGTGGCCCAGTCAGAACACAGAGAGATGCTCTCTGAAAGATCTTTAAGTAAAGTAAACACACCTTGTGGGCCACAGACTAGTCCTAAACACCAGGGGGCACATAATACCTCTAAAACACTTAAGTTGGCTTTATTAAACGTTAGGTCTTTAGCTGGGAAAACATTTTTAATTAGTAATTTAATCACTGAACACAGGCTTGATTTTATGTTTTTAATTGAAACTTGGTTGGACCAAAATAACGAAGCAGCTGTTTTCAGGGAGTCGACTCCTCCTAGTTACAGTTTCATCAGTGAGGCCAGAGTGAGCAGGACAGGAGGAGTGTCGCAGTCTTATTTAATGAATCATTTCAATGTAAGCAGTTGTCTCCTGGAAGTTTTCAGTGTTTTGAATACGTGGCTGTACAGCTGAAGGCCTCATCCACAGTCGTGTTTCTTAATGTTTACATGATCCAAAATACTGTGCAGACTTTTTTGATGACATCAGTGAACTGCTGTCTATGATAATGTGTTGATTTTGAGCGTATCATTATTGTTGGGGATTTTAACATCCATGCGTACAACCCTCAGGACAAAGGGACTAAAGATCTGAGTAACACTCTGGACAACTTTGTGCTGACTCAGCATGTAACAGAGGCCACGTACAGCAGCGGACACACTCTGGACCTACTGATCTCTGAGGGTCTGAGCATTTCAAAGGTTACTGTGTCGGATGTGGGCCTGTCTGATGTCTCATCATTCCTGTGTTTTCTTTGAGAGTGTGATTTCAGTGCACACAAATGTGTCAACAGCAGTGATCACAGCATGGTGTCTAACTGAAAACAGTAGTGAGATTTTTAACCAGGTTTCCTCTGTGAAACCTGGCAGTCTGGGGGTTCAGTCAATGAGCTCATCAACAGCTTCAATGCTGTTAATGTTAAATGTTATGGACATTATTGCTCCCATTAAGGTGAAGGTATCTCTAGAAGGAAGAAGTCTCCATGGCAAAACCCCACTCTGGTAAAAAATGGAAAAAGAGCGTCGGAAAGCTGAGCGCAAATGGACAAAAACAAATCACTAGGTTCATAATGATATTTATAAAGAGAAACTTCACTCTTATAATTTACAACTGAGGAATGCAAAAGTCCTACTAACCTGACATCATCACCAAAAACATTCGTAACGCTCCGGCCTTATTTGCTACAGTTGTCAGACTGACAAACCCTCCTGTGTCAGTGGCAGCTGAACTTCATCCCTCCACGGCCTGCAATGACTTTGACAAATTCTTCACAGAAAAAATCCAAAATATTAGACAAGCAGTTGGTGCATCAACGGCGGGTTCAGATATGCACTGTGTCCACCAAAAACTGGTTTAAACACCATGACACAGTTTCAACCCATTAAAAGCAAAGACCTGCGGGACATCTTACATCAACTGAACTCCTCCTCTTGCTGTTTAGACGTCCTGCCAGCAGGTTTTTTTCAAAAAGGTCTGAAAGATTAAATTCAGACGTGTTACAGATTGTAAACTTGTCCTTAATGTCAGGTGTGTTTCCAGAACCACTAAAAACAGCTGTAATTAAACCTCTGCTGAAAAAAGGACAAGCTTGACAAGACACAAATAGACAAATACAGACCGATCTCAAATCTCCCATTTTTAAGGAAGATAATTGAAAAAGCAGTTTTTCAACAGATCAATTACTTTTTAACCCAAAATAACTGCTATGATGCCTTCCAGCATGATGACAGCACAGCACTGAGACGGCTCTGACCAAAAGTCTTTAGGCAGCGGAAAAATGTCAGTCTTAGTTTTGCTGGATCTGAGTGCTGCATTTGATACGGTTGACCACAATATACTACTCAAATGACTGGAGAAATGGGCAGGTCTTCACAGAACTGTACTAAACTGATCAAAACGAACTTAGAAAAAAGGAAATACTTTGTGTCAATAGGTAACTTTACATCTGAGCAGACAAGAATCACATGTGGAGTTCCCCACGGGTCCTTCCTGGAACCTCTTCTATTTAACATCTACATGATCCCACTGGCACAGATGATAAAGAACAACAAAATAAACTTCCATAGCTATGCAGATGACACGCGGATATATATTACAATGTCTCCAGGAGACCGAGGCTCTATACAGGCTCTTGGTAAATGCATTGAGGAGATTAATGACAGGGTGTGCCACAACTTTTTCAAGCTCAACAAAAACAAAACTGAGGTAATTGTCTTTGGAGCCAAAGAAAAACGATCACAGGTCACCACAGAGCTTCAATCTATACGAGTAAAAACCACCAACCAGGGAATAAATCTGCTGTAGTGATGGACTCGGAGCTAAATATGGAAAAACACATTAAGGCTATAACAAAGTCAGCCTACTATCACCTCAAAAATATATCAAGGTTAAAAGATCTGATGTCTCAGCAGGACCTGGAAGAACTAGTCCATGCATTTGTCTTTAGTAGGCTTAGTTATTTTTACAACAGGTCTACCTAAACAAATCAGTTAAACAGCTGCGACTCATTCAGAACTCTGCTGCTCGAGTCCTCACTAAGACCAAAAAAGTGAACCACATCAGTCCAGCTCTGAGGTCTTGGTTTTGTTTACATTTTAAATCATGCTTTTTGTTTGTGTTATATAAATAAACTTAACCTGCCTTGGTGGGATCTTCAAAGTCGTCCATTGAGGAACATTTTCCTAAAATTGTTCTATAACACTTTGATGCTGTTATATATATATATATATATATATATATATATATATATATATATATATATATATATATATATATATATGTGTGTGTGTGTGTGTGTGTGTGTGTGTGTGTGTGTGTGTGTGTGTGTGTGTGTGTGTGTAGCTGAAATAGGACTCTTGCACAGAATATGAGTGACAGTTGTTTTGGTGGTAATGTTAGTCATGAACAGATGGTGGAGCTATCATTGTGCTGGAGGGCATATCAACCTTCAGAGCGGGAGGGAGGACTTGCAGGATATCACATGCAGTGCAAAGCGAAGATTTATTGAGACTTTAGTTGCTTCCTGACTAATTATTTACACACTGAACTAATTGGAGAACCGAACAGTAACTTCTTGTTTAATGTCTTCCAATTGTTCTGTATTCTGTGTAAGGGCTACCCTGCCACTGCTGATTAAAATATGCTGCTGAAGCTTCTCCCTCACTACTGATGGCGGTCAGCGAAGTTAAAAACTGGCCCCTGGAACAACTGACCCAGCCAAACGGAGAGCTTCGGCTGTGAAAAAAATTAGCACTTGCGAACGTTAATCTCAGCGGTACTTGAACTAAATGAATTAAATGGGCAGAAAGCCAGGAGAAGAAACAGCAGAAACCTCTTCCTTAAGTGTTTCCACCAACTCGAGTTGTGTCAATGTCAGCCAAATCTCAGTACTTAATGCAATGCATTAATTTCTGCAGGAAATCTGAGCCTCTGAGTCCTCTGGGTGTCCCGTGCTCTCCACAAGGACAAAAAAAAAAAAAAAAAAAAAAAAAAAGAATCTGTCCAGTGGCTGTTTTAGATATCATTGCAAACATTCACTTCCTCTGTTTTCCCACACATGGTGTACCATGTACTGTCACAACTATAAATGGTGTGAAAGGATGAACTCTGCTCTCTGTCTCATTACTTTACCCAAATGTAGCATTTAAGCTGTTTTAATAAGTTCAAGGTAAACAACTAAAAGCAACCTAATGCATGTGAACCAACTGCTCTCTGAAGGGTGAACTGAAGGCTATGAAGAGTATGAGACAACAAACCCTGACAGAAAAGAACAGGACCTCTGGCTTTTCATCCAAAACAACTACGGTCTTCAGAAGGGAATCAAAGGAACTGCAAGAAGCAGCATTATGAGCGTAACCCAGGTCGTTGCCAAGAGTTATGTTTAGCTCACCGAGTTCACACAGTCGTCGGGCTCCGTCGGGTAAACAGGAGCCAACAGCAGAGGGCTCAAAGGGGCTTTGCTCAGAATCACAACTCTGGATGGAAGGAGGAAGCATGACATGTGATAATGGTGCACGCATCTCCTCGTACAATGACAGCGATGATATAGGCAGTTTTGGTTACACAAAAGCCTTTTGCAACTACTTCTGTAAATATGTCGCAACTATTAATTAGGAAAGAGCAAATAGCTTTAAAATGAACTGTATAATGATGAATAAAAATGTAAAATTCCTCCATATATTGCTTGAAAAATTGCTTATTAAACACTTATACTGTTGTGGAAAAATGTGTTAATGCCTCTGTGCAATGTGTTTTAACCACTAGGTGACTATCTGGACTGAAGCTGAGTTCGTTAGATTATCGTGAATAAAGACGTGAGAGATGATCCACGTTCAGTAGATGTAATTTGGCAGTTGCATGCAAGTGGGTCAAACATACATCAGGTATCTCGATGCAGAAATGACGCAGTTCAATAGTTTTACAGAACAGAGCTCGGTGCTCTTTAGACAAACTAACCCACAGTTCTCAAAACATTTTTGCAGCTGTGTCAGACAGCAAAACCCGAACTGCACAGACGCAGTACTGGTCTGATCTGACTGTAGTCCTCATGACCTCCAAGAGCGACTGGAAATGTACATCACACATACAACCATGCTGAGCTTGAGTTCAGCATGTAGTGATGTAAATACCATGAGACTTACATCACAGCAACAGCATCATTATTTTACTTTCATTTTTAATCGTTACTTTCTCTGTTACAAATTGCAACTTATTGTTTAATTAAATATACTATATTGCTTTTTCAAGTTTATTTTAAAAAAAAATTGGATGTTGTAATAAAAAAAGATGCATATAAAAAAAAATGCAATTATCGAAGCCATATATATATATAACAAGTAACTGAGGATTTAAGTTGATTTAAGGTAAATATATACACAAGGTTTGACTGGCAAAAAGAAACACATCAGTTGATTGGATCTCCTGGCTCAGATCAGGAATATAGATAGGGACTATTTCCCACAGATGCCATCAGACCGGCATCTATGGAGTTTGGAGACCAAATGAACACCTCACACTGTTTCTTTGAGTACTTCCTAGAATAAAAATATGAGAGCAGCTGCTACGACCATGAACAGGGAGACGTGGGTATAGAGGATGGATGGATGGAATTAACGAAGTAAAGATCTATCCATCTAGTCAGCCGACAACTTCCCACAGCACCTCTGCTCGCAGGCAGACCTGTGGCCCCTCCCTTCACTCATAGTCGAACACGGACATTCACATGAACGTCAAATTAACCTAATAATAATAATAATGTCATTTATGTTATCGTCTGCATTTCTGTAGTCCGTATTTGTACAAAATGTAAAAATTAAAAGTCTACTTCAGTTATTTGTAATTTCTTAACCCCCCCCCTCCCTGGTATCATGAGTTTGAAATCAAGCACCAGCTGCAGGGATGTGCAATATTGAAGCTCTTGCTGCAGGAGTGGTGGAAGATGTTTCAAAAGATGAAATCATCTGAGCTCAGTGTTAACACATGTGTTTTGTGAAAAGAAAAAAAAATTAAAGTCATCGTTAATAATCAGATTTTTGGGTTAGATATTTCCAATTATTATGCAGAAGTTCGCCATCTGTGAGCCAAACTGTTCAGTAAGTTCATGACTGTTTTTTTTTTTTTTCTATTCACTGCGCGATCATGAAAACGCGAATACTTCAACACTAAATATTAATTCACAGTGACGATCTCAAAACAGTACATGATGACCAGAGGTGCAACAGTAATCGCTCCTTCATTAGAGAGTGCCATGAGCAAAAACATGTACAAAGCTTCAAGTGTTATATCACTTTAAGGTAATATCAGTGTCATTACATGCTGGCGTGCAGTCAGGCAGCATCATCCCACACACCTCCAGGACCTACAACCCACCCAGAAGTCGTTTGGTAAATGTGAAATAGAGAAGTCCATTTCTCGTGTCACGGCAGCGTTTCAGTCTGTCTCTGCTTTACATCATCTGTCCAGGTGAACTCTGCTCGTGCTGTCTTCGTCTCTGTGGGAGGGGGGGTCCTGCTCCGGCAGCCTCTGTGGGGCACCGCTCGATCGCGGCACCCATGCTCGGCAGTTGGAGGAGCAGCAGCAGAGCGCGGCGCCGATGCGCATGCGGATCGGCTGGGTGAATAATACAAACATGATGCAGTTGGCTGCTCCCTGTGATGTGTTGCCAATACCCTGTAAAAAAAAACAAAAAACAAGTTTTTGATAGTGACACTAATGAAATGTCACAAAAAAAACCCTCAAAATTATTATGTAGACAGAGAAATATCAGTCACTGCCATTTAAATTTTATTTTTTTTAATTCTACCACTTTGAAATTGTTTTACAGCACTTTGTATTTAAAAACATGATTTAAAAAAGATATGTGATCATAGTTTGTTTTAATATGTTAAGATAAATATATCCTCAGCATATATTTACCCAAAAAAAAAATAAAACAAAATAAGACATTGCATGGGCAAAACTAAGTACACCCTTGATACGACAGCTTGTGGAGCCAGCATTCGCAGCAAACTTGAAGTGGCTGATTTCATATGAATTTTTGAGTCTCTCATATTTGTGAAGAAACGATAGGATATTTTATTTTCAACATTGCTTCAGTTCTCTAGAGATCCCACCCCAGGATTTTAGTTGGGTTGAGCTCGACAAGGATGCTGGGACACCCACTTCTGGGAGCAACGGCTGCCGTCTTCGGTTTTTCAACTTG
Source organism: Xenentodon cancila (assembly GCA_014839995.1). Classification (NCBI taxonomy): domain Eukaryota; kingdom Metazoa; phylum Chordata; class Actinopteri; order Beloniformes; family Belonidae; genus Xenentodon; species Xenentodon cancila. The sequence goes on along the minus strand of CM026204.1, from coordinate 20,321,497 downwards.
CGAATTATCCTTCTCACTGGAGAATGATAAGCTTCACATTGTTGGTTTTCTAGCCCTTTTTCTAGCCCCCTGTTAGATTGATGTGCTGCAACAACCAATGCTTATGTCTTTCCTACTTGGTGTTGCGTTTGCACACAACTGAACACTCCAGACCAACAAACTGCCAAAAGAGCTGCTTTGATGAAGGTGTGCACACCTACAGATGATTAGTTTATGAAGGGCTGATGATTAGCTGCACCTTGTTGCGAAATACTCTTAGATCTTATGAAAGCAGTAAGGGGGTACTTAGTATTGCCCAGATGTTTTTTTTTTTTTTTAAGTCTTCTTTTTAGTTGCATAAATGATGGCATGGTGGAAAAAAAAGTAGTTGTTGTTGCTCATGATGTTGTTTGACTGCTGAAGCTTTATTTGCTTAATACTATGACTTACTATGATCACATGAACAACAATTCTAACTACTAACTTCTGCACATGACTGTATGTTCCCACACAAGTCAAAAGCTACAATAGAGTGCAGATTAAAGAATATAGGATAACAGACTATTAATAGATTAATGGATCTCCTGTAGGCTGGAGATCAGTGGTTTAAAGATTAAACTTACATGTAGTGTGACCAGCACTGGGTGCTGTCTGACCGATGAGTCCGCAAGCAGCAGTATAAAGCGCACTGTGCTCCAGATGCGTAAGGTGATGAAGACAATGGGAATGAGAGTGAGCTTCACATCCGCCATGGATGAGAAGCTCTGTGTTGGAGGCCTGTTGGCCAAGATGGGACGGTATTCAGACAGGGCTGCATGCTGCATCGGACAGGTCACAGCGTGAGAGCATGTTTTTATGAGAAGAGAGGGGAAAAAATGATGTAAAATATCATCAGGATCATGATATGGGTATTAAAAGCCTTCTGGACTGACATACAAAAAAAGAGTGGTGCAAATAACTAAAGGGATGTAGATGGGTAATGAAACCTGCGATGAACATACGTGAGCATAAACAAGTCTTTGGGAATGTTTGTGACTATTAAAAACACAGACCAAACATTTACCTGAACACCGACTACGAGCTTTACCGAACAGAAGCTTTATCTATCAAGTACAAAGAGACAATCCTTCATGAACCCAAACTCTGCGCCGCTGCCACAGGACAGGAGCCTGAAAGATGACGTCGCTGCCTCTGAATTTACTTTCAGAGATTCCAGGAATCACTAGGATGCCAGCAGGACTGAAGACTGAAGACATTATGGTTTTCCAAGGTATTTAATATGACAGGATCTGCTCATTAAAGACTCAATGAATGAAGAGAAGAAAAATTGGACAAATATAGTCGGTCTCTCCTGGCAAGCACAGGCTTTAACCAAGATATAGAGGTTACAGAAAATGCAATAATTATCTTACTTTTATTACTATTTCTGCTCAAAATGGAAAATAGCCAGAACAGACTACTAGGTACTAAGATGCTTTATTTACCTGAACATGTTCCTCAATAATAGATAATCTAGTTGGAAGGTTTTGTAACACAGGGACATCTTACTCCTCACATGTGACTCAGTGAAAATGATGACAAACTGTTGTTAAAATTATACCAGATTCCTTTCCATGATGTAGACGGATGAAGGCAGATCACAAGACATTGCTCATCTTAAAAAAGAAGGAAAGTCCATGTTCTTTTGTCAACCAAATGCTCAAACGCACAGTAATATGTGAGATGAAGTTAAATCTGAATCTTAGTGTCAATGTGCAATATGAGTTTGTTCTGCTATGTGCCTTTTTTCAGTATAAATGTACAGCAGCATCATGATGCCGTTTCAGTTCAGAAGCGTGGTCATTTCACGGCAGATTTCAAATACGAGGGTGCGTAACTGCTTCTGAGCAAAAGATAATGGCAAATCTACTGGTTGATGAAGTCAAATTTATTTTAGTGTAGACAGAAGACTGTGTGTACACATAGCCGAAACACGAGGCCCTCACCGCTTTGTGGATATGCCTCTTGATAAAGATGTAGAGCACAGGGAGAGTGAGGTAAGCCAGGAACTCCCAGACTTTTCCAGTAAGAAGCATCCACAGGACCCGGTCTGGATCGTGGATCCTAACCCAGCACCAGCCCACGGACACTTCTGATGCATCGTAACCGATCTTGTTGAGAGATACAGCGGTGACAGTGATGACCAGAGGAACGCCCCAGCTACAAAATAATCCCCCCCCCCCCCCAAACAAAACAACAGGATTTAGAGATGCAACGTTAAAAGCCTCAGAGATCAACTTCACATCATTAAAACAACAGTAAGTTTTTATGTAGATATTTTGTAGGTATGCTGCAAAGACATGTGACACCACGTGAAAGATTATCTCACGCTTAAGGCATATTTTTGTTGCACAGTGGAAAAACGCACAACGTCGTACCGGTTTTGTTGGTTTAGCTTGTACATAATGAAACCACAGACCTGTTTCTGCTTTTCAACAAACACTGTTCTCCATTTGTCCCTTAAGTGTAACCTCTTCTTCTGAAACGTCAATATCATTTTTAATACTCCATTTTCATGGTAATCCATGGCAGTTCATTATAAATACCACAACGCTCAAGGCCTAGTTGTGTTTATGTGTTATAAGCCTCCATGAAAAGCTTTGTTGTGTTATCAAGAATTTGCAGAAACAAAATTAGAACGACAATTACACACTGTGATAAGGCACACTCGGGGACGAAAGCGCTCTTGTGCTCATAAATAGACTGGTAATACAGTAATCTGACTCTCCTCGCATCCCCAAACACACTGGCAACTTATTAATGTGACATAGACGATGACAAATAGGGCGTGCGCTGAGTCAAAGCTCTCAAAGTGAAGTCAAAACAATTATCTTATAAAAGCTATTAACAATTCTTAACATGTATTCACATGGACTTTTCTGTTCCTCCATGTCCCAATTTGTTATCTAAAACCTTTTTTTCCCCCTTGATGTGATAGAATAACGACAGCACAAAGGGAAGCTCGTAAAATCTACCTGCTTTGTAACAAAAACATAGAAAGTATGTTGAGTTCAGGAAACATCTTTGAGATATGTAGTTTGTGCTCGCCTCGATAATGTAAAAGTAAACCAGCTAGACTTAAACATGGACAAGATTAGTAGAAGGTCCAGATCCATTCTTGCTTCTTTAAATATTCTTATACTTAATTATTATAGTATATCACAAGTATTCTATGCTTAAAAGAAGCACAGCAAGTACAAACAATAATCCCTTGGGACAGGAACACCCCAAGGCTCTGTGTTGGGAACCCTTGTCGTCACAATGCACACCAGCTTCTGGGACCCATTAATCCACCTGCATATTTTCTTGGCTCACTCCATGGATGAGGAAATAGCAACTTTGACTACATCTTTCCAAGACTTACTTGCTGGTGCATATAAATTGTACAAACCTAAATAAGGCTTCAACTACATCCCAAACAACCTGAGTCTCATGACTGATGACCAGTTGTCCCTTTCCCACCATGTTGCATCAGTCTCTTAGACATTTTGGTCTGGCCAGAGTGCCATGCAACTCTTGTTACAGACCACGGTTATCTCTTGCTTCTGAAGCTATACCCAGCTGTCCTAACTCAGTCATACAAGCTTTCACTTCTTTTTGACCGCTTTCTTTTACTGTTATCCCCACTGTCTCAGTCCAGACTGTTGGAGTAGGCTCCCAAATGCCGTCAGAGTAGAGACGCCCCCCTCTGCCTTCAAGAATCTCTAAATGAAACAATTTCAACAAAAACCTGTTCACACCTAAAATAACCTTACATTGCTAACCTACACTGACTTTGCGCTTCTGTATTTTGTCCAACTCTATTGTCATTGAATTAGGTTTAACATTTAGTGCATATACCTGGGTTTCTTACTGTACCAAAGCTTTTTTTTTTATTCTACTTTATTTATCCCAGAAGGGAAATTATATGTTGCAGCAACTGTCAGCGTTTAATTTCTACTAAGAGTCATTATAGCTGTGGGCCTAAAGGGTCTCCTGCTGCAGTGAATCTGAAGAAGCATCTGTTGTTTAATCTTCTTGTCTTGTGAAGAGGATGATCAGTGTTGCCCATTATATTTGAGATTTTATGAAGTATCTGTCCTTTCACAATCAGCTCTAGAGGCTCTGGGACAGAACAGAGCCAGCCTTCCTTTGCAGTTTTGTTTTTTTTAATGTGACTGGCTTCAGTGTTCCTATGCCAACTGATCATCTGCAGATGAGCTTTTAGTCTCCACAACAGACTCAAAGATGACAAAAAGTACAGTCTGCTCTGCCCCTTCTTGCAGACGCCACCAGTGTTGCATCTCCAGTCCAATCTATGGTCTATGTGCACACTCAGGCATTTATACACTAATAAATGCTGAAATATTTCATTTAAAATGATTAAATTTTGTTCTAAGTTACTGTGAAAAAAGACTACGTTAAATAGCTAAATGTAAAATACAATAGACTTTTATTTGTTGCTTATGTGACTTTTGTTGTTAAATGCATTTTCATTTATTTTATTTGTTTTGCCATAGGATAACATAACCTGAAACCGCATCTTACTTTCGTATTTTATTTTATCTTTTTTTTTTTTTTTTTTTTAAGTCTTCATATGACACAATATCCCAAGAAGCTCCAGGCTACTTCAGGCGGTCTTAGTTGAGTGTAGTTTTTCAGAGCTGCCACTTTTGCCAACGTACCTGACAATGTGAAAAAACAGGACCAGGCTGTCAGCGAGTCTCTGGTTGGACCGGACGATGAAAACGTACAGGTACACGGCGATTGCCACGGTCCAGAAGAAACTGCTGGTGTTGGCGAAGGTGGAAACTGCGCCTTGGGCGACGCACTCCGTGGAGTCGGAGCGGAAACCTCTCCCGACCCCGACGGCGTAGGACACGGCCGACAGCCAGTCGGACACCGACAGGTACACCAGCAGTCTCCTGGGGGTTGTCCTCAGATCTGCCCAGACAACGAAGGTGAGGATGATGAGAGACGAGCCCAGAAACGACAAGGCGCAGGTGCATAACACGACCACTCGCTCGTACAAGTACAACTCGGTCTGATTCGCGGTTTCCATCGTTTAAACAGCCGAGACACGAACTTCTATATAACCGCGTTCACACGCTCTCCCGGGGCGAATGGAGAACATTGGAAATACACAAGTAAGTCGGTGTGTCTGCTCACGGCGCCCAGAGCAGCAGAGACAAACTTTCCTTATGTTTTGAGGGAGTCCAGCCAAACTTTTGAGCCTGCATTTAAGCCCTGCCTCCCGCCTCCGCTCCTCCTGCCTCCGCGCCTCCTGCCTCGGAGCCTCCGCGCCTCAGCGCCTCCTCTCCGCTCTCTGCGGCCGCACCAACCGGAACTCAAAGCAGAAGTGAAGTCAGCTGGTAATGGGCAGACGCGGGTTTATTTTTGTCACGGTTTGTCTTTGCGTTTGCAAATCTATGGCATCATCATGTGTCACATGACATTATGTTGAAATGTAGAGCATGGTCTCGTGCGTTAGTTCATTTTTATTAATTTGGGGCTGCCCAGACCGGGTTGATTTCCTATACAGCCTATTTATAAGTACTTAATGTAAAATGTGCGTAAAAAAATAAATAACTAAATAAATAAAATAAACAATCTCTCCCAGGCCTTATTAAAGTTTGATAACATAGTCCTAGCTTCAATTTTTTTAATTTTTCTGTAAATTCCTGCAAGTTGACAACCTTAAACAGTGAGTTATCATATATGCTTAATAAATGGCAGAATTTATAAATGGTTATTGTTACCCCACAATGCTGGATGTATCATATTTCACACATGACTTCCTAAGATTTATCCTAAGATAAAAACAAATACAATTAATAATAGTAATAAATTAAATGACCAAGTTTAATCATAATAAAATAAATATCCAGAATTTGTGTAAGACAAAATTGAATTGCTTTTACTTTAAACATGACTAAAACATATATTTTCAGTGTATTATTTCATGTATCAGGTTTTAAAGGGTTAAAAGTTAATTATATAACTTTGAATTTGAAGGCCAAACACTATGTGAAAGGAAAAAGCAAAACTGTACATATGAAGCGCATATTTCATTTTCAAATGGCTATTAATTTGAATTCAGCCAGCACTAAACAGAAATAACAGCATTCTAAGGCAACTTAGAAAATATATAATGTAAATAAATATAAACAGAATTAAAATGCACAGCTCGTAGTCACCTTTTGTGTCAAAGTGATTTCCTTATTATCCCCCAGCTTGTGGGGCTCCCATTATAGCGGTACAATTCATGACATTTTTGAGTAATGAGTAATGGCTGTGAAGCCGTTGCCTTATAATTAAAACTTTTCATTAAAGCTGAAGTGCAGAAAGGTAGAAAGTCCGTGAAGCGGCGACCTTGTGTGAGAGCACGACTTTACTACCTCTGCATCGCTGCAGCTCGGGAAACTGCAAACCCCTTTAATGTTTACAGCAGTGCAGTGGGACATCCGTGCTTTTCCTGCAGACTGCAGCAAAAGCAACATCTGCATTATTGGCAGAATCACACATGGGCATTGGTCAGTTTGGTGTAAAAAAAACCCAACAAAAAACAAAACAAAGCCACAACAAAAAAACAAATAGCACAACACGATCACGTGGATCTATGCAGTTCGTGTATATGTGCGTAAATTGATGTGTGCTCGGTTCATTTGCCCTCATTAACACGACTTGTGCAAAAAACGTACGTTTTGTCAAGGTCTTAGACGTCACACAGTGAAAATGGTTTACACACAAATTTTCCATAGCTACAATATATACATTAGATATGAAAACTAACAAGTCAAAACGATAAATCAGTTTTATATTTATTACGCCCCTTTTATTTAACAGTTACAGTTATAAAGGGATAGATAATTGAGAAATATTAACTTTCATTTGCTACATTCATTTATAATATATGAGACAAAATTAGTTCTGATGAAAAAGAAACATGCATTTGCAACTACAAATAAGGAATCACAAGTGATATTAAACCAGGCCATATTTTCTGATTGAAAGGGAATTAAATATCTTAAAGAAAATCAAAAAAGTCAATGTAGATAACACGAACTGCTGCGGTGTTTGATCAGCAAAAGCATGCTGGGTCATTGGTTTTTTTTTTTTTTGTCACGAGATGGCAGTAGAGGATCATGAAAGTGGAGCACGCATAGAAGTTTGATGCTTTCATGCAACTGCAAATGTCAAAGCTTTTATCAGAAAGCCCACTCTGTCGGTCAATCTGTCTTCAGTTCGTTCTGCTTCGGACTAAAACTTACAGAAGCAGCTACCTCCGTTTTGATCTGCCGCCCCTTTTTTTTTTTTTTTGCCACGTTGATGGCCAAGGTCCCAAGGCTTCTTATTGCGAAGAATTTCTGCGGCAGTATACTTGCTGATTGCTTTGTTCTCACTCCTCACAACAACCAGCTAAGACACTGCCAGAGAAACACCCACAGCAGCCGCATCCAACCTCCCTTCTGTCCTCCTGCCTCTTCTCAGCAGCATCTCCACTGGCCTTGGCTGCATGTCTCCACCTGTGATTCTGGCACCGCAGACTGTCGCACTCCTCATGCCCAGCTTTATGATGGTGTGATTCCTTGCCAACAGCAGGGAGATCTACAAAACAAGAGAAGTGGAGGGGGGGGGGGGGAGATTGTGTAACAATCGTTCTATGCAATAAACCCGGTATGGACACATGTCCATGTAACCTGAAAAACATACGGCATTTATACTTGTATTTGAGGCCCTCTTGTTAAGTATAACGTAGTGATGAATCTTCTACCCAGTGATCCAGAGCTTGTTCCCAAGCAAATTGTCGATAAGAGTCTAGCTGTTTCTGCTGCATCACTTTAAGTTCACATAATTTGGGCAAACACAAACTCCCCCAAACTAAGAATAGACTTGCCATGACTCATGGTTTTGCAACAAAAAGCTCAGTTTTATTCAGCTCTTGTCTACTTGTGCATATGTGTACGTGTGTGTCCGTCTGTTCACTTGAGGGCTACAGTATGTATGTGTATGTGTGTGTGTGTGTGTGTGTGTGTGTGTGTGTGTTTATTTATTTACATTAAAGAAAACCACGCCATCAGTTGCATCTGCACCCTGCAGTGCTATTTTGGGCCATCTGACCACTCTTTTTAGTCGTTTTAGTGCGGACTCTGCTTTTCTGCAAAGATAGTCCAGACCAGCGAGCAGATGCTGGGATATGAAGGAAGAGAGGTGATTTGGATGGAGGGATGTTTGGTGTCTGCGAGGCTCTTGGTAGTCCGACGTCTCTGCTTTGGGTTAATTTTGTGATGCATTTTTGGTTGTGCAACTGGAAATTCCAGAGCTCTTTTCTTGCTTTAAGCTTCTCAACCTTATCTGATGTCGAAGAATTTCGATACTTGTGATGTCCGTGTGCAGTGGAACGGACGCAAAAATAATTATTTTTATGTCCCCCGTCAGACACATGCACAAAGACTGACGTGACAGTCACAGGGACTCCTCTTGACCTGCTTTCCGTTGTCAAACAGCTGCATCCCTGTCCCTTTGTGTTGAGCCAGACGCCGCCCTCACTGAGCACATGATGAGAGGAATTCCTTCCTCCCCAGGCCTTGATGTAATCCTTAATACGGGACCGAGGAATGCCAATGAAAATGCAGTCCTGCTTGCTAAATGAATGACCGACTGCCTCGCTGCTTCACAGCAATGAGCCTCGATTCGCAAACGTCTCAGAAAATGTTTCGGGCCTCAAACACAAATACAAGTCGTGAACAGACGCCGTGTGAATTCAGCTTCAACTATTACTTTCGTAGTTGTGTACAAGTATTTTTTTCTGTTAATCTATTAGTTGGCAAAATGCCAGAAAAATGACAAATGCCAATCAATATTTTCCAAAGCCGCAGAGGACATCTCAAATCTCCCGTCTTGTCTGCAGTACAAAATAAAGAAAGAGAGAGAAAGCGCGTACTCGAGTTCAACGGCCTGGAATCATAGAAACTGAACACTTTTTAACCGCTCAAAGCGGTCCGTTATCAGAGTTCTGGGTTGCTTATTGCCAAAACACTCAATCGATTATTAACTTTTTAAAAGTCATGCTAAAGTTGAATTGAAAGTAATGTTAAATATATGGATATACAAATGAGGTTTTGAAAGATGTCTAGATAAGATTATCTGCAATTAATGAACCAAATGGTTCAGTTTGATAAATATAAACGCAAAAACCCCTGGCAGTCGGCATGTTGAAACAAGAAAACATAATACAACAAAGTATTAAAAGTGTTAAAAGGATCTTTTCTTGCCTTACTGAATATATTTGTGATGCGCATGAAGGAGGTGTTCGGTCCTGGCTGGAACCAGTTTTGAATTGGCTCAGAACTGGTTCTGAGATTTTTCAGAGTCTAAGAACCCCTTTGCTTTTTCTCACAATAAAGAGCCAACAAGAAAGCGCATTATTACATAAGTGTGTTCAACCACTTTCATTTGGTCTGAGGCTCTAACTACATTTTGATGAGTTAATGAGTTAATGAACTACAGCGTAGGAAAGTAGTCGACGCCCTCCGTGATTTTCCAGCTCATTTTTCCTGTTCTTGAATGTGGTAACGTCACCTGTCAGCAATATGGACACAAAAATATCAGAGATCTTTAATCTGTGAAGACGTCCTACACAAACCACGTACATCAGTGCTGTGAAGCGAATGAAGGCGTCACAAATGTCGACGATCTCAGTTAATAAAGGTTTGTAAATTAGTTATAAGACCTGCATTTTTCAGTGTAATGTTATTCATAATGTACACGGTTCTTGGCTCAGGGTTTGGTTTCATTAATGATTGCATTCTGCTGTTCATAAGTAGAGTATTTGATATGTTCAGCCTATAGGCAACAAACAGCTTTACTAAAAAATACGCACATGAATGTCAGGTTCTCCAGAGTTTCCAGAGTACGCCGAATCCCAGAATTGTCACTCCTCAGACATGAGCTAAAAAACACATCCACCTTGTCAGCCTTCGGCATCTCCGTGCGCGTTACCACACATCTCAGCCTTTCCTTGCGCCTGTCTTCTGTGCATTGAACATTTCTCGGTCGTTCGAGTCGACTAACAACGCTTGAACTTCAAGCTCCACTTCTTCAGTCCCATTCCACTGACCTAATCATCTTAGGGATAATAATGCCGTTAGTTTTTGCAGTACAGCTATACTTCTGTAGAGTGGGATACAAGTTGTTCACACGTGTGCTGGAGCTTTTTGCGTTTTAGAGGTTTTAGCTTTAAATTAACAGAAAAAAAAAAAAACCACAGTAAAGGCATTTTCCGACGTAATGAAATCTCTAAATGAAACGCCATTTGCTTTTTTTGGGTGTTAATAAGCTGAAAATGTGTTAACCTTTTTGTGTTGTGTGTCACACAGCAGTGGCTTAATAATTAAGTGGTTTACACACACGGCGTGCACTACTCTTACCAGAGGATACAGTTGCTCAGTGACTATCTGATGGCATAACCGCACACAGTCATGGAGCGATGCCCATATTAGATTTTGACCGTTGAGCGTATCACTAACGTGTCATTATGTGTGCCAGCGTGGACAGCCTCCCTGTGCAATCTTTCTCCGTTTCAGACCAAAACACTGAGGTCGGTTCTCTTGTTAGAGCGATCTGAGTCTTCTGTCACGCCGTCAGAAGCTCTAAACGGCTCCCGCCAGGTTTACATGGGTTGTGAGGAGCTCTGAACTCTTGGGTCTGGGAGGAAACTTGCTATGTCTCTTGATGGAAACCAGCTCTCATTCTGAACGGGCGAGAAATTATGAAGAAAAACGTTGTACATGTCTATGAAGATAAATTGCGGTGGGGAGTAATGGTGAAAAGGTCAGTTGTTGCATTTCCTCTGTGGAGACTACCGTGTCACTGTGCATGGTAGTTTGTAACCGTGTTATAGTCTATACCCGTCTTCTCTTAGTTACCATGGTATCATGCTCGATCACCATGATCTGCATGATTCAGATATTCTTCTATCATACGTGTTTCTGTCATTTTACAACTTTTATTTATTGAATTGCTCTAAAAGGCCTCAAGTTGGCGTCGTTTGATTTCTTCACAGTTGAAACTCTGCATTTTGGTCCTTTAATACCGAGCAGAAGTGCACAAGTGCCTCTCTTTGCTATGAAGGTGAACTCAGATGTTGACAGAAGTGTTAAGTGGTAAAATTCATGACACAGGCATTAATTCCCACACAGTGCCGGCACTCACCAGGCAGCAAGGCAGCGGCGGAGCTCCTCCATCACCCTCACCTCCTGCGAGTGCACTCCTCTGTGCTGCGTCGTCCTCCCGGCGTGTTGGTCACCTATGGTCATTTCACACAAAATAACTGTTGACCACCGGCCTCCTCTCTTGCTCTCTGTGGCTTCTCTGTCTCGGCTTCGGGCAGGCAGCACACAACAAGTCAAGGCATGTTCCAACACGCCACCAACAGCCGGACCCAGTGCATGAGCCTAGACCACAGGGGGAGGAGCAGAGGATCAGAGCGAGGGGAAGCCCAGAGAAGACCCAGCATGACTCAGCCTGCTTCAGTGAGTTAGCACTGCTTTCACTTTAAACACTTAGACGCCATTCAGTGTTTTAAAATGTGTTAAAGAGGTGAGCATTCTTAAACTGAGCCTATTTGTAAGATTGCATTTGTTATTTCAGAGTTGATTTAGAGGTCAAGTTTATTTGCAGACAGCGACTACTTTTTCTGCCCAGAGGGTGGAAGCAATTCACAATGTTTGGTTTTTTTTTCTGACTAAACCTGAAAGATCAGTCTTTTAGTGGTTAATGCCGAATGAATTCAAGTAAATTAAATGTATTTAAATCACCACAGTACTAGTTATTATCTACGTGCTTCTATTTCCAAGAAGCTGTTCTTGGCAGAATGAAAAGCTTAACAAAGCTGTAACCAGGCACCAGCACAACATGCAGATGAAAGCTGCCAATTCATCAAATCGTACTATACAGTATCCTCAGTAGGTCACATATATTACAGAGGAAGCCCGTCAGTATAAATGATAAAAGTCAGAATCCAAAGTGAATGCAGAAGCTGAGAATGAAATACATGTGAAATATTAATGCTTTCTTAGAGCAGATGCATATAAAGAGCTACTGTCACGTTAAACTGCATCAAACATGCGGTATCATCACCATTCACGAGTGCTAATTATTCCTAGTCGCTCTGATGTTTGCTGGGGCTTTTTGTGCTGAAGGAGGGGTGATGCCAGTTCATTACTGCTGTTAGTGGAAGTTGATCACTAGGCAGATTCTGGCTACAGCGGCAGGAGCCAGCTCAGCAAAATCCACCTGCTACAGTATGGTTGGAGTTTGGCTGCAAGAGCATCTCTAAAGCACTAAACTGCACATCGCTGGTGCTGCACTCCACTGCAGCCTTTCAACAGACTGATGACCTTTCAAATGAAAGAGCAAAGTCACTATGATGTTAAACCTGAAGAGAACTCAAAGCACTTGAAGTGCTGCTTGGAAGTCTGTCATTGTCTGAAGGCAACTAGAGATCAACTCTGTAAAAGAGTTTAAGAGGAGATTTAGTCCCCAGATAGTTGCTATAATTCATGAAAGAGGCGATGTGGCTCTGCACTGCACTGTAACCTTTTGGCAAAGCGCCCGCTGCAGTTTCACCTTCTTAGTTGGCTTTTAATTTCTGCAAACATAAACTGCTTCATCTATTTTTACTAGGGTTAAGGATGGACAATGAACATCATACCACTCAGAAGATGTTACCATCAAGCTGTACGTTATCGGTCTTCCTACCTGGGACAGGGACTGCAGCGAGGCCTCACATTTACGTCTGTGTCAGCCATCGTTTGGGAGTCGTGGGGGGGGGGAGCAACCCCTAGCCCAGCAAGTTCAAAGCTTGCTGCATTGATTACATCATCGAAACTAGAGTGCTGGAACGGGACAATGCACCATCGGGGTTGTGTGTGCGTGTGTGTGTGTGTGTGTGTGTGTGTGTGAGTGAGTGTGTGTGTGTGAGGGGGCGGGGGATACAATCATCTGTTTCCTTCTTTTCTCTCTCAAACTCAAAACTCAGCTAAGTCTAATGCGGAGCGAAATGGCCTGCTCTGCCTCACTCTGACCGCCACACTGTCATGTGACTGAGGAAAGGTCTGAAGAGAGGATGATAGTATAGGTATCCATCTTCCTGTGTGCTTGCAGCTGTATGTGTGTGTGTGTGTGTGTGTGTGTGTGTGTGTGTGTGTGTGTGTGTGCTATTAGAGGCCTGCACTGCAGGAACTCAACTGCTGCAGGACACTGCAGGATTGGTGCTCTGCTGCCGGCTCACTGGCTCTTGCTTTTCTCTCTCGCTCTCTCTCTCTCTCTCTCTCGCTCTCCCGCTCTCGCTCCTCATTCACTCACACAAATTGCTCAAGGAGGATGGTGAGAGCATGTGCTGCATTCTTTTTGCAGCAGCAAGGTGGGGAGGAGGGGGAGGAGGCAGGGGCAGTATCACAGAGGTGCAGAGCATGCCGGTGTGAGGCTGTGTTGGACAGCTGTATCTCTGAAAGACTACAGTTGAGAAACTGGATATGAGTAAAGAGGAGGAGGGAAGAAGGGCGGGTGGGAGGACGAGGGGGAGGGCTAAAATGAGGTGCAAGGAAAATCAGGTGAGTGCTGCAGTTTCTTTTGCTGGCAGTGCAGCCCCCCCAGTAAGCGTGTGCAGAAGAACTGCAGATGTTCCTAGATGATGTCAGGCTCTGAATGTAGTCGTACAATCATCGCTGCCACCATCGCAGCACTGACCTGCTTGCAGCAGAAAGAAACCCAGTGACCACTGAAATGGTCTGGACTTTGGCCTCACAGAGAGCCAGCTCGCAACACAAGGCCAGCTTTTTCAAGGACTTAACACAATTACCTGATGTGAACCCAGGGCTGAGCGATCTGCGTACGGGCAGACTCACCTGCCTGGACTCACCCTCTACTCCTTGAAAGCTGGCTTAAAACTGACTAATCTTGATATTGAGATTGTCTCCAATAAACAATTTTACGTCACTTTTTAAAAAGGGTTGTAATCGAGCATTGACGGTGCGATAACATAAAAGTAGCAAGCCCGACTTTTACATTTCGGAGATACTGTTGGTGCTGCAGCAGCAACGTCACTAAGTGTGATATGTTTTTACTTTAAAGAATGGAAATATTAAATATGTACAGAGAGAGCTATGCTCCAACAACACGTATCAAGGTCTATTAAAAGGATCTGGCAGAGCTGCACTCTGCTCAGGCGTCCTCTTAAAGGATGGCAGGAAAGTCCTAGTAGCCACAGCACAACTTCATCATTGCGCCACAGCTCCCCTGTCCCACACAGGCCTCATCCTCCTTTCACCATTCAGCACTTAGACACTGATAACCCAAGATAATTTTTTAGTACATGCCCTTAACAGTTTCCCCTATCATATTCACAGTGAACTCTTTTGTTAAACATAACCTGATAGATAACAGGAAAAAAGTTGAGGGCTGGAACTGTCTTTACTTTTCTAAAAATTCTAACAGCAAAGTCAACAACGATAGAAGTGCTTTCCAGAGGAGGAAGGTCTTTATATCTTGGTAATTTTTTTTTTTTTTTTTTTTTTTTTTGCGTTATTGTGTCAAATGGTAAGTCCTCCACCAGCCACTATGAGACACACTGGCTGCTATTTGCAGCCCGTGCCATGAGTTAAACATGGATGAGGGAGCAGTGGAGCCTGACTGCTAGCTGACTGGCTGTCTGGCTGCCCGCTGCCTGGTGCAGAGGAGGCTAAAACTGATGAGACAGACGCAGCCTGGACCTTCAGCACTGCAGGCGTGCACACTGGCATACGTACATCAACTTGTGTAAAGCTGATTTAAGAAGTGAGCTATCCTTTACAAAGAGGAAGACACATAGGAAAACGGCATGCAAGGTAAATCAGACTACTGAGGAAGGAAATGTATACATACAGATGAGTCTCGCACCGCATCTCACGCAGGGAAGACGGGAGGAAAACTTCTCTGCACTCACTCTGAGCCTCCTGGTCGCTGGTGATGTGCTTTCATGGCGCGGCAAAGTTGACTGCAGCATTGCCTCCTGAACAGAATGACATTGTTTGCACTCTCTCTCTCCCTCTCTCCCTCCCTCTCTCCTCCTCCTCCCGTACACGCTTTCTCCCCCTCCTCTTCTTTGCACGCTTGCTGGCAGCACAAACTGCACAGCTCAGCAGTGTTCCCCCACTGCCGCAGCAGATCCTGCATGAGCTCTGCGTATCTGAGTGGGATGGGACTTTTAAAGGGGAACGCAACCTCCAGGGTCAGCGTGTGTGCACATCCTCAGTCCACCCTCCTCTCCTCCCCATCCTCCTCAGCAACCCCTCCTCCCCCTCCCTTAGGAATCATCAATGTAAAGGGCTCCTCACGAGTAAGAGAGAGAGCGAGAGACCCTCCACCACACACACACACACACACACACACACACACACATAAGTCACCGTCTCTTCTTATTCATTTTCACACCACAGCAAAATCTGGTTTGAGATGTGAGGATGTTCAAGCCTCCAAAATGGGCTTGTTCCAAAGAAAAGCCATCTCCTCCAGAGTGATGTCAAAGCTGTCACAGTATCTGAAATAACTGAACTTGGTTGGATGTTCCCTGGTTGGACTTTTCAGACCACTTTAGTGGTGTGATAGTCAAAAGGGTGATGCTGTGAGGCTCAATCAATAAAATCAACACTTTAAAATCTAAAGCATGTGCGTGGGGTGTACCAGAAGAATTCATTGATTTGCAGTACTTAAAAAAATAATAATAATTTGACAAAGGCAGAGTGTTAAGATTGTTGGACACTGTCACCAGACATTATGACAAATGATTAACAATCACGCAAAGCTGCCAAACTGTTCAAGGTTCACGGTTGTCTAAGTTCAGCTTGAAATCCCCTCCAGTCAAGCAAAATGTCCTTAATCTGCAATCCCTGGTGCCTACCGTTCGTTACCCAAGATGCACTGCTCTACTGGTGCTATTCTGCACTGCGCTAAAATGTAGAAACATCATGACCAACCAAAGTTATCTTTCATGCGATGAACCACTGCATGAGAGTGAGATTATCCATCATTGAGTCAAGCACTGGGGCTCATCTTCTCTTTTAGAAATGGTCTTGTTGGTGGACTTTCCAGCTTTCAGAGACGACATTTGGACACGGTCTGGATAATGGCGCATCCGTTAGAAGTCCTCTGTGTTTCAGGCATCCCCGTCCTAGCTACTTCCCTGCAGCAGTGCAGCGCTCTCCGCTTCTCACTGCAGGAGCTTTTTTTATACATGACTTTGCTGTTCTGGGGCCCCCCAGTTGTGCGCCACGATCTTCTGTCTTCTGGAGAAGAATTAGGAGCTGCATGCATCTGACATTAACCTTGACATCACATATTCAAGGTTTCTGCTTACCTGTTTCAAATGCGTTATAGTTCGTGTATTGCATGAGGGCTTTTTTTTTTTTTACCCCAATTAGCCTGCACTTTTGCACTTACAAGATTTACCACTCATTGCTGGATCAGCTAAACTCCTAGGATGTACCACTGGGAATCAGCTACATAAGCTCATCCATATCAATCAGTGCCTATATATGAATCATGCGTACATGTCATGCGAAATCTTTTATCCATCAGCTGAGAGGAAGCATCGTTGCCTGCATGCATGATCTGCTGCTGCTGCATCAGTCTGCCGAGCCACACAGCATCCATCCTCTTCTCTAACACCAAGGAAAATGCCCCCACCAGCATATCCCTCACATAGTCCACAGCACTCTCAGTAATGACATCCCTTGTGATGAATAAGCCATGAGGAGGGGCCCTTTTACGTGTCCTATTAGATTACCTTGCTATGCTTTACCTGGCTACTGTCACTTCATCGCCTCTACTTCTCCTCTTGGCTTAACATTTTTTCTCGTTAGCACCAACAAAGGGCAATGTGTAAATATGTGAAGGCTCGTAAATCACTTTAAGTCAGACCTGAGTCATTTATGTGCTCTTCATTACATCTGTGCATATATGACTCTCTCTCTCTTGCACATGGTTGGCAGATGATTTCTGAGAGAAGTGCGTCACCGTGATCATTGGTGAGAAACGTTTAACTATAGACGTGGTTGTGTTTTGGAACCCGGTGTTGCGGCATTAATTGTGACGAAAACGGTGGTAATGCTCATTTGAACGATCTTCACAAATATGAACAACAGAGTTAGGCCTAACCACTAGCTGGCGAGTGAGTGTGCCTTTTTTTGCCTCTTTATCTCTCTCTTTTTTACCATTCACAGCTCATTGCTTAACTTCATCGATCCGTCCGGAGAAGATAATAGACACATTGATTCACAGGCTCAGCAGCTTGCTTGGTTTACACATCAGTTCAGACTAATCCTCAATATTTTTCCATCAAGAGGAGAATTGCTTTGACTGACAATTGTCTTCTCGTTGTTTTTAAGTTGTGGTCTAAATGATCTTTGCAGATTTTCTGGTTACTCTGACTTGGCAGAATTCATTTCTGAGGAGATGCATGGGTTATATTTAAGGCATAATTCAATAAAAACTAAATGAGCATTGTGCAAAAGCATTAAGAAATCAGTCTGTGACTTTTTTTTTTGTTTTTATATATATATATATATATATATATATATATATATAAAGAAGTCAGCAAAATGTTCCAAAGTCGTCGTAAGCATATAAACTCCTCGCAGGCCGGTTTAACACTTTGACCCTTACTTGTGCTGTTGTACAGTGGAATATGGTTTAGCACATTTTTTTAGCTTAAGTTGCATTATTGGATGCAGCAATGAACTGCATTCTTTGACAGTGGAGGCTTTTCCACTACGCAGTCATATCTGGTTTTAATGCAGTCCTGCATGAAGATCACAGACATTCAATGTTTTCCCAGATCGATCCACCTCTCACCTTTTTTTTTTTTATGTAATGATTTCTTAATTTAATGATACCCAATCATATTACTCACCCTTATGAACCCTCCAAGAACTACTTTTCGACTTGGTGTTTCCCCAGTTTACATCTGTTTTAAATTCTACAATTCTGTTAATGTTTTGATTGAAATTATTTTTTTTTTTTAATTATTGAAATAAGTTTGAACTGAGGGTGGCATGCGCTAAATGAACCTCCCTAATAAAATGTGGAGATAGACTAAATGATAGGATCCTGACTTTGCATTTGTGTGGTGTGTTTCACTGCACCAGTGCTTCTTTGCTGACCTCATTTTGTAGGACTGAATAGATTCCTTCCAAGTCCGAGAGGTGTTGGGGGGGAAAAAAATGCTGTTAACAACCAAACAGATCCCTTATTGTTATTTGTACAGGAAGGATTTTGACCTGGGCGGAGAAGAACCGATATCGTTTACCTCACTGACATTACCCGCGTTGATATTTAAGGTCCTGTTCTGAACATGGAGCGCAACGTTTGAAACATTAAGTGGGAGGTGTCTTCTGTCCGTCCCTCAGGATGAGACGGGCGGTTGCAGAGGGTGTACGATGGAGAGTGGCTGAACTTCTGACAGCTGGCTGCTCTGCTGTAGTGACTGAGCAGCAGCTCTGTCAGCTGACACTGTCAGCAGCAGCCGCTCTGCCTCTACAGCAGCATTGTAATGAAGCCTAATACATGATCGGCCCAACTGGATGCTGGTTGCAGCCGGGAAGTCTTGATCAAACCTTCACAGAGCTATAATACCAATTTCAACATGTGCAAGTTATGCTTTGACTGTTTGTTTTTTTTTTGTCCTTTTAAGCATTTTGAGCGTTTGACCTTGTAAAATTGATTATTTGAAGAGCAGATAGATTGTTTCTATGGAGGAAGAATAAAACATTGGCTTTTGTGGTTATATAATCTCTATCTAGATGTCCTCTAAGCTACAAACTAGTTAAATTATAACAGTAAATCTTACTTTTCACAGCTACATTGCACTTTATTACAGGTAAAAAAAAAAAAATTAAGAGCAATGGCCAGATTCCACAAAGAAAAACAATACGATTCCCTTGAAAGGCTCTTTTCACTGTATAAAAGTAAGATGCCCAAAAAAACGTAAATGTCAGTGCCACTTCTGTCATTTCTGTTCTGCAGAGACAGCGAGCTGCTTGTTATTTCTGTCCTTTTCCCTGCTGCATTGTGTTCTGCATTCCAGGTTGTTGTCGCATATCCTCCACAACAGCCCGAGCCATCAAGAGACGCGCGTTGACTCCTGGCCTACATTCACCGCTGCCGTGCGTTTCCGTCAGAAACAGGTACAGCACGCCGGGACAAAGACAGATAACGTACAGGCTTCTCCAGAATGGCCTAATGGTGCCTGTATCTGCCTGTGAAGCAGTTCAGCAGCTGCACCAGCTCCAGGGTGATTCCTGACACATGCACCGTCTTCACCCAGAACTGCTGAGAGGTCTGCTGCTTAATGAGCACGCCGGGAACTGGAGAGAGAGACTCGTATTCGGAGTTGGTAAGAAAGAATGGGAATAGGAGGTTTTCTAATCGATGTTGACTTTCATTATTCTGTTGCATATAACAGTACATTTCTGCATTCTTTATTATTAAATGGTAACTATTGGTACATGTGGCTGGATGAGAAAACTTTTATTTGATGTGAATGTCGTGCTGAAGGATAGGTTTGGCATGTGGCGTGTGTTTAACCAGGTTTAGTTAACACTGGACATTTACTGTAAAGCAGAGAGGGATATAATAATGTCAATTTTAGATTGACGCATGGCTTTATCTTACTTTTTAACATGCAAGTAAATAATACTGTATCATTGGAGTTGCAATACAAATGTGATGTGTTACACTATTTAGCCATGCATTTTTCAGCATATGTGCTGGCTTATATGAAATAAGTATTTACTTAAGCTTCCTCATTATGAGTTAATATGCAGTGACGAGGAAAACGTATGTGAAGCCATTGGAATTAGCTGGCTTTCTACATTAATGTGCCATTAAATTGGATTTTTATCCTCATCTAAGGCTCAATAATGGACAATGCAATGTGCTTATACTGATAACAGATTAACAAGTATTTCTCACATCTTTACTGAACACACCCATTGAAAAAGTAGGTGAACCCCTGGAGTTAAAAGCTGGTTAAAAAAGCTCTCTGGATCAGACCTGCGCAACAATTAGTTTTGACCGTTTCCAGTTAAAGACTGTTTCAGCTCAGAAACATTTGTAGTATATCTGCTAGTTAGTTAACGGCTCTCTTAAAGTCATTACACAGTATGTCTATTTGATTAAAGTCTGGGCTCTTTGGCAAACTTCAGGCACGCACCAGTATTTTAATTTATGTATTTGGAGGGCAGCTGTTCCTTGGTGGTGTTCTGCCACGGGCATCCTGCCCATTCAGTGACCTTTTTCTGTTTTTTCCAGTTCCAATGACATCTTCAAGGCTGCGGTTGTTACTTTTGGATTCTTCTTTATCTCATTGAAAATTGTACATTTACAGTGATCGTGACTGGGTGCCTACTTCTACACTCCCCCACCCCTCTTTTTTTTTTTTAATCAAATAGTTTGGTGATGTGACTTTGTCTTTTTTTGACACAGTGTTGTGATCAGAGTTGTTAATATTTATCTCATCATTGAGGTCAGGTGTCAGCAGTGCAGTCTCTTTATCAGCGTTGTCAGAAATTTCTCTAATTAACAAACATAATTTTAAGTCACCCAGGGCCAGCTGTTGTTTTTTTATACAACAATCACACTCAAGTTGGAACAAAAAAGACAGATATTATTTGAAGGCATTCAGTGCCTATGTATTAATCTGTTAACAAATATCTCTTTTCAAATAATTGTGTCATTGTCACCATTAAAACTGAAAGCTGACAGACTCTTTGCCAGTCGTTGTTAGATGTCTTCATTTTTAAATGCCCAAGACTGATTCAAATCACCACAATTTTTGCCCCACAAATCCTTCAGTCTATATGTGCGTAATATTCTGCAATATTCTGTCACTTGTGGGCGTTTCTATGTGGTTGTTACATGTTTTTTTGGTTGTTTTTTTTTTATACGGTATTTATCAGATAATGCTGTGTTTTAATGGGTTTTAGAAGCTGCTTACTTTGGGACAGGTGTAACTGCATTGGCTAAAAGTAAAACTGCATAGACTATGAAGTGCTGTGCGAAGGGATGAATATGGCTCGTCAATAGGACTAGAAAAGTGCGGTATAAATGCAAAGCATTAGCTTGCATTGGCAGGGTAAATAACAACCTTTTACATCTGTGAATACTCTGTTGAGGTTCCCAGATTAGTACTGTGATAAAAAAGGCTGAAACAATCTATCCTTACCTGTAATAAAAGGATAAATGAAGAGAAAGTCTTTTGCTACTTTGATGGGTATACTATGATAAACTGAAAATAAGATTGTTACACCTTGATCAACTATAGAATAAGAAGTCTAAACTGACAAAAGTGACTTTTTTTTTTAACTGCATTCATGACCTTGATTTCAGTCTAACTCGGTTTTCCTTTGTAACTGAGTGAGATTGAAATATATGGCGTATGTTTCAGTGATCCCTGCACATACTTTTGTCCTCCTACCAGTAACGTTATGCTGTGGCCACGTCTGCACAACTTTCCTGTCGAGCTCACCATAAAGGCACACTTTTCTCTACTGAAGCAGCCAGGAGATCCTCAACCACAGAGTCTATATCTGTCAAACTGCTGTGTGATGCATAAAAACGGTAAGTCTGTGTCCCAGAAGCTTCCTGGCGGGCTTTAAAAGTTGAAGATGTCCTTTGCTTTAGAGTATACAAACAAACTAGTCAACTCCTGGCTCTTCCTCTGATCCACAGGATTCCCATTCACTGCCACATCAACCAGCAGAAGCATTATAAGCTCCATCTCTGGGGTGAGTAATACACATTTATCACCAGTTTACCTCTCTTTACTGTTGTGTCTTTTGTGGAAACCAAGAAGCTTTTATCTGCACATCATCCACCTGGAACCCCTCCCAGGTGGATGAGGTGTGCTGTTCAGCAGCAATGCACCATTCAAGTCTGCAGGCACTTGACAAATGAGCAGTGATCTGAGCAGTGGGGGATGCTTGTACTGCACCACTTGTACTGTCCCGTCCACACCTCCCTTACCTGAAGATCTTTCCTTGCTCTAAACCAGCAAGTCACATAAGTAGAGTATGCCCCACAAACACGAATCCCTAAGAATGAACATGCAAAGATGAAGCATGGAGTGAATCTACACAGGAATACTGGAAAATGGAAACATGCAGTTCTTCTTCTTTTATATACTCAATTATTAACACAGTTGACTGTGAAAAATATATCAAAAACATATGTCTGATAAACAGTTTGACTAACATAAATGGTGTCAATCACAAAAGTGTATATAAGACAGAAATGAGACGGTGTTACTGCTAAACTCACTGGGCCATTTAAACACTTTACAGTGCAATGTTATTATAAATGGCTGGTTAGAGGTTAGTATTCCCAAAGTTAATGGATTTTCTAAACTCTCTGCCCATGCACACCACTCTAAGAACCAGTAAAGACTACATTTATTGCTGTGTAAGGATTTCTACACTGAGCTGAATGCTGCAAGTCTTATATTGCAAGCCATCCACTGAAACATGAGAAGTCTTCTCACCTACTGCATGAATCTATTTAGGTGTTCAACCTCCAATAAAGTCAGAGGTGTAGGACGATTTAAAAAAGGAATCAAGAGGGATTTGTGCAAAATACATCAAATGCAGATCTTATATATTCACCTGGATGCACATTTTTGAGTTGGCTTGGAAATAATTAGTAAAAAAAAAAAAAGCTACTGTACTAAAAAAAAAACAAAAACAACATTAGAACATGAAGTACCTGACAACTGAAGTAGCTTACAAGCTTTATCAGTATGTTTCCTGCAACTGCATCCAGCACTTGAGGACATCATCCACCCACTGGTCCTCCTCAGAAACTGCATTTTTGAGCAAGTGAGTTGCAGTGCATCTGACGCAGCATGCAATCATTCACCTTGACTGCGTGTGCTGCTCAGACTTGCCTTGGTTGCAGCTGTCCACACTTACCCTCAACCCTCCACTCCCTGTAAAGGCAGCGCAGCCTGCCAGCCGTGGAGTGGGACGTACTATCGATCCTGTTGGAATTATGGTTTCTAAAAGGGAAGCAGTAAGCATGTCTGTGGGCCCCTCCTCCGCTGTGGAGTGGCCCTGAGATATCACCAAGCTCAGCACATTGCACCATCGCCACATGGGAAAATGGGATTTTCACTGGGAGATGAGCTGATGGGAAGGTAATTCAAATCGCCAAGCTGTGTTCCTCACCAAGGATGTAAAATGAGCCATATTACCTTCAGAAACCTCACACAATGGACAAATAAGGTCATTTTGAAAAGTCCCTTTAGTTCCAGTCTACAGAGAATTCAGATGACAAACGTGAACACGTTGGCATGAGTAATGAGGAAGAGGATGTTCATTCAGTGTTCACACAATCATCACTGAAGCTTTCGGTCCTTAATTAAGATGCATATGTGAGGCACTTTTATTGTGAAATTTTTAATGCAATTAAATACTATTTTTAATGCATTCTATTCGGATTTAGTTCTGTGCAGACTCAGTGTTAACAGTACAATCCTCAATGAGAGCTGCTGTTTGACATCGAAACCACTAAGTGGCAGCAGTGTCCTTGTATTTCCCAACAATCACCTGAACTTTGCTGCATATGTTTGCTCAGACTCACACAAACAGCAGGTTTCCAAACACACCAAAGGCAGCTGATAATCATTCATTTGGGTCATTGATATAAATTAAATATATCAGATTTTTTCTTCCTCCTATGATTTGACATTGTTGTATAAGACATTTAGCTTGTTAACATATCAGTTTGAAAGATAAGAAATGATTGCATCAGCTATCCAGTAAATGGTTGCATGCACGATGTATCATCCTTTTTAGTGCAAAAATCACCGGACACTGAATATGCTTGACGTTCCCCAGGGGCCCGTCTGTCAGCCAGTGGAGGAGATTGTGATTAAGTGAGCAGCAGTGACCCATGTTGAGCGTCTCCACTCACTAACGTCATTAGTTGAGGAACTGAATGGCCCCTAAGGTCAAGCTGAGAAACAAAAGACATCAGTGTAACAGAGTGTGGACAGTGATGTTTAACTGGTGCTGCATCTAATGTCATGTTTGTGCTGTAGTTGGTCTTATAGTGTGTAGATATATATTTAAATACTGGAATGTGTCAGTGATCATTTTTGCATCGTTTCATCATACGCTTTGGCTCAGGATAAATGTATAGGTAAAAAGCACTGCAATTCTGTGCAAGTAAACAGCAAATCTTAAGTATCCTATTGTTGTTGTTTTTTGTCTTATATGTCAGGAGGGAAATAATAAACATAGTAAATGCAAACCAGAAGACAGAACTGCACACATCTTTGCTTGAAAGAAGTCTTAAAAAAGAAAAACTGAAGTCCTACCACAAGTGGATGTAATTGCGACATACATTCACATCATCATAAATGTGTGCACACAGAAGAGAAACGTAAACGCGCAGAGAGCAGATACGATGCCGTGTTTCGTGTAGCTGCAGATCGTCACGGGGAGGTCCTAATCTGCCGTAGCAGCTGGGAGCAGTTTATCACGTGACGTGAGAGATGTTAGAGCAGCCATCACCGTTTCACCCAATTCATGTTCAGGCACATTTGGTAAAAGGTGAGCCTACAAACGAAAGGAGGGCTAAAATGAAGTAGGCGAAGACTCCGAAGCCGTACCCGGTCTCCTGCATTTTTTTTTTTATTTTCGTCGCCTCGCAGCTGAACAAGGTCTGTTTGTGTCTGTGCTCCTCTGCCCTTGTTCGCTACTCTGGCGGTTTCTGTTGGAGCCTCACGGTCGGCTTCGGCGTCCCCGTGAACATCGTTTCTACACGTTTGTGTGTTGAAAACAACTGCTGCGGGAGGCTTCTCCCTCCTCCAACACGCACGGCGTCGCGTTGGTAAACGTGTGCTGTCGTCGTCGTCGCCCCCCTCGCGTTGATATTAGCCGTGTAGCGTCGCCCTCGGGGCCAACGGCCGCGGTTAGTGGTTCTCGTTTGACGGCCGTTTGCTTCCACCGCGGTCGGGCTTTCGGGCGGCAGGTTCGGCGTCGCCGGCCGAGGCTCCCCGAGCCCGGGGTTCGTGGTGGCCCGGCCAGCGGCGGCTTACGGGAGGATTACGCTGCATTTACAGCGGCTAGCAGGCCCACAGAAGTACTCGTGCACACTTTTCTGCTCAACTGTACGTGTACTGTTTCATAAAGCAACTTTTTATTGTTAAATTATTTCAAGTAAACTAACTCTAGTAGTGGGTGTTGTTACAGTGAGGCGCGATTGAACTTCAGCCGTTGTTGGCCTGTCGTTTTAGGTCTGCGGTGAGTTTGTGCCGTTGTTTAGAGAGGCGAGTCCGTCCTCGGTGTTTTAATGAGGATGGGTTCTTTGTTAATTTGTCCACCATGTTGAGAAAAAGCATTACTAGACTAAAAGAAAAGCATCTCGACCGGGACCGAAAGCAACTCTAGTCCCTCAAAACTTCAACTTCGAGTCGGCAAAATAATGCAAAGTGTCAGGAAGATGGGATCTCCGTATTTATCAGCGACTGTTGGGTTTTCATTTTTTAATGAAAAGTAGACACAAGGTCTCTAAAGCGTTGTAGGACAAGTTCGGACTACTAAATTAACAGAAGTTACAGGAATGACTGGGACCTAAGTAAACATTGACGTCTGTGAGCTCTGCAGGTCAACACACAACTAAATCCAGGCCCTGGTCTAAATTGAGCCTTACATGAGAAACAAGTGTTTGCTTGGCTCAGGAGCCCCAGTGAGCACTTCCTCTTGCATTTAAATCAGTTCCAAACCAACACGGGGCCCCAGGAACCCCAGCCTTCCCCAGAGACCTGGCTCTCAAAAAAAAAACGCCACTCTCCAAGCCACCTGTTTTCTGATACTAATTGCTTTTTATTTTGTTGCGACCTTTTTTTTTAAACTACAAAGTAAATGTGAGGGCTGCAGCAGTTCAGTTAGTTTTGATTTGATTGTGAGTGTTGTGCGTGTTTGGTGAGGAGGAAATGGTAAAGTCCCGGCTCAAAGAGTGTTCAAATTAACATGTTTCACTCTCCCAGAATGCTGGACAGGCATTGAAAAGGAGAGTGTTTACATTCAGATGGTGGCCACCGGCTGCTGGCTTTTTCGTCCCCTCCTGTTTTTCAATAACTGAGGAGACATGACCCATTTTAAATGGTTGTTTACTTGCATTAGAAGAAGAGCCAAGGCACTCAAGGCGCTCAATGAACTCTTGTCTACAATTCAATTAGAGTGGCCTTCCGAGCAGCACAGTTTTCTACATTACACAACGCTTTAGGCAGTGTCACTGCTGTATAGCCAGGAACAGGAAGACCAAAGAGTAGTGACACCTGTACTGATGAGTCACTTTATTACTCTTTTGGACAGTGATTATCTTATTTGGACTTTCAGACCAAATCGTTTTTTGACTGGATTAGTGCGACTTGTGGTGTTGGTGAATTTTGTACTTGACTATGAGATGGATTAACAGTTAGAATTGTGTTTCTTGGTAATAAATTTTAGATGACCCATTACAGCTGCTGACTGTTTGTAATAGAACAGGTGAGGTGAGAGGGTATTTGGGTACTTTTACTTAGTTTCTGTAGACCTGCCTGAAATCAGATAACATCCAACAGTTTCTAAGTCAAACATGACAAAATGTGTATTATTTTGAAGCTAGACATTTTATCACTTTTCCTGTTTCACTGACTAGACGGTCATAAAACAGGAAATGGTTTGAGTGTGTGTGTGTGTGTGTGTGTGTGTGTGTGTGTGTGTGTGTGTGTGTCCAAAATTATTTTAGGAGATTATGAGATACTTGGAGTAGTTGAATAACCTTATTCTGCAAAGAACTAGGAATCAAAGTCTCTTCCTTTTCACATGCTCAATGCCGCTTTTGACTGACAGATTACCACTGCTTTTTTTTTTTTTTTTTATTTACTGCTTCTGATGTGACAGTCCTCATGATTATTTATTTGAATGTTAGGGTTTAACATGATTGATCGAAGACAACCAACAAGGTCTCTGGATCTCCACGTCAGCGTTCAGGGCGAGACTCTGAACCCCACAGTACCCCTGTTGCTATTAGAGCTTTGGGACATACATGATCTAAAACTTGATGGATAAAAAATATATATTGCACAGCTTGGCATTTTGAATTGAAGTTAAAATGCAATACCAATATGTTTATCTAATATTTGTGAATGAGTGTTCAAATATAGTGTAAAATATTTGTTTTTGTTTTTTTTTAGTTCAAAGTAAAGCATTTGTGTTCAGTTGCTTTAAAGATTGGACACCTTCTCATTTTCCTGATTATGTGCATAAATTCGGTAATGTGTCTTGTAATCATCATAAAACGAAATGTAAACTAAAGTGACAGGATGAGTGTGAATTGAATATCTGACTGGCTGTCTTAATCCAGAGTGCAAAGTAGTCCTGCAACTTAGGTTTTGGTTACATTGCCTAACTTGTTTATAAATGCTGTGCTCAGAGCAGTTAAAATTTGGCTGTATACTGTTTACCTGTAACCAGGTCACTCTATTCTATCAATCTAATCCAATATGCATAATCTTTTTGATCAAACCCATTTGACTGCTAAATGAAAGGATCAAAGGATCTTGTCCGTCTTGCTTGATTTAACCTTTTTTTTTTTTTTTTTTTTTTTTTAATATAAACGAATAGGGGTGAGAACGAGGCTATGCAATCTTATTTTTCAACACAACAAGTCAAGACTTGAGATTAAATTGAGATAGTTGTGGGTAAATGCGTCATATCACCAGCTTTTAGGGTATGGGGGAATTAGGACATGGTCAGTTAACGCACGTTTTCTGCTTTTAGTGTAAATTTGTGTAGCTTTATGCCTAAGACATTTTTAGGGCATAAGATGCATCTTTTTTTTTTTTTTTCTTCTTCTTCCTGCTTTTGATCGAATCACATGAGAACAAAGGCACTTTTGAGACACTCACAGCCCTGCAGCTAAGGAGATTTGGCCACCCTTTTCAATGTTTTTTTTTTTTTGGAAATACAATATTTCCTGTTAAACTTGTTTTGTTGCATTTCCAGTATATACAGCTTTCTACTGAGCTTGATGTGCTTTTATAAGAATTTGGTTCTGATAATTCAAACAAAGATGAAATTGATTTTCTGGTGTCTGTCTTTCATCTCCTCTGCTCTCCCCAGGTAGGCTTCAGTCAACATCTGCCTCACTAGTGGTCTGTGGAATACAAATTGCATCTTGGGCTGAAGGAACACAGTGGAGAAGAGAGTCCAAGGCTGATAACTCCCCCCATTAGTCTTAGAGGAGGGGGGGGAGGTGGAGCTGCTATAACTATCTAGAGCATGGGGCAGAAAGTCCCTGGTGGTATTAAAACCATTGACATGCGGGATCCGGCATTCAGCCCCCTGAAGTTGGAGCTACAGGCCCTGAGTCAAACCAAGCCATCTCGACTGGATCTGCTGCTGGACATGCCACCTGCAAATCTGGACGTCCAGATCCAACACTCTTGGAACAATGATGACCGCTCCCTCAACGTCTTTGTTAAAGATGACAACAAGCTGGTGTTTCACAGGCACCCTGTGGCGCAGAGCACAGATGCCATTCGTGGACGTGTTGGCTACACAAGGGGACTGCACGTGTGGGAAATCAGCTGGGCCATGCGTCAGAGGGGCACACACGCAGTGGTTGGAGTGGCTACAAGTGATGCCCCACTGCACTCGGTAGGCTACACAGCTTTGGTGGGAAGCAATGCTGAATCCTGGGGCTGGGACCTGTGCAGGAGTAAACTCTACCACGACGGCAAGAATCTCCCAGGAAAAACTTATCCAGCCTTTCTCGAGCCAGGGGACACCTTCATAATACCAGACTCTCTGTTAGTGGTCTTGGACATGGATGAGGGGACTCTGGGTTACATAGTAGATGGACATTATCTAGGAGTGGCATTCAGAGGACTTAAAGGCAGGAAGCTGTACCCAGTGGTGAGCGCCGTGTGGGGACACTGTGAAATACGAATCCGGTACATAAATGGACTTGATCGTAAGTATATTGAGATTTTGCTGTGAATAACTGCATCATAAGCTCTTGGGTACAGAGGTTAGCTAACCAATGGGAAGATTTATTGATGCAATGAACAAAGGTATATTGGTTAGTAATTTGACCTGACATCTAAACGAGACAGTACTGCAGAGCAGCATTATATCAGAATTTAGTGTGCGTTGGTGCCTTTTATTATTATGTAGGACTTGTCATAACCCCAGATTGATTATATTCTGGCCTTGTAGCCCAAATGACATAGAAAGTAGTATCTAAATGTATCCCTAACTCTTTCATACATGAAACTTGAGTCTGAGTTGTGATCTAAAGACAGTCTTGACACAGTGAAGATGTGATCTCTCAGTAAAATGCCCTCCCCTGTTAATTGTATAATTAATGCCCTGGTTATATAACTAGGCCAAGTGTTTTAAGAACAGATGTTAATGAAACATCAAGTAGTTCCTAATACTCATTTTTAAAACAGTGCTTGGTTTCCCCCCAGAAAAATATGGGGGGGCTGTTCAAATTGGATTATTCCCAATTATTATTCACTGGCGAAAGGCTCATGAGCTTTCAATTGGGAAACAGAGATTGGTAACAACATGCCCAACTCAAACGTCCCAAGTGCTTTGTGCTCATTAGATTTTCATGTTAAGCTCACCCCTTAACCCAGTTTAGGGCTGTGGAAAAAAGTGCAGCATATGCAGTGGTATGCACAATATTCTGGTGTTTTATGTGACGGTACTGCTGTTTGCTGGAAAGCAGGGAAATGTCTTTAGATTGTGGTGTATTTTAAATGCAGTTTTGGTTTAGAAAATCTTCACATGGAACGTTGTAAAATTGGTCGACATGTTGCACCGACAAAGATGTCAGGTTCTTTTTCTCATCTCCTGCCTTGTATAAATCATTATATTTCTTTGACATTTTTGTTAGTTAAAATTTAAGATTTTTTTTTTTCCTCTTTAAATGAGGGTTTAGAAGTATTCAGTTTCTGTATTAAAACTATGGTATTGGATTTGCTACTGAAATTTTTCTAGATGCCCTGCAACAGTCTTGTGTTAAGAGAGGTGAGATAATAGACAAATGATGCTTCTTTCCTGAGCTGGACCAATAATCTGAATAAACTAGATAGACATTGTCTTAATTGCATTTGCAATGTTTGTCTATTCTAGTTCACTCGCAGGATGGCAGAAATCCATCATATGTCTGTCCGTGTTATTGTAGAGCAGTGTTTTATTAAGACTAGCCTCCTTTTTTAGAGATTTGTATCTTAATTTTACCACTAACAATTTGAAAATTAACATTGAAATAATAATGCCAGTTATTTGTCACACATGAAATAGCCAAAGGATGGTGAATGAGCTCTGTTATGATGACATGTATGTGGGTTACAGTCAGATTTACACACCTCTTAAATGTTATTGCAGATAGAT
This sequence comes from Xenentodon cancila, assembly GCA_014839995.1. Lineage (NCBI taxonomy): Eukaryota > Metazoa > Chordata > Actinopteri > Beloniformes > Belonidae > Xenentodon > Xenentodon cancila. The sequence goes on along the minus strand of CM026204.1, from coordinate 20,291,012 downwards.
TTATTCTTACTCCTCTCCCACTTATGTCTTTTGTTTGCACAGCTGAACCCCTCTCGCTGATGGACCTGTGTAGACGTTCAGTGAGGGTGGCTTTAGGAAGAGACCGCCTGAGTGAAATCCATAGACTGCCCCTGCCAGCGCCTCTCAAGAACTACCTGCTCTACCAATGACGATGCCAACAGTCACAATAAGTTCACTATACCCTCCTCTCTCTCTGGGATCATCGTGGGGTTTAACCTGTTTGACAGCATTACTCAAGCCTCCAGGACTGACTCAGCCTCATGGGTGATTATAGAAACTGTCAGTGGCTGGACTCTTTGAGTTTATTATCCTGTTTTTATGACAGTTTGTAATTGTATTCTTTAACTTTACAAATCAGGAATCACTGACCACTATGCACATGCTGATCCAGTCCTGACAGTCCCATGTTGGTGCACCAACTCTAGTTTGTAGGTTGATCTTGCGGTGGTCAGTTCCTCTGCTTTGACCTCCAGACTTCATTTATGCATTCCTGTCTTGTAGCCTTTGAAATTTTAAATGAATTTGTGCTAAGACACCACTACGGTGGCAATGACATTTTTGCACAATACTGCACTGCTATTATCTGACCGCAAGGTGGCAGCACACTCCTGTTGACAGTCACTGTTTCAAATTGTGCATTATATCAACTTTTTTTTTTTTTTTTTTTTTTTTTTTCTTTTATAAATTATGTTTTTAAAAAAAAGTAGTTGCTGTTGACACTTCCATTTAAGAAAACATACTGTGTGATCACCAGCCATTAGGCAGCCAACAGGACTATCAAGTTTTTGTTTATTCTTTTTAACCGAACGATGTCACTGTGATTATTTGTAGCATGCAACTTCAGGAAGCTTTTCACAACATATCTTTTTATCATTTCTCCCTCCTGCTCTTTGTAATACAGTAGTTTTCAGCCACATGCTGTTGAGGCCCAAGAGTGGCTTTAAGCACCATTAGGGATTCATAAGATGACGGACCATCTACTGATCACTGGTTTACACTTATTTAAACCAGAGTGCAAAAACAGCAGTTGTAGCCGTTGGCTGACTCTTGGGTCCTACTGGCATATTGCTGAGAGCCATTTGTTTTTGTTTATAAAATGTATACGGGTGGACGAGGGCATTTGTGGAATCAGGCTGTGTAGATGCCTGACTTGACAAACTTTGGTTTTAAAGCACCATACTGACAGAAAATGACAATCTACAAAGTGCTGCAACAAAAGGTCAAATTGCCACCACATTATCAAATGCCATATCTGATATTTGCTTAGTATTTTTAAATGTGCAGAAGTTTAGCATATTCAATACTGTTGAATGTGGACACTGTGCTACATTTTAATTTACCTTGCTTGCAGCTTCCACTCCATTTGTACTCCTTGATGTAGAACTGTTTGTATCTATTAAAGATTGTTTCAAATTACTGCTGTGTTGTTAATTTCTCTGCAGCTGGACGCATTTGGCCAGCTGCAGCTGAGATGATCCCCTTGAATGCAGCAATATTTGTTCTCAAAATAAAAAGCAGAGCAAATTGTGGAGCATATAATCCTCCCACCCCTTGAAACATGCAGACTAAGGGCCACAAGGTTTTGTTGTTTTGTGTTTTTTTTTTTTTTTTGTTTTTTTTTTCAAGGAGTTTCTTCTCAACCAGCTCGGCACAGACGGGACTTGACAGTGGTGGTTATTAATGTTTTGGCTGGTGAAGATGGTTTCTCTCACATGTAAGCAGCTCTTGCATCCAGCTTTTTTTGGTTTTGGAGCCAGTTTTCCTGGCTGTGAAGTGGCGTTTTTTCCTTTGGTTTCAAGTGGGGGGGCTTGGCTTTGAACCAGCAACCGACTTTGGTGGAAAAAGCCAATAAGGCAGCAAGTGACAGCTGCATGTGAACAGTTTTTCTCTTCTTGAATATGACGCATCAGCAGAAAAAAACACGGGTGCATTGCCAATGCATGTATTTCTCACAATGGAGGTCCCATTCTGTTTCCCCATCTTGATTCACGTTGTGTGCACCCTTTTATTTCTATTTATGGTCTAGGGCAGGGGTGGCCAATCCTGGTCCTCGAGAGCCTCAATCTAGCATGTTTTAGATGTTTCCCTGCTTCCACACACCTGATTCAAATGAATGCTCATCAGCTTGTCTTAAAGGTCTGCAAAACTCTGTTGAGACAGCCATTGGTTTCATGGTGTGCTGAAGCAGGGTAACATCTAAAACATGCTGGATTGAGGCTCTCGAGGACCAGGAGTGGCCACCCCTGGTCTAGGGGGTCTGATAGTCGGACGAAAAGGAGGGGTACACCCTGGACAAAGTAACCAGTCTATCACAGGCCTACATGTAGCCAACCAAACCACCGGTTACCCTGACAGGCATGTTTTTGGACTGTGGGAAGATGCTGGAGAAAAACCCACACAAATACAGGTAGAACCTGCAAACTCCACGCAGAAAAGCCCCCGTCAGCATTCAGACCAAGAACCTTCTTGCAGTGTGGCACACAAGTTTTCACTAATTTCCCTTTATTACTTTGTCTTAGCATGACGCAGATGTTATTGTGCTCCTACATTCAGCTAATCACTTTACACTTGCATCAATCACCCAGAGCCACATTAGGAAGTATTTCCTATTTTGAGGATTCATAAAAAGTTGAGAACTGTAAGGTCAATCATGTCAATCTACTTCACATTGATTGGCTGAAAATGAGTCCAACAGAGGGATGTGCTGCTATTACAGACAGAAATGGGAAGAATGCAAACCGCTTTTAGCATTCTTCCCTGAGAATTTGGGCAAAACGGACAGAAGTGACGGAGAAGCCAAGCTTTTATTCAGCTGCTGATGTGGCACCCACCGTTATGCCAGCTTAACTCCATTAGTGGCCAACTTACGTGACAGTTTCACTGATACAAATACAGAAATACTTTAATCCCTGCAATCATTCAGCTTTTTACATAAAGCTCAGGATTAGTTTCACAGCTGGCTGAAAATTGAAACTAAAAAGCAGAGGTTTCCAAAGGCATTTAGCAGTGACTGGTAGTTGCAAAATGAAGCTTTAAAATAACATTTGAGGTTAGATGGGTCCCTTTGAAGGTATACAAGAAATATATGTAGCAGATGGAGAGGACTATGAGAGGGAGTGAAATTTTATTTTCCTCTAGAGCTGCAGGTTGCGTGTAAGGTTGTATGATGACGTATGAAGTAATGAAGTAATTCCTCACCTAAATGTATCTAAATTCATCCAACTAGGTTTTCATCAATGTGTCTGCAGCATTTTACACCCGCAGGTCCCAAAGTTAAGTTCATGAATTCTGAATTTTTGGATCACATTTTCTTCATGTTCTCTGGTCATCAGGACCATGTAAAAGAGGTTTATTTTTCATTGATCCGGTCACAAATGACAAGCATGGGGATCTGATGACACATCCTAAAGCTGTCACATATACTTAGTGGGGTTAAATCTACGCGTCTCTTAAATGTGCTCCATCAGAGGCACGGAGGGTGGTAAATTAAAACCCGAGCTGAGAAATGCTCCCTCGTGCCATAGACTGTATTGCTTACACATGCCACATAACTTATCACACTAACTCGCATGACTGGAAACAGGACGCCTACGCCGTGTTATGCAATATGTGACACTACGTTTCTTGCCCTCTTATAGCAGTAAACCAAAATTAAAACTAAATGTAGGAATTTGTAAGTAAAATGAACTGACGACCAGTCTCCCAGTCTTTTTCGTGTCAATAATGTCTCAATACAGGCTGAGGAAAATGTTATATTGTCAAACAGGACAAAGGGCATCTAGTTGTACATAACTTTTTGTCTCGATGACACACGTGTTATTCTACAGATAAAGAATGTAATATGTGGCTAATTGTTCACCTTGTCAGATAGATACTTGAATGTCAACATGAGTTGCATTCTGAGTGTTCTTGCATATTGCAACATGCTGCACAATGGAAGATGCCCGTTTATTGTTATGGCCTTTGTTGCAATGTGATTCACATTCTGTAAAATACAAGGGTGTTTTTCTTTGCCTTTTATCTCCTTATATTCAGACTAATTCCAGACAAACATGTGGAAGATCTTTAGAATCCAAGTAGTTATCTGAATTGCCACCAGCTGATCCAAAATGCAGCAGCGCGAGTGTTGACAGGAATCAACAAGAGAGAGCACGCCTCTCCTGTGTTAACCTCGCTCCGTTGGCTCCTCGTAAAACTCAGAATCCATTTCAATATGTTATTACTTGCATATAAAGTCCAAAATAGCCTAGCGCCACAATATCTGCAAGATCTGATAGTGCCATATGTTCCTAATAGAGCTCTCCGTTCTTAGAGTGCAGGTTTACTTGTAGTTCCTAGAAGATCCAAATGTAGATTTGGAGGACGGGCTTTCTGTTATCAGACACCATCACTATGGAACCAACTTGTAATTTGGGTTAAGGAGGCTGACACCACCTCCACCTTTAAAACCAAACTTAAAACATTTCCGTTTAGTAAAGCATATAGTTAGTGTAAAGTTGGGGGTGTGTTGGGGCCTGTAGTCATAGCTGCAGCTGCAGGACCAGACTAGAGCAGATCGTCTTAAACACAGCTTCATCCTTATGAGTCACATCCTGCTCAAGGTTTCTTTCCTCTTAAAGGGGAATTTTTTCCTGCTACTGTTTGGTTTAAGGTTTTTCTCCCACTAGGGGAGTTTTTACCTGCCAATGTTTATGTAATAATTTCTCGGGGTCATGTTCTGGTTCTCTGGAAAGCGCCTAGAGACAACTTGTGTTGTAATAGACGCTATATAAATAAAATTGAAATTAAAATCTATTAACAGTAAGAAATTAATGTTATATAACTGGTTCAAGATAGACACTCAACATGTACTTTATATGGTAGGCATGCAGTATGACTGCTCTTGCTGTGTGATTTTTCATACATCATAAACAAGACAGGTGCCTGAGTGTAGTTTGTATTATTAGAAGTAGAATGTTATGAAATTGGATATCGAACCATCAACCTAACACATGTCTCATCAATTCCAGTGACAGTAAAGCAGTGGTTTATGGGTGCATTAGTGCACATATATAACACATATACATATAACAGTTTTCCTATGGTCAGTATATATTTATTTTCTGCTTCACAGCGTGACAACTGCGTGCATTTACCGGGATTCAAACAGCCAGAACGATATGACTGTTAATCCTGCGCTTTATGCGGAAGGACCGTTGTTATTTTGTCGTGAAAGCGATGAAGGTCACTGAGTATCAGCAGTTCAAAGTGTTCTGCGGTTGTTTTTTGCAGCTATGTTGAGGCCAGTAATTGTGTAACAACTTCAAAAAGGGCAAATGCCCAAGGTAGGTGGGTGGGAAACACGTGGCCCACGTCACGGACAACACCCCAGTCCGACTTGTGACGTAAATGTGGGAGCCGTTCTTGTCACGCAGCCCTGCCGTCCTCTGACAGCTGATGCGAGCTGGCGGACACCAGAGAAGGCGACAGACACGCGGCAGCACGCTGGAACTGTAACATCCTCCCTTACATTTAGCTCAGCCTTTTAAAAGAGGAGTAGTAAGACCATGGTGAATTTTTGAAAAAGGAAAAACATGGCACAGAAAGACACTCTGCTGCATCTCTTCGCCGGGGGGTAAGACAGACTCTTTAAAAGTTATTTATAACTCAAACGCCACCGTTATGTAACGAGCACTCTTCGGCGTCTGCGATGCGGTCTTTCGCTGTAACTTCCTAGTTTTAAACCTTTTTTTTCTTTTTTGATGTGTTGTAAACTCCGCTTAGCTTCCAGCCAGCGCGCTACGTTGCGTGCTAACTCGTGTCCGCACAGCGCGAGCCCCTGGCCGTTTTTAAACGTGATTCTGGACGTTTCCATTTAGCGTCCGACAAAAAAAGCGGCGTCCAATATGAACTCGTGACAAAACGTGTCTTGAGGTTTGAAACGACGTGTAGGATCTGATAATCTTGACTTCGTCAACGTCGTGGTGAACAATGAGGCAGCCGGCCGGCACGTTCATAGCGGAAGTTGGCTAACGCTTCTGTTTTTGTTTTTTAATTTTTATTTAAACTAAAACCTACACTACAGTTTCTTAGACATTCCACGTCGTGTTACGGCTTCGTGGCTTTAATTTACGGGCGACAGACGTGTGTTTCGACACGGGGTTGGCGTGCGCCGTCGTCGTGACGGGTTTAGCCGTAGCCAGCCTGCCCTTCGCTGTTATGCAACACGGGAGCAGCTCGTCCAAGTTGCTGATAACGCTTCACCGCGACCAAATATCTTATTTTAAAAAAACAGTATCGAACCGAGAAACTGGGGCGTAACTAGGGGCTAAGTGGCACACACTCACGGTTATGTCACACTTTTGTAACATTGGCTTTTTATGTGTAAATGACGCCATTTTACCCTTGAAAAGCAGCGACGGGCTCCGGACATTAAACCGGTCACTATGGTTACTGGTTGTCATGGGGATAAACTATGGATGTATAGGATGATACTTTGACCGTAGTGATATCCCTATGAAAACTGAATTGCTTGGGAAGAGCCTTACAAAAAATCAACTTTTAATGCGTAAATTTAGCTGGAATGTGTTTATTGATTAAGGAATGTCCTTTTGAGTGATAAAGCAGTAGATGTGTGCACTTGTGTTTGCATGTTTCGTAATCGTATGGCCACAGCGACTCAACACCTCTTTGTTTCAACATGGCGTGTCTGTGTTTGCTGGATTTGTTATGCAAAAACCTAATGAAGGGTGGTGTTTCTCCCCCGAGTATTACACGAATCTGGGAGGGGTAGATGGACGACAAGCGAATAGACATTTAGGTCAGGTATTACCTTTGCTAAGATGTTTGACTTTGTCCTTCAGGCATGACACAGTTCAGAGACTTAATATAATCTGTTCCAGACTTCTAAGCTGTCAAAGTTTCACTGTTCACAAAGGATGTACTGCGAATGCTTTAACTAACTAATTGAATGAATTGCTTGCACAGAAATTGTCAAAGCACTGTTTTAAAGCAGTCTTTCCTCAGACTGAAAGTCCTTTTCATGTGTTATTAGTGTCTTGAGTTGAAATGTCCTGTATGCCAGATGTTTTCATTTGGGACTATGTCTTTGACTGTAGTTGGTCACTGCACTTGTAGCTCTCAAGTTACGTTTTGATGGAATAATTTTCCTTCTGTCAAAATATCTGAGTGCCTTTCAATACAGGAAAATGTTTGAGCATCATCCACTCTGTTTTTAAGATTTTAAACATTGTCAGCGTTTATAATTCTTCTTTCTGTTTGATCAATTTGCAGATGTAGTGGCACGGTGGGAGCCATCGTGACATGCCCCCTGGAGGTTTTGAAGACACGATTGCAGTCCTCTGGGCTCAGCCTTCGACCTGTCTTTCAAGTTCAGCTTGGTACACTCAGTGGCACCGGGGTTATCCGACCAGGGGCCGTCACTCCTGGGCTGTTGCAAGTCCTACGGTAGGATGTTTGTCTCTGTTGTTGTTGCAAATAGTGATGTAGCATACTGTCTCCTGAGACGTTGTGTTTTTTCCGCTAGGAATTACAGGGACAAAGTGTTTTTCTTGAGATCTGGTGCACTGTACTATTCATCAGTACTGCCATATAAGGAGTGGCATTATTATTGGTTAACTATTTTTGTAGGTTTGCATGTATGTCCTAACTGGTGTCCTAACCAAAGACTTCAAGGTCGAGGCATTCCTCTTGTGTTGTGTCTTGTTGATGACATAATAAATTGCTAAAATGATTTTTATATATATTTTTTTTAATACAGTTATTTGCTTTTTGCATTCAAGCTCTTAAAATCAAAGCACTTAATCCTGTCCTACATAAAGTAAGAATATAAATACACAGTATTCTGATGACATTTAGTACCTTTAACTAGATATTTGGGTATATACAAATACTTTCTTTTTCTACCAGGCCTCATGATTTGGATAAAACAAATTTCTGGGATGTGTGTACGAGGTTGGCTCAGGAAGACTAGAAGCTCTCCCAATAGGTTGAAATAGAATGAGGGAAGGTAGTAGCCCATGTGCTGCATCAGTGTCATATTACACTTGGATCATTCAGTTCACAACCTGAACTGGTCTGGACTGGCGTCGACTGCTGCAGGCTGTGCAAGTTACAAGGACAGTCTTTTGTCGCTGCAGAACAGTTATTTACAAGTGTTGTTTGATTTTTTTTTTCAACTTAATTTAGCTTCTGCGTCTTTTCTTTTTGCAAATTTAAAACCAACGTCATGTTATAACTTGTTTCTTTTTAGATTTGCACTTTGTGTTTTAGAATAATTTATTTATTGTGTAGCACCGAGGGTTTGACAGTAACGTAATTTCGATTCTCTGTATGTACCTCACATGTGGCAGCATTGACAATAAATGTGACTTTGACTTGACTTTGACAACCAGTTTGCAATGATGTGGACTTTACACAAACTCTCCAGTTATTGAAACCTTGAGATTGGGCACTGGTTTTACCTAAACATAGGTCAGGGTTGTCTTTAGGCTCTCATTGTTTGAGAAGAGGTTTCCAGTGTTAGTGAGAGAAAGAGAGAGAGGTAGATTGTTGCTTCGGTACTGTGCCGTGCATTATAGAAACCAACTAAACCTGTAGTTGTACCCTCTGTCTATTAATATATCCTGGACGGGCAGACTAGAGAATGAGGATCACGTCTTACAAAGAGTCAACACCTTCTGTGTGAATGTGCCTGGCGTGAGGCTGGCTTCACATGCCAAACATTACCCAGGGTAATAAGTTAATGCAGAATCCACAAAACTGGCTGACATAATCGCTGCAGGAGTGAGCTCTCAAATCCATTGACACTGGGAAGACTTTAAGGCAAACTAAGAAAACGCGATGCATGTTCATTATGAACGGTTTTTTTTTTTTTTTTTTTGTTTTTTAAGTTTACAGTGGTCAATGGTTGATGGCCCTTTTTCCTATATTTCAGATCAATTCTTGAAAAAGAGGGACCAAGATCTCTTTTCCGTGGACTGGGGCCAAACCTCGTCGGCGTGGCCCCATCAAGGTACAGCAAATTCAGTTTTTACATTACACATTTCAACTGCTCAAATTCATCTTTGTTGTCCATCTGCTCGTTACCCATGTAGTCCAAAGAGTGATGAGGCTGTGTGATGACTGCCTGTTAGTGCCCAAGTTAACAGGTCATATTTGAATGTTTTTACATTTAAAGATGACGATTAAAATATATATTTGACGTTTATGTTTTAAAGTATGGATATTTCAGGGTGTATCACAGCATAGCTGCCAGCAAGGATAATTGTTGGAAACTTGAACTTGCTGTATAAACAGGAAGTTGTTGTTATAACAAGTACTTCCGAGTCTCATACAACAGTACACAGATCTGTGCATGAGCTGCAGTTTGTGTCCGCTCTGGCTGACAACACGAATAGGCCTGTGTATTTGTATTCATAAAACTAAAGAGCTTGTCGTACAGAGAAGAATGTATGTCTTACTGGAAATAGATTGATGATTATGAAACAAGAGCAAAACTTTAACCTGTGAATTCATCCTCTGAGGTTTCAATTTCACCTTTGTTCTATTTTAAATGTCAACAGAGCTAGGACTTTGACCTGTTTCCTCATTGCCGGTAATCTTGGGAGTAAACTGCCATATATCAGGGAAATCTATGCCCTTGACAAGATACACAGCCATGTGAAAATGTCGCACAAGCTGATGAAAAGTTTATCAAAGGCAGTTTATTACCAGAAACGTGCTGATCTTTACACTCTTCAGTAAGGATGTGCCTGGTTCCTCATACGCTACAGCTCTTTTTACTTAGTTTTTGTTGAATAAATGATGACAAATGTAATATGTCATGTGCTGTGGTTCCTGTACTTTTTTATTTTGACACAACTGTATATTGATTAGACTTTGAGATTGTGTTAAGCTGAAGTAGGCGACATGTAGCATTATAAAACTTCCCCCTGGTTAAACAGTAGTTGCAGTAATTCAAATGTCCTTACCGTTCTGCTGGCCAGCTTGGGCTGCATTCAGAGCAGCTCTCTGGGCATCTCTTGTGCCCACTGCCTATTCAGCCCATTCTAGCGTAGGGACGGTCTGTTCCAGAAACAGAGCAGGGTGACCAGGTACTGGGCAACAGATTGCTCTGGACACCCACTGTCAAAGCTTCTCCAGCCCAAACTAAGCTGTAACACAATCAAAATGTATTTTAAAAATCCACATATTGTAGACTAACATGCTGATTCACAGCTATTCTCATTAAAATGTCTTTTTTTTTGTTTTGTTTCAGAGCCATTTACTTTGCTGCATACTCAAAGTCAAAAGAATTATTCAACGGGCTGTTTGTTCCCAACAGTGGATTGGTGCACATGTCCTCAGCTGGTGTTGGAGGTGAGCTTTTTTTCCACACAATGCATATTTACAGTATGTGTATGTCCTGAACTTGACAAACAATGAAATAAAATACAATCCAGTTCAAAACAAACATTTTTAAAACCTGTAGATTGGATAAATCTGGCAAAACGAGCAGTTTTGAAACCTAATCATTAATATTGCCTTGTGTGTGTTCATGTTTAAATAACAGGAACTAAATTCTTAGAACTATACTTTCAGATACCTTTAGAGATGATTATGCTTAAAAAAAACTTGTAAAACCTGTTCCCAGCTTTTGTTACCAATTCTCTGATGAACCCCATCTGGATGGTCAAGACCAGGATGCAGCTGGAGAAAAAGTATGTGCACTCTTGATGGCACCTGTCACATGTGTTTTGAGACTTTCATCTAGACCCACTAAAGTCATCCGTTTCAGATTTTTGTAAAACATTCAGACTTATTTGGAGGTCAAATTATAATGTGACCTTTAGCAGGAGCTTTATAAAGGCGGTCTATCCTCAGTACGCTGTCCTGGCATTCTGCAGCATGTGAGACTGAGCATATGACCCGTCTCCATAAATACGCAGTGCTGACGCACTGCCCTTCATGCAGCAGTCTATATTTACATGACCAAGGACAAGGCAGGAGTATTATTTAAGGTCAAAGAACAATCTGTTTAGTGTCCTTTAAGAATAAATATGTATACATCAACACAAACTGGTCACGTATTGAAGCACACAGTCTGGGTGAGATGGAGGCCAAAGTCATTTGAGTTTGGGTTGGACTTGTTGCCTGTTCGACACAATGGATTTATCACTCTGACAGCATTCAGTCATTTAGATATTGGTCATTATTCCATTGTTTCTCATAGCTTCATTAAGACATGCTGGGGAGAGGTGTGTGTGTGTGTGTGTGTGTGTGTGTGTGTGTGTGTGTGTGTGTGTGTGTGTGTGTGTGTGTGTGTGTGTGTGTGTGTGTGTGTGTGTGTGTGTGTGTGTGTGTGTGTGTGTGTGTGTGTGTGTGTGTGTGTGTGTGTGTGTGTGTGTGTGTGTGTGTGTGTGTGTGTGTGTGTGTGTGTGTGTGTGTGATTGATTCCTGATGCTAATGTCACTGCATTGTCGGTGTAGATGTTATTGACTTGGGTAAATCTTTTCCGTCACCGGAGGGCACCATCACTGGTGAATGAGAAGCCCCATCACAAACAAAACTACGCCTTTTTAGAGTAAATGATTATCATATTAACTTTAGAAAGAGCCGGTTTTAAAAATAGTGAAATATTACTTCTAATATGTTGTGGCAATATAGAGTTTACTGATTCCTTAGACCAGTGGTTTTCTTCATGTTAAAAAAAAAATGTTACACATCTAATTTGATTTGAAAACATTGTAGTTTTAGGACTTATTTAAATATTGTATATTTGCCCACAAATCTTGGATGATTTGTTTGTGGCTTCATGTATCTTGTGATGCTTTTCACTGGTGAGTTAAAGTTTTGATGATGATAAACAGAATTTTTTTAAATGTATTTATTTTTTGTTTTTAACCTGCACCATTTGTGAGTTTTGCAACTAATAAATCTGACTCATTTAACTTTCAGAGCCAGAGGAGAGAAAAAGATGAATGCACTACAGTGTGCACGCTATGTTTACAAAACGGAGGGGATCCGGGGCTTCTATCGTGGCCTTACTGCATCCTACGCTGGCATCTCAGAGACCATGATCTGCTTCCTCATCTATGAAACGCTGAAGAAGCACCTCGCCAACAGCCAACTCACCTCAACGAACAGTGAAAAAGGGAAAGGAGCCTCGGACTTCCTGAGCCTGATGATGGCAGCTGCTTTTTCAAAGGGCTGCGCATCTTGCGTCGCTTACCCACACGGTAAATCCATGCAACCGACACTTGACAGCCAAATGTCAAATCAAAATAATCTTCAGCTGTAAACTAAATACTTCCTTTTCTGTCTCCAGAGGTCATTCGTACAAGGCTGCGCGAGGAAGGCAGCAAGTACAAGTACTTCTTCCAGACAGGGAGGTTGATAGCCGTGGAGGAAGGCTATGCAGCTTTTTACAGAGGACTCATTCCACAGCTCATTAGACAAATCCCTAACACGGCCATCGTCCTCTCCACCTATGAACTCATCGTCTACCTGCTGGGAGATTCCAAATGAACGGAACAAGTTTGAATTTTGGGACTTTTGGGACAAACGATAGATGCCACACACTGGGCAGACTTTTGAAAATTTAGCACTTACAGATTTTCATGTGGTGCTACACAGACTGTTATGGAGGAACTGTAGCAGCCTGTAGTGACATCCAAAGAGCTATATACCTTATTTAATTATAAAGCTTGTTAGGAGTTCATCAAAAAATAATGCAAGAAGTCATGGTACTTACGGAAACTCCGAACCTGTGGAAAAAGGTCATCTTTGTAGGACTAGTTTTAAGTTAACTAAATTATTTTTGTTTTGTTATTTCATGACTGCGTTTTCTTTTCACCATTGTGTTGTCACACAACTAGGCAGGTTGACACACCGAGTTAAAAAAGGAATATCTTTTTGAAGAAGTTGTAGCAATATTGCTGTTCTTTGCAATGTAGTAACAAGATGGGCAACTATGAGATTTCTGTTATACAACCTGTTGAATTACAAGTTTGAGCTACAGAGACTTGGCATATTTTTCCATAAATGTACATATCTGCAGACATATCTGTGTGTTTTATTGTGAAGATGATCTTCTAGTTTTACAATATAAGAATCTTGAGACTTATTTGACCTTTTGTCTCAATAAAATGCATAAAAACATCACTTAATGAAATGATAATGTTCACATTGTAGTTGTGTGTTAGGCACAAGGATTAAAATGGTGGTTATCCTACAAGGATTAGAACCTTGCACAATGGAAAACTACTAGAGATGATTCACAGCTGATGTTAATCAGGCTTTTTGTCTAAAGTGAAAGAAAATATGCACATGGTAAATACAAATAAGGCATTTAACTGCATTAGCAGCTTACTTCAGATATTAGTGTTTAAAAAGGTTGTATGACCCTCTTATATAAGCACTATCATTTGTGTCTATTCATCGTGAAACTGGCCAAGGACAGCCAGGTTGCGTAGCAACCATAAGTAAAACAACTTCCTCATAAACGCAACCTCTTGGTGGCCACAAGTCAAGGCCCTTTTGACGCCCAGCTTTGTGCTTTGGGATCCTTTGTCTTCAAAACCACAGCTACTTTAAAAAGAAAAATGGAGAAAAGACATTCACCACAGGCCTCAGAAAAGGCTGCTCATCCCAGACAGGATATTGAAAGGAAATGTGAAAACAAATGCTTTGCTCCATTTGTTGGTCACTTGGCGTGTGAAACCTCTTGACGACTCAGACGTGACTCAGCAAATATGTCCCGTTCCTGCTGTTTTTGGCTGACTCGCCCGCACCGTCCTCTGTAACCGGTTAGAACAGCCTGATGAACAAAGACGCCGGTACAACTAGTGGGACATTGCAGCAGGAACTGTCATGTGAAGGAAGATGGCGTTTCTTTCTGAAATGTACGTGATGCCCTGATTTGTGGAGGGGTGGACAACACTGATGGTACCCTGGAAAAGATTGAAAAATAATTTGACCATAATGACACGTTAAACTAAAGTGTGTCCTTTTATTAACAAAGCAAGCAATCAGCCTGCCTGCCTGTCTAAAGGGGTGAAGTCGTCGCTCTGCTGTTTGGCATCACGGTGTGCGCCACACTGAGCGTGGACCAGATGCAGCGAAGGGGAGAGCTGTCTGAGGAGCTCGGAGAGAAAATTATAGATGACAAATTGAATGGTAACCAAAGAGCTTCAAGGTGAACGGCAAGGTCGAGGTAAATCAGTGTCAGTGTCATCAACCGTGTCTGGAGGATGAATCTTTTAAAAAAAAAAAAAAAAACGAAAAAAAAAACTGGGATTTGTCAAAATGCATGTTGACGTGCCACGGAGCTTTTGGGACAATGTCCTTTTGGACAGATGAGACAAAACTGAAGCTTCGGTACAAATCACATCAGCTTTGTGTTCACAGATGCCAAAATGAAGCGTTCAAAGACAATAAGACTGATAGCTACTGTGACACATGGAACAAGAGCTGTGACGTTCTGGAGCTGCTTTGATCCGTCTGGCACGTTGTGTCTTGAAACTGTGCAGCGTACAATGACATCTCAAGACTGTCACGGCATTCTGGAGTAAAATGTGCTGTCCTGTGACAGCTGGAGCAGTTTGCTGATGAGAAACGACCAAAATACATGGCTGCAGGTGCAGAAGTCTCAAAATGTGTGGATCTAAATAAGTTGAGGATACCAACTCCTTTCCTAAAGCCAGTGTCACTGATTTGTCTTTTGAAATGATTCTGTTGGACTACAATTCAAAAACAGTTTTATTTTCATTAGCCAGATTTTAGTCACATATTGTTTATTACTACTTTTGCCGTTTCCAGTTATTTCAGTGATCGTTCTAGATTTTTCTTTCTTTAGTGAGTTTTATTTATATTAATACAGCCATTTCTAGTAATTACTTGTTTCTAATCATTATTTATGAAGGTTGGTTCACTTTGTAAAGGGACACCTCACCAACTATTACACATTTAGAGACATTCCCTACCCTTTTTTGCAGTGGACTGGTATTTACCAGTCAAAGGTTTGGACACGAATGGGAAATAGTGTCCAAACTTTTGACTTGTAGTGTTTTTATTTAGCATTAAAAATGCACATACAGGGATTTACCTTATTTCATGTCATGTACCTAGATTAGGTTTTATGACATTTCTGTTCAAATTCTCCAAAAGCCTTTTTTTGCCCATTGAAAACATTATTTATTGAGCAGCATTTTGTATCAATTCTATGGCATTTTAAATGTGAATGTTTAAGCTTTTGAAGCAACACTATTCAAATGTTACTCTTAAAAACTGAAATACATTCAATTAGAGAATATTTTATAGACACTGATAAGGTGTTTTTACTTTTCAGATGGCATATAATTGTATTTGTAAAATGAATTTGAACATAAACTTGTACCTAAACTGAGTGGGGGAGAATGTGGTCTGTTATGCCAAACTGTAAATCTCAACATGAGGCAGAGTGCCAAAAAAATTAAAACGGCTATCTTGTGTAACAACATATGGTCAGGTTACTTTCCTGTTCTCATGTGGTCAAAGTCGCTCTATTCTTAGAGCGCCGTCTATTCCAGTTGCCACTGGGTGTGAAATGGGTCACATGCTAGTCAGAGTACCAGAGACAAACCGCCACACACCTTCACAATCAGCCTGACGTTCATGTTTTCGGATGGTGGGAAGAAGCTGGAGTGCATAAAGAAAGTCCATGCAGCCACCTGGAGAACATTTTTTCCACTTTAATACCAACCTGAGATTCCAGCCAGGAGCATCCCAGATCTGCCCGGAGGAGATATATGCATATTTAAAAAAACAAAACAAAGAAGAAAAAAAAAAAACAGCCCTCTGAAAACCTCCCTGTTCTTCCAAGTTGGAAGTTGGAATGACGTTACACCCAAGTTGACCCCATCCTGGTTGCAAAGTATGAAAATGAACCAACCCAAATGTCAGATGTGCTATTCCCTCTGCTGCCATAATTTACAATACTGATTCATAATTATGTTGTGTGTGGCATTTATTACATATAAACAGCAGTGCAACATACACAAACAAAAATAATACTGTATGTCTGACTTTAAGTAGCATTAAGGACAAGTGTTCACAGTAAAATATACATTTCAATTTCTTTTGAAGAAATATTTGCTTACTTTCAGAACATATCTTGCTTACATAACCCTTGAAGGGAGATGTTTTCTGCACCGTATGCTTTTCAAAAACCAGGCAAAGTAACTCTTACCATTCTGATTTTTGATGCCCTTCAAGTTGACATCCTGACCTCTGAGTACAAAACTCATTAAAATCATTAATCTATTAACTCATCAGCACATTACAGTTTGTGGTAAGATGTCAAAAATAAATAATAAAAAAAAGACTACACATATAACTGCATAAATAATTATGAACTTTAATATTGTATTAAAAAATGTTTAAATAAAACACATGAAATAAGTCATATGGGGAAAAGAGAAAAAAAGCAAAGGTCCACAATCTACCATCATGTAGAAGCCAACCAGGAAGTAACAAAGGTGGCAGTTCGATCACTGGCCACTGGAGGCGGGCTCCAAAAGTGAGTCAACCTACTTTGACTTCTGTGTTACAACATCCACCTTTGCAGCAGAAATAAACATAATAGTGTGGTTCAAAAAAATGTTTTGGTCTCCATAGCTAGACTTCATATTCATGAAAACTGTGAAAAGGTTGATTTTTTTTTGTATCACTCAGCAGAGACACATTGTGAGTAGCACTAATCATTGGATGTTTTTTTTCCCATAAAAAGCGTCATCATGTAATCAAATTGGAATTCAAAGGACTAAAATAATTCAGTACTTGGTAGTTTTGATTAGGACTGACGTTCACTGAAAGATTTGATTAAAAAAAAACATAATCTGTAAGGTTTTTTTCATAACAGTGTTTGGGAGAGGACTATTTTTTCGTCCCCTAAAAGTAAACTGAAATGACCTACAAGGGTTAAAAGTCCAAAAAGACCTTGTCGTGCCCGGGATTACAGCTGCGCCCCTGCGTGGGGAGCATCCGGGGGCAGCCACGAGAGCAGGTCCGGGTTTAAATGCAGGCTGCGGCTTGTGCTGACCTCTGTCTGCCGCAGGGAGAAGCACTCGGCTCCGAGACCCGGGAGGGACGATACTCCCGACGTGTGAGCTCGACGACAACAACCCCCGCGGCCGTTACAGGGGCAGCCTCTGTAGATACTTTACTTTTTTTTTTTTTTTGGGTTGCAACGCGGGAGTAAAAAGTACTACGCAGCACTGCCTCGACTATGCGTGTACGTTATTTACAGCCGCGCCCCGACGACGCCCCGGTAACCGCGTGTTAGCCGTTAGCTCCCCTCGACGTCGCGTCTCCGGCTGCTCCGTTCGGGAAAGCCGCCGTAGCGCCAGCGGCTGGCGGATGTTCCTCAGCGCCGGTCGCCAAGACAACGGGCTCCCTTCATAGCCGTCTGACGGAATGCCGACGGAACGATGCTGACATTCCTCCGTATCCTTCTGGCAGGTAACTGAAATCAGTTCGAAAAGCTCGTCTACACCTCCGGGGCAGAACCCGAACGATTTCTGTCACTGTGATTACGCAATGTCACAGCCAGCGGTCGTCCCAGGTGTGTTGGCGTGTTCCTGCGTTACATCCACCAACACTCATCCCCTTTTTTAAAACCCGAGTCTTTTTCTGACTACTAGAATAAAATGGACTAATTAGGAATGAAATGGTAAATACTTTTAAAATTATATTTAGTTCACCTACTTCCATACAGTAAACATGCTGGTGCACTAGGAAACACCTCAAGGGCACCAAAAGGTAGTTTTTATTCATACTGCACATAATGTCATTATTATACACAAACAAGAACGCTGGAACAAAAGCTGGTTTTTAACTGCATCTAGAGGTTGTCCGAAATCCACTATAGATCAGATCTCGACAGTTGCCCGCGAGTCTGCTGAAAACAAGTCTAATGGACTCTCCGGTGTCACTCCTGATAGTATATATCAGTGTGTCCACATTCGGTCCTCGAGGGCTGCTATCCTGCATGTTTTAGGTGTTTCCTGCATCAACACACCCGATTCTAATGAATGGGTCATCATTAGTTGCCATTAAGAGCTAAACAAGTCTTTAAATGACACAGTCATTTCTGTCAGGGTGTGTTGAAGGAGGGAAACATCTAAAACATGCAGGACGCTGGCCCTCAAGGACCAGTTTTGGACACCCCCTGTTATATATGCACCGATGACCTCAGATTCAATTCAGTTCAATACAATTTTATTTATATAGCGTCTATTACAACACAAGAGAGACATGTTCTACATTACAGTAATCTAGTCTAGGAGATACAAACACATGATTTAGTTTTTCATAATCACTCTGGGAGAGGATGCTCCTAATCTTTGCAATATTAGGGAGATGGAAAAACGCTGTCTTACAAACTCGATCAATATGCTGATTAAATGACAAATCCTGATTGGAAGGTTTCGCACAATTGTACTGGAGGCCATCGCAACACTGTCTAATCCTTTCCTGAGGTGTTTTGGGCCACACACAATAACCTCTGTTTTATCAGAATTCAGAAGCAAAAAATAGATGGACATCCAGTCCTTGATGTCCTTAAGACACACCTGAAGTTTGTCTAATGGTTCTGTTTCATCTGGCTTCATAGACAAATACAGCTGCGTATCATCAGAATAGCAATGAAAATGAATGCTGTGATACCAGATAATACTTCTCAAGGCTGCATGTATAAATTGAACAGGATTGGCCCTAGCACTGAACCCTGCTGGACACTATAGTAGACTCTTGTCTGTACGGAAGAAAAACCTCATGAACATGAACAAACCGGAATCAGTCAGAGAGATGTGATTTAAACCAATCTAGAGCTGTCCCTTTAATCCCAAGAACATACTCCAGCTTCTGCAGTAAAATGCTGTGATCTGTAGAATCAAAAGCAGCACTGAGGTCCAGCAGAACCAGTATGGACACTAATCCATTATCTGAGGCCATAAGAAGGTCATTCGTGACTCGAACTAGTGCTGTTTCTGTGCTATGATGCATTCTGAACCCTGACTGAAAAACTTCAAATAGATAATTTCTATACAAATGGTAACACAGCTGGCTTGCAACTACCTTTTCCAGAATTGTAGATATAAATGGAAGGTTAGAAAATGGTCTATAATTAGCTAAAATGTCTGGGTGAAGAGAGGGTTTTTTAGTAAAGGTTTAATTACTGGAACTTTAAAAACATGTGGCACATATCCAAAGTTTAGGGATAAGTCGACCTGGTCCAGTATTGTCATACCAATTATAGAGAAAACATTTTTGAGTGGCTGAGTTAGGATGAGGTCTAACAGACATGTGGATGATTTAACTCTATTGATGACTGAGGTCAGCTCAGGGAGGTCTACAGGAATGAAGCAGTCTAGAGTCAGGTCAGAGCCTATGGGAGTCGCCCGTTGCCGGGTGGACCTGGTTGATTTCCTTTATAATTCTGACAAATGTACTGCTAAAGAAGCTCATAAAGTCTTCGCTACTGAGAGCTGCAGGGATGCACGGCTCAACAGAGTTGTGACTCTTTGTCTGTCTGGCTACAGTGCTGAACAGAAAACGTGTGTTATTTCTATGATTTTCTATTAATGATAAATAAGAAGCTGTTCTAGCTTTGCGAAGGGCTTTTTTTTATGTACTATTAGACTATCTTTCCATGCATTATAAAAATCTACAGACCTACAAGAGTACCACTTTCTTACCATTTTACACACTTTTTGTTTTAGCATACGAACATGCGAATTATACCAGGGAGTTAAGCTCCTATGGTTAGAGACCCTTTGAGAGTATGATTAAAGCGATGCGTCAGTTGGTTTACTTTTTGTGAAATCCCCATCAATTCTAGAAGAGAATTAAAAGCCAACTTAAGACTATCACTGCCAACATCCATATGGATGTTAAAGTTGCCCACTATAATGACTTTGTCTGTACTGATCAATAAACCAGATAGGAAATCTGAAAACTCAGACAGGAACTCTAGATAAGCACAAGGAGGAGTCCGGTACACTACCACTAATAAAACTGGCTTCTCTGATTTCCAGCTCTGGAGTGTTAGACTAAGCGTGAGGCTTTTGAGCGTATTATAATCACAGATCATAAGTTACTGTAGAGATGAGAGAAGTCTTGCTGCTGTCAGCTGTTTTTTCTTTCCTTTTTTTTTTAAAGAAAAAAGCTAGACTTAATTTGAAAACTGTCTTTAATGTGAATTCACAGAATCAGGTAAAATCTGCCCACATTCAATTTTTCTTTTTTTTGTTGCAAAAACTACATAATGGGTCATAAGGTTAAATCAACATCTGTAGACAACTTTCTAAAGAGGAAATTCACTGTGTATTTGATTTACAAGCATTTAAATGATTTCTGATGTTATTTGCTGCTGCTATGCATGGATTTTAATCTGCATTTGCATATTTGATCTTTTTTTATTTCCCCCAATGGCCTTTTAGGTGCTTTGTGGAATGGAGTAGTTTCTTTCGGTAAGTCTGGGATTGATGTAAACTTATTGTATGTGCAACCTTTCCTTCAGCTCATTGCTCCAATTGGATTTCCTCTTGACCCACAGGTCAGGTCAGACTAGTGAATGGAGATGATAAGTGTTCTGGCAGAGTTGAAGTACTCCGCCTTGGACACTGGGGGACTGTTTGCAACCATGGCTGGGACTTTCGGGAGGCTGATGTGGTGTGTTTGGAGCTGGGTTGTGGCTTAGCTGAATCCAGTCTTCACACTTCAGAATTTGGTCGAGCCACTGGAGAGAGTGCGCAGTACCATTTCCAGTGCTCAGGATATGAATCCAGTTTGACACGCTGTGCCATTGTTCACCACAGTAACTCCTATTGCACCCATGAGAATGATGCAGGTGTAAAATGCTCAGGTGAGCCATACCACCACCTGAGCTGTGTCAGGGGGTTTGTTTTGGTAACAGAGAAAAGTAATTTTGCAATTATAAAGCTTGCCTTGGATCCTCCTGGCAAAAGCCGCATGTCAACTTAAGTTTTCAAGAGCATAGTTAAGGAGATCAGCCGTGACACTGTTATGTACCTTTAACCTTTAACCAGTCTTTCCTTGCAGCTACCCTGTTAACGCCCAGCCTGTCCCTGCTGTCACCTCACACTGTGTTCTCTCTCGGGGAGTCTGTCCGCTTTCGCTGCAGTGTTCTGCTGCGTCACCACCTCAGTGACTTCTACCTGTACAAGCATGGAGTGGCCACGCCGCTGGTCACACAGAGGGCCGACCAGAACCAGATTGGAGTGGACCTCACGCTGTCCGACATAGAGACTTTGCACCAGGGAAGCTACAGCTGTCGTTACAGCATAAAGGGAAACGTCCCATCTCAGATGCTCAGTTCCCCACCCAGCAATCCCATCAACATCACTGTGGGTGAGTCATGAGCTCTTTGTCTAGTCACATTGTCTTCATTGCACCACAGCCTTTCCCCATAACATCACATGTTATTTTTTTGTTTGTAATCTGTATTGCTCAGCCTTACACTCACCAGATACTGACAAACAAAACTCTAGAGTCAGGCTGAAGAAAGGAATAGTGTAATCCTAAATGTGTGAATCCATGAACTTTCAAAAGAGTTGGTGTTTTTCCCTCAATATAAAACCTTGAATAACTTATTGCAGTCCTTTTTTTGGCCGGTTGACAGTGGAGCTCCTGACCCCCCAGCACTGGTACAACACGTCCTCTGAGGCCCCGGCTGGCTCCGTCATCAAAGGGCAGAGTTTCAACATCACATGCTCCACGCTGCAGCAGTACCCCGGTGGCTCCTTTCAGCTGCGCCTTATCCGCTCCAACGGCACGGTGCGCCAGTCGCTG
The DNA here is from genome assembly GCA_014839995.1 of Xenentodon cancila. Lineage (NCBI taxonomy): Eukaryota > Metazoa > Chordata > Actinopteri > Beloniformes > Belonidae > Xenentodon > Xenentodon cancila. The sequence goes on along the minus strand of CM026204.1, from coordinate 20,269,160 downwards.
CCTGCGCTCACCCAGTCTGTCACTTTCACCTTTCCCAACGCCCAGAGCTCTAACGAGGGCTACTATTACTGCCTGTATCGGGTCCAACTGGGAGGACGTACGTTTGTCTCCAGGGAAAGCCAGCCCCTGCCTATTGCCATCAGAGGTGAGATTGGATCAACTGTAAAGCTAGAACTAATATGGATTGTACTTGGATGTTTCTAAGGCTTTTTATGTGTACTGCTTTTTTTGGATTCTTTGGTTTGTAATTTTACCCCAAATATTCAGCATCAGTCAGTCACTCAAGTTGATGAAAACCGTGTTGAAAGTTACAGAGGACTCTTCTCCCTCTCAGATCCGGACCCAGTACTGAGTCCCATGGTGATCAGCTGGCTTGTGTCTGGTCTGACGTTTGTTATAGCTGTCATCATTATAATTACTGTGGCCAAGGTACTGTGTCACAAGGAGAGGAAGCCCTCTGAGCTGGAGCGAGAGACCAGAACTTGTGAGTCATTTAATCCATCATCAAATTTTTATTCTAGAAAACATCCTCTACTTGTTTCCAAATGCTTTTTTTTTTTTTTTTTTTTTACAGGTGAAGACAACACTTATGTTGCCTTATCCATTAACAGACTATGATGGGATATACAGGCAGCACATACTTGAAAGGTATCGATCACTATTCTCATGTAAACAGTGTCCATCTTTAAGGAAAAAAACAGAAAAAATTGCCTCTTGGAGGTTTTCAGGTCTTATTGTTTTACTTAAATAAATTAATTGGCATAGGCTCTTCTTATTATTTAAACACTCACACTTCAATTACTAATTATTTGCATGACACTGACCCAGTAAATGTTGGACGCATGCATCCAACATGCATCTTGAAGGAGGCAGTAACAAGGGCAAAGCTTTATGTGCATTGTTTCACGCCTGGTAATTGAATGCATGTATCACCTTGTATGCGTTGATTATAGGTGGTGATAAGTAGTGATATCATCACCAGGTAAGCACTGTTTATTGAGAAATGTGTCAGTGTAGCGGCTGGTCCGGGATACATTCGTATAACACTGTTAAAAGAATGCATCAATTTGCAGTCCAGATCCTGTGAATGTGGAGTGCATTCACATTTGTAATAACACACTTCTGCTTAATATCAGCACACCCAGGGCTCAAGTTAATGGTAGCTCTGAGCGTGGCTTTCGATGCATTTCTATTATTACTGCTGTGGGTGGTCCTTTAAGTTTGGGAACTTATGTTACTTGACTATAGAGTCGATGCCTGATTAGTTGATGAAGTGACTTCTGCAAGCTACCATCTGAACGAGCGGCAACTTAATCTTACTACGAGACAAAGCTTCTGCAGTTAAAATAATGCTAGATCGAAAGCTAGATTGTTGTTGGTGTAAACTTTCGTTAGGGAGCGTGTGAATTAATGTGAATTAAGTTTTTTTTTTTTTTTTTTTATATATATATATCTTTGCAGATTAGGTATTTTTGAATTAGAATAAAATATATATATATATATATATATATATATATATATATATATATATATATATATAGATATATATATATATATATATATATATATATATATATATATATATATATATATATATATATATATATATATATATATAAAAAATGCACACACACACTAATGAGATTTGTGTTGGAATATTCTGCTTCCCTTCAAACAGAACCCTAAGTGTGTGTGGACATTCCCGAGGGCTCCAACTGTGTCCCTGCTGCATCCAGGCAGCAGGACATGCGAAACCAAACTGCTCAGCCAGCATCCACCACCTGCTGGTGACTGCTGGAACCAGTTCGGCCGCTCTGGATGGGGCACGGCCTTCGCTCAGCACTAACCATGGACCTACCTGAGACTACACTGTAGTATTCTTTCATTCCAAACGTTACTTTGTTACTTCTGGAAAACGCCAGGCCTGATTGACTGTTTGGTTAGATGTAAGCTGACAGGTGGATCAGCATACTTCTAGACTCTAGATTCACTCAGACGTGGCTACTGCCATAATTTCACGTGTACAGAATGGGGAAACTGGCAATTCAAGTTAAACTGGGGGCTCGTCAGCTCTCTGTAGCTACAGTTCATCAAAAAAAAAAAAAAAAAAATTTGTATTTGTGAACAGGAAACTCTAATTACAAGCTCCACTAGATAAATACTTGCCCACAGAACAATAAATCTTTACAGATTAAAATATTTTTTTGTACTTTTAAGTCTAACATTACTATGCATCTTTTTCCATTAAATGTATGTTCATTAATGCACTTATGTTTGTAAATAGACGCTGTAGTAGATTAAATGCTGCTATTCTGTGAATTTTTGTGTAAGTTAGTTTGACAATCTGTTACCGAAGGTACGTGATTTTGTGACCTCTGACCAATTAGGTTACAAGATATGTTTCATTATCTAATGTTTCTTTTATCTTTTATACCCTCAGTTATTTACCTTTTTAAAATGTTTTGGTTCCCTGAATAAATGACTTATAACTTGGAAACAAAATCTTACATATATAAGCTCTTTATTTATTATAATGAAACCAATATAAACAAATCACACAAAAAACCTGACTGATGTATAAAAGTGATCTCTCAATTATTCTGTTAGAAGTCATAACCTTTTAAACCGCAGCTTGTATAGTGCAATCCTTATGTTTTAACTGGAAAAACATCACAAATATTTACAGTTACATCCCAATTATTACAACATTGAGGCACTTCAATGTAAAATCTGAATTTTTTTTTAAAATTTAATTATTGAATTTAAAAAAAAAAAGATTTTGTTTACAAGCTCTTAAAGTGAAAGCATATTCGTAACCCCTCACGTCTTTCCATGCAGGAAGATTAAACACCAAATATAAAGCAGAGGTTCATTAGAGAAACAAAAGTTCATTAAAAAAAAAAAAAAAAAGAAGCAACAATCAAATGGGCCTTTTGAATGCTTAATGTGTCAAAAACCCCACTTTCAAACATGTTAAAATTTGACATAATGGGATTTTTCATTTGACTATGAACTATTATTTTTCACGTCTAAATCTGTAGCACCATAAAGTGGGAGCATCTGCAGATGATGATCTCTACAAATCACACTGCAACTGCCTGGATGGACAGAGCTGCTAGTCGCACAAAAGAGAAAGCATTAGTGTGTCTTCTGGCATCTTGGATGGTTGGTCGCTGTAATGAAGTTTTTTACCATCAGAGAATGAGCAAGCAAAAAGATATTTATGAACTCCAATACTGTATAAACCATCACTTCTACAAGTCTAAAATAGCTAAAATACATTCCTTAATATAAAAATGCAACCAAGTATAGCCCCACTCAGCATCGAAGAAGAACAAAAGTTCATTCAATTCCTTTGAAGAATTCATTTGTCTCCATATTGGTGAAAACAAGGTAGAGGAAGACGGCCACGGCCAGGAAGAACAAGAACTGGACCCACAGTGGAATGAGGCGGGAGGACTTTGGCGTCTTCGGAGCATCTTGACCCGATTTCATAGGGGTTGCTTTCAGGGAGGAGTTTCTGTACGTGGATGGAGTGTCATACATGCACGGCCTGGAAGGGAAGTGTTGGAAATTCTTTTTTATTTTCTTTTTTTACTTCAGCTGAAGGTAATGAAGTCATTTCAAGAAAGCTAAATCTCATCTCATAGACTGTGTCTAACATATACATTCTAAACATATTTATACTGCTGAGGTCATCCCGAGTATACAGTAATAGTAAGATAAAACTATTATCAAGCAGATGAAGGAGGAAAAAGTCACATTTTTATCTTATATGCTTCAAAATTTGAATCTCAACAGTTACTGGCAATAAATGACTGTCAGTAGAGATACTCACTCGACAAAATCCTTCCCTCCAGGTCCAGGTTTGGACCGTAAGTAGGAGTAGGAAGCTCTGTGGAAAGATGTGCAAAAAGTGCAGTTGTGACTCTTACAGATGTAGTTAATAACTACAATAACGATAAGAACAGAAGCAGTTCCTTTAATCACAGCTCACGTTTGTTCAAACTCCTTCTCAACCCACTCTGGCTTCGACCTCATGTAAGCTCCACTAGATGGGGGGAGAAAAAAAAAAAAGGATCAGTTTACTTCAAAGACTAAATTGTACTTGAATACCTTATTAGTTAAGCACAAACATATCCAGAGTTTGAACCTATTCAATGACTAGTTGTTAAACTTACATGTCTCCAGGGGCATCACTTCTGGTCTGAAAAGTGAGAAACAGACATAAGTACCAAACCTTTGGAGCAGATCTCCAGAATAAGACCTGCAGTTTATCTGCTACTGCTGTTCAGTAAAATTTACATATCTTGCATGACACAATATGAAAAGAACCCAACACATAGCAGTACCAGACGACGGGGAAAAAAAAAACAAAAAACTTTTTCCTCTATTATGGGAAGATACATAAGGTATAACCATACAATATGAGCCCCATCTGCCTGCAATGACAGTGAAGCTTTGAATGCCTTTATCCTCATCAGCTGCATTTAGATCCAAGTAGCAAAGAAACAGAAGACCCCAGCCAGGAGCATATACTTACTGGACAAAAGAGGACAAACATACTTACTGGACAAAAGAGGACAAAAGAGGACAAACATACTTACTGGACAAAAGAGGACAAAAGAGGACAAACATACTTACTGGTGTCCTGTAAACGTAGGTGACTTCTTCCTCTGGAAGAAACGACAAACATTGTCCCGAATCACAAGTTAAATGTCAACGACTATATTTCATACACATTTGCACTATTGCACGTTTAATTTTCCTTTTATCCAGAGCGTATTTGGATGTCTCACTGTTTCTGGTTACATCACTGGTACCGTCTCTTGTTGCTTCTTTTGACTGTATTAGTCCAGAGAGCCATAGTTTAATTGTTATGCGGTACCGTGATAATAAAAGGAATCTATTCTGATTCTGCATTTTCCTTGTGTGTCAGCTTATATTTGAACTATTTATAATTCTATTTCTCCATTTGTCCCCAATTTGTGTGTTGTTTTTGACTCTCCTTAAGTAGTTTGGGCTTCCCAGAAACATTAAAAAACCCTGTTAAATATAGAATAAGGAATTGCAGGAACAAAATAGAAATAAAACTAAATATCTAAGACTGTATGAATGAATGAAAAGGTATAAAACACAAAAACATTTCAATTTATTACTCATTTGTTCATACTTGAATCCTTTTTCAGTCTCTATGATGGAAGCATCTTATGATGTGGAAATGTGTGATAAAACTTTGTCCTGCCACTAAATGTTTACAAAGCAGACTTTATATAAGCCATGAGAATAGTATACAAAAAATTAAATGTGAATATTGTTTATGTGGAATGTCTATGGCACTATTTTAATCCCTAAACTTCACAAATCGTGAAACAAACAAGCGTCTGACCGGTACCTTCCTCTCGGTAGTAGGTTTTATCAGAAGGTGGCCTGGCTTTCTTCCCTCCGGACATGGCTTCTTTCAGTTTTCTCTCATACAGACCTCTGGTGGAGTCTGGGTGTAAAAAATACAAACAATGAACGCAGCGAACCCCAAGCAGAGACTTTACACAGACGTGAACTTGTCAGCCAGGCAGGAGGCCTGCGGAATCAGGGGTATTATGGCCTGGCGGTTGTCTAGGTTACTCACCGACCACAGGTCCATGCTTGATCCCGTATTCATCTAACAGCTCGCTTATTTCCTGAGGAGATTTACTGCTGAGCGAAGACATGACAACTCTCTCCGCTTGGGCGAACTGCGTTAATGTTTAAGCTTTGATTTTAGTTTCCAACAACAACAAAAAAAAAGAGCTGCGAGAAACTCCTCCTACTGTCAATGGGAAAGGGATTGTTTTGCTACACGGGCAGCAACGACGGTGTTCTGTGTAGCTGCGCGATAACGTGGAGTGATCGTAACCCCGCCCTCATTTATTAGGAGAGGTGAGGAAAACAAGCGCGATGTTTTAGTTGCGTTAAAAACCTTGTCATTTCCGTTTCCGTTTGATGGTTCGTTAGTTTTAAGAGTCAGTTTTAAACCTGCTTACTGAAACAGTGACACCTGCTGGCACATTTGGTAGATACACGTTGTTATATATATGTGTTTGTGTGTGTGTGTGTATATATATATATATATATATATATATATATATATATATATATATATATATTAATATATATATATATAGATATAATATAGCTTATATATATATATAATATATATATATATATATATATCTTATAGCTATATATATATATATCTATATATACTATATATATATATATGTGGTAGAAGTGTTTGTAATACAAGTAACCAGGACAATAAACTTTTTTTTTTTTTTTTTGTTTACTGTTTTTTTACAACAAATGTTTGCCTCATTTAATCTGTATCGGCTTTAAATAATACATTAATGATAATCGTGTTTTTGTTTGACTTTTTTTTGCAAAGCAATGAGAAACTACAGACAGTTGCATTAGAATAGCAAAATAAAACACACAACTCATAATTTTTCTCTGAGAAGAAACAATAGAAGTTTTCAAACAGGACTCCACATTTATGATTTTAAACAGATGTCATATTAACCACTTAATGGAATGTCAAATGCAAAAGTAGGTGTTTTATATGTACAAATATTCACTGCCCCCCCTCCCTTTTTTTAAAATTTGATCTTGTGCTTTTTTCTCATTCATTCATGTTTTTAATTTTATTTTATTCAGTCCAAAAATGGAGCTACAGCCCTATGAGAAGAAAATGTGTCTTATCCAGTCCATTTGGTCTGTGGTTAACCAGATCGTCAGCAGCCCCAGTACCACCACCGAACCAGCTGTCACAAACAGCTTCAACATGCTGAGAACCTTCAGGAAGAAAAAAAAACAGAGCAACGAGTCAAATGAACTGTGGGGACAGCAAATACTCGTCAAAGATCTTGTGCAGGGTTGGACCTTGTTGCTTCCCGTGCAGGTTTGTGTGTCGCTGAGGTCTGGCAGCCTCTCTGGAAGCTGAATGTTGGGACAGTAAGTTTCAGTTTCTGTAGGTGAGGTGTTTCCTGGCTCCCTTAGATCCTGGACACGAACAAAGTTGCGTAGCAACGTGAGCGTTCATCACAGATATTGTGTTTATGCCATATGTGCTCATATACTGTATTTTCAGACAGGGGATTTTCTTACATCACACATTCCTGTGAAGCGTACGTCCTCCTCCATGTCTGTGGAGCTGCTGAGCGATTCCCTGTCACTGCTGAGCGAAGAGGAAACAGAAACAGGCGTTGATTGGTTTCATCAAGTTGATATAAAAAAAAAAAGTTTAATATCCTGTGTGAATTTTACTTACCTCTCAGTTTCATAATGGATGACTCGAGACAAGGGGTCTGCACAAAACTGAACTTTGATTTGCCTCTCTAAAGACATGAACATTTGTGGATCAGATGGGAAAAAGTGTAAGGATTTTTTTTTTTCCGACTTCATAGTCACCTTGACACCTGTCACACGACGACACTCACCTTCTCTCTCATTGTCATCATCGCTGTCATCATAAAACTTGTAGAAAGCCTTGATTCTCTCTTGCTCCTGCTCCCAGTTCCTCTCCTCTTCATGCTCATCATCTTCCAGTTGTCCCAGCTCAGAGATCCCAGAGGCATTGTGGTCAGTGTTGAAGAAGAAACTGTCATCAAGAGATCCGCGACAAGAAGGGCTCATTGTTTTCGCATCCTCTGTCTTTCCTGCAGAGCAGCTGTTGACATCATCTGAGGGACAGTGATTCAGACGTGGTTCCATCTTCTCCGTGTCCTCTGTGGTTAACAAGTACTCAGACAGCAGGCTGCCAGTTTTTAACACATCAAACTCCCAGTTAGTGAAATCTGCCAGATTAGCTCTGTTGTTTGTGATGTGAAGGTCATCAGAGCCGCTCCACCTGGGAAACTCAGGTCTGCTCCAAGCGTAAAGCCCATCCAGTTCCTTGTTGTCTGAAAAGTCTTCCATGTTTTCCTCTGGGGTTCTTCTCAGTGACCTCTCATCTTCACTGGAGCTGTCTAAGTCACTCTGTCCTGGCTCATCTGCCAATGAATACTGTGATTTTACTTCGCCTTGTCCTCCAACATCCAGGCTCATCGCTTCATCTACCTTCAATTCTAAATCTCTGCTGTACAGAAACTCGCCTTTCTTCTCATCATCAGTGTCTTCAGCGCTTCCCGTCCATGCTGTTTCTGTCACCACTCTCTCCTGGTGTGAGTCCTGGCTCACGCGGGGCGACACATCTGACTGGTTTTCTTGAATAATCCCTCTATATTCTACATATTCAGAAGAAGAAAAGTCTGAGGGATAATCTGCAAAGCTCTCACCTGCCTCCTGATGTTCTTCCCCTGAGAAATCTGCCATTTTCTCTACATGTTCCCCATCTACTTCAGCGATGAGATCCTGCAGATTCTGCAAAGATATACATGGAAACTCCACAGTGGTTTTTATCGGAGCCTCCATGGGTAGATCTTCACTCTCCTGCGAGAGAACATTGCCTTCTTGGTTGATTTTCATGCCCTCACACTCTGAACCAGAAGAGTCCGCTTCACTTTCTTGCTTGTCCTCTGTAGTCGCAGCACCTTTCGTCATCATCTCAGTGCTACTTTCAGGGAAAAAATAGGCCACCTCCTCATCGCTCTCAGCTTCACCTTGCACCTTGTTTCTAACTTGAGGGTTATCAGCACCCTCCGGGGCCATAGGTTGTCCCTCGGCAAAGATCCTGTCCTCTTTATCACCATCACGGAGCTCATCACAGCAGCGAGCTGTCGTCAAGAAATCCCCTGCTTCCTCTGCTGCCCCTTCGTCTTCCTCTTCATCTCCCCCAGAGGCAGAACCTTCCTGGTCCGAATCTCCATCCGAGCTTGTGTAACCGTCCTCCGGGGTTTTGTTGAGGAGATCAGCCCCCTCACTCTTCACCGCTTTCATCACCTGCCTCAGCGGTTCATGAACACTTTCAGCCATGTACAAAATATCTTTGGTCGCCTTGCTCAACAAAGCTGCAGTTTCATCATCGGTTGTTTTCCTGAAGCAGAGCCCCGTCTGTTGTTGCTGTTAACATTTCTGTCTTCCCTCCTTCCTCACTTCTTTCATCATAACTTAAATTCTCAAAGTCCAAATCTTCATCATGTAATGATGGAACAGGGGGGTCTAAAATAGCATCAGCATAAACAAAAAAAAAAAAAAATTATAAATAGTTTTATACAATAATCGAAGCTCAAACACTAACATTTCTTTCTTACCTGAAAACGCATCAGTGAGGAGACTGGAAAAACCTTCCATCTTAGAAAACACCAAACCAAGAAATGTGTATAATTAAAACAAATATAAACTGGTTGCATAAGATACGTCTTCCTTCTCAAAAAGGAAGAGCGTTTGAAGTAACTCTCATCTGATTTTGCTGCAAGTGGCTTCCTGTCAAACAGGTTGTGCACAAAATGCACATTTGACTATAATATTTAGGAGGGGAAAAAACCCACGAGAGGTGATCCTACCACGAAAGATGAAGATGCAAGACAATTCCTGTCCAAAGTGAGAACACAAAACGAATGTTTTGTGGTTTTCTGTTGTTTTCTGCAGGTGGACACCTTCATGAGCTCATGAAATGATGTCAGCATTGATGTGGTTTTGGTTTCAGATGCACAGCACAAACTTCAGCAGTCGAACACAAAGTTCCTTCATGCTTGAAACGAAGTTTATTGGTGGCAACTGCGCACCCCTGACGAGAGGGTGGAGTCAAGCTGAAAGAAGTCAAACTTACAGGCCACATTCTGTTTATTGATTTAATTAAAACAAAGTTAAACAATAAGTTTAATAGAAAACAACCCGAAGGAGTTTAGTGTTCATCTGGAGTGATCTACAGCTCATTTCGGAGGAGGTAACGGTGGCTGGGGCTTCAGGTCAACTTCCACAGGAAAATGGTCACTAACCTCAAGAGCCTAAAGAGACAAAACTATTAATTCATTTTACACAATAAAACAGAAATAAAGTCACGCACAGCTTACTTCTGCCTCTGTGAGATTGGAATTTCTCTTTAAGTTGAACGGTTGAGCTGAGCCGTGCACGATGCTGGACCTCATCTCCTGTCCTTGGACGATGATCCTGCGTAGAGGAAAACGTCATTGTTAGATATCAGGTCTTCTAATATAAGGAGTCTCTGTAGAAACAGCAGCAATCCGTTTTCTGCAGTCTCGGACCTGTCGTAGGCGCAGTGCGTCTTCTCCCTGACTGTGGTGTCTTGCTCGTCTCCAATTAACCAGTGAAATCTGGGATCGCTCCTCAATCGCACGGCCTTCCAGCCTTTGACGGTGACGTAGCTGCAGCCGGCGTTCAGGTCCCCCAGTATCATCACATTCTGGCGTTTATGAAAGGAGGCGAAAAGGGAAGCGCAAAAGCATGAAATCACATAGAAATACCAGAGAAAAACCAATGTGGGACCAAGCTGAGGAACTGACTGAGATTGGATAAAAACAGACTCAAATGACCCTCAGAAAAACTTCACGGTGTGGTTAAAACCTACGTCTATCTTCCACTTTTGTAAATCCCTTTGACGGACGGTGTACAGCTCATCAATCTCCCTTCAGGGCGGTTTTGGACAAGTGTGCTGTCCGATCAGGACAAAATCCTTCACCACTGGAAAGAAACGCACCTCGGATGAGTGTTTTGTCTGAATTTTAAATGCATTTGCAGTAAGATTGAGAGAATATAGGCAACAGAAGCTTAATTACAGTATTCTACCGTTTCAGATCGTTTGTGGAAAATGCACACTTGCTAAGTGACAGAGCTTCCATGAGCTCATAGAAAAGCTTTGACGTGTATCTGCATCAATCCTGTAAGAAGTCCAGAAAGTGTTCCTTATTTATCAAGACATTCAGAAAGTATCCTACGTTTTTTTGCCTTTGACGGGGGAGTCAATCCAAAATCCTCCTCACGTTTTCACACTCATAAACTATTCAGTTACCACTCCATCACGATCGATCTAAAACTCTGTATTGATTCACAATGACCATTTCTTCCAAGATAAAAGATCCCTCCACCAAACTATCCCCAGGCGTACAGATCCCGTCATTCCGGGACCATCACAGCTTCTGCTGTTCTCCTTGTGATCAGTAAATGTGCATGAGAACATGATACACGATGACTATCTGATCGTGTTATGGATTCTCCATGTCTGGGTGTTTGCTTGGCTGATCAACCTTTCTTATAGTCCTATTTAAATCCAAACATATCGTTCCATTCACCTACATGTAGTAGGAGAGTGAAAGCGGATGATAAAAGGCTCCCTGGAGAAAACATTGGTTTCATTGTTCCCCTCTCTTCCAGCTTGGGATACTGGTAATGCTCCCTGACCTTTAGGACGTTGTTCCTGAATTGATCAGAATGGAGAGACCGGGTAGGGTAGGGATATCATATCCTTATCTTTCAACAAACACGTCCTGTGTGATGTACAGCATGAGTTACCTGTAAATAAAGACATACTGCTCCTTGTAGCTCTTCCTCCCCAGCCTTTCACTTTCCACATAAGAGTAGGAGTTGGATTTGTCAAATCTGTCAGGAACAGCGTGAATGACACAAAGTTCCCACCTGTTTTTGATTGATTATGACACATAACCCATCTGATACCTTGCAATTGTACCTCACGGAGTTTGTACCTGTTAAGATCTTTAACCAAAGCCTGTATTATTTCTCCTTTTGAGTCTCTGACTTCCTGAATGAGGCAACCATCACACCGAGACAGAACCTTAGAAACAAAAACGAAATAAATACATCACTCAGTGTAGTGTTGTGCGCCTGTTGCATGTGTTGCAACCCACAGCGGAGTACCTTCAGCAGGATCTCCATAACCCTCCTGTTGTTTTGCCTTTGATTCACCAAAGCTCTGAACGTTAAAGGCGCAGATTTTCAAGAGAATGTGACGCTCGGCACGCACAGCGCCACAAGAAACAGCAGCTCTGCAGTCCTCATGTTGCAGACAGATGCTCCTCTGTGAGCAAGGACGGATTTGACAAGTCACTAGTGTCAAGTTATGAAATGTGTGACAGAAACACGGAGCCACAGCCTCTACAGACACCACAACCTCTTACCTTCAACATTAGGGTCAGGGGGACACTGGCTTCAGACCAGCAAAGATCCATCTCTTCAACGAGCGGCGGTGTATTTGGAGAAAACACAGGTAAATGTGGCTGTGAAAGACAGGGCCCAGCGGATGTGCTGTGTCAGTGCCTGCTGAAAATGGAGCTTTATCTGGAACCGCTGAGCACAATGAACACACTGACTGCGTCCAGAGGACGGCTTTGACTGGGTTTTGTCTCTAAGTTTGAGCGCGGCCAGACAATACGAGCTGCCGTTGGAAATGTCCGTAAGCTTCATGAACAATCACTCTGTCTCATTTACAGGTTGTGATGGAGCTCCCGCTCGGTGAGATGCTTCTGATATTTGTCTGTGAAACTTTGCAAAACAGAAGCTACCATGAAAACATTTTGTACTTTGCAGTGTGGATAAGTGAAATATTACAAAAGGTGTTTAGGAGGGTTGAAGGAGAGCGCTAAATCTGCAACCCTCACACGACCAAACCACGGCAGCAGCGAGGAGTGAATGCGGCTCTTCTCAGATGCTTTATGTTTTCTTTGAAAGATAAATTCCAGTAAAAACCAGTTTCCAATAATCGTATCTCACAGACGGCGCAGCATCCTGCAGTTGTCACGAGAGGACAGCCTCCGTGTTTCTGACACCAGTGAGTTACAAAGCTGTTAACTTTATAGTGACTCAGCAGTCTATCCTGCAAATTTCTGCACTTTCTACAATATTGTACACTTTTGGCTCTGAGTGTTGGAAAGGGAATTCTGTTGAAAAGTGAACTTTTGAATTTTTTTTTTTTTTTTTTTTTTTGCTCTTAATGTGGACGTTCTGCTGTGACCGTTGATGTGAAATGTTTAATTTGATGTAAAAGCGAAGCATTAAAAATCTGTGTAAATAGAAACTAATTTACTAAACTGCTTTCCACAGTTGTCCAAGGTTTGGGACTAAGATTTTAATCCTGTAACAAGAATTCTTTTTGAATTTATTATTTTATAACTTTTTTTAAACATGAAACCTGACTCTGAAAAACAAGTAGCCACAACTTTCAAACGTAACAGGATATGTTTACACAGTACTTGTTTAACTGTGACTATTTATTTTCAACTACATCTTACTGGAGAAACAGACAGAACCAAATGACTTATAATCATTTGATGAATTGATTTGAGTCATAAGAAAAAAGCGCGACGCACGTTTTCTTTTTATTAATAGTATATTTTTATTTCTATTTGGGGACAAATCTCCAGACTTCTATTGGGAGTACTTTTGTTGTGCTTTTTCTTTAAATTACCTTTTTGGGGGCTGTTGCGTCTAAAATAAATGTCCTGACAGCCCACAGAACCAGTGGAACTCCGGCACCTCAGAAATTCAGTAGATTTTGTGAATGCTTTGACATTATTCTAATTTTGGGGGGTATTCGGTATAGAAAACTCAAACAAATCAGTGTAAAACCCACTTTATTGGGACATGCTAATAAAGACATTTCTTTTGTGTGTGGTTTTAATCTGGATGTTCTGGTATTATCAGTGTGAATCCATCAAAATGAACAGATTTTCATTTACTTAAAGCAACATTTCTAATGAGACAATCAGTTTACAGTAAAAAAGACATTTGTTCTACTCTTCTATGTGTAAACTCGCAGTTTTTAAAAATGACTTCAACACTAGCAACAACAAAACAACTCGCAAACATTTCAAAGGAGCATCTTTGTGTTTTTCAGACTGTCTTCACCTGAACCTTCTGCACACGTGTACAACGCATCCTCCACGTATCTAAACAGCAAATCACTCAAACTCTGACTTCCAGGTCTCAAGGGATTCAGAATACAAAAACACTAACCACCCACACTCTAGAAAAATCATTTAAATAAAATACTAAACCACTAGACAGTGCAAAAATATTCCTAAGCAGGTGGCACTGTCATATCGGTCTGAAGCAGCCTGAGTGTTGAGGGGAGGCCATTTCCATGACATAGTCTTCAATTCTCGTCTCTATGTCCGAGTACAGGAATTCAACTTGATCCCTGAAGGGAGGATGCCATATCCACAACATGGCAACACCAGCTAAAGTCAGGAGCAGGAGGAAGGACACGTACGCCCTCCACCGGGAGCCACATGGCGTCTGAACAGAGAGCAAATGAAATATCTCTAAGTATTTCTGTTGTGGTGATCAGCTTGACAATGGAGGAAAGTGGGCAGGTACACACACACACACACACACACACACACACACACACACACAGACACACACACACACACACACACACACACACAAACAGACACACACATGCACTGACTTTACTCATTTGTGTACTCCTGCGGTGGCTGAGCTGCCGGAGGTCGTCTCTGCACTGCGACAGCCGGGTCTGGCTGGACTGACACTCCTGCTCCAAAATGTGCAGCTCTTTCTGCAGCTCCTTACACTTTACACACACACACACACACACACGCACACACACACACACACACACACACACACACACACACACACACACACACACACACACACACACACACACACACACCACATGGGAGATGAGCATACAGACTATATTTAGACCCAACCCCTTTGTAAGAGAGAGTGTTAAAGTCGACTGGATCTTAAGATGTTTTCAAACAAACCATGTTCAACACCTTTTTAATACCAGCAGTTACTTTGCAAGGCAATTTGAAAACATTAAGAAAAAAAGCATAAACATTAGAGTTTTTCATGTTAAAACTGTTGAATTTCCATGTTGATGTAAGAAATGTTATTTTATGGAACTTCTGAATCCAACAAAGCAGTTATTTTGACATGTCCTCATTGTACCTCTTTCTCTTTAATCTGGAGTTTCTCCTGAGTGTGTCGGAGCTGCTCCTCCAGCTCCGAGTCTCTTCTCGCGGTCAGTCGTGCTTCTGCTTCCTCGGATTTCAGAATTTCCTGCATCAAGCAGTTTTGGCTCTCATCACCGCCATCTGACAGAAAGACAGGATTTTAAACGAGTGAGCCACGCTGAATTTTCTGCAAACGCTTCAGAGTTCAGTGCCAGAACTACTCCTGCATAAACACAACTTGAAGGTCTTGCCTCGAAGGAGTTGGATTTCCTCTCTTAAAGTCTGGTTGTCCTCCTCCAGCAGGCAAATGTTGTACCGCAGCTCCTGCTTTTCTTGTCTTAGTGATGCCACCTCCTCCTGCAGTTCGACCTCTCTGGCTCTAGACAGCTGTACAATACACACACGTACACATTTTTCACAATCGTTTGGATTCAGGCATTTGCTCATGCACTCTGTTACAGTGCAACATACCTCCACTTGACAGTTCAGCTGCTGGAGGTGATCATTGCCAAGGTGCTGACTCTCCCTGAGTTGTCCGGAGCTCAGCTTCAACTCCTGATACAGGCTCTGCCACTGCAGTGCCTCTGCCTTAGCTGTAATTAGTGCTTCCTGTTGGTAAGCAATACAAATGCATCTTTAAAACTCAGCTTCACTGCCAGAGCCCAGCTGCTTTAGTGATGACTTTACAGTTCGAGAGATCATTGTGAATTATTTGAGGGAAATGTTTCACCTGCAGTGTCTCAGCCTTGCAGAGGGCCTCTGTTTTCTCCTGAGTGGCCTTCTGCAGAGCAACCAGGGCCTTTTCCTCATACTTCATACTCTGCTTTTCCATCTGTTGCACCAGTTTCTTCACTCCATCTTTTGGAAACTTCTGCAGGGACACAAGAGTCCTGAGATAGATCTACAAACATTTATGAGCTGTGGTGCAAGTGAAACAACAGAGATGCACCAGTGTAAAGTATACAGTAATGTCACAACTGTGTACTGTGGGGCTGGTTCTTTTAGGAAAGAGTAAACGTTTGCAGAAATCACACTAGGAAAAAACATATATAAATAAAAGTCCCACTGTGAATAAAAATCCTTCAGAAGTTCCTTCTTCATAACTAGCAACTGCTTACCTGTAGACACACTTGCAGCTGCGTCTCAAGAGTCTTGATCTTGTTTCTGAGAAGGTCCTCACTGCAGCGCGACTGTGTGGGTTAGAGAGGAAATGAGTGACTGTCACGATAACCTTCGGATGGAAAATGAATGGTTCACGTATCAACAGCTGTGACAGACGGCACAGTGCTTCGCTGCATGCACTCGCAGGTGCACTCACAGGAACTGCAGGGCTGCAATGCTACACTGAACTCAACATGCAAGCTGTCAAATGACAACCAGCCTTCCTGAGAAACAGTTCACATGGATGAATAACTCATTTAACTGATTAAAGCCGATCACTGTGGATGCAAAATAAATAAACAAATAAATAATGGAACAAAACAAAAAATGCAAACAGCAATTTCCGTCACATTCATTACAACCAGAACAGCCACAAGAGAACTAGTGAGATGCAAAGCAACTATAACATCAAACTGGTACACCCTTCCTGTGTAAGAACGATAGCTTTTACTCATCCTACAGACGAGAACGGAAGCAGGAAGCTCCAAACCACAAACTGCACAGGCCTTTCTGAGATGTAAGCAGCCGTACACGGCCGGGTAGACAACTTTAAGAAAGATCAATATAACAACAGCCAGTGAAGAACAATTCAATTCAATTTTATTTATATAGCGTCTATTACATCACAAGTTGTCTCTAGGCGCTTTCCAGAGACCCAGAACATGACCCCCGAGCAATTATTACATAAACAACAGCAGGTAAAATCTTCCCTAGTGGAAGAAAAACCTTAAGCCAAACAGTGGCAAGTGGCAACAGGGGCCAGCAGGAGTGCAACCTTAGTAAATAAGAAATACATGACTCCTGTATACCGAGACTGGAAACTCTAAAAGCCTATGGGTGTATTTGATGTGAGTAAGCATGTGCAGTCGGAGTGCCTTACTGTCCATGCTACGTTTGAGGAGTTCACAAGGTTTTGTGCGCTCTCATGAAGGGCAGCCAGCTTCTTCCTCACTGCTTCCTCTCTCCAGAGGGCCTCCTGACAGAAAATAAACAACAGAGGACTGATGGTATAACAACAAAACACATGAAAGCACTCCTGAAATCCTTTTGCATGAGTAATTAGACAATTAAAGATGGACTTTTTGATTTACCTGCAAGTAGTCGGATAATTTCTGAACATCCTATTGTGAAAGAGCAAAGAAAAATGAAAAAAAGTTGAGCTTGGAAACAGGGTTGCCACTAGATCACAGAGGAATGCCCTTCAATTTAACGGCAGTTCTAACCAGTCAACTTTCACGATCACTTCCAGACCTTAGTCCTCTCTCATCATCTAATCATTTTTATATGGAGACAGCAAAAGTTTGAAACTTACTGATTCCTTGACAGTGATTAGTCCGGACCTGTGTGGAGCGAAGTATCCAATTAGAAATAGAAAAACACTCGTCCGTGTTGTTCTTTTATTAAAGCTGAGGTTTGCTGAATAACTCAGCTTTGAAATAAACTCACTCTGTTTGCACACTGCTCTCTCGAAGAGTCTTTTTTGGGTGAATGTTTTCAGTTTGCACGAATGATTTTTGGTTAATCTTCTCAGTCTGGATAACAGTTTTGATATTTGTCTTTTTAACTATGCGAAAGAGAAAAACAGGATTGTTACTGGGACAAATCATGCATTATTTGACATCGCTCGTTATAAATGCATGTCAAATTCTTACTATTAATGTTGCTGTCTCTTTTATTTGTGAATTTCATCCACTGCTGTCTGGACTCCATCATCACTGGTGGGGAGACAGAGGAGAGATTCTGTGTATGAACTTTCTCTTTCTCTTGCTCCATCTGTGTAACCGGTTGTGACCACAATGAAGCCTGAGGAAATGAGAGTGGAGAAAAGGAAATTAGTGTATTCATTAAAGATGACCCAAAAAAACAGAAGCCCTCTAAATAATGTAAAATAATTTTTTACCCATTTGCTGGTGCTGGGACCATCAGTCTCTCTGCTCTCCAGTGTGAGAATCATAGCTGAATGACTATTAACGGATGAAAAACTTTGTGTATTTGGATGCAGAGTCTCAGACTTGGTGCTCAAATGGTGATGCTTGATTGAAAAGGTCACTGGCTGATGTTTCCTCTTCGAGGAACAGTTTTTGCACTTTTGACCCGACAGCTCGGGGCTCACGGATCTCCTCCTAAGAAATTCTAGATGTCTCTTTTCCTTCAGTTCAGTCTTGACCAGTCTTGTGTCAAAGTCTCTGGTAGGGCTCCGGCAAGAAGTGACGTTGTTCCGTCCTCGTAAGTGCTCCCGCTTCTCTGCTCTGATCTCCACTTTCTGGTCAAACTGTCTCAGTGGGAAGTGCTGTACTCCACTGATGGTCAGAGCATCCATTGCAGCTCCGCTGGCTGTTATGTTGCCTCAATGCTGCAGTTACAGAAGATTGTGCAACTGTTATCCATTTATAATCACAATGAGATAGAATATAACCAGCTGCCTTGTAAACACACTATACTGATTTTTTTGGATAGGTAAATGTAAGATTATTAAGTGTTGCAGGATTAGGTATAAAGAAACTAAATAAAAGTTTTGAATCATTCGCTTTTCAAACAGACTGAGTCACATTCATGAAAACAATGACAGAATTGGTGTGTGTTTTCATAGAAACACTCCCTACACAAAGAAGCTTCTAATCCACATCAGCAAGTGTACTCTAAAATAATGTGAGCTGCAAACAATGTTTGACATTCTGGGTGCTCTGTGTGGTTAAGAAATGAATTTGCTCTGTGAACTTTGCAGAGTGAAGCAGGATAAAGTGGATAGCTCTAGACATACTAGTTTTTGTGTTTTATCACAAAGCTCCTTGAACATCAAATACCACGGTTGTCAAAGACAGGCTGCTGTAGGTCCTGCAAACTGCCGATTAACGCTGTGCCAGTGCAAGATAATTCTAAGATGAAATGTCCCCTAATGAGCAGGGAACCTGGCTGAGGCTTACCTTTGGAGCCATCTCATTTAAATGGTGGCGGGGACTCCTCAAGAAGTCGCTGAGAAGGCATCCATTTTCTCGCTCTTCTCAAGCAGTTTCTGTGGCTTTGTCTCTATTTCACATGTAGCTGTTTCTGTTGAGCATGATTTTACAGGAAGTGAAGAGAACCAGCGCGTCATATGTTCCTCTATCTCAGCAGCCAGTCGCACCACACTAATGCCACACACGGGTGGGCCCCAAGATTACAGACACACTCAGCCAGTTTCCCCCTGCATGCAGTCTGGGATAAAACACTGCCACTCAGGAGAAACAGCTGAGTTCTGAGTAAAATTTTGAAGCGTGTATAACAGACGCATCATTTCTCATTCATGACTGATAGGAAAACCCACTACTTTGACAATATCAGTTACTTTTGAATGAGAGTCAAGCTGACATGTCCAATTGGTCTCAGTTGTTATGATGGTTTGGCATATTTTCCAAACCCTTGCATGTTCTGATCCTACTTCGTTGATCCAAATTCAGCATAATGGCAGTCAAACAACTGCTGCATTTAAGCGAAGCATGCACTTTGGAAAAATAACATTTACCAGCAGTATCTGTGTCCTTAGTGTCCAACAACAAGACAATCGAGTAGTTAAAGCAGGATAAAACGAAATTAACTCAACATATTATTATTATTATTGCAAACAAAGCAACCTTGGGTGATTTGACCAGAAGCTGTGTGTGTGAGTGTGTAGATATATATATAATATATATATATATATATTATATATATAGATATTATATAGATATATAATATATATCTATATAATCTATATATTATAATATATATATATATCTAGATATATATATATATATATATATTATATATATATATATATATAATATGACTATCATTGTATATATTATTATATATTTATCTGCTTTTCCAAGGAACCATGACTCCTCTTTGCCACTGTGCTATTTAGAGTTAATATTACGTTCTTTCTTTTGAAATGGTTTACACATAGTTTGTACATCGTATAAGGGAACATTAATAGAAAGATTAAAAAGGTAAATATCAGTTCTGCTTTTTGTTTGTTATTAAGTCTTACCTTACTCTTGTTTTTAACCCGTTATCTTTCAGTTGTGACTGAATACATTAATAAACGCAGGGATGGGGCGCATCAAATTAAATCTCGCATGTAGGCAGCGCCACCTACAGACTGTTACCGTGGCAACAGCAGCAGCGCGTGCTCGCGACCTCGCGTGGTCGCGCTCTCGCGTGGTTTCGTGAGGTCGTCCTGCGCGTCCGCCATCGTTGCGGCTCTTTGCAGAAGGGCACGGAGGAGCAGAGATCCGCTGCGCTTCATCCTTCAAACATGCTGTCGCGACTCGTATTCGTCTCAGGTACCCGCTGACCCGCTGCCGTACGCCGCAGACAGGGACTCCGGTGTTTGTCGTGACCGCCACCGGGCTGTCAGACGGCACGAAAAACCGTTTTAAACAAAAAAAAACGCGACCGTGAAGGGTGAAATGAAGGCCGCAGGCCGGCCGAAAGGCGCCGCCGCCGCCGTCAGCACCTGCCAGCTCCGCCGCGAGCAACGCAGCTCCCGCGAGCCTCCGCCACATTCGTCGCCTCTAGTTTTTATGTCAATCGTTACTAGATACATCGAGTATTTTTTGTCTGTTTTCCAAATATCACATTTGTTAGATTTTTACCTCCGTACACGGGAGCTACGTCGGCTAACGTTAGCTTCACATGCCCGCAAATGTCACCTTATTGACAGCTAGTTCTTCATTTCTTATGTTTTTATCGATATAAACATCAACCTTATTCATGTAAACCAATGTTCTGAAACCTGGCTTTGACTTTAATCTGCCGAATCCACAAATGTCAAGATATTTGACTGGTTTTCCGGTGAACTTTGCCAAACTTTGAGCAATTATCAGCGTTATTTGTGGACTTGTGTTATTTGTGGACTTGGCAACAGCTTTATAGAAACTGTCCATACTATTTTAAATATCTGTAAATTAATAACGAATATGCATGTTTTAATATTGAGAAAGTATAAACTTAATTTTTCTTGTACGTGTCTCTTTTCTTTGCAGCCAGCTCTCTAAAAGGCTGTAGCCCCTTTGGAGCTGGGTAAGGACATTCAACATTTCTTTTATTCTTTATATATATATATATATATATATATATATATATATATATATATATATATATATGCAGCCCACATTCAGGTTGACACACATACTCAGACTCAGTCTTGCCAAAATATGAGCATTTATTATATTTTAACAGGCCCACATGTGTCCCTTTAGCAACTGACCTAGAGGAAAGCAGTTTTTATGTGTTATACTTTATCCACAAATATAACAAATCTCTTGATGTATGGATTTCTCAGAACCACCAATGATGTAATCTCTTTCAGTTTGGTTCATGCATCTCGCTCCTTGCACACCTCGTCCCAGAGTCTGGCCCCCGTCCCCCCTCTGCCAGAGAAGGGAGGCAAAGTTCGTCATGGCTTCATCCCAGAGGAGTTTTTCCAGCTGTTGTACCCCAAAACTGGTGTCACAGGTGGGTAGTTTTCCACTAAATGTAAATTTTAAGTGATCTCATCCTAAAAACCTTGGTAAAACTCAACTCTTCATATGGCTGTACCATCTTTATTTTTGTCTTGCCCTCACAATTACAATATGATCGGGAGAAAGCTGCAACTGGGAATGTCACATCGTCATTGTCTTTCTCAGCTAAAAACATTATTTTCCTTTTTTCCTTAGGGCCCTACATGTTGGGCACTGGCCTCATCCTTTACATGCTTTCCAAGGAAATTT
The DNA here is from genome assembly GCA_014839995.1 of Xenentodon cancila. NCBI lineage: Eukaryota > Metazoa > Chordata > Actinopteri > Beloniformes > Belonidae > Xenentodon > Xenentodon cancila. Next base: position 20,247,388 of record CM026204.1, on the reverse strand, counting down.
ATGTCATCAACCATGAGACAATTGCTGCCATTTCCATAGGTTCAGTCATCGTCTATGGTATTAAGAAGTTTGGTCCAAGTGTTGCAGCTTTTGCTGACCAACTGAATGAGGTAGGTAGATATTTTTCTTTATCTATTTTCAAAGTAAAGAATACACAATTTGACATTCAGAATTATCTTGCAGAATTTTAGACCAAAGATCACAATTCTTCTTTTGTGCTCAGCATGTGTAACCATCCCTATAATCCTGTTGTTCATTCCCTCTTTAGGAAAAAGTGGCCAAAGCCCAGGAGGTAAAAGACCTTGCTATGTCCAGCCTGGCTCAGGCCATTGAAGATGAGAAGAAGGAACAGTGGAGAGCTGAGGGAAGATCAGTGCTCTTTGATGCCAAGAAGGTAAACGCCACTGTATTCTCTCATTTCTGTGTTTGGTTATTTTTTTCACATCATAAATTACAGCTGCTTGCATATTACAACTTGAGGAAATCCAGCTTCAAGACTTGGAACAGCTGTATGTCGACCTCTACTGGCAGAAGTAGATAGTGCAACAACATGCTTGAGCTGAGTGATGAAAGCAGTGTGCAGGCACTCATGTCGATTATGGAAGACTGTTGATTATGGGAACAAAAGCAAAACATATTGTTTGTTAAATTGGCTTTAAATGAAAAGTTAATCAGTTAACAGCCACCTGTAACTTGAATCAAGAGTTTGTAAGGGGACATTTTTGTATAGGGATGCCAGCTGCATTGCTCTGACAAGTTCTCTTTATATATCAGCAATATAATTGACAAATTTCTGCACAAAAGCGTACATTTGTGTGCAATTACTCTGCAGATAGTTTCTTCCAAAAGTCTTGAAGACTGTTTCACATTTACCCTGTTAATTCATTCATTTTTACTCTCTCCTCCTTGAAATCATCTGTAACTAACTGCATGACTTTGAGATCGGAGCTCCGTTGCAGTCAAACCATTTGTTACAGAACTACTTGTTCTACTCCGTAAAAATGGTTCTTTATAGTTATGAAAAATAATGATTTTCCTTCTTTAAAATCCCTAGAACTTTATTCTGTCTGCTTGTAATAGATTTTTGTTAAATTTGGTCTCTCTTTTAGAATAATGTGGCCATGCTGTTGGAGACCAACTACAGGGAGAGGCTACATATGGTGACCAATGAGGTGAAGAGGCGTTTGGACTATCAGATCGCCCTGCAGAACCTCCACCACCGGATGGAGCAGGAACACATGGTCAACTGGGTGGAGAGGAATGTGGTCAGCAGCATCACTCCTCAGCAGGTTAGTATTTATTTGTGAGTCTCCATCTAACTCATGGCTAAAAGCTTGGTAAAAATATGCTTTATTGTGCTTGTCAGGTCAATTCAATTCAATTTTATTTATATAGCGTCTATTACAACACAAGTTGTCTCTAGGCGCTTTCCAGAGACCCAGAACATGACCCTCGAGCAATTATTACATAAACAGCAGCAGGTAAAAACTTCCCTAGTGGAAGAAAAACCTTAAGCTAAACAGTGGCAAGGAAAAACTGCCCTTTAAGAGGGAAGAAACCTTGAGCAGGACCTGGCTCATGAGGGGGGACCCTCCTGCTGAAGGCCAGCCAGGTAGAGCAAGAAATAAGAAAGAATAGAAACATAGAAACGCAGTCAAAGGTACAAGACAGGATACATTAGTAAATGTCCTTGGTAGTCCAATTAGACTTCTGTGTATATGGGTGATATATGGATAGACGGTGATCCAAGGGGATGAGGACTGCAGGTCGGGATGTCAGCAAGTATCCAACAGACATCCATCCATACAGACAGGTGAAGACAGACACTGGGATGGTCAGAGGTGGAACTGCAGGTCAGCAAGCAGCTCCTGAGGCTCTGGTCCGCAGGACATGCAAAGAAGAGGAAAAGAAGGGCCAGACAAGCACAAAAAACTACCAGAACAATGGACCACAATTAAGTTTATGGGATATTGTTAATAAATGAGGGTTGAGGTGAAGAAGAGACAGAGAAGACAAAGAGAAACAGAGAAGGTGAAAGGCACCACTCAGTGGATCATGTTGGTGCCCCCCTGCAGCAGAGGCCTATAACAGCATATCTACACCGAAGCTGTTTAAAATAAGCTGCTCTAATCTGGTCCTGTAGCTGCAGCTTTGACTACTGGCCCTGACACATTAAGGTACTAAATATACACTAACTATATGCTTTATTAAACAGAAATGTTTTAAGTTTAGTTTTAAAGGTGGAGGTGGTATCAGCCTCCTTAACCCAAACTGGAAGTTGGTTCCATAGTGATGGTTCCTGATAGCAGAAAGCCCGTCCTCCAAATCTACATTTGGATCTTCTAGGAACTACGAGTAAACCTGCACCCTGAGAACGGAGAGCTCTATTAGGAACGTACGGTACTATCAGGTCTTGCAAATATCGCGGTGCTAGGCCATTTTGGACTTTATATGCAAGTAATAAAATTTTGAATTGGATTCTAAATTTTACGGGGAGCCAATAGAGGGAAGCTAAAACTGGAGAGACGTGGTCTCTCTTGTTGATTCCTGTCAGCACTCGCGCTGCTGCATTTTGGATCAGCTGGAGGTTATTCAGAGAATTACTTGGACATCCAGCCAACAACACGTTACAGTAATCTAGTCAAGAAAATACGAACGCATGAATTAGTTTTTCGGCATCACTCTGCGAGAGGATGCTCCTAATCTTTCCGTCAAGTTGATGCAATTGTGATTAGTGGTTTGTGGAAGGGTTGTTTTTTCTTTCTTCAAATTAAAGCCACTTCCATTGGAAGGCCATTGACAGACTTACGTAGACATTGATGACAAGCTGAGCGTACATCCAATCATTGTTGAAGTTGGTATCTAGATTGGTACAGTTGTTGACTTTATCTGTTTATTTCCCACAAAGGAACAATCATGTTGAAAGTAATTTCTGTAACAAAATTATAAGATTAACTCTACTGTGTAAGCCGGCCAGCAGGTCTACTCAGCAGCTATTGAACCGCTGGTTGGTTTCTAACACGTGTGGGTCTCTTTGTTGGTTTAATGTTTTTCAGGAGAAGGAGAGCATCGCTAAATGCATCACAGACCTGAAGGCGTTGGCTAAGACCAGTCAGGCCAAAGCTACAGCCTGAAGAGTCCTGACTCTGGAGAAGACTGCTCAAACCCCGAACTCATAGTCCCAAGAAGAGACGTCACTTTTCTTTATGGAATAAACTATTTCCTCTATAATAATTGTCTGTCAATACTATGGGTGTGTACAGTATTTACACGTCAACAGATGGTAAAATAAATGGTTCTCTTATTCAACTTTAGCTGGTTTTCTTCTATTTAGATATATTTTTTTATTTCAACACATGGCGAAAACGTCACTGTCTTTTCTGGGATGCCATCGGGAAATAGCCTGAATAATATAAAATATGCTTGAAGTGGAGGACTTAAGAGCACACGAGACCTTTGGTCCCTGAAGGAGGCTCTGTCAGGCATTACCTAGCCTTTGGACTCATAACGAGAGCCTGCCTTTCATTATGCCTCAAATGACAAGTCAGGCCACCTCCCCCCCGAGCTCCGACACTCCCAGCAGGTTGTTGCACTTTGCTTCTTTATCCTCAAGTGAAAATCAAGGAAAGTTCTCGTCTAACGGGTGAGAATCCGATACTTGTGAACAGGTCTTAGTGGAAAATCTCTTTGAACAAGAACAATGTCGCCGGAGCGGAGCTGACACAGAGAGGTAGGAGAAACTGGATGAAAAAACTGGGCAGAGTGACAATGACTGGATGTAGTAATGGAAGCAGATCAAATAAATCTATTGATAAGAGGCACCACATCCTGTTTTGAGAAGGGAAATGTGTTTGCTTTTGCAGAGAGTGGGTTGTTACCAGAACAATTATACTTTCTACGTTCAGTCCAGGAAGTATGTGACAGATTGAAGTTAGACATTGAATTAAAGTAACCTGATGTGGAAAAATATTTGAATTGTTACTTCTGATACATAAACCTGGAGCAGCCTCCAATTCAAAATGTCAGTTCTGATCCATCGTAAATGTTGGTCTGTGTCTTCATGATAACTGTTGAAACTTTTTCCTTATTTGTAGGTTGACATTTTAATAGTTGTAACTGATTAACCAGGCACTGCCCATTCAGTGTCGGTCACGGGTGGATTTAAATTGGATTTTACATTAATCTTTAGCTGAAAAATACAGTAGTGAGATTGATTACACAGCAACAGATGTTCTATACAGAACCACAAATATAAAACTTCAGTCAGTAATTCTTTTGTCTTCAAATTAATCTAGCTAAAGGCTTTTACCAGTCACCCTAAAACGTAGGTTAGAAAAGAGTAAATAATTTGAATTTCTTTAAGATATGTCTGTATTACAACTTATCTCTTTGAGTTAAAAGGCAATTTAGTTGTCCTCTGTATTTGTTTGTTGTGCGTCAAGGAGAAACCACATCTGCTCAGTTCTTCTGCTCTAGGAAGGTTTGATACGGGCCTGATTTGTATTACTCATAATGTCAAAAAGGGGTTTTTAAACAAGATGCCCAAAGAGTAAAGGGTCTCTAGTACAGTGTCAATTTGAAGGGACTATATTAATATTTATTTGCAGTAAGTCAGATAACCATCAGTGGCTCACAACACAATCAAAACGAGATTCAAAATTACTTGAGCCAGATTTAATATGACCACTGTAAAGAAAAAAAAAAAAAGACTGCCATGCATTAAACCGTCGTAAAACATCCCCAAAACTATTATAATACAGTACAATTACAAAGACTCATTGGAAAAGTCCACAGACTTAAAGCAACTTAAAGGGAAGTGCTTACAACGTGGGAAAATGTTTGTTTGCTGTCGGCCCCGGAGTTTCTCTGTATCCAATAACAGAGTCTGACAAAGCCTCCACTAATTTAGCACAGCAAATATAACAAAACCAACTTAAAACAACACTTAAAATGTTCTTATTTAAAAATCACGCCGTATGTATCTACTTTATGTAAAATGAGACGCAACAATCTATAAGAAGATGCATTAACAGGAGCTGTAACTTGATTTTGGTTTTGCTGCGTGGATGCTGTGTACCACATCGGAGTTGCTCAGAAACGTAGGAATAGATTGTTACACCGAGCGTAAGTCCCTTTTGCCAGGTTTAGGTCTATGGCAAATAAGCAAAAAAACTGCTGCATTCCTGTAAGAGTAACTGGGTTTATCTGTCTTTGCACGTCTTTCAGTCTGGCCCTCATAATGAAGGGTGTGTGGGCCGAGTACATGTCCATGCCCAGTAGCTCATTAGTTTATTACTTGTGTCGTGCACATTTTGTCCCCGTGATAAATGTCTGCTCTTACAGGTTGGAGCAGCGTCCTGGTGGTTCCTGTGGATCAGAAGTCAAAAAACAGAGGTCATTTATAATGTTGGGAAACACTGGTCCATTCTCCTACGCCCCAAGGTGAGAAAATATCAAATTCATGTTTAATGTATAGAGCTGCTTTATTCTGATGAAGCCAGTCGTGCAACACCTTTCAACACCTGTTCTCACTCTTTTGTAATAAAACATTATCACACTGTTGTAAGCTGTGCTGCTCATTTACTTGTGGACTGTGGATAGCTTATCTGTAAACGCTACCTTGGTGACTAAGGTGGTTTATTTGTTTGAGTGCACGCGGCCAGCAGTCAACGTACGTACACCGCTTCAAGTGTCTTATTTAAGTTGCCTGCTGGTTTTCTTTAGGGGTATCTCACAGGAGGAGTTTCCTCAATGGAGGCAAACTTTTCAACCAGATGTCCACAAAGATTCGCCACAACAGAGAAGCGGCATGTCCAGACCCAGTGGAAGAAACATATACAGTATGTTCAGATAGAGGAAACATGTCTTAGTCTTTGCAGGGTTTTTTTTGTGCAAATAGCATGTGCTCAGAGATGTTCTTTACATCAGTGCAGAGAAAGGAGTACTCAGAGTTGCTCAACAGACAACCGGAGAACGTCAATGTCAGAGTGGAGGTATGAAATCTCCACCTCTATGGAGACACACACAGTTACTGACAGTGTTGGCCAGAGCTCCTTTCATATGTGACCCTCTTCTCCTCCTCTAATCAGCATCTGTTCACCTGTGAGCTGGACGGCCAGGAGATGAGGTCAGTGGACAACTGTGTTGCCAAGCTCAAGAAGCTGGATGCCAGCGGTCGCCTGTGGGCTCAAGAGATGATCATGCAGATTCAGGGACAGTATCTTCTGCTTTGTGACATCGAGACCAAGGTTGGCAGTCATGTCTACATGAACAACTGGCTCACAGTTTTGGTCTTAAAAGCTACGTTGAGTAGATGCATTTATCAGAGGGGATTATTTGGCCGTAAGACAATATTTTGACAACAAGTTTGAACTGAAAACATCTGGCATATTTGCAAGGTTCTTTTATGTCTTGCTGACAAGCCAAAGATTCACAAAATGACAAAAAAATGACTTAAAACAACTTCTAAGGGTAACAAAATGATAAAAAAGAAAGGGTAACAATTACTACACAATCAAAAAGATCAGAAAGAGATGCAAAAATAATACAAATACTAGTGAAACGACCCCTAAGACAGACAACACATTTGAATGCAATGCATAAAACAGTTACAAAATGCAAAACAATAAGACGGCGTGAAAGAGCCGGATAAGCGACAGACTCAAAATGAGCAGGAAAGGATTCAAATTGCCCAAAGAGGGATCTAAACTGACTAAAATGAAACTCATAATGACCACAAGTAAAACAAGACGACTAAAACATCAGGTTTGTTTTTAATTAATGTGTCCAGCTTCTGTATGACACACATGGGGGCTCTTCGTCTCAAAGACCGTCCGTGATGTCCACTATTTTTCTGATTTCTAGAAAGTCAATGAATTATCACAGAGCACCATGTACTGTACTGTGTTTTCACTGTCGTTAATTTGTGGCTGTTCAATCTGGCAGACGGAGCTGGACTTGATACCCTTGAATCGCATCACACAAACCAAAGCTGTTCTGGACAGCTGCGCCTACAACTCTCTGCTTACAATAACTGTGCAGGAGCGCGGCAGGCGATTCCCTCAGGTCTTCATGTTCCAGTGTGAGGAGACCGGGGTGAGTCCCATCTCTCATCTGTGAACTTAACTCGGACATCCTGGAAGCTCCAGAAATGAAAATAGAAAAAATAGAAGAAGTTCATAACAGAGAAATCAAAGGCTGTTTTGTTTGACCAGGCAGAGGTGATTAAGAGTGATCTGGATAAGGCAGTGAAGAGAGGAGGTGTTGATCTGGAGTCACACGGAGAGCAGCCCGACATCAGGTGCAGAGTTTAAACCCGCGATCAAAAATATGAGAGATTAGAGGAAGAGACGGCTTCACAGATTAAACATTAACTGGCGTTTGTTTGCGTTTTCAGGACTAATCTGGAGAACATCATCGGTCAGCATACTTTAGGAAGCTTCAGGCAGGGTGGGCCACGCCCTCTGGACCACGAGAGGACCCCACCTCCACCTGACCTTGTGGCGCCACAGCGGAACAACAGAGAGCCAGGTACCGTCAATGCATGGAAATGTTCTCTTCAAATAAGCAGCACACTCTTTTAGGCTCTCATCGTCCTATTTTTTTTGTCTCATTTTTAAGAAGAATACACATCTCCCCCACGAATCCGTACTCCGCAAGAGAGCGTGATGCATCAAAGTGACCCTCCTGAATTCAGCAGCAGCCCAGATATCGCTCCTGACATGACAGACACGCAGAGGAACACGGTCGGTGCTGAAATAACTCTTCCCGCAAGCAACAGTTGATTGTAAATTATCATGAAAATTGTGAAATTACGCTTCTCTACGAGGCAAACAAGCATGCTCTGGCTGCCTTAGGTTTGGGAGTTTTATTTTGTGCTTTAATTCTTTTCCTCAGGACATTTTAAACCATGTTATAAATGATTTGGAGATCTTCATGGACAAAGTGTCAGCTGCAACAAGCAATGCTTCACCACAAGACAACAAGAGCAAGAAGAAAAAATCGTCTAAGAAGAACATATCTAAGAAAAATGGTATCGTCCTTCACTAATATATCGACACACAGACGCCTATCTACATATGGCCTTCTGGTAAACTATAAATTGTTTAACACTGATGATTGTGACTGATAAGCGTTCAACAGATGCGTTTCTCTCCTGCAGCACCAGCTATGGATCTACCACACTGGGAAGAGTATGTTTATTTTCTTCAGAAAATCAAGTATGGATTCGTCCTGCTGGTAAATACTGGTCCAGTCCTCGTAGATTTCAGAATGTCCACAGTGGGCGGAAAGACTTTGGCTGAGCCTTGAAAATATTTCTGACTGCAGCAGAAAAACTCCTCCTTACGTTTCAGGGCCAGCTGGACGGCGCTCTGGCCAACCCTGAAGCTTCTGACTATGTCCACATCTTTTTTACCACTTTGGGCGCGGTAAGCTCCCCTCTGTCATCGTCACTGTTTGGCCCTCTGCTCATATATCTCTGTCTTAGTTGTTACAGTCCACGCTTCATTCTTCCAGGTGGCTTCCCTGTATCCCCAAGACCTGCCACCCACTGTGGTCTCTCCGCTGTTGACAGAGGCGGCCCTGGGGCTGCTCGCCAGGGTCGTAACCCCAGACGAGGACCGCCTGTGGAAGTTTCTGGGAGAGTGCTGGTACATCTCCAGGTAGGGCTGTCTTTACCGTCCTCTGACGCAGCTTGTAAAAGCCTCTCTCATTCAGCCCGCTTATTAATGCGCCTCTTCTGACATGCCTGAATTCTGGGCGCAGTGCACCTTGCTGTTGATGTGTAAACACGAGTTAACGTTACCTTCAAGGGAGTGATGGAAGAATGAAATGAAACCATTCATATTAGAGACATTGTGGCTAGAAATAATAATAAAAAGTAATGTTTATGCTGTAAATTTCTAATCTTTATTAGGTGGACCGTAACAATCTTTATGGAGGGAATAACTAAGTAATAATGCAGGAATTTACAACCTCTGGATCATGACAGTATATTTTTTTTTCCATTTGAATAGTCAGGTTACGTTTTTTTTCTTTATTTAATAACATCATGTGTAACTCCTGTTCATGGTCATTCATTTGATAGATAATGACCAGCTGACCTGCGGACAATTTCTTCTTTAAATTACAAGCTGGACCAATCATCTGATGAGTTGGAATAAGAGTTGAAGAGACAGAGGCTAACACAGAGCTTTTCAAACTAAAGGAGACAAAATGCCAAAAGGCGATGCATCAAAGTCTTTAAATATTGAAGCGTAAAATAAATATCCCTTTAAAAATAACATCATGTATCTTTAAGTTAAACTGTAGTTAAACTTTTTTTTATATTTATAATGAGTATTTTTCATAAGAAAGTACTACTTTTCTGTATTTATTTTTTAAAACTCTTTTTATATCTTTATAATGTATTTATTTTTTACTTTGGCTGACAGTGTGCTGCCCTCTTGGTTCCCTCTCAGGTCTAACTGGCCGGATGACAACATCCCACCTTACATCCCGGAGTTCTACGATGGCTGGCAGCCGCCGCCGCCTCCTCGCGGCCCTTCCCCGCGCCGTGATCACGGCGGTCCGATGAGCAGGAGCCAGCACTTCCTGGATGGCAGACCCAGCGGTCAAAGAAATGAAGGCCAGAGCTTCTCTCCCAAATCACCACAGAGACAGTTTGAGCAGGTACCATCCGGATCTGCTGGCACCTGTTGTTGGTGGACTCCTTAAATTAAAGCAATCCTCAATTAAAACGTAATTTTGAAGAACTGCAGCAGACATGTCATCAGTTTCAGCATTATCTTTGGCGCTGCATTTACAGCGCTTTATCATAGACGTGAGCCCCTGGTCAGCGCAACACACCCAGATGTCGTACAGCCTGTTTCCCCATATAATAGATAACGTTGCCAGCTCTTAAAAGTTGTTTTTCTCTCCTTAGTAACTAGCTCTCACTAATGTTGACAGTATTTAAAACTATTAATAAATAACAGGGTAGTATTTCTCAATGTGCTTCAGTTACAGTCAATGCTTCCTACTATTTAAGTTCTTGACTACAGGACAACTGGGATAAAAAAAAAACATTATCAAAAGGTACATATTCAGGTTTAACATGAGCCACTTTGTCTGTTACAGCCTGTGGATAACGGTCCATGGCGTTCGCCAACATCTGCACAGTAAGCACACGCGGCTTCATGGCCGACCAGGCGTGCAGCAGACACGTCTCCAGCTCAGACTGCACTGTTGTCACTAACTGTGTCTTGGTTTTGAAGGTCCAGCGAGCCTCCGCTTTACGTGCGTGTCATTTACGACTTCGTGGCCAGGAACAACAGGGAGCTGAATGTTGTGAAGGGTGAGGTGGTTCAGGTGAGAAGCAAAAAAAAAAAAAAACCAGCAAGATTATTCTTGTTTGGACCAACAGTTCAAGACTGCTTATAGCTATAAAAACATAAACTACATATACCACAGCAGGACCCATTAAAAAGTTTCTACTTGACTTGGGGACTTTGGGACCGCAAGGATCAACTTATAAACTTGGCCAAATATAACCGCAGATTTTCTTTTGTCTTTACATAAGAAACAAAACAACAACAACTGGCAATTGCGTGTAAAGAAATGCTTCCAGTAGACACTGAAACTGCACCAGAAGGCAGCAACTTGAGATTCCTTCTTTTTTCCCCACTTCTGCAGGTGATCCAAAAATCCAAGCAATGGTGGCTTGTTCGCAACTCACGTGACGCGGAAGGAAATGTTCCTCAGAAAGTTTTGGAGCCGGTAAAGAGCGGCGGACCCGTGGAAGAGCCACCGGTGAGCTGGAAGACACGCCCCCCCCCCCGCCCCCTCCCGAGACCCCTGCCCAACACATTTTAATTGTGACAGTTTAATCCCTTCGCTCTGCTTCACAGCGGGACTCCTACGGTCCAGTGACTCTGGACATGTACTCCACATCTGCAGAGGTGAAAGCCTGGCTCAGGTACAAAGGTTTCTCCAAAATGTGAGTACAGTTTCCTTTCCCCTCCCTCCTGAGATTGTGGAACTTTCACAGATTAAGCCGTGGGTTGTTTTTCTGCTCTCTCTCTTCTCCTGGACAGCACCGTCTCCAGCCTTGGAGTACTGAATGGAAAACTGCTTCTGGGAATGTCTAAGGATGAAATAAGGACTGTGTGTCCCGAAGAAGGGGGCAAAGTCTTCTTCCAGCTGCAGGCAGTCAGGTCATCAATTGCAGTAAGTAACACGTCATGTGATGCAAGTTTCAAACTCCTGTGTATAAGTAACGTTGATTCTGTCCTCTGCAGCTGGCCAGCGAACCGTCTGGTCCGTACAACGGTCCGTACGGTGGCCACTAATAACTCCTGATCCAGCGCTCCGGATTCTTTGCAACCACACATCAACATCTGGAATAAAAATCAAAACGGATGCTTTGTCTCAGGAATGAGTTTCAGCATAAACTGAACTGCCTCTTACGTTTTCCTTTTGTTTCAGTGAAAGTACTTTTAGTTGATCTAATATAATGTATAGTTGATCACCAGCAATCATTATTGAAAAAAAAACACTTTCTGCTGTCTTAACGCCTGTTTTTGTCGGAGCAGTGATTTTCCAGGTTGGCTTTATTTGACATGGTGTAATGGTAAAGTGAGCCTCAACGCCGAAAGCAAAAGTTAGAAGATTTATTTTAATCTGACCACAAAAATGGTTTGCAATTGTAACAAGTATTTTGAAATTAAAGTTTCCACTTCTGCATCATTATAACATCAGTACAAAGCTTTTTTTTTTTTTTTTAAAACGCCCTTTCCCACAATTTAAAAACTTAGTGAGTTAATATTTTGAGCTGCATTGATATTCAAAGCCTGGAAGTCTGTTTAAGTGAGTTAACATCTAACAAAACGCACAGAAATGTTTCTCTGATCCTGAATGCAGGATTTGTTTAGTCATTTGCACGTTATCGTTTCTCTACGGCATAAGTGATTTCTTCACTCTTTCTTGTTTCCCCACTTGGCCATCTTGTTGTTGACGGGAGTCTTGATGAATTTGCTTGACTTCATGTAGGCGGCGATCTTCTCCAGCGCCTACAAAAAAACCAAACAAACTTAAAAACAGTGTTTAATCTCATTAGATCATTAACTCAGAACCAGGCAGGTATGTCCTTCAAAATCCGTTCCCATTACAGGTGACAGTTGTTTCTGCTAATGCAGGATGTGCTCCTGGTATCAGATAAACAGGTGAGCATTTTTACCTCAAAGCGGTCTAAAAGGTCTTTGAGGTTCTTGAACTCATCCAGGCATGAAGGATGAAACATGCGGTGTTGATCCAACAACTCGTACATGACGAAGTCCACGAAAGTGATCTATTGTAAAAGAAGAGTTACATTAAAACAAAAGCAGCAGTGGAAATACAATCTACTTAGCAAATTAACTTATAAAACTATTCATTTGTGGGTTTTTCTTATCCTTTAAATCTCCTTACTCAAATATTAAGCTCAGATGTTGAAAAAATAAAAACTTTGGACTAAGAGGTTATTGTTAAGGTTCACATAAAGGCTCAAGAGCTTATAAGTTACTAGTTTAACTGTCATTTAAGGTTTAATTTGTTCAATTAGGGTGTACAATGAGGTCCAGAAGTATTGACAGTTAGGATTTTGCCTTGATTCACCACCCAAATAAAAAAAAAAGTGACTCAATGAGGTTCCAGTCCTTCCTAGTCTCCAGGTGGACAGTATAAACGGGACTTAAACACGAGGTTTATTAATCATGATCAGAAGCCTCTTGCGTTAACGGGGCGACGTACCTTTTCACCAGCAAACCACTTCCCGTCTCCCAAGTAGTCCGAGAACTGCTTCAGCGTAGCGGGCAGCGAGCTGAGGTACCCCGGCTTTATGTTATCCTGAGTTCAGAGAAGTAAGACTAACGTTGGTGGAGATTCAAAAGATGCAGAACAACATGAAATATTGTTGACGTTGACACTAACGAAGTCCATGTAGCACATCCTGACGAAGCCATTCCTGAAGTCCATGGCCTGGTTCTCCATGATGTCCACTCGGATCTTTTCATCCTCAGTTTCTCCACCTGTTGTCGGACCAAAGTTTCCAGAACTAAGTAACTAAACCAAATGTTGCGAATTCGCATTAAAATGCAGTTCTTTACAAAGAGAAACTCAAATAAGATGAATATGTTCTGAGTGAATTAAAGAGAAAAAAAATATATAAAATGCAAATACTTACACATGTTGTGCTTACGAGCAATGTATCTCATGATGGCATTGCTCTGCACGATCTTCTTGTCTCCATCCACCAGGTAGGGTAGCTGTGGTGAGAAGGTAACAATAGCCAGGAAATGGTTTAAATGTGCTTTACAAATAAAAACCAGTGAAGGCAAACTTTCTTACATTGGGGAAGTCTAATCCAAGTTTTTGTTTTACGTCAAACCAGCAGCTCTTGTCATAGTTTGGCGCTGTGGGCGAGAAATGTGGGTCACATAGATGAGTCCGATCTTTTACTAAAACAATGACAGATCTTCAGTGCTGTTAGGTGAAGTTGTAAGTTACCTTCACCACAGACATAAAACTTGTCCTCGTACTTGGTACCGGTGTACTCCAGGAGGAGCCGGATGGGCTGGGCCAGCTGCACAAAGTTGACAAACAGAAACCACACACACGCTTAAGATCTGCGATGGTTTATTTATTTATTTATTTATTCATCATTTACATCCTGCAGTGAAACGTAACTTTTTTTTGTGTCTTGTTACTTTGATTCACATGTAAGCAAAATAACTTAAGTGGCAAATGTAGCTTTTGTCTGCAACTTACAAGCATTTAATTCAAGATGAGACCTGAGCGTGAACATGAGCATCATCTGACCATTCAACATCTGACAAGGAGACATTTCTTCTGGGAGTCGTGCTGCATGCACATTTGTTCAGTGGTGTTTTTACCCAGGATGTCCAGCCCCCCCTTCTCAACCCATTTCCTGCATGTGCTCTACTTGCAGCAGACCAAGACCTCGGTTTTTATCTGAACTAGAGTCCGCCTCTTTGGCTGGCATGCAAGGAGGGCAAATTGTGACCCTCGTGGGTTTTCACAGCACACCCAGCATCTCACAGGCTGGTAAATGATGTGTGAACTCTGCCTCCCACGACCAGGACCAGGACCAGGACCACCCACGACCTTCTCAAATAGGGGTATTTGTGCGAAGGACCCGTTTCTGAAAATGTTTTGCCACCCGAGCTGTCAAACTGTCACACATTATTTCCGTTTTTATATTACATGCGCATCTCCAACACCACGTATTTTACATTCTTAAAAAACATGATCTCGCATACTTTTGAAATAAAAAAAAGAGTAAAGCTTTATCGATCGTAAGAAACAAAAATGTAAACAGATATGCAGCGGAGCCGCGCGAAGTCCGTCGCTTTGGCACTTTTATCTGCTTCTAAATCAAATCTCCTTCGTCACGTTGCATACAACGTGGACATGAAAGAGAACAACTTTACTGAGATGAAACGTAAGTATCAACATGTGATTTTAAGAAATGAATAAATAAACCCGAAAGGCGGCGAGGTGAGTAGCGGTTTCTGCAAACAGCAGAAGTCGTTTATTCACGATACAAGAGGCTCGACTTACCCCGCGAATATCCCAGTAAGCCAGGGTCATGGCCATCGTGATTTTGTGTTTCTGCACCAGACGTTTTTGAGAGAAGTGAAGTTGCAGCTGGAACAAAGAGCAGCCTGCGGTCTGTGCAGGCAGATAGAGAGACGCTTCTTTTACAGCCTGCGAGCTGGCGGGGAGGCGGGGAGAGGTGGGCGGGGAGAACCGGAGGGCCAGGCATCGTCAAGCGCCAAGCAAACGCAACGTTTTAATTTGGCACTTTTCCACGTAAAATCTGCACGTGTTACTATTCCCGTGAAAATCCCCACAGAGGGACGAGTTTCCATTTGTGGCACCATTCACGCGCTCACTCTTGATCTTCACTCATCATTCATAAGATATATATATATACACGTGTATGTAACTTTCAATAATTATTTGTATTATTTTTTTAGTTTATCTTTTTAAACACATCAGATCTAATTATATAAAGCAATGCGTTTATGTATAATTAAGGGCCTGGACTCTTGATTATCAGCTTATTTAGTCACTGGGTCGCTGTCATCGCTACCTCATCAGGATCACTACTCATACAACTCCATTGCTACCCAGCGCTTAGCATTGCATTGACTTCTGAACGCAGCTCGTTAAGTGTGAATAACGACCTTACAGAACATAATCATTCAGATTTGTTGTGCTGTTAATTTTACTCACACCCTCTCTTTTCGTGTAGCACAGAGTTGGTCGACTTTGATCATGTATCACAAATAAAAGGTATAGGATTTTTTTTGTGTGTGTGTGTAGATTTGTCAAACATAATTAATTTGTTGGACTTCTTAAATGCAAAAATGATTCACACTGCCTGCAAATATGTGTTAAAGTTATTTAAAACCACTTAAGCTTCTTTAGTGTTCTAAATGTATTTTTCTTCTTTTATTTGCAAAAGTTTTATCTTGTTTTTGAACTCTTTGCTCACTTTGACCTACATAAGTAGATAATGAGCTGAATGTGGACTCACTAAACAATGCAGCCTTTGTTTTACACCTTTTATTCACTCGCATGCACAGAGAGGCTTGTGACAAGCCACAGACCCAAAAACAGCCCTCGTTTTACCAAGTAAATGCCACTATGATTTTCCTTATTCTTTTTGACTTCATACTAATCTGAAGGTTGATGTAAAACAGAAATCATTAATACAGTTGGTATTAATATGGTTGTTATTTTAACAGGCGTGATTGTAGTGCAGATTGTAGTTTGAGGTATTTCAGTATTTCACAAACAACACAATGCTTTGCTCTTAATAAACACATTTATGACACGTTTCTTTCTCTTTATTTTAATTTCTGTGTGTGGTATGTGGTATAGTTTTCCTGCCCCTTTAAAAAACAAACAATAAAAATAAAGTGGAAAAAAGGAAAAAAGGATTGGTCTCCCAGTTCTTCTTAAACGTTTGAACATTTTACACTGAATGGTCGGTACCGTGATTTGAAGTGTAAGCATTGCTTCCATCAATATTTGGGAAATGTTCAGCTTTTACAGCCGTCACTAAATTCGCGCTTGTGTTTTTGTTGCCCCACCCCCCCTATAACATGCACCTCTGGCCTAGTATTTGTTTAATGTGCTACCCTAATGTCCAAATAGTTGAGGCAGATGGCTGCCCTTGATGCACCCTAGACAGTTTTCCAGGCGTTTCTTTGCCCAGATAACCTTCCTAGGGTTTATATTTTCTGTGCAACAATACGGAATTAGTTTCTATGTCATTACTCTTAATATGATCAAATGTGCTTTATCTAGGAAGATCCTTGAGATGGCTATCGTGAACAGGCAATAATAAGTGAATTAAACTGAGCTGAACCAAGTGTTGTCTCTGCAGGGAGACACAGAAGTAAGTTTACGTTGCTGTTTTTTTTACAGCCTTTGAGCAGACAGCTGGAGGTGGTGGACTGGTGAACCCCTGTTTTAATTTGTTGTCTCTCTGACTCTATGGTGTGACTAGTAATGAGGTGCTGGCTCACAAACAGCCCTGGTGAATCTGCAGACTTTTGCAAAACAAAACAGCACTCCAACAAGAGTAACATTTATTTTTACCAGACACAAATGTAATTAAATAACGTTCAACAAACAGCACATACAATTCTGCAGGGAGGACATATTGGGTCAATATTGCTGATGACAACAGGATTCAAACAACAGCCAAAAGGTCACGTTGGCTGAGTTTCAGTTCCCCAAAACACAGCTTGTTTGTGGATTTGGCATTTGTTGTGCAAGTGAAAGTCCATAATCGGAGTGAAAACTGAAATAACTGATCACCATGCTTCATGCACTGTGCTCATAACAAATGTGATTCGTCTTTGTAAAAAACATGTTTAAAAAAAACAACAACAAAAAAACCAAAGCCATACTAATAATATTTAGCGTCACAGAATACAAGAATATTCACGTGGCCTCATGCAACCTGACTGCATCACTGTACAGACTGTAACACAAGACATCTCTGGGAAACTGAAAATTGATATTATTCTGTGAATTATACAACATGAGTTTCTGTAGAAAATGTCAACCAGCACAGGACAACAACAACAACAACAACAAAAAAGTGCTTCTGTTTTGATTGTGAGCCCCTTTATAGGTTTTTATAGAGAGGGCTCAATCTGACAGGAAATCAGAGCTGCGGTTGGTGTTTTAGGTCTGTATTCCACCTCATTCAGCTCTCCCTGCACCACCAAAATCCTCTTAAATCGTTTTGGTTTGGTCAGACTACATTTAACCATTTTGTTATGTGTTTTCAGCAAATAAAGCCTCCGGAGGTTCGTTTTAAAGGAAAATGCCCCTGTGTGTTATCATTGAGTTGTCCTTAAGTTGGTACGCTTGTTACCACCCGTGTTTAAAGGTCGAAACGCTATATATCGTTTTTTGAACTATGTAGCTTTTCTTTCTCCAGGTTTGCCTGAGAATGAAATCGATATAGTTTCCATCACTTTGCCAAGAACAGCTCATATTTAACAACAATACTCTCTTCGGCATGTTGAACCACTGGGTATCTATGGTAGCCCAGGAGGGTCATTTAAAACACTTTGGTTAAAACATAGATAACTGCAGCCTGTCTGTAAAGTCAGAAATGCTCTTGTTTGCAAATTTGATCCAGATTGTCTTTCCAGTGGATGTTTTATTGTTTTTTTTTGTTGTTTTTTTTCAAGACGGCTATTATCCAAGACTTGGTTCAGGAGTTACAGACGTACAGAAGACATTCAGAACACAACATGGCCACAAACCATAAAGTTTTCAAAAAACATACAAACGAGAGACGTTTTGTGATCAGAAGAGTAATTCATCAAATGACTAGTGGGAAAAAAACAGACAGTAACCCCTGGGTTTTATAAATTGTAAGTCTACAAATATATATTTGTATACTTGTATACAAACATATACATGAAACTGGGACCGTAGTAGGAATTTTATTTGAGTTGTGCTGCATATTCATTTCTCCGCCTGCACTGTTCCCATACACAGAGTCTCCTCCTCCTCGATGGTCTCCAGCTCATCTGTGCGAATGGCTTGCGTGATTAAATTCAGCTCCTCACACATGGTCTCGTAGCGGTACGCCACACGGATGTCAGGAACGTTGGTGCGCCTGATGTCATTCCCTTCCTGTCCTTCCTTAATGTAGCTGGGGCCAAGCCAGTAACTCTTTACCTGAACCAGGAGAGGGAGCAAAGATCCTTTTTGTTAATATTCAGAGTGAATCACGTTCATTTGTCTTGGGTCTTGTGAGGATGATTGATACCTTGTGAGAGAATCCACTCATGAGCACGCTGTTTCTAGCCAGCTCACACATGTCACAGGAACTCAGTTTCCACACCTGAGCGGCGATGCTGTACTCCTCCATCAACGGCTCCTTTACAATACAAACGCGTGCAGTTAAAAACAAACGCCGCCTTTTGAAAAAAAACTGTAACAGCACGATTCAAATCGAAATGTCATGCAGTTTAGAGCAATTGTAGACTGGCCTTGGTGAAGTGAAACTGCAGAGGGTCATCTGTCGACAGAGAGACCATGAGCCCTCTGGACAGGTACTCTGGCAGGGGATTACGATGGTAGCTGAGGAACAAGCTGTTATTGCTAAGAGGAGACATGGCGATGCCGATCTGAGCCAAGTAGTACAGATACTGCAGCACAGGAGCCTAGAGCGAAGTAGAGACGGGATGTCTTAAACACGCGAGTTAAAGTAACGCACCAGCCCCGCTCGTCCAAGAGGAATTTAAGGAAAATCAGAACTGAAGTAAATCCACATATTTCTCAAATGAATCATGTCTTCACAAACTCTTAAGCAAAGCTTCTCCTGCTTGTGTGATCATGGCCTCACACCTTCCTGAGCAGCAGCCCATGGGAGATGTTCTCAGAGAGCATGAAGCCAGACACCAGGTGATGGATCGGCCCAGCCTCCCCACAATGAGGTCGCAGGACGAGTGTGTGAAAGCCTCGCTGTCTGGAATGAAAAGACGCACGGACTGTGAAAGGGGGGACTTCAGCTTTGTTTGAAGTCAAAAATGTACTGCCGGTCTATGTGACTCACAAACGGATAAGAGATAAAAGACATGATGAATCCCAAAGTGTAGTTTTAGTAGAAGTAGTAACGGTAAACACTTTAGTTACTAATGTTGTATAGTGTGTATATACTGAATCCTGAGGCCTGTAAAGAAAAAGGTAGCAGCAGGAATCTAAATTTATACTTTTTTTAAACCCTTAAACGCGAAGGAAGATTTTTTAATCGGTAAAAATTCAAGCTTATTTGAGCTCAAATGTGCTCATAAAAAATCTTTTTCCTTGTAGTAAACGGTGAAGACTCAAAGGTTGGCACTCATAGTGTAAAGAAAAAGCAGATGATGGCAATCAATTAGACTGAGACGTAGTTGACGAACCTGCGTAGGTGATTCAGCACGGTCATGTTTGCATACATATAGTAGAGGTAGTAGGAATAGGGCGGGTTGTCTTCCTCAGTCCAGTTGACTGGCAGTGGACTGTCCAGGTTGAAGATATGCTGCTCTGGTTTTGATTCGTCATCCACGCTGTCAAAACCAACAACCTGCATTGAGGAGGCAAAGGAAGATGAAAAAAAGCCCTATGACGATTGACTGCTGTTAATATGAACAATCACATGCCGTACGTGTTGGAGAAAGAGGTGCAGCTCTGGATGGCTGCAGGGAGCGACTGTAACCTCAAACAGAGGCATGAAGATGTTCTCCAGCATTTCCTGGAAGTTGGACAGTTGTTTCTTTGTGTGATAGACGTCACTTTGAACAGAGAATAAAGGCACTTTAAGAAATGTAAGATAATAATGGTCGTATTGATCAAGTGATACATACTTAGTCTTATTTTACTCTTTTAAGTGTGGAAGATCATCACAAAATGCTTAGTCACAGTGATTAACAGGATTTAACAGGGTAAGCCAGTGACTGATGAATTGGATCGCCTTAAATAAAAAGATATGATTGAATGTAATGTCGTTAAGAAGTTTTCTGCAGAAAGGTCTATAACATATAGATGCAGGTAATGCAACTACTTTTTTCTCTTTAACTTGATTCGGTGTGTCATGTGACCTTTGAAAGTTTAGAGCAAAAGCTAAGTAAAAAAACAGTTTTTTTTTCCTGCATTCCCCATTAAAAAAAAACAAACTAACTAAAGACAGGGTAAGTAATTCTTTAAAAAAAAAAAAAAACCCAGAACACTTCTGGTCACATACAGTGAATATTTCCCCACCATCTGCTGTCTGCCCATCTCACGAGTACCCTGTAACAAAACCTGGTCTCCCTACACAGACTTGGCTCTGCCAAGTAGAAACAAACATGGTCGGGGCAAACGAGGCGAGTTTCTCTACATGCCTGCAGTTGTGAAATAGGATAGACTCTTGCTTTCTCGAAAAGAACTGGAGAAAGGAGGCGGAAGGAGGTGGCTCTTTGTGTTTCCTTGCTGTTTTGTTTCAAATATCTGCATTCTTGATGTCGCCCAGAAATCTCCTAACCTGCCTTTAGCAGAAAATGCTCATTTTGTGCTAATTAAGATCTTAAGGACTAAACTTATCAGGACTCCAATATAATCCAATATATTTATAACTTTTGTTTCTAAGGCCTAAAAAGATGTTTAAGACCCTTTATTCAGAGGAACAGGAGTACAAAGATGCCAAGTATTGAAGTGAAGCATTTCAGTTAATATTAATTTCCGCCACTGATGAAACTTACAAGAGTCGTGGCATTTGCACAAGCCAGCGCACATTGTCAGAGTAAACCTGATGCTTGACGGCCCACTTGGCCAGCTTGTCCCACTCGTCTCTGGAGCGTCCGTAGATCGACAGCCTGAGCTCCACGTTCTGGTACTTGCTTTCCTCGAGGTCAGCCATGACTTCCTTAAAAGCAATAGGAATAAAAAGAAAACGCTCAGCAGAGGGCGCCAGTGCCTCATCCCATCACACGGAAGGCATCCAAACCAGTGAGCGCAAGTGACTCTGTGATCACCTTAATAATGTGGCCAAAGTATTTCCCTTCGATGTGGTTGTCTGTTTTAATGAAGATCTCTCTCAGGATGGATTCGCCAATTGGGTTGTATTTGGCATTGAACTTGTCAAATCTATGGAAAGTGTTACGATCCTGCAAAAGAAACCCCAACAAAACACTGTTTTGCACCTTCTTATTTGTTGCCAGTTTTTATTTGTTCACCAAGTCGAAGGGTGTTACTCACTGCATGCATGTCCAGAGTGTCAACACTCAGGTCAAATGCTGTCAGGTTCATGCTCTCAAACACCTCCATGAGCGTCTGACCCTTTCCCTTCTCCACGTGAACGATCTCTTTAGGGTACTTCTTCATGGCCCTTTTGATAAAACGTAGAAGGTGTTTCTGGTTCATACAAGATGAAGCGTGAATGTGAGTGTCAACCTGTAAAAAAAAACACAGACAAATGGGTAGAAAGATGTTGGAGATTAGTTCAGGACAACGACAAAATCATTACGATCCGGTTTACGGCTTGTATAAGGAGCTCACAAGCTCACCTTACGGATGTTGTAAAAGTCTCGGTGTGGCACTTTCTTCTGTGCTGCCAGCTCTTTCATCTCATTCAGCAAGATGTGCATCTGGAATTTGGAGCTGAGATACTGCAGACGACGATAACAGAATGACTTTCTGTGGAAAAGGCAGAAAAACACACTACGGTGGGTGCGTCAGAGTCTTATAGGATATTCTTTTCTGTCAGTTAATAGAAACAAAATACAGTTGATTTAACATAACTGAGCTTACACTGGTCCGTTAATAATGAGGGCCATCATGACATTCATATCAGCGATGTACTCCTGCAGGTCTGGATACGGCAGGTCCAGCTCCATGCTCCTGTTTGCAGCAGAACAATTCAAACACCCTCTTCGCTGCCCACGAAATGTGTGAAATGTTTCTAAAAACAGACATCCTCTCACTCTTAGGATGAAGCATGCATCGATCCCCATATCTATCACTAATATCTCACTTTTCCATGATGTTCCTGGACGTGTACACATGCATGACGCCGTCCACCATCTTGCAGCCGTAGCCCACATCCGGGGGCATGGCGGCAGCGTCCTGGTTCTCGTAGGGATGCGTTTTCGAAGCAGGTGGGTGCACTGTGGCATCTGAGAGGAGACAGCGTTTTTGAACTGAGCTGAGCACACGCGCAGCTACAGTCTGACTTTAAAGGCCGACATGTTGTACCAGCATGTTCAGGGATGTGTAACAGACTGTGGGTCGTGAAGTCTGTGGGTGTGCCAGGGAGCACAATCCTACGCATGGGACTCAATATCAGAGTTCCCAATATTTGACAGGACCCACGTTGAAAAGGTTGAAGTGCTTTCATACCGTGCATAGCTGCAGCACATCCGTCTGAAATGTTGCATTAAAGCTTCCAGCTCTTTAAATTTCCACTCTTTGCAATTTTAAGTCCAAATGGAACAAATCATGCAAACTCTCACTGCAGGGAGGCTATAACACAGCCCAGTATATTTCAGTATTGCTGGAATATAATATATTAGTCTGGTTATTTTAGATTTGACTTTGATTTCCAGTGTGCAGCACTGATAGCCTGATGGATCAGACCCACATCTAGAGAGCTGAAGGCTCTGAAAATGATTCTTAGGCCTCCGCATCCAAGGGTTGCTAATCAAACTGCCTACAGCCATGAACAAGGTAAGAAATTCAGAGCGACAGAAACGAGTCAACGGGAGAGCATGTTGTGTAGAAGAGTAAATTAAAGTTTTGCCAAAGTCTCTAAAGAATCTTTAACTGGCGATGCCAAAGCAGATTCAAACCGCTTTGCCAGCAGTGTTGAAATGTAACAAAAAGTTACGGTTTTCCTGCCAGTGTTCGGGGTGCTGTAGATCAATAAATGCTTACTTGCAGTGACTGTTGTGTCTGTGATTTCCTCCTCATAGATATCCAAGTCCAAAGGTCTCTCGCTCAGCTCCTGCAGGTAACGAGCCGTGGTCCTGCAAAAGGTCTGGAGCGACAGACCCATGTACTTTTGCCTGATGAACAGAGCCTTTACTACACATTTGGCAGCATCCAACAGATCTGTGAAGGGAACCTGGAACAAACAACCAAACAACCAAAAGAAATGAAGATTGCACCAAAATGATATCACGACAAAAGTGGTATTACGTTTAACGGTGAGAACCACGACTATTAAAGCATCCTTTTATTTCATTCCTTTTTTTCCTAAAGCTACTTTTTTTGCAGTGAGTACTCCATCTTACCCCACATTTCTCCTCTCCAGAAATAGAGACTCGCTGGTACTCCCTTTCTGCAGCCAGCTCTCTTTCCTGCTGCTCAGGAGCCTGGCTCTGCTCCTTCATGAACCTAACAATACATCAATAAACACAACAGAAATGACTATTAAGTTCATATTTAATGGAAAATGCGGCCTGTGTAGACTCACTCAAGATCTGTGGCACTGTCAGTCTTCATGAACTCCTGCTTGGCTCGCAGAAGGATGTCAGGTTCGTACCTGGGGACGGACAGACTGAACTTATTAGTACAAATCCCGACTGCAAACGTTATTGCCTGAGTTGCTGTTGCTTTCTTCCTTTCTGTCACTTACTTGACATCCTGGCTGATCTGTCGCTCAAGGCGGTGACGTTTCTCCTCCAGCTGCTCAATGGGGCTGTCCTCGGGAAACTCATACGGTGCGCTTCGCATCTCACTCTCTGCCAGACTGCGGGAGAATAACTCCTGCTCAAAGAAACACAAACAGCCTCAAGCGAACGTACGAAGAAACTATTAAAGTTAACAGCGAAACTCAATGACAGAGTCCCGACCTCGGCAATCTCCTTGTATTTCCCATCCATGGAAGTGCGCAGGTCAATGGACTGTTTCAAGGCCACTGGGATCCCAGGCAAAGAATGCTGGGAAGTGAGGAGGCGGCGGGGACCACGGAGATCAACTGCAGATATAAAGAGCAAGAGAGTGGGACATCTAAGGAAGTATTGACAGTTTAAATGCCTTGCAGTTTTCATTAACACCTTTCAAGTTTTTAGGTAAAGGTGTTGTAGTTAATATTAAAACTACGTTGTCGCAGTATCAGAACCCGTGACTACCAGAGCCTGTACAGGGGGCAGATGTCATGTGAAAGCAGAAGCCTGAGAACAGCGTGGTACGTAAAGAGTTTTAATCCGTCACTGGTCAGCATATAAATAAATAAACTCTCATCCTGCCCTCAGCTCTTAGGCACATTCACTTTATTACTGGTTTAAGCTATTTTAAAGCAGAGTAATAGCTACTTTTGTCGAAAAAACATTTCCATACCTATACGTAAGGCTTCAAAATCTTTCACTGACACTTGTTCAGAAGTAACATCTTTTAAATAAAAAGATCTAATCAGTTTGACTAACTGTACCCTATTCACTGATGTGTTCATCTTCGATGAAAAAAAATCTAATTGCTCTAAAAGAGTGAGCTACTTGACAACAACTCGCTGAAAATGCATCAGCAGATGAACGTGAAACACCTCATTCATGTTTCTCAATTCCTGCAGCTTGTTATAATTTTGCAGTAACATAAACTCTCTCAGTGGCTTCTCCAGAGAAATCGGCTGCTGTTTGTGCCTCCAGACACAATTGACCATTCAGGTGGAGAGCCTATCAAAAACACTGGCTCATAGGCTCCATTGTTGTGTTCGCAAAACCTGAACTTTGCACAAACAAAGTTGAGACTGGACTGATGACGAGGAAAATGTGGTTCCTTCTGTTTGAAAAAAAAGTGATATTTGAGGGAAAATTAGTGTAGAAAACTAGTCAACGTACTTTTCCTTGCCACTGAACAGACAACAGACATTTGCTGATTAGAAACAGACACTGAATGCAGATTTTGCTGTCACTACCAATGTGCTCCATCATGTGTTTATTGATCGATATCAAGCTTTCCCTTGAAACCATGTGCCTATCTCTAAAATATTAATCATCCTGTTAAGCATTTCATCCCGTGCATCCTTGTGGGTGTAACAGGACTGAAGCTCCTCAGAGTTTCAGAGGCTCATACTCATAAGAAGGTCAAAGAGGTTTCACTCCATGAAGCCTGGAGTCTGAGTTATTTAACAGAGTCTGTCTGCGTGAGTGAGTTCTCTGAGTGGCCAAGTAACTGGGATGAAAAGAACTTGACGGAAGTCCTCATTAAAATGAGGACACACAGGGATGCAGACAGCGTGGTTGTTAAAAAGAGAAAAGAGTTGACGGTAAAATCATTTGTCAGTTCAAAAGTCTCACCCCCCTCAGTCTAATGCCGTCCAATCAGCGCACACCGTAGACGCTTGGCTGTATTGTGACAACATAGGCAGTTTCTGAGACTAGAGAGCAGGGAAAAAAATTAAAAACGTGTGTTCATAAATGTTGTGTATTTATATAAACTGAAATGAAACGAATAACAATGAAAATGAATCCAATCACCTCTCAATAGATGTTATTATTTACTAAATGTACTAAAAAAAAGATGACAAATCGAGAACACATAGCTTACCAGCACGATCGCATAATATGTAAAGTAAACATGCCGTCTACTGTTTGCTCTTTAACAAATAATCTTACGACTAGCAGTTTTTAAAAGAATAAAGGAAATTCATGAGGCAGATGAAATAAAGCATTTTTTAGCGTTTAAAAGCAGTTGATTTGTGAACCATATTTACACGGACCTACCTCATTGTGTTTGCAAATGATAAACTATTCTAAACTTTGATGCATGCAAGACAACCAATAAAAGCTGCAGGAAAGGGATATCTACGTGACCTTTGTCGTTAATAATTCCCATTTGGGAAAAGATTCCTTTGCAAGAGGAATATGTGTCTGTTCTTGTTGAATACGTTCATCACCAGTCTGTGGCATGTTGCTGTTTGATTCTTCTCTTTATGGTGCATCACACATTTCAGTAGCAGATGGATCTGGACTGAACGCAGGTCAGTCAAGTACCTACACCTCCAACTTATCTTCACATGTATGGAAGTCCATACCACAGATAACGATACACTCCCCAACCATCACAGACTCTAGCTTTTGCACCTTTCTCTACAAACATACTCAACGCTTTCTTACTTAATTAGGTGGGGTTTTTTTTTTTTTTTTTTTCATTTTTGGCATGTTTTGCAAGCTGAGACATGAAATAGTCTTGCTGCTCACATGTCCACTATCTTATCTCCAATGATGAAAGATCTACATTGTGTCTCTGCATAAAATCAGGCCATATAGAGGTAATTTTAGTTTGCAGGAAATTCCGTGTGGGAAGCCAAGATGGAAAGAGTGCTTTGGAAAACCGTTGAATGCAAAAAAATGAGAGAGAAGACTGGAAGGTGCCATGGATCAGTCAGGAGGCTGAGGTGAACGCAGCTTTGAAGACATTGAAGAACAGAATGGCACCCGGTCCAGACCTGTCCACTCTCCAGTTCTTGGAGAGTGAAACGATGCCCGAGGAAAGCAGGAAAAACAAAAACGTTATAAAACTGACAATGAAGATCTGGGAAAGCGTAGGTGAAGCTACTTTTACAACAGTGCTTTCTGTCGTTGTCCTTGTGATTCTCTTATGGAGTTTGACATAAAGCAGTGAGTCCTGACCCGTCCTTGTCTGGACACACTAAAGCTGCTGACTGCTCCACTGTCCTTGACGCAGTCCCACTTCCAGCTGAAACTCTATGTATGAAATTAACGATGAATTCATCATTTTAAATACTTTAGTATGTCCACCAGTTTTCTTCTTGCTGATTTTCTTTTGTTTGGTTTAATTATTTACTCAATACTCAGTTTTATTCCTCTTCTCTACGGAGAACAGATTAAATCAATGCAGGATACGCACAAGAGGCCCACAAACACACAAACAAACATAGTAACAAATTAAAGATCTAAGTTTTGTTGCTTTTTTGGGAAACATCTCAACATATTCAGGAAGATGGATTTGTTGTATGACGTATTTGATTTAAACAGCGAATAACAGTTTGTAGATTTCATGGCTTATAAGAAAATACAATGCAAACATTTTTTTTAACACATTTCATTAAAACAAATTACTGACGGCTGCTTCTTTGGTCAAATGCACGCGTAAACAACTCAGTTTTGTACAAACTATGAACTATATGAAAACCTTGGCTTGAAAAATGTTAAATAAATCATATAAAAATATAATACAAAGAAACTGGTAAAGAAACATCTTTCTACACAAAGCAAGACTGAGCCCATGGAGAAGATAACACTGATGATAAACTGTCATCCAGCCTCAGTGACAAAGTCTGTGAGCCCCAGACAGCCGTTCCTCTGTCAATAGAAAAGGGCACGTCTGCACGCCGCATCGGCTCACAAAGATGTTGTCTCTGCTGTCAGTGTGGCTCATATCAAAGAGTCTCGATGTCAGTGGACACTGGTGTGGAGGGGAGGGGGGCGACCGCTGGCAAAAGACATCCATGATGGGCCACAGAAATGCTGAGCCCGACCAAGGCTTCCAGACCCGGAGCTAATCCTCTAATGGCTGCTATATTTGGACCAGTAGCATCTATGGTTACATAACAACTCGCTCCCCCCTCACTGTTGCTGAGCAAACCGCTCAGAAATTAAAGCCATCAACTTTTCACCTGGATATAATCTGCCGGGTGGAAGGTTATGCTGATTTTGGATGGGCACATCACGAAGGGCTCATGCAACATGACTCGAGCCGATTTCAAATTGTCTCCAAGTTCTGTAACGTGCTGAATGAAGCGGCAATAGACGATTTTCCAGGACTCGTGGCTCCATACTAACGCTGAGCCTCAAAATAAGGTCAAATAGTATCAGATTGCAGAGAGACATCCACCACATGAATATTTCAGCGGCAGTACAGAATATGAGAGATCTAACTCCACTCAAACCAGATGGTGGGATGCCAGACAGCCTACAAGCCGGGGCTAGAGGCCCTCGGTAAAAAAAACATCCTGTGGAGCTTCATCCGCGGACGACAGATAGAGACACACCAACAAATATGATTGAGATTCAGCACAAATACATAAAATACCACTTTATGTTTTATCATTTCTTCATTTATCTAATTCCATCATGCATGACCAACCACTGTCGACCTGCTCCAGCTGACCACACCTTTCACAGCCCATACACCTGCCTGTGACGGTTCACCTGTGTGGCAAATGTCTCCAATAAATATGGAAGTGCTGCAGGGTTACTGGTGAACAACAAATACAAACAACGCGGTTATGGAAGTTTATCTGGAAATATTCAGGAGGGGTTGTATTAAAAAATAAAAGCATTCACTAAATCTAATATAGAAATAAAATGAATATTTTCTAAATAAAGCTGTTTAAAACTAAAGCAACAAGAACGGTAAATTCTTTCACTTGGGAGTTTCGTCAGTCGCTCCGAAAACATTATTAAGATCCAGCGATGATCTCTGAACGATTTAGCATCCAGACCTGGCAGGTCTACAAACTAGAAAACGCATTTTGGAGACAAAAATAAGAGAAGAAAAATCTACATAACTAGACAGAAGATATCAGGTTCTCCATCAGAAACTCCATAGAACTTAACTAGCTCGGAATATGAGCGCTTGCAGTCACACGACGATTCTTCTGTCCAATTTACAAAAAAAACGTCAGCAGTGAAAACGCTGCAGCATCAAACAACCTGCCTGCGTTTTCTCCTCCAGCTTTCTCACAGGCAAACCTCTCTTAAGATTTGTGATGAAAGTCTCTGTCTTTCTTTAATCTCTGCAACGTTCTCGTTCTTGTCAAATACCACTGTGTTTTACTTTTCACTCTTCTCATCAACACACACAGAGAAAAGAAATTCCAAGAAATATATGACAAAGGTAGGATGCTCTTTAGCTTGGACTTCAGACCCCACAGCCGCAGGATGTATAATCGATGTGTGCTGCCTTGTTGTGCACAGTTGCTCCTTTCCACCACTCTCAAATTGCATGAGAAAGCAAGTTTGTGGATCAATCTATCAGCACTTTCACCTTCCGGGGTGTTAGGGGATGGGTAGTGACTGTTAAAGAGTGAGGGGATATGGGGCGAGGCTTCGATTTGTGCTTGCTGTGAGGGATCGGGGTAGTGGAACATACCTGACTCTTCAGGGTCTGCATTAACCAGCAGCGAGCAGGGCTGAGGGAGGACGGACAGACAGAGAGAGAAGGACAGAGACGCTGTCCTGGCAGGGGAGATGGAGCATGCCAAACAGCAACTGGCTCGGGATTGTGACTGCCGTCTTCTCAATATGGGTTAAACATGACGGAAAGGAGGGAGGGATGGAGAGAAACAAGAAAGAAACACTTCAAGCAGTCACATGTCAAAACTGGTAGAACACGCTCACACACATGGTTGCACATCAGTACACCCGCTCACACGGTCATCTCCTCTGCAATGCTTATCCTGCCCTCCGCCATACATACACAGAGCTGGTCCAGCAGATCCATGAACTCCCCTTCACATCCTCCCTCTGCTCTGTCTGCCTCCTGGTTCAGGCCAGCTGTCGCTGCACTTGCTGCCTCTGGAGCTGATCCTCCTCATTTAAAAGCCTCTGACATCTATCTGGACTGTACCACAGGACGGCAGGGAGGCGGGGGCAAGTCAGCCTGCATCACCAGAGGATGTGGATTGTCCCACAATGAATTTCTGGAGTCCCCCCCCCCCTCCTTTTCTCTCCTTTATTGTCGGTGCTGTGTTTTGCTAAAGGGACCATGTGTTCAGGATGTTTATGTCGTCACTGTGTGTGTGTGTGAGAGAGAGAGACAACAAAACAGTGCTGTCTCAGCAGCATGGGTTGTCATGTCATGCTCATTGGTTTTCTTTCTTTTCTTTTTAGTCTGCTGAATATTAGCGGTCGTAGGAAGAAGACTGTCACATAAGAGAGCTTGCCTCCATCTTCTCTCACATGAATGGAGTTAAAGGGCCAGCACTTTGTCCCCATTACAGTTGCTGCAGTCATTTCTAGAACATTTGTTTTAATGCTTTAAACTCAGAATGGTGCGTGTCTCGGCTGAAAGGGCACACCTCAGTGAACTGCTGCAACTCCGTGACCTGATTTCAGAGTGATAAATAAATGTTTGTGAAATCCTTCATTGTATGTTTCGGGAACAACTTTTGTCCTCAGCCATATCTAAATTCCTGTTTTACTTGTGTAACGCTGGTAAATTCTTCAGGGTGGCGGCAGAGACAGGATTTGACGTAGAAAAATATAAAGCAAATGCGAACGTCTGAATCATCGCAGGTAGATTTGACTGACGGGGTGGTCACCTGTGACAATCTCCCCCGCCGTGGTTTTGATGTTTGTCAGGTAACGCTCAGAGCAGCATCTCATACAGTATTTGCTGTTTTTCTCGCCTTCCTCCCTCAGACCACTTGTCCCCCTCATGTGCTGCTCTGCCTTCATAGCTGCCTGTGACTGGATCACGTCTCATTGGCCTTTTGCAGCCGATTCTGAGCCATCCTTCGTCTTAGCTCCGGCTTACATCTCTTTAAAATTATTTGTAATTATTCACCCTTCAGACTCCTGTGTGTGATTTTGAGTCCGGGCTTTCCAGTCTTTGTGACATTTACAGGACATTTACGGAGGGAGAAGATTACATGACATTTACCTGACTGTTAACCAAGAAAGGCTTCTGATCTTTAATTCACATTATGGCTCAAAACACTTGTCACTGAGACAAACTTTTCCTGAGTGTTAAAAACAACAACAAAAAGGGCCTATTTGGCTCAACCAACATCAGCTAGTATGAAGAGTGTTAACACTAGATATCTTATCTGCTTTTGCATACCACGAGGACTCGCATTTTCTTAACATGTAACTCCATGCAGTATGAAATCCTTTTGTTTTCTTATTCTATTTCTGAAAAATCAGTAAAAATGTCCCACCTTGAATGTGTTGTAGATATTTTGCTGTGTTATTAACAGATTTAATGACAAGTACTGACAAGTACTGACCAGCACTGGCAAGTTAAAAGCGTGCTCTGATGCCACCTATCGTGGAGGAACGTCGCATACTTCTGTCGCTCAGTGGATTTATCGACTAGTAGCTTTGACATCATAACTTTCTTCAAAATTCCACAATATAGAAATGCTGTAAACCATCTGAATGGTCATAGCATTATGTCAGTCAAAGGAAACACACGCTTGTGTGTTTTTTATGGTGCAGAATCAAAAATTACTAACAAAACCTGAATAGAACTGCTCAAAGCAACATGACTATATCTAATCCATATCTGATCAAACATTTTTCCACTCAATCTTGATGTTTGTTTTTTTTTTTTTAAGGCGTACACATTCACACATTCACACCAACTGAGCTTTCATATCAATCCATTTCACAGGCCCTGAGAGGAAACCAACGCCGTCTCGGCAGCAGACCTGCGTGTATTCAGACCCGGCGCCCTCTAAAGGCCAGACCGAGCATCACACGCAGGTAAGTCCAAACCCAACACGGCATACAATCAACACCTGAAAACCTTTCATTTACTTTAAATTCAAAATAGAAATTAAATTACCTTCCATATGCCGTTTATTCTCACAAGTGCAATAAACTCTGCTATTAGAAGATTAATCCTGCTCATAGTTTGATTTTGGAGGCAGTTGAGGTACATTATGTAAACAATAGTCATGACCTTCAGATCATTTCATTCTTGGCGAAGAATCATATTTTATTAGAAGATTACTTATTTGAAAGAAATATTTTATGCCAGTCTTATGATGATTTGAATATTTTTATTTTGAGGTTTGTTGGTTTGACAGTAAATGTTCCTCAAAATATAAAATGTTTGAACATTTTTGACATTTTTGGGATCTACTGAAAACGTGAGTGAATGACTGATTAAACATGTGGGAGCAGATTAGTATCTCTTTATCAGCTAATCATCAGGATCCATTGCAGATCTTATCTTTCAAAGCTAAAGGAACATTTAACTACAGACGTGACTACCGAATACCTGCAGTAAAGTTTCAATGTTTTTACTATGAGACTGTGCCTTTATATTTTTTTTATATTTTGTACAGCCTCCGCAGCATCTATAAATGTCACTTTATTGGATCGGTGTAACAGATCCAAACGTAACCGCTTTACTACTACGACACAACAATTTTAAAGGCTAATATCATCAGAGGAAGCAACCAATTAATTTAGTAAAACAAAGTAAACACGTTACTTATGGCCACTGACTAAAACCAATGCACTCGCCGTACCTGTTGGACATGGTCCATGAGACAATCAGGCCAGATGTTGCTTCATAAGAGCAGTGGAGACACATGATGCAGCTGTACAAAAGGTGTGACTGAGGGCGTCCCCCTGTCTTGGTTGATCATTAAGTGAAACTTGTGCAGTTTCTGCAGATTAGGTTTCTGTTAGACATCTGTCTCTGGTCATTACTGTATTTTTGCATGACACAAGCTGTGACATGTGTGGGCATGTAATGATGACAATGCGTGACACAAGCGAGAGGTGTGAACTAGACGTGGGTGAAGTGGAATCTGTTCAAAGGTGCTTCATGAGCCTTTGTTACTCACCGACTGAATATTTCCATTATTGAACAGATTTCTAGTATGTCTTCATGGATGCTGATGTTGCATTGCTCTTTGTTTTCTTCTTCTAGTTCTGTATACTACACTATATTTCAGACAGCTGTCATTATACAGATAAAAATAACTACTCTCTCATGACCAATCCGTTCACAACAACACCTTACTACATAACAGCATCATCCTTTACATCAATTTAAGTGGTTCAACAAGAAAAAGCAACATTTGAAATAGAGTGGGCAACCCGATGAGTGGGTGTCCCTACCTTTTCTTCACAGCCAGAAAAGTGACTCATCCACTGCTCTTTGCTGAGCTTCGCTCAACAAAACCTGCAAGAATCTGATAAATATGGACAAAACTGTGCCTAAAGTCTTCTGTGCAAAGAGAGAAAAGCGCTACCTTGTGCGTGCTGGGTTGTGCAATAAAGATGGTTCAGGGATTTAGACTCATTTTGTACAAATTTAATCTTGCTGCTGCTTTCTATGTCTATGTTCCTCTGCCCTGCAGCTAGTTGCCATTAAAGGGCACTAATAAGCTCCTCCAATATTAAAACATTTATTTCCTCTTCTTTTCCTTTCAGCTGCTCCCTTCAGGGGTCGGCACAGCAAGTCATCCGTCTTCATCTAACCCTATCCTCTGGGTCTTCTTCTCTCACACCAACCAACCTCCTGTCCTGCTTCACTACATCCATATATCTCCTCTTTGGTCTTCCTCTGGGCCTCCTGCCAATTTAAGCAATTATTAAGAAAGAAATGTGTCAGGTGCTTCATGAGCAGCTGCAGCAGAAAAAATCTCTTTAAACATTGCTCAGTTGAAAAGATGACCTTTTTTATCAACAGGTTTCACCCAACGCGACCAGCACCATTGCAAAAAATAAAAATCAGAAAATAAAAAGATGGGTCACCGAAATGTCATCTCTGCTTGCTCAGATGGTTCCCAGAAGCTTTAACAACATCAGATGTGCATTATATCTTTATCTGCTTCTGCAAAGACTGTCTAAATCAAACCCCAAAGGCTTCAGAACCAAATTATTGCGCAGCCTGCACTTACTCTAAAAAACAAATAGATAAATAAATCTCTGTCTGCCAATTCAGAAGCAATTATTTCTCCCACTCAGAGAGCAATTTTTGCAACGGCGCACTCAGCTGTAAGCTGTGAATGTGGGCAGTTTGTGATAACATCTTGATTAGGGAGCTGGTGAACCGACCTTCCACTATTCCGTTTATTGTCGGTGAGGAAAATCAATCTCTGACCACCCTGGAGATCACTGTAATGTCACAGCATGTCACTGTCGGCCCCCACTGGTGATCTGACCTACGTGGGGAAGCTTTTTAAAGATGCAGTATGTTTTTTTTTGTTGTTTTGTTTTAAGAAAATGCTGCGCTTGAATCATACAATTCAAATATTTAAGAACTCTGTCAACAGGGGGATGGCATCTGTACTCAACTCATTTCCCTCACTTGGATATTGATCTCAAAATAAAACAGCAGGGGTGCAGAAGTTATCTCACAATAATGTTTCCCTGATTAAAAAGACAGCCTTCGTAAGAGGGGTTTAGATGTGGGGATGGATGAGAAGAGATGTCATTCCACAGAAATGTGAGCATCAGTGGTTTCATGTGGCTGTGTCAGAACACCTGATCTGCATTATATTACTCAAAACATGATAAAACTAAACAGGTTTTGCATTTCAGAGAAAAAGCTGCTGGACTGGGAAATGACACCGACTCTTTGTAGTTTGGATGAAAGGGTGACAGACATGTGCATACATCTGAGTGGAGGCTAATCCTCCCTTTCAGTGGGGGATCAAGTCCTGAGGTACCAACATACACATTCTCTCCACACCACATGCTTCTCTCAGGCTGAGAGAAAAACAGTAGGTTTTAAAGGTAACATAGTGCTGCTTTCATGGAAAAAGACTGAATAAAATAAGCGAAAAAGTTAGAGCTCTTTCTCTGGATGTAATACTCTTTGTGAGGCTGTCACAGGCTACAGGATCTGCAGGCCACTTTACTTAAAGACAACTACAGTGAAATTGCGATAACCCGATGAAACAAATTACACAGCGTTAAAATGTTTCATGCAGCTACAGCTGATCTTACTGCAAAAATAACTGCTTTTCAAAAAAAAGATGGATAAAGGGATTAAAGGAGGCTGACACGGTGCCAAGACATTGCAAGATATAATTTCCAAAATCCCCTGCAGAGAGCATCCTCTCTTGCACCTCGACAATCAACAGGTTTGCATTTCACTAACTACTGCAGGAGGAAAAAGTTATGCTCCTAAACATTTTTTACTGTGTTTTTGTCACAAATCCACTAAAATAGTAAAAAAAAACAACAAACAAAAAAACGTGCACATCCCAGAGCTAAACATGTTTAGGCTCAGTTCACATGAGATTCCTCCTCATGCACTCTTCCTCTCCTCCCTCTCGATCCCCAGACTCCCGGCACCCACCTGTGCTGGCTGTGTACTGCAGGCTGCCCCTCTTCTTATAGGGTGAGAGGGGCTGTTTTTTGGCCCCGCTGCCCCCAGCTGTGGTCCCAGAGGGCACGTTGGAGGACATGTTTCCAGGTCGTGAGTTCAGCTCGGCTCGGACGAGAGAAGGAAAGCTGAATGAGTGAGAGCTGGAGAGGATGGTGGGTTGAAGAGCTGCACAGCAAGAGATGAAGGGAGTAAGGAAGGGAAATAGGGATGGTAAAGGACAAACAGTAGAGGGGAGGAGAGAGTAGAGCTGCTGGAAGCAGGAGGGAGTCGGACTGCAGTCAGCGTTAACGGGCTACTGAGTGTGTGCTACGTGCCTGTGAACTGGGATTTCCAGAGTGATTGGTCCTGCGTGAGCATCCCCTCTGCAGCGAAACAGACCCCGCCTCCTCTGAAAGGACTCTTGTCCCTGAGCCGCAGCACCAATGGAGGCTGGGGGAGGTGATGGAGGGGCTCGTTCCCCACCCCCACCCCTTCCCCCGCTGTGTGCAAAAATACACATTTACACACACGGGCACGGAGAATACAAAGCTCACGGCAGCATCGTGCAGATCTGCTGTTGCCATGACAACTACAAATTCATATGAAACCCAACTGGTGTGGAGAAAGTTGTAGTTTAGATGAAGTTCTACAAATATGTGTGATGAATCTATGTGTAATCATTATGCACAAGTGACTTTAGTGCATGCTTTACATTTATGAAAATTAATTTGAATTATGAGAATTAAATTAAGTAACACCCTTAATTATAATAATTAATAATTAATTCATTAATGAAGGTATCACATTAAAACTGACCACATTGATTCCTTACACTATTACAGTTATTTTCCATATAAGACTACGTGATACGCAATCTAAACATATTGCTGAATTCTTAAAATTAGTAAGATCCTGTTACAGAGTAAGACGCACTACAAATCCGCGGATTTATTGTAAAGCTGAATATTGCAATCCATATCCAGTTTAATTTCTGAATACGTAATAGGATTGGTTTACAGCACAAAACATTACAGCTTACCCCCAAAAAAAGATCCCATAAATAATAAAATGATTGCATTTCTGCAACTCAGTTCCTCACAGACACACTATGTGATGATATCAACGTCCATTGTCTTCATATATTTCATTGATGCTCTACATTTGTCACCATGTCCTTGAATAAAGATGCTCTTTCCCGACATTTTGTCGATTTGGCATTGAGTACATATAAAAAGCATGGAGGGAACTGGTTGTTTCAGTGCGTATCGCTCACAGAGATGGTCTGAAAAGAAAGCTGCTGAGGAATATCTGCTCTTCTAAAGAACCGATGCTTGCTCTGAGCCACACTTTAACAAAAATAAGACCTTGGATGATGTATAGTGCTACATAAAGCTGGGAAAAGCACACCTAAAGAAAAAAGGGATAAAGAACCATGGATAACAGTAAGCCAAATGTAGAAATCTCAGTAACCTGCTAAAATCTTTGCGTAAGTTCAAGTGTCCCAAAAAACAAAAAAACAAAAAAGAAAACCCTAAAAAATCCAGCAGTAAGGAAACAGACAGGGTATGGCCTGGACAGGAGCAAATGAGACCGACAACCTTACACACTCACATTCCTACTACAGATGAAGAGGTTGAATTACCTGGAGAAAACAGGTATACCTATTCACTTTATGAACATTTTCCCTAAGATTAAGGATGGCTCGCCACAGGAAGGGAACATGGCGAGCCCACATTAAGAAACATCCCAATCACGATAAAGCATGGTGGTGGCTGTGTCATGGTTTGGAACAAGCTTCACTTCTTCTAAGCCTTGAAATCATCCGTCAGTGGTCTTTTCTACGTCTAGTTGAGCGTCTAGTTATGGCCTTTTTCTGATGACATAAGGTGCTTCCTGGACACGTCAGCAGTCCATCACAGGGCTACCACGACAAGACAATTGTGCATGCTTATGACCAATCACAACGGATTAAAATGTTTTGGAAAGAGAGAAAACCCAGAAAAAAAAAATCACACAGACACAGGAAAATATGCAAACTCCCCCGAGGAGGGCTACGACTGGCCGGCAGGTTTCACTGCAACAAATGAAAACATATGTGAGGTTGGTCTGAAGGGCAAAGAACTAGCTCTACTCAGATTCCTGCACACTGAAAACAAATCGTGTTTTTGTGCCGTAAAGATAATCAAACCCATTAGGGATGATTGATGTCAGCCTCCTAATAATTTTAGTGACTTTTCAATTCAGCTCTAACTGTTGACAGAGTACAATAAAAGCCCTCATCATGCGTCACCACTCTTGTGTAAAGTATATAAACGTCATTACCAAATTTACCGTCTTAATTTAATTTATGAGACCACTGCCTACGAAACAGTATGATTAGAGAGGACAGTATCTGCCTGCAGGAGGACTATAAAGGACATCAAAACTATCCAGAGTAGAGGAGACTAAGCGAGCCAGACACCATGTAAAATATTGTGTGGTGAAGATGCCTCTGGCCACAGTTAACATAAGTCTTTCTTTTTTATACAGTATAGTTTTAAGGGGCTTTATAAATTTATATTAGACAATGATGTTGGGTGGTTTGGAGACAGTGGCACTGGGGAAAATGTCGAGCACATAATTTAGTGAGATGTACTCCAGTTTCTCTTCTGGTCAAAAAAACAATAAAATAAAATACTCAATACTCAGGTCTTGACTTTAAAGTGGTTAAACCTGAAAGTAAAATCAGAAGCGGAGTAGAAGCGCTGCAGACGTGTGGAGCTTGCGCCCTCGAGTGGTGAAATCAAGCGATGACTGAGGCCACTAACAAAATTCATCTCGACCCTTTGAGTTAGATGCTTGTCTGTCTTACAAAAACAAAAAGACATTTACAACATCCTCTTAGGAACACAGGTAGCAACTCTGAAAATACGT
The DNA here is from genome assembly GCA_014839995.1 of Xenentodon cancila. NCBI lineage: Eukaryota > Metazoa > Chordata > Actinopteri > Beloniformes > Belonidae > Xenentodon > Xenentodon cancila. The sequence goes on along the minus strand of CM026204.1, from coordinate 20,209,417 downwards.
TGTGCACAACGAAATTAATTGGAATAATCAAGGTTTGAAATATGATTAATTTTCCAGATTTTGCCATCAACCAGTTTGTTTATGCCTGGAGTGCTGGTGTGGCACTGCACCTGTAGTTTGGAAAATGTATACAGTTTTCTTCCTGGTAAAACTGCTCAAAGTAGACAATCTAAAGATACTCAGTTGGATTAAAGTCAACGTCCTGACTTGGTTTCAGAAGGTTGTTGTTAATTTTTTTTATAGAGCCAATATAGTGTACAGGAAGGTGATCCAGCTGTGCAGCTTCACCTGTCTGATAAAAGTCTCTAGGTTTGCATCAAGTACCTAGATATACTTGTCTCCATTAATTTTCCTTTAATTCCCAAACAAATACCTGGACTCCCAGGTGTCCGAGATCCCATAACACACTCTATATTTCCAAAAGTATTCGCTCACCAATCCAAAAAATCGGAATCAGGTGTTCCAGTCACTTCCATGGCCACGGGTGTATAGAATCAAGCACCTAGACATGCAGACTGTGTTTACAACTATTTGTGAAAGAATGGGTCGCTCTCAGGAGCTCAGTGAATTCCAGCGTGGAACTGTGATAGGATGCCACCTGTGCAACAAATCCCGTCGTGAAATTTCATTTGCATTTGCCTGTGCACCACAACAAGATCCAAGATCCAAAAGCAAGGTCCATAAAGACATGGATGACAGAGTCTGGTGTGGATGAACTTGACTGGCCTGCACAGAGTCCTGACCTCAACCCGGTATTACCGGATAATAACTTTGAATATAACATTATTTGCATTGCTTCTCTGATCAATATCTACCTGGCTTGGTCATCCACCCAGCTCTACGGTGCTGGTGGTTTCCAACACTCCCTTTCTTTATGCAGTACACAGTTATCAGAGGTCCTTTGACATTATTTTACTATGTGCCTTCTTGCATCTTTTTTTCTTTCCAGAACAATCTTGAAAGCTACGAGTAACAGTCCTGGTGAAAAAAAATTAAAAATAAAAAAAACAAGTGAACCCTTGCAATTACTGTGATAACTGGTCAAACCTCCTTTGCAACAGTTTCAGGCAGATGTTCTTTTAAACTTTATTTGGCAGACATCTGCCCTGACATTTAAAATATTTTGGTAAACTTGTAAATTAATATACCTCATAATCATGGCAAGGAGTCCAGGCTCAGAGGTGCCAAGGCGATCCCAAATCATGATGCTCCCTCCACCGTACTTCAGCATGGTGATAACGTTTTTATGTTGGTAAGCTGTGCCCTTTTTTTGAGCCTATGTACAGCGCTGAGTATTCTTCTCAAACAATTCAACTTTTGTTTTGTCCGTCCACTAAATACTTTCCCAGCACCACTGTGAGCTCCCACATCACTCTTCAGCAAACATAAAGCAGTTGCTTCTCTCATGTTTTCCTGCTTTGGACATTCTCAGTCTTCTCAGTTACTTCTGTTTGGACTCTTAAGTAAAGATTTTTGGCAGCTCCAGTGATGTCGACAATCTTAAGCTACTCGCAGGTTCTTCTTAACCTAACTGTGGATTCTGTCTTGTGCCTTCGAAGTCATGTTGGCTGGGGACCCGACTCTGCAGATTGATGAATGCCTAAACTCAAGGTGTGAAAACTATTGACTGCAATTGGATTTCACTGACCTAATGAGCCTACAGGTTTGGTTGCTTCATCCCTCTGCAATGTGGCTGCTCAATGAGTGTGTTCGATAAAGATGCAATGAATTATAATAGTATGTCTGCTATGAGCACATTGCGTTTGTTCAGTTATTGAGACTTAGAGGAAGATCAAATCATATTTTATGGCAAATTAATAAAAAAAACAGATAATTCCAAACTGTTAACACATGTTTTGATGCCAATGTGTATAAAGAGCTGAACCTTGACCCATATCAAATGAAATGAATTCCATATTATCAACAACCTACAGGCCTACCTATCTAATATAAAGAAAGAAAGCGGTGAGGCAGGAGGATCTGCACATTGTATTGGTGTTTTGCAGGTGATGTGAAAATGATTTCTTTTTTCTTGCTTTTTCTTAGTGTAATATTTTTTTTTGTTTCACACCCTCAAGTGAATGTGGCCCTGGATAGACTGGCGACCTGTCCAGGGTGTACCCCTGCCTTTCGCCTGATATGCGTCGGGATAGGCTCCGACAGACCCCCGTGACCCGGAAACGGATAAAGCGGGTATAGATAATGGATGGATGGACCCTCAAGTGATGAGCGAGTGAGCAGAAAAGGTGCTTTTATGCTGTGCACTGCTGAAAGTCCTAAGACGGAAAAGAAGAAAACAAAAAAAAGGCAAAAACTGTTTTTACATTTAAATAGGTACAAGATGTCTGTGGTAGAATATCCACAAGTAGGTCCACAGGTCCACAGGTCCACAGGTCCACAGGTCCACAGGTCCACAATCTGACTGTGTGCCATGACTTTTGCTCCAAAGTTGACCTGCCTGTTAATCCTTTCTCTGTTCCAGGAAAATGTACGCTGACCTTGGACACACTGCCTTCTTCTAACCTACTTTGACAGAAGCTGCATAGACGTGCGGCTGCTGACAGGATAAGAAATGTTGTCTCAACACATCATCTGGATGTGGACACAAATTCAACTGGGTGTCGGGTGATTTGTAAGAATACAGCCTAAATATATATAAGCCAATTTTGTTATAATACTGTATATATGTAATATTGTTTATACTGTATATGTTTATCCATATATATATATATATATATATATATATATATATATATATATATATAGTTTAGGAGCAGTGAGTTAAATATTTGCAGTGTCATAAAGCCTAACATGGACATTCTCTGCATGTTGAACATTAATGGCTACGCAACCTGCAGTTTGCACATCTGGAAAGGAAACATCATTGCTGAAAGGTACTTATAGGTTTTAGAGCAACAAATGTTCCCCATGGAGACAACGTTTGTGTGTTGTTCAACAATGCCATACTGCATTCGGATTACAAAAACATATCTTCATAGTAGAAGAGACCCGGTACTGAACTGGCCTGACTGCAGACCAGATCGGTCACCAGTTTTAAGTGACAGCATATAGTGACAAAGAAAATAGAGAAGTTTTTTGTCAAATGCCACAGGAGACAAAAATGGGACATTTCTCTCCTAAAACTTCTGCAAATGGTCTCCTCGGTTTCAAACGTACATGGACAGTTGTCAAAAGAGCAGAGGACGCGACACGGTGATACACACCGGTCTGTCCCAGTGTTCTTGAGACTTGTCGCCTTGAAATTCAAAATCACCTTTTTTTTTTTTTTTTTAGATTCTACAAATTCAATTTGTTTTCTGTTGTCTATTGTAAATAAAATGTGTGTGTTTTTGAGATTTGCCAATTACTCCATTTCGGGTTTATTCATGTTTTGCAGAAAACCTTGACTTCAGTGAGTTTGAGTCCGCTGTAATAGACCCTAGGGAGGATTTTATACTTTCTGTAACTATCAATGGCATTTGAGATGCTCATGTGCTCCTGTCGGCACAGTGGCTGGGATTTACTGAGGGTTTAGAAGCACACAACTGACTCATTGATTAGGTATCTGCCAACCAGCATGGCTTATGTGTTTGTTCAAAATGTGTTTCTTGATTACAACACGGCGTTTTACAGTGACTTACGGCGTTACAATACACCTTAAGTTTGAAAAAAAAGAAGCACTGCAGTAAATATTTTGTTGACAAAGCATCGGTAATCCTCCATCCTGACCTGCTTGGACAAATTGATGAGCGGTAGAGCTGTATTTTCCTCAACCTTTATGCACCATGATGTAACATCCCTGTCACTCGGGTTGATCTCAGGCTCTGTAAGTAATCTTGTCAACAGATCAGAGACACAGGGGCTGAGCACCAAGCAGGCCTACACCAACCACAGCCTAATGGGTTTGGCTGACATTACTTTATATGTTACAGTGATTAGCCTCCTTGGAAACGTTCAGGGAATTAGGGTGAAAACACCGGGTTCCATGCCATTAGTGCTACATGATAGGAGCATAGCGGCACCAGCGCAGCACTCGGTACTTCAGGATCTCATCGAGTCATGGAAAAGCCGAAGAAGTGCTGCTTGTTAGTCATTTTCATATATTCCACGTGTCAAACATTTTCTCCCCCACGAGCTCCACTCTGTCAATCCTCTGACTGCTGAGCCTATTTGATCCTGACGTCACTAAACTAGATCTCAAACTGGAAGCAGGATCCAAGTTCTGCTTATCCTGCTCCACCTATATTAACCCCCAAAGAGAAGACAGTTCATTCGTGCAAATAGAACACGAAGTTGACTAAAACCAGAAATCCAATTATTCACGTCTAGTTTATTGGATGATGAAGATGCCTGTGCTGTCCAGCAGCTGCTGGGTGTGGCTCCAACACAGGAGCCTGATGAATGCACATATCTGAAGAAATCACAACTCAGGTCCTTCCAGCGCAATGATATGCCAACACTTTAATGAAGGCTAATATCTATATGTAAGCACTCTGGTCTCCACGTGACCCTTGTGGTTTTAATGATAGCTTCATGCGCTGTTACTATAACAACTTCATGGTGTGGTGAACTCACTTGTAAGCTAAATGTTCAGGCATCCAAGATGTGCTGTGGAGATTGTGGCCCTCGGGCAGGGTTCTAGATGAAACTGGTGTGAAGACAGACTGGTAAGGAACCCCTGGAAAATGACTAAAAAAGTGTGCGAGCTGATCTGATTGTGACCAGACGGGCAGGCAAAGTGGCAAGACCATTTTGGGGAAAAACCTGAGACTGGGACACCTGTAGAGGGACAACCTGGACAATGGAGGCCAGGCTCCTTCCTTAGAAAGAGCCTCCACAGATCATGTGGACTTGAACAGACAGGGTAGGGTTATGCTGCATCCATCTCTGGTAGACATCGTTGAGAGCTGTGACAAGAAACCTGGTCGGGGGCCAGTCTGGTCGCTCCGAGTCTAGCTGGCTCCATCATCCAGCTTATAAACAATAAGAGTCTCGACAATCAGTAAGTCGGTTAAAGCACCTGATTTGGAAACTCAACCCCTCCTGGAGGATTTCTGGGATGGCCGTCAGACCGGCTCCTCGACTGGGGACTCCACCTCTGGCTTGGACTGTGGGGTAGTGGGCTCTGTTGCTGAGAGATACTCAGTGAGGAAGGCAGCTGGGGGCCTAGGCAGTGTAGGACTGGTTTAAGAGACCATTAAAAAAAATAACTCTAATTCACTTTTTCCCAACTGATCCGGCGTAGGGACACTACCATCTCCAATGACCCAAATTGTGGAAACTTTTCAAGTTGTCACTTTTATTGAATGAAAAGGTGGTGCAGTTAAACCTCAGATTGCACAGCTTTAACAGTAATTTCGTGCACAAAGGTGAAATTAAAAAAGTGTAACAACTGAGAAGTAGTTCTAAAAAGACTCAAATCTATGTAGCTTCACCTTTACCTGAGGCAAAGGCCGTGACCCACTGAAAACGGGTCCTGACCCATTAGTTGGGAATCGCTGGTATAGACAACCAGTTCAGATATGTGGGCATCACAGGTCTTCGGGGATTAGACTTACAAGCCCTTTTCCCGACAGGTAGAGTTTAACATGTCTTTGTGGATCTCGCATCAATCTCAATTCACTGTCAGTGTTTTTCGGAGATGTCTCTGGTACCTTTAGGTGATTTCTTTTTTTGCCTTTTGGTCAAGTCCCAAACATACAGCGGTTTCTTCAGAATGTCTCAATCTTTTTATTAATATTTTGCACTACTGATCACGAATAGTTTGTAATATCACACTGAGAAATACTATATTTGTTATATTAAGATAGAAGTTAAACCGCATCACGCAAGCACCTCTACCTTTCAACGCTGCAAGGCACACATTGTCTACCCCAGTGCTACAATAACATGGACTGTGCCCAAAACCTCATCTCCTCCTCAAAATATCTACTTGAAGGTTGTGAGAGCCTTCTCAAATTGATGCAGATTATGTAATGTGAGACATGCGCTGAGGTCATTTTAATGCTGAGACCCCCGTTAAACAGCACAGTGCAGTGACAGTTGCTTTATTTAGCAGATACCACACCACCTGGGACTTAAACATCTTAACTGTAAGAAGTTTATAAGGCCTTAATGCCTCCCTCCTGCTTCGTCCATGTGACAGACACTGAAGTCAAGAGTCCAACAGGCAGGAACGTCAGTGCCAGCTGCACACTGATTCCAAAAGAAATGCACATTTATCTTAACAAACAATGTCTAGATCCCTATAGGATCTGAAAACAATTTAAGGGCATTCTGCAGCTCTAAAATGAGAGGAAATGGTTGAAAGTATATATTAAATCATATGCTGTATCTTCTGAGCCTATACCCTGCATGCATATGCATATCCACACCAAGTGACGTCCATTCGTTCAAGACTGAAACAACTCCCAATATTGATGGCTTTCACTGCACCTACGTATGGGAGAGTGTTCTCTTTCTTTACATCATTCACTACTGTCCTCATTAGACTAAATGGATTGGTTGGCCAATCAGGAAGAGGCCCCTCCTAAGTCAGGGTTTAAGGAAAAGGAATTAAAGGGTGGATCTCTGTTGGAGAGAACTAGTGAATTCATTTGCTCTCAGACGGCACCCCTTCTAATCAAAACCCATCAGGAAGGCTCAGGCCCCTCCCTCCCAATCCCTTTCCACTCAGAAATCGCCTTTCAGCACGATTAGTGCTGTGCTTGGATTCTCTGCAGGTGCTCACAAGTAACCGTCAAAATTTCCATTCTCGAGGACCTTGAGTTTGCAGAGGAAGAAATCATGGGTGCAGGAGCCAGTGCTGAGGACAAAAAGTCCAAGGAGTTGGAAAAACAACTCCAGGAAGATGCAGATAAGGAGTCTAAAACAGTCAAGTTATTACTGCTAGGTAAGTGTTCTTGTGAGTAGTCTTGTTGCATCAAGTCTCCTTTTTGTTGTCTCGGGCTACATGTAAGAAAAATACTAACCATTATAGTCTTTGGTTTCAAAAAACTAAACATATACAAATTTTTTAGCTTTTAACGTAAAACAACTTAAAACAAAATCGGTGGAGGATGCAGAGATCAGAAATCGTGACATAAAACACGACACAGGTGTGACCACGAGCGCTAAATTTAAGTCGAAGTCGCTCTAAGTTATATCTAATTATTAACATAGTCTAATTAAAGAATGTAAATGTAATGAATTTACACTGCTGACTTGACTGACTTGTTTTCTGTTTAGTCACACATCTTGGCTCCGATCCATCTGAGGTGACATTAAGGTGCTCCATACATCTGTTCACAACTCACAAAGACGTCAGATAAAAACATATCCAGTGAATTCACCGGCGTTGTCGACGGACTGTTCCTAGATAAAACCCTGCATTAGTTAATTGGAAATATATCAAGTCTATTTAGGATTATCCTTTAGTGAGAAGACGAGAGCAAGGAGAGACAGGAGTGTTTAGTTTGGCTTGGTGAATTTAATCCAAAGATCTGAGCAGATTTACATTTTAGAACAATTTTTAAATTAGACTTCAATACTTTTTCATGTTTAGGACTTGTACACAATTAAACAATACAAACCCTGCACGGTCTGGGTTTGTGCAGTCAGATGTTGCTTTTATCACAGTGATTTGTTACGAAATATAGTTAAAACAAGCGATTGCTCATTGGTTGCTGACTTTTCAGTTCTGACGGAAGGACGTTGGTTCTTAAGAGATCACTGCCTTTAGTCTAAATGAATCTCAGCCCGGCAGTGATACGTCAATCCGATTAACTAACTGGTTTACTGCGGATCCACTTGGTGAGGTCTTTTTTTGACCATCAGCTCACACATAATGAAAAAAAGGCATTTTCATTAGCCTTAATAATAGAGCGGTATTGCTTTCATAATGGTGAAGAATGACAGGTAGTCGATGAATTAATGATTTCATCTCGTTAAAACTAACTCCACTGCTCATTTTGCCTCACAAATTGGTTATGAAAGTAGTCAAACAATGCTGTTGTCTACTTGGAGAATAAACATGACATTTTTAGAGGAGCTGCTTCTCCTGCAGCCTCCAGAACCCTGGATAAGACGGTAACGTCTATACAATTACATATGAAAATGAGCGCCACCTTGTGGTGTCTCAGTGACTTTAGGAAAGAATTATAGATTAAAACTCAAATAAAACAGGAGCATTGCCTCTGTGCAGTTGTGTAAACCTCCTAAACACCATGTATTAATGTTTCAGATCTCCTTGAAAGTTTAGAGGATATATAAAGGTTCAGTTTGAACACATTTGCATTAAGAAAAGGGGCCTGAAGTGTAGTCATTTAAAACAGGAGCATCAAAACTGAAAAGGTTGTTGTCAAAAGTTTAAGAAATAAACTGTAAATAATTAAGAAGTAAAAAAAAGTAGTCAATGATTTCAAATTTTGGCAATGGATCTTTCTGCACATTAAAAAAAAGTTTGCTCCTCTGTAAATTTTAAACATTTTTGGAACAAACTCCTAGTTTCTCATCTGAAAACATGCAGCTGTAACATTCTCCGCTGTATTACCACATGCATGTGATTTCGCTTCAAATTTCTTATCCCCCTGGAAAACCAGGAGGATCTCCTTAGGAGTGTTGGATGAAGTCTTTAAAGGCTCAGCAGACGGTCTGTGACTGGAGCTTAATGCGTCCACGGTGAGAACAAGGCAGTCAGCTTCGACTGCTCTGTGACATGATTAACTCCTCCTGACCCAACTTAGCCCTTAGTTGCTGCAGAAAGCTTGATCTGCCCGGAAGGATTTCTCCAGCCAGGGTTAGTGCGTCCACTTCTGTCGCTAAAAATGAATGCGCTCAGCAATTGCTGTGCATGCGCTCAGCCCACGTTATGCATGCATGCGCAATAGTCACACCATTCAAATGCCAAACAGGTTTCCGTATAGATTTTAGATAGTTTCAGTACAATTTGCCAAACGCGGCTACACTTTAAACTGTGACTTCATGGTACCATGTTTCCATTAATTATTAAACCCAGTGCTTAAAAAGGCACAGAACAACAAAGGAAACCCAAATTAAGCACATTTATAGTAGATATATGTCCAGCGTTGTTGTTCTGTAAGGAGATTATGCTGCTGCAGGTAGCAGCTCATTATGGTCCTTAGTTAAAGCCCCAAAAGCCCGCACTTGAAAAATAGAACCAGATTACTTTAGAAAACGTTATGATTGCCACAGTTTCACATATCAGATAAACTTATTGGTGGCCACACGGAAGCCCATTAACCATTTATGTTTTGCCTACTGAATTGGGAAAACAAATGTCTCACGCGGTCTTACTTTATTCTGCAAATGTTTTCTCGCATGCGGTACACAATGTTCATAGATAACTCTTTATGAAAGCCTTTGGGCAACAATTAAAGTGCTACATCAATCAAATCAGACCCGACTGGCTGGGCTAAGTCTGCCCTTTTAAGTGTGTGCATCATCAGATCACTCTGTTTGGCCGCTTGAAGCATGTGTGTGTCCAGTGGCATGTTGAGGAGAAAAGCGCAGACGTGTTATTACAAACCTTTGTCTTTTCTTCCAGGTGCTGGTGAATCGGGGAAAAGCACCATTGTAAAGCAAATGAAGTACGTTTTAAAATCACTAGTGGAAGCTGTCATCATGATCTTAACAGTCAGGTTACATCAGCTGCCTGAACCGTCAACTTTTAATTTGTATGGTTGTTAAAGTCTGGCAGTAGGAGTGGGATCAGTAGTTGTCCACGAGGTGGCACTGTGAGCTGTAGGTCTACTACATAGATGCTCCACAGAGCAAACAAACTGGGTATATAGATTTTGTTGTATTTTAATCAACTAATATGTAAGTTATAAGATGCAACTTATGAATTCAATTCAATTCATAGCAAATGTTATGAATCTTGAACACACCCTTGATCGGTGTAGAAAAGCTGTCTTTTATGAAATAAACCTTTCTTTCCTCCTCCCCCCCCCCCCCCCCCCCCCATTTGCACACAGGATTCTTCATCAAGGTGGTTACACAAAAGAGGAACAAATGGAGTTTAGAGCAATCATCTATGGCAACATCCTTCAGTCTGCTCTGGCTATCATCAGAGGCATGGAGATGCTCGGCATCGATTTCGGCTCGCCCTCTGGACAGGTCTCACATTGCACTTAAATGATGAACTCCAGACGTGTTGAGTTCATTCTCTCTGACCCACAGCTCTACTATAAATGCTATTATGGAGGTGCCAATGGTTCTGTATTGTGTGTGCGTGAAACCACAGGAGGATGCACAGAAGCTGCAGAACCTGTCGGATTCCATTGAAGAAGGCACGATGCCCCCTGAGCTGGCTGACGTCATCCAGAAGCTTTGGAAAGACTCCGGTGTGCAGGCCGCCTTTGAGAGAGCCGCTGAGTACCAACTCAATGACTCTGCTGGCTAGTGAGTCCTTGTCCTCCACTTTAACCGATACAGTACTGGGTTTAGATGAAAAACATAGAGGCAGCTCACTTCCAGTTCATAAATAGGGAATGCATATGTGAGAATTGACTACTGTCTGTTCTGACATCTTCAGCTACCTCGGTGAAATGGACAGAATCTGCAAGTCAGACTACCTCCCCACTGAGCAGGACGTGCTGCGATCTCGAGTCAAAACAACCGGTATCATTGAAGAACAGTTCTCCTGCAAAGAGTTGCACTTCAGGTGAGTCACAGGGGAACTGATTAATATCGAAGAACTGAAGTATTTAGACGCCTGCTGAGCTTCTCCCGTCTTTCTACGCTGAACAGGATGTTTGATGTGGGCGGCCAGAGGTCAGAGAGAAAGAAGTGGATCCACTGTTTCGAGGGTGTGACCTGCATCATCTTCTGCGGAGCTCTCAGTGCATACGACATGGTGCTTGTAGAGGATGACGAAGTGGTGAGTTGGGAAACCCCGCTATGAAACAATCACAGAGTACCACTCAGTAGAGTGTAACCTTGTGTTCATCTCTTGACTTTTTCAGAACCGCATGCACGAGTCCCTCCATCTATTCAACAGTATTTGCAACCACAGATTCTTCGCACTGACTTCCATCGTGCTTTTCCTCAACAAAAAGGATCTCTTTGAAGAGAAGATCAAGAAAGTTCATCTGAGTATCTGTTTCCCAGACTATGATGGTGAGAAGATGACGCGACTGATATTTACTTGATCCCAAAAATAACCAGAGAAAAGTACAGTTTGATATAAATGACTCAGATGAAGACTCTAGTGGTCTCACATGGTTACTTCTTCACCTGCTCGATTTCTTTTAGGCCCCAACACGTATGACGATGCCAGCAACTACATCAAGACGCAGTTTTTGGACCTGAACATGAAGAAGGGCCAGAAAGAAATCTACTCCCACTTGACTTGTGCCACAGACACAAAGAACGTTGAGATTGTGTTCAACGCCGTGACAGACATCATCATCAAAGAAAATCTTAAGGATTGCGGTCTTTTCTAAGTGGCTCCAGATTGAAGAGAGGTGTGCGGCGACCACACCACACCACACCACACCACACCACACCACACCACACCACACCACACCATTTCACTTCCAGGGACTGTGTTGATACAGAGTAATGGGCCCCAGATGAAGCAGACCCCCGCCAATTCAATTTATCTCTCCCACAGCAACTCATTTCTCGCCAAGAAATGTGTTGCCAGGCAACAACATTTGGCCATAACGAGAGCGAAATTTCAAGTTTACACAGTTTTGGTCCTTTGGGGGTGCTGAAGACGACAGCGATAACGAGAATGAAAAATGAAGAATAAACTAAGTTACTCAGAAAACATGCAAAACTATTTCACTTTTCATTTACAAACAAAAAACAACAAAAAAACAAAACACTGAAACGTCCAGCCTCAAATGTGATTTCTGAAGATTATTTCATGTTTCACTCATGCGCCACCTTCTCCACTTTGCAGAACATCCTTTCCAACCTTAACCCCTTACATACTGGCATTGACTAAGAAGTGTACTGATGTTGCACAGAGGATCCTCAGACTGTTGTGTTTATGCCATCACCTCCATGCCAAGTCCTGGTCCTTCAATGCTCTTCCACATCTCCGACAGTACATCCCCGCAAAACGCTGCATGTCCCGCTGGGTTGAAACAACAACAAAGTCATCGCATCAACATTGTGGACTTACACCTTTCTGCAAGACACAGTATTTGTCTCTCACTCGAAGGTATGACGGCATCGAGATGAAGTAGCTGCTCCTTCGATCCTCAGTGCATCCTTTTGACTACTGTGTTGTCAGTTATATTTCCTTCCAAAGCCAAGCTCTGAAAAGTTACCGAAGCAATCTGGGGAAAGTATAAACATTCTGAATAGAGACCTTGCAACCCTTTTTTTTTTTTTGAGTACAGTAGTCTCTGTGGTCTTGATAATTAAACTGGTAAAGTTGCTGAACAAGAATCTCAGATATACCCAGTGCTTGCAGTTTGTCCAGATTACAAACCAAATTGTACATGTATCTAATCTAATATAGCGTTAAAGTATTCAATTCACTTAACATTTTAATGTGATGAATAAATTTCGCAACGTCAAGTATAGTTGAGAAACTTTGTACATAAGAGTAGGAAAATTAATTATATTTTGAGAGATTAATTATAAAAGAAATATGCAAGAGAGGGAACCACTAGAGAGTTGATGCTTTCTTATGAAAGGAGAATGAAAACTACTGTTTGTTCTTTCTTATGAAATGTAGAAGCACGAAATAAAAAATGCATTAACTATACCTGTGTGTTTGTGTCTTTAGCTGCAGAATCACACCGCCATCTACTGAACAGTGCCACTGTTGCATAATTTCTGCGTCTGTTAGCAGGGAAAGTGGTGGTGTATGGCAGTTCATTACTGAGGGAGCATAACAAATAACAAAAGTAATTAATCAGTACGCTAGGATTTAATGTAAGAGTGTGCAGGAAAGGATTATAGAGACTTGAGAGCAACTAAGGAAAAAAAAACAAAAAACCAGTGCAGCGTTGTAAAGAGGAATTTTGTTCTTCTGCTTTCTGCTAAGTTCCCTCCGGGTACTCCGGCTTCCTCCCACAGTCCAAAAACATGCAGGGTAGGTTAATTGATCTTTCTAAATTCTCCCTAGGTGTGAATGTGAGTGTGATTGTGTGTCTTTCTATGTGGCCCTGCGACAGACTGGCGACCTGTCCAGGGTGGACCCCTGCCTTTCGCCTGATATGCGTCGGGATAGGCTCCGACAGACCCCCGTGACCCGGAAACGGATAAAGCGGGAATAGCTAATGGATGGGTGGATGCTTTCTGCTAAAGTATGTTGCAATCTTTGGGTAAAACAGAGCTAAATCTGTTAAATAATCCCTGAACGTAAAATATCTTCCTGATAAAACCCAACTTTTGAAAAGTAAAATGGTCTTCTATGCAAACCATTAACATTTGCAAAATTACCAGCTGCGAATACTAGGCAGGATTACCTCTGCAGGTAGGTGTGGAAGTGCTGCTGAGGCGCTAAAGGCCTGCTTGTTTTTAAACTTAGTCATTAACATGTTAGGCTAATCTTTTTTTAAAATCTTCAACAGGAACAGATTGTTTGTGTCCCTTTGTGCCATCAATAACAGTTTGAATTTATTGTGTAACAGCAGCATTTGCAGGCTGTGGTGCTGGGCAGCAGCTGGAACAACACTGGCCCTCTGCTCAGGCCTACAGATGTGTCACTGAAATCTAAAAATATGAACGTGAATGACCTCCTTCCCAGAATCATACATACGTAAGACTGTGCCTGAATACTTCCCTCACTCTGGGTGACATCTGATCAGCATATCCTGTTAAAACAATCATGTTTTCAGAGCTTTGTGCCATCATCCAATGATTTTAATATAAGCTAAGAAAAAGTAGGTGACGTTTTTGGAATTAGATGGTTTTCTCCAATAAATATGCCACAAAATGTGACCTGATCTTCTTCTAAATTTCAGTTCAGCTGATAACTACTTGTGTCTTTGCTCAACACACCCATTAAACACCCACAGACCTGGTGGAAAAAGTGAGCAAACTCTTGGAGTTAATAGCTAGTCAAACCTCTTTTGGCAGCAATAACTTAAGACAATCACTTTTGATCAGACCTGCACAGTCTCCAATGTCTGTACTGCTTTAGCTCAGACACATTTATGGGATGTCTGCTATTGGCAGCTCTTTTGAGGTCATTCCACAGCATCTCTGCTGGGTTTAGTCTGTACGCTGAATCACTGGACAGATGTTTGCCAGTTCCAGTGATGTCAAGTCTTTAGCTGTTACTTGTGTTGTTTTTTGTTCGTTTGATTTTTTTTGTTACACCTCATTGAGGACTTTTTGTTGTGGCTTTAGTCTTCTTGGCTGGGTACCCAGCTCTGAGACAAGTAGCCTTCAAATTGTCTTTATTCACAGATGACTTATTCGTTGGATTGATGGATTTTGAGAGTCCTTCGTGGTTATACTGTTGAGAGCATGTCGTCACTGATCTTTTTGAAAGGCAGATGCTTCTTTTGAACAGGGAAATTACATTGTTTGCATGTGTTTTATCAATCACAGGTCTAAACCACACCTCCAAACTCATTTAATCAACTGGACGTGTGTAAACTACTGACTTCTGTGGGTTCAGTTACTTTTTCCTCCAGCGCTACGAGTGCTTTCAATAAAAACGTAAGAAATTATAGTTCCTTGCATGTTACCAGTATAAGTGCATTTTGTTCGTCTAATGTTGTGTCTTAGCTCTGACCACATTTAATGACAAATTAATACAGAAAAACCAGTAAATCCCACAAGAGTCACACATTATCATCATCATTTTTGTTCCAAATGTACATATACATGTTCAAACAAGATACACATGTGAAACTCTTAACTCTGTCATTTCTCTGCGTAAGAAGTGACTGGTCTAAGCCATATTGTTCCCTTTTAAGGAATATATCAGGAGACTTCCTCGGTGTGAGCAAACAGCACAAACACCACCACGTCCTCTAGCTTTATGAACTGCGATCGCACTTTTGTATGTTTGTGTGTCTTCACCATTTAAAATCTACATTGAGAGAAAAAAACAGCTTCTTCGTTGACCTCCAATGTTTGAAGACTATTTGTAGTATTTAAAATCCAATTTAAAAAGAATAAAAAGAAAAAAGAAAAACAAGCACAATAAAAAAAAATAAATCCCTTCATCCCTTCACATATTGATTTGCAATGTCTTAAAAATAAACATACGGTTCATTACAATGTGGTCTAGTTTAAATTAAAACAAAGACTTACATCAGTGGGGCCACTGACATCATTAGACTCTAGATAACTAATTCTAGATTCAAACAGATACATTCAACTACATAAAACTGCCCACAAAAAACATAATTCAGGCATCCAAAAATGGGAAAACTATATGCCATTGACTAAATATGAAAATACAACAGAGCAAATCTGATATAGACATACAGCTAAGAAAAAATGCAACAGTCAGGTGAACAGAAGAGACATTTAAGCCGTGAGACTACTGCGAAACGCTGGGATGGATCTTATAAACAAGTCTGTTTTTGTCCTTGCAGTTGGCAGAAAAACCACCAACATATCAGAGACCTTGGGGATGCAAAGATCTTAAATATGACAAGCTGCACAGTGATCCAAAAAATACGTTCTCCCAGAGCACTCCAGAGCTTAAAATCCTTAGAGATAAAAATAGTCGCAGGACCCAAGTTGAATGTAGTCTAGGTTCTGCTTGCACCGTGGAGACGGGCTCAGTCCATGTTGAAATTCACCCTTTGTAGAAAAGACTTCCCAGAAGTCCCGATTCGTCTCAAAACTCTGCAAGTCAAAGAAAACTTAGCATTAATGTCCACGAGTACAGTGCAAAATGAACACAACCAATACAATGACCCATATATTGTAAATACACGTTCTTCTGTGCAAATACTGATAACCAATTAAGAAATGGATCACCAATACGTGGAAAGGGATATACACAAGTATCTCAGCAATTTAAACATGTTTCTGGATCTAAAATGTTTAAAAAAAAAGGAAGAAACTGGGAATGTTATAATGTATAGCGCATCGCCTCACTGACCTCGTAGATCCAGAAGAAAAGGCTGGAAACCAGTTAATTATTAAACTCATGGCCCTTATTCAAAGTACACATGCTGCTGGTACCTTGCCCACATGCGACGGTATACAGATACATACATTTCCTCAGTAAAGCAGTGAAGCTGAACCTCAGTGTGCAGACCTGGAAGGATGCCGGCGCTTCAGTAGAGACAGAGCTCCCTCAGGTTGATCTTGATAATGACGTCAGTGACGGCTTCAAACACAAACTGCACATTCTTGGTGTCTGTGGCACAAGTGAAGTGGGTGTAGATCTCCTTGGTATTCTTTTGCTTATTTAAGTCTTCGAACTGGCACTGGATGTAAGACGACGTCTCTTCATACGAGTTATCACCTACAAAAAAGACAGATCATCGGGAAGGCCTTTTTTATTATATGTGTTTCAATTACTATTCTTTCTCTTTTAAATCAAAACATCTAAAATACAAACATATCCTGTGCTCATTTTTTTTTTTTTGATCAGTTTCCTGTGAAATGCTATCAAACTCTATGCGTGACAACTTCATAGGCAAACATTCACTGATAATCTGTTTTAAGAAAGAAATCTGGAGCATGTTACTTCAGCTCTAATAATAGATGTAACTGTCAAAACTCATCATGCAAATTAGGCAGACTTTCGCACGTGCAAAAAAAAGATTTTAACACTAAAACATCGTCAACTAGTTTCTCTCACCGGAGTACCCGGGGTAGCAGATAGTGAGTGGACTCCTGCTGATCTTCTCTTCAAACAAGTCCTTCTTGTTGAGGAAGAGGATGATGGAGGTGAGCCTGAACCACTTATTGTTGCAGATGGAGTCAAAAAGCTTCATGCTCTCGTGCATTCGGTTCTAAAGGAAAACAACGGGCGTTGAACTTTACTCCTGATGGCTTTTCTAGGAGACAATTTACTTACATGTCACAACACTGAATCCCATTTAATGCCAACTAACTCGTACCACCATAAAACCCAACCACCAAGGCGCTCGATAGACCCAGATGACGCCAATTTGAATAGTTAACCATGGTGTAGGAATGACACATGAGATGGTTTACTGTTACAGCAAGGCTTTGCCTTTGCCGGTTTTCCCATCCTTCTTCACATTTATTTTTTGGAGTTGAGTTAGTTAGTTTAAAGATGCCTTCATAATAAGATGAGGTCCGTGTTTTTAAATTATGATGCGATTGAGAGGGAAGAAGAAACAGGGTACACTTGACACGCACATTGAAAAAATGCTGATGGTTCAAAACTGTACTTCACAAAGCAAGACAACCTGGAGAGGTGGAGATATGGAGACATGCACTGGAGAAAAGAGGAATGAAGGTCAGTCAAAGACAGGATCCCTGCGTGTAGTTGAAAGGGAAGCAGGCTGAATGGTGGGGATGCAAGATGTAGAGCTGAAGAAGGTACGGAGTTTACATAGTGTTCAGGCAGGGTGGAGGAGATGGAGAAGAGAGTTTAGAGTTATCTGTGATAGGAGAGTAGCAGTGAGAAGAAAGGAAAAACTGACACAATGGTAGAAAGACCAGCTCTTCTCTATAGCTTGAAAACAGAAACACTGACCAAGAGACAGGAAGCAGAGCTGGAGGTGTTAGGACAAGGATGGGTAGAACTAAAGATGAGCACCGCGGAGGACTTCTTGGAGATGGTTTAGACACATGAAGAGGAGGCATAGTGCACACAACAGTTGAGAGATGCTGGAGATGAAGCTGCCAGGCAGGAGAAAAAGGATGCGGTGAAAGAGGACATGCAGCTGGCTGGAAGATGCAGAAGATGGAGTAAGAAATGTGTGAAAAATTTTGCTGTGAAGGTCCACGTGCGTGATCTACCAGGCGCAGCAGCAGATTGAATTACAGCTGAAACCAGTGTCATTAGGCATCTTTTACTAATTATGACTGTGCATGACCGAAAGGGATTACAGAATGTTATAATTAATCACCAGACTAAAACAAAATGATTTCAAATCAAATCCGTCCATGCTTTCTCATAATAATCCAGCTGTGATGTCAGTAAACAACCGGCTCCCTGGATTCCAAGGATTATTAAAAATGGAGTCACAATTTAGAGTTATTGATCCTCCAGCCGTACCAACTGAAGGCCCCTCCGATCGCAGTGCATCCATCACTTACCATCTCCTCATCCTCAGCCAGGACAAGGTCGTAGTCACTGAGCGCTACGCAGAAAATGATGGCCGTGACTCCTTCAAAACAATGGATCCACTTCTTTCTCTCCGAGCGCTGACCCCCGACATCAAACATCCTGAGGACACACAAACATGCATCAGTGTAATAAAAGTGAGTGTCATCGTGCCAGTTTTAATGTCATTTTAATATGAGTGGCATGCAAGGATTTTAAAACCAGGACACAAGCACGCACACACATACACGCAGACACGCACAGACGCACACACACTCCGAGGGCATCATGCTGTGACCTCACTTTGTAATCTCCTGTATGTGTGTGCCGCCTCTGCCTCCACCTGAAGCCCTCAGGAGCAAACTGTAGCTCTACTAAGCTGACACAGAAATGAAATGAAAGACTGCTGCGTGCTGCAGCACCAATTCAGCGATTACACATTTCTAGGTCCCAAGCCGTTTTATGAGGTTAGAAAAGGCTGCCGCGGGAGGAACCAGCTATAGTAACGCTGTAGTGAAGCAATGTCAAAACAAAGACCGACACTGTATTAAACTTCCATCAGTGTTTATAACAGAAGACTATAAACCACAATATGCATGTGAAGACTGACGTCAAACTAAACCATCAGGGCAAATAACACCGCACTGTAACATTTTATACGAGGAAAATAGTTTGGTGTTTTATGATGAGCACATTTAAGCTGCCCTTTCAGCTTAAAGAACAGTCAACCTGATGTTTAAAGAACACATTTTAAACAATGCTGAGTAAATTCTATATAACGACAACGTCCAGGTCAACCCAAAAGTGACAGTAGAGCAGCTCCAGCTTGGACTGCATGAGACGCGTTACAGACTGTGTTTATCCCGCCTGAGCTCGTGTCCTTCGTGAGCAGATGCAGCCATACTAACTTGAAGTACAGATCTTTGAAGCTGAAGTGAGTTTCCACGATCCCCGTGGTCTTCACACGTGTACGCAACACATCCTGCTGGGTCGGGATATAGCTCGCCTTGCTTATCCTGTCCAAGTCGTTCAGGTAGCTGAAGGGGAGGAAAAAAACAAAACAACAAGTGAACAACATGATCCAACAGCAAATGCACTCATTGTGGTGCATTTTACATTTATGAACAGCTCACATTGGAATCTACAGCACATTCAGACACTATATTTGGATGAAAGTACTTGGCCACAGCTCATACATTAATACATTCAGGTGTTCCAATCAGATCCATTGCCACAGGTGTGGCAGTTTACAAACATTTGTAATACAAAATGGATCGTTCTGAGGCGCTCAGTGACTTAAAGTGCAGTACGTCGTCTTTGCAACAGTTGGGGATATTTTATCCCTGCTGGATATTCCACAATCAGCTGTAGGTGATTTTCTTATAAAATGGAAGCGTTTAGGAACTACATCAGCTCAGCCACAAAGCAGAAGACTAGGTTAAACTCACAGGGTCAATGTCTGATAATGTGCATGTTGTGTAAAAGTCTCTCATTTCAAGGCTGAAGAGTTCAGAACTTCCCCGGCATCCAGGTCAGCGCAAGAACTGTGCAGCGGGAGCTTCATGGAAGGGGTTTTCATGGCAGAGCAACGACACGCAAGTCTAATAATAATAATAATAATAATAATAATAATAATAATAATAATAATAATAATAATAATAATAATAATAATAATAATAATAATAATAATAATAATAATAATAATAATAATAATGATATGGGGCTATTTTTATTTTTCAGGCTCAATCTTACTGCTTCAGCCGATCAAGACGTTTTGGAAAATGGTATGCTTCGATCTTGATGAGTTTGGTGTGGAAGAACTTGACTGACCTTCATAGAGCCCTGACCTCAGCACCCTTTGAACACCTTTGAGATGAACTGGAAAGGAGATTCCAGGCCAGACCTCATAACTGCTCTACAGAGGGAACGGACACAAATACCACTGAAAAAAAACCCTCCAAAATCCTGTGGAAAGCCTTCGACGAGGAGTGAAAGATGTTCCAGCCTCCAAAGGGGGACCAACTTAAACATGTAACAATATAAACATTTAACTACATTTGTTATTAAAGTCATTGTTGGTCAATGATTAGACACCCAACTGCCTTTATCCATGTTCTGCATGTAAACGTGCAGCCAGAAAATGACGGTCAGATTCTTGCGTCTGCTCATGTGGAAGTATTGGTCTGCGTGCACACGTGTGAGAACGCCAAAGAATGATGCTAAATATGGGCTCATCTTTTCAGGGATGATAAACAGTGGCTCCTTATGGGTCTAGTTGTAATAAAATCCACCAACTCTACTGGTTTCTCTCATTGCAGTGTGGACTCTGCGCACACAGTCATGACAGCCTGGCTGTTTTCACCACAAAGATCACGTCTTCCAGACTGAACGACTGTTTTTCACAGGACGAGTGTGTATAATAAGGCAAAGTGAAGAGAGAAATAAGAAGACCTTGAGCTCCATCCACATCTCATCAGAACTATTTTTCTTTTTTGCCCCTGTTTGCTTTTTTTTTTTTTTTTTTTTTTTTTTTTACACTGAACTTCACCAGTTTAAGAATCTCAGACCAGTTTGTCCACAGCGAAGTGATATAAACCACATGTACAAGTTTCTAACTGCTGTTCCAGGAATGCAATCAGGTCTGCAACAAGCTCACACAGGACCACAAAGGACAAGACACATCATGCCTTGTGTTCCATCACGCCATCTCTTTCCTGTGAAAATGCAGGTTACCAACTTCAGCAATGGAAACTGCGCTCAGTCAAGTTTGTCAACCCTCACTTGCTGAGGAAAAAAAACACAGCTCCGTCAGACAACGAGTATTTACACCTCAGTAATCTATAAATCATCTCATGTCATTATTCCGCGGTTATTAACTGTGTAGTGCGTGCTGCTCTGTGTGAAGCCCTCACTATGCAGCAGAGTCATTGAGCTGATATTCCTGGGATCGATCGAAGCAGGCCTGAACTCCACTGTCGTTCCACAACCTCCGAATCACACCGGTCAGCTCGGCAGACATCACTCCTTCCTCTGTTGTGCTTGCCAGGGTGAACAGCTGCCGGGCATCATCCTACAAAACAAGATCAATCAATCAATCAATCAAACACTGCAAAACCGCTTCAGCGGTGACTGGAATCATGAATGAGCTGTTATCTTACCGCCCGTGCAGCATCCCCGAAGTCTATCTTCAGCTGGCCCATCGCCCTGATGATGGCCATGATGGACTGAAAGGTGTTGCTGTACACCACCACTTTGTACTGCTTGCACTCCTCTTCTGAGTAGCCATGTTCATGGATGATTCTGACGGCGACACCGTTCAAACAAGAGTGTCAGAGAGCCCATGTAGATATATGACGGCTCCAACACGTGCTTCCACAAATGTGGGACAAATGACACATTTGAAAAAACTTTATGCAGCACAGTCATTAGTTTTGGAGTTTGAGCTTCAGTGAGTATGCAGCATGCCTAATGTGGGAACCGGGGGACTCTATTCAGGTCCTGCCAGGCAAAAACCCGCCTCTGTAGCCATTGTTTAGTGTGCTATGCAAAAAAAAGGGGGCTTCCTTCTATGCCTGAGTGGGACAAAATGAGCCTTTTACTTGGCTTGTATAGCATTTCCACAAAAAAATGAGCTACAATAGTGTGGCAGCTAATAGGTAGTGAGCCGGCCTTTCGTCTTTGTGCAAAAATAGCACAAAGGTTTCTTACTGAAAGTCTAATGTGACATGAGCTCTGTGATCCAGACAGTTGTGACTTACTTCATCTGCTTCACAACTGTGCTTTTCCCAGATTCTCCAGCACCTGGAAAAGAGAGTCATTGAGAATATTACTAAGTATAAGGCAAGTCGCATAATATCATCTCACAGTTTTGATCCCTGATGCAGGGATGATGGATCAGTCCAGCTTTTCACAACGGCTGAAATTAGTCGGATTCCATTTAATAATATATCATACAGACCGCAGGAGGCTCCCATCACAGTTCCCAAGAAACAGATGCCTTGTGATGAATTTCAGCAGCAAACATTCAAGTGAGGCCTGGGAAAGCGCATACGAGTAATTTTAAACCATCTGACGCCCCAGTCAGCTGTTTGGTTGTGTCAGACCATTGGATCTTCTTTGGCCACAGAAAGTAAAGAGACAGTTACAAAGGACTCAGATGCTACGTTCTCACCACGAAACAGGTATATGGAGGAGGTCGATTAAACATTAAGCGTCTGTGACGGATGATTAAACGATGACTGTCACAAGTGACAGTCATTGTGAAAAGGATGTTACATCAGCAGCTGCTACTGTATTTCTACTACAATCAGTCAAACAGGAAGTTTCAGTTATGCTTCTGGCTGTGACAGTGTTTTTCCACTGCTGAGAATCTCCCAGATATCGTGCTGTTCTGGGCGTCAGAGAGCAGAGGGGCCAGAAAAACTCCACACAAGAGCCTGTCAGCAATAACAAACACCAAGCTCTTGTCTGACACGAAACGGTGCGGGAAAATTGAAGTTTTTTATTAATGTTCAGCACTATTCATTTAAAATTTCAACTGCAAGATGCAAGACAATTACCAGGAAGTGTACAGTATTATAAATAACAAATGTAATGGGAGGGTTCATTGCACTTCAGTTGCCCTTTTACTTCAACAACAGTGTCAAAGAAGTTCGGAAAACTGCCCCCTGAGTTTGCTGGGATCTCGTAGTCACACCTGATCCATTTTTTAAAACAGCATCTCAATTAACGCCGTGCAGTATCTGCTAGTATTTCTGATCAAATTCTAGTTTTGGACCTGAAATGTAGTTTGAATGTACTGTATGTTATAAAAAACCCAACTCAAAGTCAGAGTAAGAAAAGCTTCAGGTAGAACCAAAGCCACACCTGACTTGGGCGAGGTTACATGCCTACGCAAAGAATCCAAGTTACAGGAGTAAGTGGACTGAATTTTGTTTCATTATTCACGAACGATTTCCTGAGTGGCTAAAGACAAACCAAACCACCTGCCAGGACATAGGGTCTTATTTGTTATATCAGGCATGAACTCAATCCTGTGTAAAGATCAGAAACTTTTAATCTGGTCAAATAAATGTGTGTGAATTGATTGAATAAGATCATCCAACAATATGGTTAGAGAGAGCTGTGACTTGACTCATCAATTCAACATGGAATAGTCATGACTAAAAAACACCAACAGCAGCAACCACAATGAGTTTTATTCCTCTGAGCAACGTTGAGAGAAGCCAGCCTGCGAGCAACGTCCTCGATGAGACGTTCAACTGATTGCACGCTGGCGGAAGGATCCAGTTAGAAATGGACAGAGGAGCTCGGGTGAAGTGGATCTATCAAAAAGCATCTCAGCTGTTGGCCACACTTGACAAAAAGAGGGCATGCAATTAACGGCGCTGTCAGGAAACGCTGATGAAAACCTGACACGGCGATGAACTGCCCCTACACTGAGGTGGCGCGCGAGAAAGCGCCAGAAACAAGTAAAGCTGAGGTGCTTTAGGAGGTGCAGCACCGCTGCTCATCTGTGAGGAATATTAGGAAATAGGAAATAGAAATAGGAAAATTCAACACAAAAAATAAGTCTGGTTCCTCTGGAAACCCAAATATTATTAAAAAAAAACATTCATAAACTACTTCCAGATTAGTTTTAGTTGTAAACATTCCCCAAACCTCTATTTCAACCTCTGATGTATATGCATTTGATAGTTTAAACCATCGTTTTTTCTTTTAAATTGCTTTTCTTACACAAACATGTTTGTTTCTCACAAGTGCAGAAAACAATATTGCATAAAAAGAAGCCACATGTGGCTCCACGTCTGAAATCGCATGGGGGGTATATGTAGTGTCAGCTCTTAGTTCAGTCCTGAGTTAGGGAGGCAATGAAAGCTTGTGTATACATTAAACATTAGATGCCACGCTCAGACAACTCGTGAGAATTTATTTCCATAAACATCTGGGCTGAGTTTACACTGGCAGCACTCTCGCCTAATGTAACCACTGTAATCGTCATAAACCACAGCATAAATGCGTTTTCAAGTCCTGGAATCTTAAATATGGATGCTTGCTTCTTTGCTTGATTGAAATACATGAAAAAAAAGGAAAGAAAAAGAAACACTGGCTTAACATTGTTCACAATGGAGAAGGTGGACAAACACATTCCCACTGTCACTCTTTAGCAGCTGAATTTTGTCATGTAGGAATACAGTAGAGTATCGTGTTCGGATCGCTGGCCGGCAAGAATTAAATCTTCGGATTCTTTTTGCTGAGCCGACAGGAGCAAATAAGAGTTAAGCTCATCACACAGACATAGAGGAGCGGACAAATCGAGTTGATCCCTGTCCTCAGTTCCGTCAGCCCCCAGATCTGTCTTTCATGGTATTTCTTGGCTGATCGTCAGCCTTGGCCTGCTGCCAGTTCACAAACCACCCTCACAAAGGCGTTCACCGTCATCCAGACCCATGCGGGAGTCGGACTCCAAACCAAGCCTCATTTAACAAGAATCTCAAATGCTGGATTTTTTTTTTTTTTTCTTATGAAACTGTGTTTGTGGTCAAACAGCAGACCATTTTCATTGGATGGGTGCAGTGGCTCCTAAATCCCTGTGGTTTCAAATAAAGAGCAGCAGTCGAACTCCTCTTTGTTTTTCCCCTAAAACTCTCCTGTTCCAGCACAGACAGAGAGTGATTGGCTGGAAAGAAACCTCTGTGGTTAGTATTAAAGAATGAATGTTTCCATACAAAGAGATTTCATGCTTCACTGTAGTGTTGCACCACCTTAAGTATCATAGATCAGTGAGCTGCTGGCCGGATCTGCATATTTTTAAAAACCACACGTTACTTTATGTAAGATCTCAAATGCCAGAAATCACTTGCTTGGTCATCTCTCAGGTCGGGGAGGGGCTCAAAAGTGATCAGAAACACTCTTTTGTTTCGCATATCCTCGATGCAGAGGACTTATCGGTGAAAATATCCAGCCTGCTCATGGCCTTTCAATATGAGAACCATGCCTCAGTCAGGAATGTGATGAGGAACAAAGATAACAGAAAAAAAAAAAAGCTGGAAAGCAAAAGCATGGAAATCCTCTTGGTTTAGATCTACAGCTGAGTGTTCACACACTGTCGTTCCCGCTGGTGGTAGATGCCGATGCCAAGTGAAGTTTCTGTGAAAGAGTCATTTACACGCAAACCCCCCCAAAGCCCAAAGCAACCTTTTTCTTATCTCTCCAAAACAAATTAGGTACGATCTTTAAAAGTGATTACCGCACTGGCTCAGTTCATCCAGGATTGCAGACAGCAGACTCATCTGTTCTTCTGACAGCTCATGACTGGCTCAGTAGGTTGACGCTAACTAACACATTTATTGCTCAGAAATATGAAAATTCAGAATGCAGTTTGATGAAACGTCGTCAGGACGTCCAGCTGCGTGAATAAATGTATTGTGTTATATCTGCCTTACATTACACATCGAACAAATTAGGTCTCATTAATTTGCATGAAAAAAACAAAAAAAAAAACTGCAGAGATAACTAAAAAACCTAGAAAGAGTTGAGATGTTCTAGTTAATAGACTTTCATCCTTTTAAATTTAGTGTTAAAGTTTGCAAAAATTCCTTCGTGCCCCTTTAACTACTTGCCTTGCCAAAATGCCAAAGGCTATTGAACCATCAACGAAACTGAAAGTCAGTGACATGATACTTGTTTCTTTATATTCTCACGCCGAGTACTCGTTAGATGACTTTGCAAAAGCTTTGGAAAGATTTAAGGCATGGCACCCTCTCTCATCTAATTCCAACCGCTACACTGATTTTACAAGCAATTTCAAGGTTGCAGATGCATTTCCACATGTCTAGTCTTGGATGAGGTGTAAGGTGGCAGTCGGCGCAAATCGCTCCAAATCAAGCAAGAGTGATTTCCTTCCAACCGGGGAAATTTGCCTACAACGTTGACGCTGCTTGTGAAATCATTACGTGTGAGGTCGGCGATGGGAAACGCTTCTTGGTCAATGCACCATCTTCTGTGTTAATTCATGAGATATGATCTCATTTCCTGTTTGGCAGCTTGGCTACTTTAACAGATTGATAACATTCTCAAAGCATTTGCTATACTTTTTTTTTCCAGGCTGAAGATTTAGTTTCAGTGTTTAAATCCCCTCACATAATCAGAAGACGCTAGACAGGACATGATACGACTAAAGTAAAGTAAAGTAAGTATATTCTGTGATCATTTTTCTTAAATTTTAGAAGAAAGAAAAAATATTGCAGTCTGAGAAAAAATGCGGAGCTTTTTTTATAAGCCATAATAAAACAAACTTTGTACAAATGCTTGAAAAAAAGTTAAAAAGTTCCTCTTTTATTCCCGATACTATGTCAAACTCCACCAAAATATGGGTTTGAGCTATGTTAAGTATTAAAGATTTAATTTTATAACCCTTACATCTGATTTTATCTGCAGTCTCGTCATATGTAAAAACAACCCAGCAACTATTTTAGCACAAATCAAAGCACCTATACTGAGTTAAAACAACGAAACTATGCAGGCTCCCTGTTATTCTGTTGAACCCGGCCTGCAAAAGCATATTCGGTACATTGTTTTTCTCTTAAACTATTAGGATTCAAACATATCTCATGTGAAATATCACAGATTGTTTCCTGTGACTGTTTACATGACAATTACAGCGATACTGACCAAGTATACTGTCATAACTACTTATTAAGAAGAAGTTTGTATCGATGCCTGTAACTATGCGGAGCTCACACTACCTGCAAAGCAAGATGTCCACTTGATAAACTCAGCCAGACATCCAGCTCTTCTGATCCAGCGCTGATCGACTCCTTTTTACTCCTACCTTTCCAAGTTAAGGCAGCTCTGTATGTTTCTAAGACGTGCAGTTCAGCCGTTTTCTGGTCACAAACCGCTCGACCAAAGACGGCAAATGCATGCCATTTGAAAAATAAAAAAGAACCACCATTTATTACAATTGTTTTTGGTTTGTTTTGCAATATTGATATTTGCTGTGTTGCACTAAACTCTACAGATCCAACTAGGAGCTCAGCTGAATTTGAACGTTTGAAACCTGTAAAACATTTGTAGCCATAGAGACGCTGTTCTTACCAATCAGCAATTGTTACTTAACTGGAAAAGCCGTGTTAATCTTTGTTCCTCCCAGAAAACAGTGCCCGATGAAATAAAGCCCCATGGCAAACCATTATTGGTTGAGAATGGAGGGATGGAAAACAAGGAAACAAAAATACACGGCAAGCCACAACAATTGAGATTGGGTGTCAGTTTTTGGTCTGAAGCAGGTATATGAATATGAATATGAATATGAATATGAATATGAATTCATGTGTTTTAGAATGCTGCTAGTTTTAGTAGTATTTAAGGGCAAAAATAGGCTCTACTTTTGTACAAAATACCTTATAAGATTTAAGGTAATGTCAACAGCACAGAGAAAGTGTAACAAAATGAGATGCTTCGAACTTTGAACACCAATAAGAGATTTTTATCTTAATCGAGTTAAGCTTTTAATTATAAATGCTAAAGACATTAGTGAATAATAAAAAATAAACACCGTTTTGCAGATTTCCAGGTGTCTCTTGCCTCTGCCCGATCAGAGAAAGTCTGAGTGTGAGCAAGTAAATCCTGACAGCAGATGAATGAAAAAGTCCTGTGTGCTGGGTTGCAGCCAGCTCAAAGCACCACACCCCATCCTCACCTAGGAGTCTGAAGGAAAAACTACAGACTAGAACTTTACTTTACTACAACAGAATCAATTTTCTAAGTGTCACACAGACCTTTAACTCATAAATAAAGGTTGTTGAAGGACTGAGACAGACCTGTCCTGAGTACCAACGTGTTCACTGACAAGTGACAACACTTGTCTTCTAAGCACGTACTTCTCAACAGTTCAGCCCTGACAGAAACTCTGTAAAAACAGCTCTCACCAACATCTGGTTCATTTCTAATAGTTCTGTCATGAGCTCCAGCTGCTCTCCACCAAACAGAGAGGGAGGAGGGGTTGGACCTCACAAATTAAAAACTATCTCCTGCAGTGAAAGTGCAAAAAAAATTAACATTATCCACACGAACCTGTCAAAAAAAGAAGCACTTGTGTGCGTTAAAAATGTTGTTCATACCGAGTAGAAGCAGTTTCACTTCTCTGGAGGTTTTCTCTCTGTCTTCTCGCAGATTTTTGTCAATCATCCTACTCCTCTCCACTGCAGCTTTGTCCTCCGCGCTGATCGTGCAGCCCATTTTTTTTTTTTCCTCGAACAACTATTCGGTATCGGATAAAGGTATCAGCAAGTCATCGGTTGAGGGGAAAGTCCGTCCAGCAGCTCCCGGGTCGGTGTCGCCCGAAGTTTCCCAGCCGGGACAGAAGCGCAGAGAGAGGGGGAAAGGCGTTGGCACTGGGAGCTCTGTCCAACTAAACCACTGTCTGATCGGATGCCACACAGCTCACTCCAGTCTGTCCGGATCATTTAATGTGGGATTTTAAGTAGAAAAAAGAAGAAAGAAACCCCCCAAAATATGTTTTAAAATATTCTATCTAATTTAACAGTAGACCAGACGCGGGTCGTGCCATAAATGTGTAGAAATTCAAACATCAAAATAATTAATCTAGGAATGAGTTTAAAAAAAAAAAAAAAGTAAGCCCCGTATTAATATATTTAAAAAATAACTAAAGAAACAAACAAAAAAGACTATAAATTCTTCTTATAATAGTAGTTGCTGCTGCACAGTAGCGCCTCCATCCAGCTGATCCCAGCTGCAAACCAAAAAACTGCTATGAAAAATGAAAATTGAATGGTGCCACGGGACTTATGGGAAATGTAGTCGCATCTCAACGGCCAACTACATGACTTCTCCACGTATTGGTTAAAATTCGCCCACTGACGTCCACATACTCCTCGAAAGGCAGTGAACTTGCGTCTAATGAAGTTGAAAACTGGTTGAAATCGAGTTTTAGCTGTAGTTAGTTTTCATTTTGGAAACAGAAGATCTTTTTGTAGTGTGAGAGCGCCCCCAAATGTTTAATATCGAAACTGCAGCCGACGATTTGCTATGTAATTCACCCTCGTTAAAAACTAAAAAAAGAAAATATAAAAAAGAAACATTCATCAGCCGTCAAGACACGCCAGAGAGCCCTACATGGAACTGCTGAATGCCTTTAATTTAACCTAAAATATAACGCTTTTCCTCGGAGGTAAGTGACAAACTACTTAAATCGAAATGCAACCATATAGCCTAACGATTAGCAGTATGAAAAAAGTTTAAATTTAACTGAAATCCATAGTTTACATTTGTTTGTTTTTTATTCTAGCTTATCAGCCTTGACATCAGACAATAGAGAATCATTTTAATCTGCAAAATCAGCTTTTAATGTTATTTTCTTTAACATTTAAAGTGATTAGTATTTTATTAATGGCTCCAATAATCGTGGAATTTTAAAATGCCAACATAGGGAAATGTTTATGGAAATAACAATGTGTTTAAAATGTTTATATGTCAGTTTCATTAATATTAGAAATAAGCTGAATTAATTAAGCTGATATTACAAAAGGCAAGAAAAAAACCCTTGCGATTAAAATGTCCTTATTAAAGATCGTAAATTAGTGTTTCTATCACCTTGACATATTACTGAATATAGATCTATATATTTTTGTTACATTAACATAATTTCATTTTTTTTAAATTATTAATGTCTTAGTAACTCACGGGCAAAAAACAAAAAGCAACAACAAAAAACAAAAAGCAAAAAGGCTGTTACAGCCACGGAGAAGACAGCTGTCACTCATCTTAACACAATTCTGTGGACACCAAATGCAGGGTCATGATGCAGTTAACTCTTAATGGCTTATGGTTAACAGTTTTGTTGTTGTGGTTTTTTTTTTTATTTCTCACCAGCACATGTAGAGAGTAAACTCCAGGAGTTACATACAACATATCTTGGTAAACGTGACAAAGCAGGCTCCACAGAGTTTATCTATGTGTGCTCAAATTCGGACGAAATTAAAAACTCTGCTTCTTTTTTCCTGCATAGCTCCAACTTCCGCCTCATCCTTCCAAACAAATTCCTCACCACTGTCATCTGTGCAGCTTACCAGGGCAACGACTGATTTAAAAGAAGTCAGGATTTAGAAGAAAGTGAGAAATTCATGTGATTGAGTTTTGATCCATCACTGCAGTTGGCCTGCACACTATTTCTTGTCACTGGCGGCTGCTCTGGGAGTTGGGTTCCTGTTTGTTTCACGTCATATGCTTTCTGCTTAGACATGTTTTTATATACCCAAACTTATCCACCGTTTGAGTGCGCTGTGCACCCAGAGATGCTCGAGAGATGGTGGCACCTGTCTGTGAGCACTTTCACCGAACGTATTGCAGCCTGTCATAAAGGTCAGGCTATTTGGAGTGTCGCTGTGCACTGCAGGAGGCGCCCTGCTCTGCTTAACATGAAAGCTGTGAGTCACCGTTGGATGAACGAAATGATCAGAAAACTGAGGAGGAGCCTCGGATGATGTTGAGATGGTGGAGCTGAAACACAGCCAAAACTATTACTCCCAGAAATACTGAGCAAAGTACATGTTAAGAGAATGTTTCTGGAACTAAATTTATACAAATGCTCAGCGGCTTATCTACTTATGTTTCAGTTTTTCTTCTCCTCGACGACCCAGACAGAAAAATACCCAGTGAAGAGAACGTTTAAGCTGAGATGTTCGTTAAAGTCGTGTCACTGGGCTTTAGCGTTACAGACCTCTGGACGTTCTTCAAAATGTGACTCCCCTGCACGTTGTTCTGAGTGCCTCGTTTCACCTCTTTAATCCTGCCCCCCCCCCCCCCCCCCCCCCCCCCAACACACACCCACACACACACACACACACACACACACACACACACACACACACACACACACACACACACACACACACACACACACACACACACAGAGGAAGAGGAGGCCAGTAGAGGGCAGGAGAGGAAAGACATGATTGCTGGAATTGTTCATGGCTCATGTGATTGCTGGCATTATTGATCCGAACATACCCGTAGAAAAAAAAAAAACCAGTCACAACACTTTGATCAAATTTCTTCTCTTTAATGATTTAAGATGATGAGGAATACACAGGACAATCTTGACAAGGAAAAAACAAAAAAAGAAAGAATTGAAACAGTCTTTTCAGTTTAGGTACAAAAAAAAAAAGATACCAATTCATCATGCTCATTTACAATAAGCACAACAAAGGATAACATTGTACAGGGTTATTACGACAAAGCTGAGAGTATTATCCACCTTTCACCTTTAGAACAGGTTAATTCTCCATCTTTGTAATCGACAGATGGTGGCAAGAACGGAGCTTAAAGCACTTCATGAGATTGGTCGGGGCAGTTTTGCTGCTGGCAAAGGAATTGAAACCCTCTTTCATGAGTGCTGGTGAGATAACTCAAGGCATTAGATGTATTTGTTGTGAAAATGTGTAATGATTTTATAATGATAATAATAATAATAATAAATTAAAACTGATGCATACTGAGGAACACTGAGTACTATGGCAGTGATTTCATCCTGCTTACAATTTAACATTGTTCTTGTTTTTTTTTTTTTTTTGTAGTTGTTGTTGTTTTTTAAAAAGATGATATGACAACACTGTATTTAAACAGTCCACAACAAAATAAAGGAGAAAAAAAAGCAGGAAAATTAAGAGCGTTATGTATTACCCTGACAAAGGGACCTTTTTTTGTTCTGACTCGCAGCAAGCTCTGAACCCTTCCTGTACGCCTTGTGTTGAGTCTTGTGATCATGCCAAGCATCCCATATTAGGCAGTACAAAATAGATGAAGGCAGCAAGAAAGTAGTATAAAGTATAAAGAGAGAGACCCCCAAAAAGTGGTTGTTTTTTTTTTGTTTTTTGCGATTTGTGGCTTGCAATCATCTTTGGAACATTTGTCACTGCTCGTGTGACTTGTGCAAACTGCTTGTACTCCACCTGAGATCAGAGAAAGTGTCTCCAGTATCTTCCTTTTGTTGCCGAATGAGGCCAAAGGCAAAGCTTTCCAAATGTAAGCATTGTTACACCCGTGCGCTGTGTGTAGCCACAACAAGCCCGGTTGTTTAGTGCACAAACACAGGAGCACTCACACTGCTCCTGTGTTTACCTGTAAACAGCCCAGACATCACAGGGTGAGGAGGGCCGGCTGTCCGAAGTTGTTTACTCCAAGTTTTATTTCATAGTTTTAACCAGTCGCTGTTTGTTTTTTTTGTTGTTTTTTTTTCTAAGCTTAAACCTCTTAACAACGCCACTGTCGAACAAACTAAACCAGCCACAATGTTTGTCTTTGAGTGGAAGGAGCTGAAATCACGAGTCTCCCATTTTGGTAAGGAGGTGATAATCACAAGACTAAGAACAGATGAACATGATAATAACGTTCTGGAAAATGGTTAAAAATACACTGCCAGCCTGTTTATTATAAATACCAACAGCAGCAGCGGCATCTGTGAAGAAATCCTGTTCAACATATGAGTCACTCAGCAAATAAGTGGCATTTTTCTTCTCCAAGGCTCGGGGTGCTCTCCCCTTCATAGTGAGGATTTCTTTTTGCGATAATTCCTTGGTAATTTGAGAAGTGAAAGGGGAATAAATACACGCCATTCATTCACTAAACTAACTAGCAGCACTGTTAACAGTTTGTCCTAATTATTTCTTCCAACAAAGCAATTCGACAAACACTTTGGGATAATTTTAGTGCCTGTTGTGTCTTTAAATAATCAGGTGGCTTAATCCGTGATGAAACTAAAGAGAACATTCTGCATCAATGACTCACTCGAAGCTGATTGTCAATAAGTGAGTTTGATTTAAACGTAAGCAGGACATAAAAATTCAGTATGTTTATGTGATACAAGGAGTGTGCTTTGATGTGCATTTGCCCAATTATTTTTCTGATCGTGTCGATAATATAACGGCTGTATTGGATTATGGGAAGAGAGCCCAAATGTTATGACGAAGGAGTGAATTAATAAAAGAATGCATATCAGTTACTGAGTTAGCTGCAACTGTTTTCAAACATCTAGGAAAGCTGTTCCGCCTGAAGTATGCAAAGGTCCGCAGCCTCTTTATGTTTACGCTTCAACTGGACTGTGGCACATACTTCAGGGGTTTTGTGCCTGTTTGCTGATATGTTACAGCACACAACAGCCTGACACAGTGTGGCTCCCAAAAACCTAATGCTGCAGTGAGATAACGCACACAAGACATATGCAAATGGGGTTTCCACCGAAAACCACATCACTTAAATTATTCAAAGAAGATAAAACATTTTGCAGTTCGTCAGTCTTATCTTAAAAGCATGTTGCAGCATGAACAAGAAATACTAGAAAATAGGAATAAAACTAGACATATTTATTGTATTTTTAGACAGTACATGAGGCATCTACACCTCTGGAACAGTTTTGCAGCAGTTCTCTGATACAAAAAGCTCATTGTTCAGCTGTTGCTGCTGTATGAACTCTGCGGTTTCCTCAAGGATCTGCCCTGGGATATGGAAGTCAGCTGGCGTGTTCCGTTCAACAGCTGATTCCTGAAGGCCCTCAGTCTCTGGTTCTTCTAGGCTGGCTCTGCTGTGAGAGTTGCAGGGCTCCAGATTGCATCCAGTGCCCTGAAGGAACTGCAAGAAGTTCTCCTCAATAGAGGCCTCGCGGCTGGGCAGCTGCTCCCCTTCGTGGCCGGCTCTTTTGAAAAGGCAAGCCAGGTGGCGACCCAACTCCTCGCGAATCTGCCGGTTCAGGCAGCCATAGAAGATAGGGTTAGAGGTGAAGCAGAAATAGCCAATCCATGTGACCACATCCTCCAGCTGGGCCAGTGAGGCAGGAGAAGTAGACACAATGGCAGAGTAGAGGTGGAAGGAGAAATATGGCAGCCAGCAGCAGAGGAACTGACCTCCCACTGCCACCAGAACCACTGCCGCCTTCCCACCGGTGAAAGTCCTTTGAGGAGTTGTACGAGCACCAGTTCCTCCAAGGCTGGCCGCTATTGTGGAGTGGCTGCTGACAGACTCGGACCGTTGTCGTGGTGTCTCCATCCATGTAGGGTGTGGGCCATGATGCATGGCTGCTACGCGGGCCACCTTGAACATATTGCAGTAGACCACCAGAATGATCAGCATAGGGCACAGAAAATAGATTAATGTAAAGAAGACCATGAAAACCAGGCGTGTGGTCCTGCCTCCTGTCCAGTGGAGAGAACAGTGCCTCTGGCTGGGAATGAGGACTTCACCTGTCCCCAGACTGGGCGTCCCCTGGAGCAGCCATCCCAGCAGAGGCAGTATTGACATGATAACAGCTTTAATCCAGATTCCCAGCAGAACCATCACCACCACCCCCACTGTCATCTTCACCTCGTGACGCATGGGGTGAACAATGTAGTAGTAACGCTCCACATTGATGGCACAAATGGTGAGGATGGCAGCGCTCACTAGACACACACTTAAGCAGAGGTAGCTCCGACACAGCGCCTCGTCCACCAGGATCCAGTCTGACAGCATCCCCACAGGCATCACCAGCAGCGCTGCCAGCAGGTCCACCAGACAGAGGTGGAACACGAAGGCAAACTTGCGCAGCTGGGGTGTTTTAGTGATGACAATCATCACTGCCAAATTCCCCACCACTGCCAGGACGTCCATAATCAGCATCACACATAGCGCTAAAGATTGACTCAGATCTATTCCGCTTTGGGTGCTTGTGATAGGCACGGTCACATTGGAGATATTTGACTGCAGAGAGGCTGGAAATGGGGAGAGCGACGTGTTCCAGGAGGGGACTGGTGTGACAGGACGCTCCATGAGAGGATGGGATTAATAGGAGAGAGTTCGCTGAATTTTACAGGCCCATCACCCATCCTCCCCTGTCGTAGGGTGTCACTGGGAAGTTCAGGCGGTGGTTTCTGTCATGAAAGCTTACAGGCCCTGACCCCCATAGACTTTAGCTTCTCGTTCTGAAGACAATCACACGAGCTTTCACCCTCTGGAAGACCAGGTTGTCCTGTAGGCGTCCTCCTCTCTCCAATATGCTACTCAGCTGGAAAGTTCTGAATGAAAAAGGATAGAAATGTTAGTCATGCACTACTGAAGAAAAGATTTATGTTCTGAAATAAATCCTTTGTTTGACTTAATCCATCTAAAATCAAACGATGAGAAAAGTAGCACTAATTGTCTGTCACAAATTGATGAGATGTTTAATAATCTGTTTAATGCATTAATGCAACGTTTGCATTTGTATCCACCTTGCAGTCTATAGCATTTCTCTTTGTATCTTTGGATTAAATGAGCACATTAATTAATATTGTTGATATTATTTTTTGAAGCAGGCTGTGGAAGTACTCCCTCTGCATCTTGCAGAAATATAAGTTTGAGGCCGTATGACAGTTTGAAAGAGCTGTTGACCTTTTAATCGTCAAGGCAGAAAAATCACTCCAAAACATTATATTTTAATGTTCAGGCAAACTTTGCGCATCTTCGAGCATGTCCGCGCTGTGTAAAAATTCTGAAGAGGGTTTTCTCCCGTGTGTTGCTGTGACGCTTTGCTGTCAATTTAAAGTCATAAGACTTGATGTTCTCTGCACTTGCTTACAGCTGGACTCGTAATTTTACTATAGATTTGACATCTGCATCCTCAGATGTGTGTTTTGAGGACGGCCAGCACCCCAGGGAGAAGCTAAAAGCAAAGGGTGGACCATATGTCCCCATTAAGCGAGTGAAGAAGAAAATGTGGATACACAAATAAACAGCAAAAGTCAGCACTGCAGAGCTCCCAGCTTTCTTAAGTGATGGGAGGAAAAGATCAATGCAGAGTTTTCCTTTTGGGACAATCCTGGCATGGCTCTCCATCATTTTCTCAGTTATAAAAAAATTAATACATAAAAACAAACATTGTAAGATTGTGGAGACAGGTAATCTGAACAGTTATTTTTATAATTTCTTTTGTGGAAAAAATTTCTTTCAGTAAGTGAGCCTCTATTATCTCATATTAAGCGCATGTACAGTACATGGTGTTGGATCACACTCAGCAGTGAGTATCAGTGTTTGCCAGTGGAGTAGGCAGTGTTTACTGTCATAACCTCACCTGGGTGCTACCCCACACACACTGTTAAAGATGAGGAATGAGTAACAAAGGTTTGGTACATTTCCGTATGATGCAAACCTGCAGGTGCAAGTTTTCCATTTCACAGGTGTGACCGCTTTTATCCCTGCAAGGTGCCTCCTCTTCCTCTTTCTTTCTGCCCGCGTAGGGGCTCATCAGATGCAATCGTCATCTGACGGATGTGGGCACAAGTTAGTAGGAAGTCCTCTCTGAATGGGTCAAAGGGTAACAGTCACCTTCAGCCTGATTAAATAACCTCTGAACAACTACGATGCAGCAACAACCATGGAAGACCCCTCTGGGGAATGTTAGTCTAATCAACACCGATTGTTTTAAGGAAACAAATTATCACTGCAAACTCCCCCGAAGAGTCATTTAGATTCACAAAGGGCCTTTTATTCCAGAAAAAAAAAAAAGAAATCTGCTTAAAAACTATTGCCGTTTTAAAATGACCTTTTGTTATCGCGTCTAAACCACACAAATAAAACTATTTATTGACGGGAGGAAAGAGGGCTCA
This sequence comes from Xenentodon cancila, assembly GCA_014839995.1. NCBI lineage: Eukaryota > Metazoa > Chordata > Actinopteri > Beloniformes > Belonidae > Xenentodon > Xenentodon cancila. The sequence continues at coordinate 20,172,601 of CM026204.1, read as the reverse complement.
TCGCCGTCTCCGGGGTAATGTAATCAAAATCAATGACGGCAGTGTAATGTAAGATCAAATTCCTTCTCACAAGCTAGAAAAAAAAAATGTAAATAAAATGCATGCAAAGCTACAATGAAAGTTTGTGTGGAATCGCTCCAACTCCTGACTCGGAACCATATGACCCTATCATATGCACATGACGCTCTGTTTACTGTGAGGAGAAAACTAGGCTGTTGTTCAAGTGTGCCTCTCGCTACAAAGCACTTTAACGTCATTGCAGCAACAAGGAAGCGGCAAGCGGGGTTTTGCATGTGAAAGGAGGTATCTATCAGATGTTTTTCCCTTTTACATGAAAACACAAAGATATGACGAAAAGCACTGCCTCATGAGTCACATTCCTCACTTGTCCCACCTTCACACCCCCCCACACACTGTTAGTGGGGCAGGTACGGCTGGAAGGGTGAGTGTGATGATAAGTATGTGACATACCTTAATCTGGAGAGCTCTCCTTCCTCCAGTGCAGGTTGACAGTCTGCTGAGGCTCTGCCGACCTGTGTCGCGCTTCTCACCCACACGCACAGCAAACACTCATACAAACCACGTCACAGAAAGGGAGGGAGAGAGGGAGACGGGGGGTGGGGTGGGGTGGGGTGAGGGGGTGGGGGTGGTGGAGAGTCCCGTGTCTCCTCCTCACCTGGCCCCTTTCATCTCGTCATCACGCTGACCGCCCACCTTCTCCCTTCCCTTCAAACACAGAGTGCACATCTCTGTCCTCTCAGCTCTCTCCTTGCCGGATCTTGGATCCAGGTTGGGGAGGATGGGATGAAGCAGAAAATTAAAGGAGGAAAGGGGGCCCTGTCTTCCAGCTTGTGATGCACAAATGACTGGACGCACTCCCCCATCTCACACACTTTCACCTACGGAGTCCCGTACTCGCCCAGAGCAACTGCAGAGCCATCCAGAGCAAGCAGGCAGGCAGCGGGTGGGCAGGCAGTACCGAACCTCCCCGTCGCTCCACTGGGTCTTAGTGCCTCGCTTCCCCCACATGGAAGGATGGCTCTGCTTCTTCCTTCAAGTGATCTTACTGCAGGTCACATCAGGTCTCACTGATAGGCACAGGAGTGCCCAACGGTCTCTTTTACCCTCAGGACAAGCTTCTTTTTTTTAACCCTCTATCTCCTTTTGGCTTGGTTGGCTTAGATCTTTCCCAATCTTCAATCCAGAAAAAGTCTTTTCACAAACCTGTTGTTGATTCACAGAGAAGTAATCAACACCAGTGGTTGATAAGACAAAAATGTGTGCCAGCAACAACATATACACGTTGCATCACAAATAACAAATGCATGCTGAATTCAGAAAAACGTAAAAGAAATACAACAGTGGAGATTACACGGACAGCAGGTTACTGCTGGTTAGTGCTAAATAATGTTGCACTGGGCGTGTTTGGAGAAAACAAAATAGTGTGCAAAAATAATGCACTAAATATGGAAATAGTTAAATGAATGCAATATAATGGAAACATATACAGATTGGCATTTTACAACCATCTTCCAAAAAGGCTTTTCTCACGTCTGATGCCCTTTATTTCATACACGGTGAGATAGCTTTAAATGTAGTTGTAATTACAGAAAACATATGCGCATGTGTTTTAATGTAGTTGTAATTACAGAAGACATATGCACATATGACTTAAAGGTTTATACTGACTGAGAAAGTGGAGGCAGATTCCTCTTATGCTGACCTTTCTTACGGTACACTGCCATTTCATTATCACAAGTTATGTAAACTGACTAAAATAATATCTAGGGTTGAGTAACGTTTGGTTAAATCCGAACCAGACTCTTTGAATAAAGCAAGAGATGTGGGGATTAAGATGAAAATCCATTTTCAGCACAGATTGATGTTGTCTGTTTTTCTTTAAATGTCTATTATACCCAGTCGTGGCTTTAAACGATGATCCTGCCTTTGGAAAGGTCCTGGTTTTTTTTCCCCTTTTTTTCAGAATACTAGAAAATGAGATGGTTTATAACAAAGTCCTTCTTACACAGCTAGAAACCTTGACTTCCCTTTAGCAATTTGTTTTGTTTTTCCATGCATCGTGCCCATGGCAGGTCCATAAACCCTGATTACTTCAGGAGTTATTGCTTCTTTTTATTGATAAATCAATTGTTCATTTGTCTCCATAATAATATATTGATTCAATTACAGCATTCCTGATTATGCTACCAAGGTTTCTTGAGATGGCCTCACTTTGTCTTTGACACACAGGGTGCCTTTTGTTGGCATTTCCGATATGGTGCTGAGGCTGCTGCTGAGAGCTCAGCTCAATCGTGTGACTTTTAGATGAAAAACAAGCATCATATGCTAATTCTCCCTGACATGTCTGTTATAAGACTTATAAGTTATGGTTTTAACACATAATAATCCATGATTAGATGATAGCAATACTATTGAAGCAGTTTTAGAAGATGGAAAGTGAGCATAGAGGAGTCTTTGTGTCTGTTCATGTCTGTGAGTCCTGTGACCACACTCGTGTCTGAGGTGTTGAATCATGACAGAAATAGCAGATACTTGCTCATGCCAGCAGCACCAATCACAAGGGAGGGAAATACAATGGTTTCCATGGCAACCCTGACTTTATCATCCCTGTCTGCCCCTTCCACCCCAAGCATCAACCTCAGGGCACCCTGGTTTACTCACCGCACGCATCACAAGCCATTTTGGAGTAGTGTTCATTGTGTTTTACAAACATGTCGGGTAGGAGATTGGTTTTTGATTCCTTTCTCCCTGTTTAACCGAGTGCAGGTGGGTTGATTCATGCTCAATTACTGCTCTGACGCGGTCCTCCACCGTGATCTCAGAGCTCATCAGTAGGGGGAGCTCTCACATTTAACAAGTGATAGTGACCTGCAGAACAATATCTTCGTGCTCCTGCACATCAGTACTGATATGATTCAAGGAAAAGACATTTTGTTGGCATTTATCCATCTAAATATTTGCACACCTGTGTCATCATTATATTGAAATGTTTGCCTTCACTTTAATGCTGACATTGCACGCAAGTTAGAGTTAATCAGTTGTCCAGTCGAATTATTTCAGTTTGGTGCGAGATGGATTTTGATGTATTTGTCTATATTTTATGGCATTTAAGACAGTGATTGGATGTACAGTGCAGTGCTAGGGAGCACACCCACACACTTTCTGACAAGAGGATGAGGGGACTTATGGCACAAACCCCAAGGATAACTTGTGCTGCCAAATCCTTTTGCATTATTTCATACAGAGCTGGATGGGTTCAAATAAGGACTTATTGCTCATTTGAGTTTCAAACAAAAGAGCAGGGTGACCTAAACTTTCACCTTATTTTCAAAAGCAAATTAAGGACAATAACGACTGCAGGTTTGTGAAATGTCATTGCAAATGAAGCTGCATAGAGAGAAGCAATTATTATTATTTTCTTTATGGTTGTGATTATTTTCTTGATTTATTTGAGTCTGGGGATGATGGGGAAGAGTGTCCCCAGCACATATATCATAAAGCATTTTCCTACTTGTTTTAAAACATTCATCCTGAGATTCTGCAGTAAAGAAACATTTCACAATCTCAGGCGAATTGTAACACAGTTCATTCATAGGTACGTGTTTTAGTGCAAAGATTTGAGTTTGGTTAAAATACAGCAGTAGTAATAAATACATGGGACACATTTGCTATTCTTGTATGCATATCTGTAGCTCAGTGGAGGTTCTGGGACAGCCTGTCCTGTGTAGCCAGCCAGACAATACCCCAGTATCCAGTAAGAGTAACTGGTGTGTGCTGTTTCATTTCCCAGAGTCCTGCACTGGTGTCCAAATAGACACAATTAGTACACTCAGTTGGCTCTCGATTAGCATTGACATCCTGCAAACACTGAGTCACTGATGAGTACCGATGTCCTAGGCAGCTGCCTCAGGGTTCATAATAACATTCAAATGCCAAAATGAAGAAGATGAGAAAAAAAAGAAGGAGCCAAGACAGTAGTAAAAATAAAAACGTGCCAGTGATCTTTTAGTTGTACTTAATGCTTGTTCTACAGTTTTACCTTTTCAAAGTTGCCCACTTTTTGTATTTTTATTTGTTATTCATGCTAAATTCTTTTTGGAATAAAACAAGACACTGTATTAAGTTGTCAGATGTTCAGTGTGTATTTGCAATAGGATCATAACTCCCATCAGAGTTACAGTTTTTTTTCCACTTTCTTAGTTTTTGTAAGCAGCATGATGTCATTTGGCTCATTGATTTGCTATGTTACGGATATATGGATGACTTATACACATAAAACCCTAATTTGCATTAGTTTTTATATCCTTATTCTCCAGAGGTGGCAGTGTCCACAAAGAGCAACATTTGCCTATTTTCAGCACTTGGCTGTTGGTGCAGAGAGGGGAGATGTCCTTGATTGAGTCACAAACGGCCTGCAGAGCTTTGCAGCTTTGCAGCTTTACAGCTTTGCAGTTGTAAACACTTCAATGAAATACAAACCAACACATCAGGCTGAAACAAATTGATTCCTTAACACATGTTACAGCTGAATCAAAAATGCTTAACTGAATTCAACTTGAATTATTTTTTTCTTTTAATTAAGCTTGTGTACACACATGGCCAAATTTGTTGGTACCCCTCCATGAACGATAGAAAAGAAATCCCACAAGGGACAATGTGCTGGTGCAGATTCTCGGTCATCCAGGTCATGGTAACTGACAAAGGCTTGAAACAAGACAACCGAACTTCCGTTTCTTTTGTTCTTGAAACAAAAGAACAAGGAAAAAAAAGGAAGTTCAGTTGCTCTGTTTCAAGCCTTTGAGAGATCCACAATAGTCACGGAAATAACTTCAATCTGACAAAAAAATAGTGATAAATTATGTTATATATTAAGTAATAGTTAAGAACTAAACATTGGACTGTTCAGAGGTTTCCTTCCATGAGTCCGGATCTAAATCCTGTTGAACATCTGTGAAAAAAGGCTGAAATGTGCAGACTGGAGAAGAAAGGCTCCAAGCCTGAAACAGCTGCAGCAGTTCGCTCATGACTTTTGCTTTTTTTGACAGGACAGCTTTTTAATAAAGTGCAATGCATGATTTAAAGTACAAAGAGGAATCTCATGCAGCTTAAGCATAATTTTGTTAGAAATCGTGCAGTCAGCTAGTTGATTTGTGTTTTCCGTATATCAGGCACAACCAGGGCTGCAGCTGAAAGGCTGCAACCGTCAAATCCTCTTACTTTATTCATCACAAGTCTCTGCTCCTGGAATGACGTGTTTACATTTTACCCCGGAGCCACTTTCAGCCCTCTACTAACACCAGGAAGTTTGAACTCAGCAGTATTAAAAGTAACTAATGCAAATTTGCAGCCACAAATATCAGTACTCAAATGCATTTTCTGTCACTGAACATCTACTGTAACAAACAACACTTCCTGACCCCTATAAATCTTATCTCACCTTTCCATGAATCCATTGTTATAAACACAGGAGTGGTTGTAATCTGTAACCATTTTACATGAGAGGGCTGTTCTCGTTCTAACTGCAGGCAAATAGATATGTATTATGTAAGAAAGGAACTAATTCTTGAAAAGATTTGTGATGTTAAGACAGTTCATTTAGGGAAAGTGTTTGGGTTTTTTTTTGTTTTGTTTTTTGTCTGTTTTGTTTGTGAATGCAAAGGACATAGAGTTAATCTCTTACCCTAAATTCAACCAGTTCAAGTATGAAATATGAAGCTTATTTTTCTTCTTGGGAAACAACATTGTTTTAAGACATTTTATTAAGAAGCATACAAGTTTAGCAAGGAAGCAAACAAAGAAACAAGGTCAATTAATAACTGTCATGACAGACAAAAACATGACATATATGTAATATAGATATGTAAAATATGTAATGTTGTGGTCGTATTAGAGGTCGAGTGATCGCCTAAGTTAAAATGAATCCTAAAGGAAACGTACATTTTTGTATCAAATTTTTATTGGTTCCCTTTTTTTCCACCCTCACCTTCAAATGTTTTTTCTCATAGTTTTTATTTAGCAAAAACCCACTGGATCCCTGCTCATGAATGCGTAAACATTAAAAGTAATGCCAGTTCATACCTTTATCTATAGCTAAGGTGGTTAAATCAAGCATTTATAATAAAGAAATGGGCAGATTTTCTTTTCTTTAATTTTTTTTTTAACAAAATCATCTGTTTAAAAATGTTTAAAATACTTTCTACAAAAAGCTGAATGTGGCCACAGAGATCATCTGGGAAGTATGAGTTATTCAATTCAATTCAATTCATTTCAATTCAATTCAATTCAATTCAATTCAATTCAATTCAATTCAATTCAATTCAATTCAATTCAATTCAATTCAATTCAATCCAATTCAATTCAATTCAATTCAAAGTACTTTATTTAACCGTGAAGGGTAATTAATTGTTGCAGAGGTCATGATTTAAGACAAGTCAGGATCTCCTGTGCCTGTTTGTGTCGCAGCGGATCTAAAGAAGCCTCTGATTGAAGACTCTTGTTAATGACTCACTTTGTTGTTAAAATCATTCTCAGGGTTGTCCATGGTCTTCTTCATTTTATAAAGTGTCCTCCTTTGCGTGATCAGCTTCAGAGGCTCCAGAACAGTCTCTGGAACAGAGCCAGGCTTCTTTATCAACGCTCTGATGCTCTCATCTCCTTTGTTTTGCTGTGATGATTGTTCCCACACCATACCACAAAACTGGAAGTCTGAGGTGTACAGCATGAAGAGGAATGGTGTGAGTACAGTCCCCTGTGGTGCTCCTGAACTTCTGACCACCTGGTCAGACACACAACCATTCAGTCTCACAAACTTTTGACTGTTTGTCAGGTAGTCAGTAATCCAGGTGATTTTGGAGGTGTCCACCTGTGTCTTCTGGAGTTTCTTATGTAGTAATACGGGCTGGATGGTGTTAAGAAATCGAAGAACATGATACTTACAGTGCTGCCTGCTTTGTCTATGGATATGTTGAAGCAGAGGTATGACAGCTTCTTCATCTCCAACCCAACAGCAATAAGTAAACTGCAGTGAGTTCTGGAAGATGTGTGTTTGCTTATTGAGGTGGGCCAATAAAAGTCTCTCCGGGACCTTCGTGATATGGATGTAACAGGGCTACAGGTCTACAGTCATTAAAAGAGGATGGATAGATGGATGATTTATTTTTGTGGAATTTTGTTTACAAAATAAGCAATTTTTCCCCACCAAAATACAAGTGATGCATATAATTTCCCATTGGCTATTAATAAACTGTTCAGGAATTCAGTTCAATTCATTTCAATTCAATGTGCAATGGATGGATGAGACCGGCAATGAATAAGTTAATCACCTGTGACTCAATGCAGCCATCTTCAGTTTTCCATCCAACCATTTTCTATCCCTGCTTCATTCTGTAAAAGATTGCAAGGTATGTGGGAGGTGGGGTAAACTCTGGACTGGTCTCCACCTCCCACAGGCCTGTTATTAAAGACCAGTCTGTTGAAACAGTGTGTGGAGCTGATTGTAATGGTCTGTCTGGTATCATCTCCTCCTCTCTGTTTGTTCCTTTGGAGCCAAGTCCCAGTGGCCAGTCCGTAGAGGCAGGAAAAAATCTTACTTTGACTCATTTTTAAATTATACTGGAGAAATACAAACTTTTGTGGTGCATGTTAACACTAAATACACCCACGCTGCACAGTTCAACTGTACAAATGAACAAAAAGTGACAGGAATTGTCATGAGATACATATTTATGAGAACATTACAAATGTCAGAGAACACTGACGTCACTGCCAAATGTTTGTACACTTTGTGAGATATTCTCTCGGGTATATCAGTAGGTTGGGACCGAAAGGGTTGCTTGTGGTCTGTAAGTAAAGCAGACCAGTCACGACAGACTGCAGAAACAGCAGCTTGAAGACCAGCTTTGTCCGCCCTGATTCCAGTTTCGTCTCTCCACAGCCAGTCTTGCGCATCTTCTGTCCTCATTAGAGCAGAGCTGAGTCCCGCAGACAGGATGAGGAGAGGGGAGATGAGGTCGTGAAACACCAAACAGATGCTGCATCGTTAATAATGCAAGCCAGCTGTCAGCATTTAGAGGGGTGACAAAGTGGAAATCAGCCAAACAGCTTTCAGTCTGCTTGTGCACTGAGACGCAGTGCTTCAACAGCAACTGAAAACAGTCAGCTACAACACGACATTTTTTAAAAACACACATTTTCCCTTCTGTCGGAGTTTAAATGATCTCAAAACTGAAAAGTAGACATGCATTTTAAAGAAATCCGACAAAACTAAGCTGGACTAACAGCTTTAGCTAGGATTAAGCATCAGTGATTGTTACATTGATTCCAGAGGTGCTGGTTTATTGGGCTAAGCGACATGTCTCCCTGTGTTTGCAGTGTTTGTGGGATAAGACTAGATAATTGCTTGCTTGTAAAGGAAATTGCATAAAATGTCCAGGTATTCATTTACAAAGTTGTAAATCTTTCCTTTTCCTTTTCCCATAATCAGGACACACACACACACACACGGACACACACACACACACACACACACACACACATACAGGAGACAGGCAACAGAAATCCACATGCGATTTACAAAAAATTGTTCATTTTTTCTCTTTCTCTCAACTCCGATGCTTAGTAAGTTTGTCCACATTATGTTAAATCAGAGATCGGACACAGACTGTCATACATTACCGACAGAGCAGTCACATTTGCAGAAGGATCTTTTATGTTAACTTTGCAGTTTATAATAATATCCCCGATACTGGAAATGACTACAATAGTGCACATTGTAAAAAACAAACAAACAAAAATATTTCTGTGCTTAATGGCATTTAATTGTGTATCTGAAGTAACTGCCAACTCAAATATTCAGGGGAAAACTCAACCCTGGCACTCGTTCGGAGCTGCTTGTGAGTCTGATTATGTCCTTCAGTGAGGTGTTCGTATTTCGAGGTGGTTGGTACATCGTACAGCCAGCTCAGAGCAGAATAATCCAGCCTCATCGCTTTCATCTCCACCAGTTATCTCCATCCAACTTCAACTTCAAATCAGCCTGCATTCACTGACTTCCAAAGTGAGAAGCTGAAACTCTATTAACAGAAAAATCTCATCAGCAGTTTAATGGTTATTTCATTTCGGATTTAAAAACACCTTTAACATTTAAGAAGTTCTTCGCTCATTATTTTTTTAACCAGACTGTAAAATCCAACCTCTTATTTCTTTTTCTTTCTTTTTTTTCCAGATTGGCCTTTAGAAATTCAGATTCAGTTGTCACCGCATACACTGTCAACAGTAGTTTCATGAAAAAATAAACTTGTAGTCATCAGTGAAAGCTACTTCATAAAAGCAATGGCAAAAAGCGAGCTGTTGTACTGCGTTCCTGCTTTGACCAAGACATTGCACGGAAATTTAGGACCTAAAAATAGTAGCTCATGAAAAAAGGGGCATAATATGCATCTCCTGAAAAGAATGATGGAGAGTGAGTGAGAGGCAACACCTGAGGGAAGTATATCTGCTTCCTTCCGACTTTATCTGCCTTTATTCATGGACAATGGCACCAACACTCAGACATTAAAATGTAGTTAAGTATTGCTAAGACTTTTAAACTTTTTGTTTTAAGTGTTTAAGTGTTTTAATTAGTTTTTTGTGTGTTTATGCCTCTAGGATATTATGTCTGTACTTATATTCAGAGAATAAAATGAGGAGATCATCCCAGAGCCTTTCAAATGAGATTCCAGCTTCAGAACAGATTACAACAAATATATCACAGTTATCCAGAATTCGAGGACAGAATAATAAGTATCGCCAATGTGCATGTGTGTGTACGTTTCCAGGTTTAAATTACAGAATTTCTGTTTATGGTAATTTAGGCAAACTAGGAAAGTGCTTGATTCTGCTCTATCTGCTAAATCTGTACAATAAAGATGCCCCTTTACTGCATGGTTGTGTAAGTACAAGACTTGTAATTTTACTTGTTGCGCTGCTTCGTGACAGCAGTATTTCCGTGAAATGGCCCAAAATTAAACCCAGTTTCCCCACAAACTGTCCACACTCTGCGCAGAACAGACGGTGGAGATTAATAAAAGCAACAGTAAGAGAACTAGAGCCTGATAAATCCCTTAAAATTCACCGCAGTGTTGTCCCCAGAGCAGAAGATTATTGCCAACTGACACTGGCCCAGAACAAATCTGTTTAATTTACACTGCACTTCTCCTTGTGATGGTTGCGAGACTTCCCCAGACCCTGTATCATCATTAACGTAACACAAACACCAGGCAGCGAATTTCACAGCTCAAGAAATTGAATTTAATCACCGGAAAAGTGGAGCAGAGCAAACATCGCAGACGAGGGTGAAATAAAGACTGCACTCAGATAATAAATACATGTCTCTACTTCCGCTAACGAATCAATATATATGACCACTACCGCTGTTGTTTCAGTGCATCTAAAAATCGAGAGCACCAAATGGCACCCTGATGAAGTTTTAACTGCATTTTCAAATAGTGAAACTATCAGCAGCTAAAAGAACAAGCGTTAAGCAAAAGGGTTTGATTTTATTGTAATCAATTAATGCAAATACTGGTATCTTTTAAGGTACATCTTATTGAATAAGTGTAAGTTTTGTCAGTTTTCCTCTCAATCATTATCACTATTTCTCACAGCACACAGCTGGGCTCCTCCTGCGCCACCAAAGTGACCTCCTCCACCTCTCATGCTCATTTGCAGGCGGAGTATGTGTCTAGTCTTGACTTAAAGATTGGTATAAGGCAAAGCGCCTGAATAATAGATCAGTCCTGCAGCACCAAAGTTACTGACTCATTCACTCCCTCATCATGCACTGCTATGGGTTTCGGCAGCCATTATATAATATCTGCAAAGACCAGTTTCAAGGTAACGTGGGGCTGGGGCTGCTGGCTTCAGCTGCATCTGACTGCATTGACTTTCTTTTTTTTTTTTTTTTGGGAGGGGGGTTGACATCCCTCCTGTGCATCATGGGATTGCACAAAGTACATGCTGGCAGGATAGAGGCAGGAATGAGGATTGATTAAAGAGTGGAAAAACTAAAACCTGTTTATAAAATCCTCTTACAAATACTGGAGTCGCTGCAGTGCTGTCCTGCATGAGGCCTTTGCCTTATGTAACCAGGGCAGGCAGGTTGTGTTTGGGCTGGCACTGTGAACGTCAGAGTTCAGAGGAAAGGAGAGAAAGTGATGCTTGAGGAGGACCTCGGTGAACCTCATTCCAGTACCTTATAATAGCCAAACAGCAAGTGAGGGGACTCGAGACAGGGCTGTCTGAATACTTGAAGCACAAAGCTTAATTTTAGAAGCAAGAAGAAGTAGTGTTCACTGGATTCACTGACATTAGTACAGGGAGACATATGCGAGTAAGCGTAAACAGCTTCCCCTCAGCTGGCAGTGTCTTCACCTCTGCTGACAAGGAAGTTCCTGATGTGTTCTCCACTATTCACAGCCCAAAGCTGAATAAATAGAGGCACACAGTAAACACCACTAGTCTAATGATGCAATAAGATACTTGTCCTCAAAGCCAAAGGACATTCCTTCCATCTCCCTCTTACTCTGCCTCCCTTCCTTCTTCTCTCATTAAGTGTCTCAGTTTTCAGCCCAGCTTCGCTCTGCTCTGCTCTCCCTCCCTGTTCCTTTGTGAAATTTCAGACGCTGCCCTCCGTCCAACTTGTGATCCACCCTGATCATTTACAGTTCACTAAACATTTAAACATCTACATGAAGGTACTGCATGTTCCTTCTCTGCATTTAGGATCCTGCATGTATAATTGAATAATACATGCAACATGGTTAAGCTCCTGTTTGTCCTGAGTCCAGAGATATGGTCACTCTGTGTATCAGTGACACTCCCCTCCTGTATCATATAGCGCTGAGCCTATTACCATGTAATGTTTCCATATTTAGTTGAGGTTTTGGAAGAAAGTTCAGTTTCACTGCTGCTAAAAGTTCCAGTTGTCTTCCATTTAGTTAATGCACCATTACCTCACACTCTGTTCTTCATTTCAATCATCTCTGCTTTTGCGTTTAAAAAAAAGGATGAAAATTCTTAACATCTCTCAATGATTTAAAAAAAAATTTTTATTAGTATAAAGAAAAATCACATTACAATGCTGCACTCCAAAACAGATGCAATTTCCAGTCTTTCCCTGGAGCTCAATTATTGCCGTTTGACTGAAGAGCTATAGAGGAGACCTCTTCATCCAGTCTCCATGCGCTATATTGGCTGCAGAGTGAAAAGTGACTTCAAGAGGGGTAAAAAAAAAAAAAAAAAAGTCAAGAGCATAGCAAACAAGCCTTGCAGGTCACAGCTTAAACTGGTGCCCTCTGGCTAAATGGTCTCTTAGCAAAGATAACTCGAGGGACTCGTCTGAGGGTTTCAGTCATTTGCGAGGGACGAGAGGTTTTCTCTGCCTGGTAAATAAAATGTGTGTTGATGTGTTTTGACCGCTGCTGATTTCGCTGCTGCACCTCCCTGACAGGCTCCCAACATAGCACCAGCGCAGGGAGTTACAGGAAGTCGAACGAGCTGAACACGAGGACTAGAGGAGCGTGTTGCCGAGATAACACTTGTTCTATAATTTGTAATTTGAAGAAATTCAGTTTGGATTCCTAATCATGAGACAAGAAGCCAAAAATCCCCAGTCTATTTAGCGCCGTATCCTGCCTTCCCCTGGGGTCATGATCTTATTGGCCGTGTGCAGGAGCAGGACTATTATTGCAATGATAGAAGATTATCTTTGTTTTCCCATATACTTAATTAGCTGACAGTCGTCTCTCTCCATGGGGCACAGCTGACATGCAACAACTCCTTTATCTTTGCTCTCAGGGAGAGCGATTAACCGGAATTAAAAATACAGCTGGGGAAATGCTTCGTCCTCCAATACGTATCTCTAATCATTCTTTCTAAATATCAACAACGCAATATTTCCCACACGCATCTCAACGGGAGAACGAATGAGAACTAATGACGGCCAGTTACTGCAGTAAAGCTCGCAGCTGCAGTAGTGATGGCTTTGATTTGAGTGGAAACAATGAAAGTGCTGCCTCCTGATTATATCTATTATCCCAGATCACAAGGCCTTGGTGTAGGCTGACACATGCAACCCCTTTCCATTACTTATGGTGTTGGTTTCTGCAGTCGAAGTACACCAGGCTAAAACATGAGCTGGTGTTAAGCAATGGGAGGGAAGCAAGGAAGTTTACAGACAGCTCTGCTTTTATGTAAGCGTGTACTGTCCACGTGAGCTCCTCCTGTAATATATGATTGTCAAGTGCCCTTGTGTCATCCCTGCACGTCTGAGTAAACACAAAACTGAAAATGTTGTCGTGGAAACCAAGAGCAGTCCAGACAGCCAAACAGCTTTTTTTGCTTTTCTTTTCTTCTTTCTTCTGAAATGATTGCTGAATCTGATTATTGCAGATTTTTGTTTATTCAGGCCAGAGGGAGGTAACATAAAAAGGAGGGCAACCTGACCCGTTAGGAGTTAAATGTCTCACATAGCTCCAGTTATCAGCCTCATCCAGTCTCTTATGACTAAAAACCAGTTGCTTTATCTGTCCACAGCATTCAAGTCCTGGACAGGCTGTAACTGGAGAAACAAGCACCTGTCCGGACTCACTGCTGACTGAGTACAGAGACCGGGTTGACAGCATGGTTAGTGGCATGGTGAAGAGGTTTGGGGTGGCGGAAGAGTACAAGTACATGAGTTTTTACCTGAAAAACACTGACTGGCCTGCAACACAGAGGCCCTCCACAGGAGAAGAGAGAGTAAACTGTTCTTCTTGAGCATTTGCAGCTAGATGCTTCAGGTTTTCTATAAGTCTGTGGTGGAGAGAGCAGCAGAGAGAGCTAGTTGCTCAAAAAAATGGATCAAACTGATGAGGAAGGCTGGCTCCATACTGGAGACTGCGTTGGAGCCCCTGGACCTGATTGTTTGAAGACAAATAGCAAAACATAGCGGGCAACGATGTCACTGCAATACAGACCGGTACATTAGATCATTCCTGCCGACAGCTACAAATCTTTTGTATGATTATAGTAACTTGAAAGAAGATTCACTGACTCATGGACTTCGACTGCAACAGTGTCCCTTGAGGGATGGATTAAAAGTCTGCTGCTTGGGTACAGAGTGGTTTTGCTTTTGAAATGGGTAAAATGACATGGGTCACTTATGGTTTCAGTATTAGGTAACTCATATGGGAATCTTTAGAGTATATACGGCACAAGTGTACACAAGTGGATTAAACGGGCTAAGAAAGGGAAGATATTATGTTGGCGCCACACAGTTTCAGTAACATATACCCTACATTAGAAAAATTGCCAGTTGGGCTCCATCATAAATCCAGATAGACCCCAAACAGAGAAGACAAAGGTTAACATCGTTAAGGCATTGCAGCACCTGCAGACAAACCCAGGTGGGACCCAGAAAATGCGGACCGGGATCTTGTAGCTCTGAGCTGCAAAAGCACTTAGCCTGGCCAGCCAAACCGAGATCCAACCATCTAACTTCTGGGTTGAGGCCGACTGGCACCAGAAGCGGCTCAATCTCCTTTGACCTCAATGTTAAAATGTCCAGCTTTTCTAAATTTCTTACTCTAGCTGACTCATGCAGGAGTGTCCAAGAGATACTAACCAAAACAACCAATATGGCTGCAGAATTGCTATGAACACCGTGCATCAACAAGTTCTTACTACAAAACCTTCAAGTAATGTACCCGCTTCCTACTCCTCTGCACGCCATTTGCGCTGTCTTTTGTTTATGCTTGTCTTGCTATGGCTCTGCCTACATCTGCTCTCCCTTCCTGATCTAATAAGATGCTTTGATTCTCTGATTGACTGTATGCCTGTCTAACGCGTCCACTGGTACTGGCCCCTGAAAATCAGAGTTGAATCCAGCAGAACCACACCAGTTCATTGAATCAAAGAGGAAACGGTGTAGGCCGGGCCATCATAAACCTTTATAAGTGTTGAAAAGTATGTATGGCAACATTACAAAACTGGAATAAAGGATGTCTGTTAAATAAAACGAAGCTAATGAGACAAAACATGAAATAATTTGGGATCTTACTGTCTGTGGAGCAAACATGGAGTCACGTTGCATCCAGTGTTGCGTTTACCTCAGGAACAGCAGAACGTGTTTGCCATGTCATTAGATTACCCAGGTGGAGTTCAGTAAAACTGTTGTGTGCAAAACATTGTTTACCTTGCAGTAATAACGCTTAAAAACTGCACACTGATAAACCTCTCAGGTGTAAACTGAAGTTTCAGGCTTTCAAACGGCTGTTTGTTGTAACCATAGGCTGTATAACTGAAGTCCATTTTAACTCTGGTATGATACCTACAACTGTGAAAATATTGCTCGTCTCACATGAGAAAGAAAGGCCTAGAAAGTGCAGACTGCAAGAGTCACTTAATAATGCTGCCACCCATTCCATGATTTATGAATGGTTCAGTTCTGCAGGTCTTGGCAGCTTTGCAGAGTAAGACAGATGTTCTATCACATTTCTACCCAATTCATCCATATTTTAATATGGATAAATTGTGGTATGAGAAAGTACCTGTAGTAAGCAACATTTCTGTATCAGTCCCCAACCAAAAA
The DNA here is from genome assembly GCA_014839995.1 of Xenentodon cancila. Lineage (NCBI taxonomy): Eukaryota > Metazoa > Chordata > Actinopteri > Beloniformes > Belonidae > Xenentodon > Xenentodon cancila. The sequence continues at coordinate 20,156,973 of CM026204.1, read as the reverse complement.
AAAAAACAAAAAAAAAAAAACACCAAGTATCTAGAGGTGTTTTCAGTGGATATCTAGACATCGATCTGCCCCTGAAATCCTATCTGAGCAAGTATATGTAAGAACAAGAGAAGACAAGGCCACCCTAGATTTGCCATGGTGCCACAGCAGTCAAGGAAAGGCCACAGGCTGTTGCCAGGCAACACTATCCCTATCACTGCAGGAAGTGGAGTCGAATGGAACATTAATCACGTTCGGCTCCATCTCACCAGAGTCAAAGTGTGTCTACAAAGCTCTGGCCTGACAGAGGTTTCACCGTGTCTTCACTCACGTCAGTTTCTGCTTTTATCTCTAATAATTTTACTCTAAGTGTAGAGACAAAAATATGTTTTAAGTGTGCATATGTACACACTTACTAAAGTAAATTGGTGCTGTCTTATCTGTGAGAGAGAGCAACATACGGCGGCTGAGTGAGTGTACGGTCGAAACACTGTTAGCTTTTAATTGGGAACAAGTCAAACCTGCTTTAGAGGATTTTCCAACTGGAGAATTTATTAGGCTCTAAATATTATTAAGGAAAATCGTGAGAGATGTCTGCCTGCCATTCTTTATTTCAAATCAGATTGCTTCACCTGCCAAATCACATCTTTTCACGGCGGCTCCAACTCCAGTAGAGTTTCTGGAGCATGCCAGGTTTGAGCGTCACGCACAGATGGGACTCGGAAAAACGGTTGAACTCACTTTCCTCCAATTCAAAGAGCAGACAGTCAGAAAAATTGATCCTACATGTGTTTTTTCTTCTACTTCTTTATGTTTTTATTTTATTTATTTTTCACAGTACATATGCAACATAAGATTCTAAAAAAAAATCCAGGGTCCTTCCTCTAAATTTACATCAGTCACAGAGTTGACCACCTTATACGAAAGTCCTTAGAAGACTTGATTATACACCACGTTGCTATAATTTTCTTTTCCTGGATTATGCTTAGTTTTGTTTTTCTAGTGGCACACTGAGTAGGAAGCCAGCAGCTTAATGACAACAAAAGGGTCAAGGAGTTCTGCAGCAGATTTGTGAATTGAGGAAAACCTCCCAAAAACATCTCAAAAAGAGGCTTGTGAGGCCTGTGGGTGAAAAAAAAATAAAATAAAATAAATTAAAAAGGTTTTTCCTGCTCAGTCGACGCAGACCTAATCAAGCACATAAGGGACAGTGACTCAGAATGTAAAGCTGAAAAGGTTGGTGCCATCTGTCCTCCTGAGGAAGACATCCACAGGATAATATGGATGACGGATAACCTTGGAATGCTGAGATGCTGAAATTAAAATGAAGAAAGAAGTATATTGAAGCCTTCCAGAAATATTTGAAGGAGACACATATTTTGTCTGAAATGTCTGTGACGTGCTCAGGACAAAATACCACACGCAGTGCACAATAAAAGTTCCCTTCAATGTCCACAACCTAGATGGCTGATGGTCATGTCAGTGAACGCAAAGCTGAACTTTTCTCAGCTGACGACAAGAGCAGCATTTCCAAACGCAGTTCAGTTCTGATCAGTGGACGACTTCATACTTCACACTTCTGCAGAAGAGCAGATGCAGCATGATGTGGAGTTGGATAGACGCAGTCGTGGAGAGGCTGTATCGTTCCACTCTGATGTGGGTTTGTGGTGTATCACAGTACCCTGCAAATTTAAATGGCTCATTAAAACATATCCCCCCAAACAAAGTGACACCATTGTGTTCATGATCAGGTTGTCACATCAGATGATCAAATACATGCTCTCGAGCTAAGTTAACACTGGGTGTTTCAGATCTTTCAATATCATACAACCATCGCTCAGGTGATCAGATTGACTTGTTTCCCAGCAGCATTGGTCCACGCCTCACTCTTCTTGAGACACAGCCATCTGGAGGCCCCTTGCTCCAGCTTTTATATTGGACTTAATGACTATCATCTTGCCATCCCCTTTGCTTCCAAGCAGTGCATAGATCTTGCATAGTGACCTGCCAGCAAAGCCTCTACACCTCAACAGGCTCGCAGTTTGTCTTCCAACCTGCTCACTTCCACCGCTCCACCAGCTCCAGATTCTTGGAGACCCACTAATTCACCCGTTCAGTTCAGTCCTCCTAGAGAACTGTAAGCTCCATCAGGAGCACCTGCTTTGTAGTAATCGATGTCAGCACCACGCCTGCCTGAAGGAAGTTGCTGTCATGTGGTCTGGGAACCTGAGCTGTATCCTCAGATCAACCTGACAAGTCACGTCTGGCACCAAAGGATCAGCTACAGATACATGTTTGTGCTCCTCGCCCACATCTGGTTGTCAGGGGCTTCAGCCACCTTTTGGCTGTGATGATTCAAGTCACATCTTCCTCACCTCGATGCCAGAGTCAACGCTGGCTGACCGGTGGCTACTTGATCTGCTACCTGGACCAAAGAGTTGAACGCTTGCCAATTCTAGGCTCTGTAGGCAGCATCCAGGTCTGGCTCCTCCTGTATCTCACCAGAATCAACTCCAGTGCCCTGCACTGCAATCTCCTGCTCTTCCTTTCATCTAAAGGATCCATCTAATAAGATGATACATATAACGTATGGCAATAAAATAAAAGTAATAGCACTACTGAGACAGAACAGTAGTCACTATTGATACAAACTCAGCTGTCAGCTGCAGTGGCTTCGCAGTAAAATAAGCCTTATTCACAAGAATGCAGAGAAGTTATCACTTTGATTAGACTATTAAAATTGCCATGATCTGCATTTATTACTTGTCAAATGCAATTACACACCAAAACTGCCTGCATCATTCAGGTCAGAGTAAGATTTCAAGTTTAGGTTATGGGGATAGTAGTGCTCAAGAGATAAAGAATACATTAAAGTGTTTTTCTTCTTCTTTTAATCATTAATGTGTAGAGAAAAACCTACCTGAATCAGGATATTAAGTTTGTATGGAACATCTGTTTGAGTTGCTGGTGCAACAGAAGGCTTCTTGAGTGTATCAGACAGGCTGTTAGACGCCTTTGCTGCCTTTGCAGATAAAACCATCATTATTATGCTATTACTACAGATGCATCTCCGTCGTGGTGCATAATTTCCTTGTCCGGTTGGACATGGATTCTGCAATTTCCTCTTATGGGTTCTGAGTGCGTCTTTGGCGCGGTCACTTTCGGTAAACGGCGCCTGCTGGGTTTGAGCGCACTGCCGAGAAGCACGTCAGCCACTGCAGCAGCGGCAGCGTTGAGCGCAGAGGGCTGCAGGCCTACGTGGAGCCACGGGGACGAGGGTCGTCCACAGACTGCTCATTCTCATGGCTACTGATGAGACCCGACTTGAGCTGGAGCCGCAAAAAATGCGCTAAATGTGTGCAGAAGACGAATGTTGGCGCGCGTCCGCGGAACAATTAAAATCCAAGGCGTGTGATTACAAAAGGGACCCCTTAGTTACTGTTGTTTGTCAAATGAGCGCGTGATTTTTGTCCTTTACGTAATTTTTTTTTTGTGATTTTGCACCGGTTGCTGGATGCCTCCTGGTCCGGGATTATTTTGGCCAGCGGATCTCTACAACCCCCCCCCCCCTCCCTGCATCAATTGTCCTCAACAGCAGACACGGAAGCTCAGTCAGACGGAGGATATTTGTATGCTGCAGCACTGTAAACAAACGAGGAGCTGTTTTGATGAAATCAGCGTCTCTGCTGCATCCCGGTTGAAGGCAAGTGTTTTTCCCTCCATCACCAGGGCTCATCATGTTTCTATGTTGTGCTCTTGTCCAGTAGAAATGGTGCAATGCAACGCTTCCGCAGCTCTTCCACAAATGGGCAAGGGCATTTACATTTAAGAACATGACAGGACGTAAATATTTACATGATTTACTGCATGTGCGTGCGTTTGCCCTTTAGGCTTCGTATTTGTTGTACGGGTGACAGTGTGCAGCTGGGCTCATCTGTGTGTCAGGGACATGAAGAGATGGCTAGGGAGACAGAGACATGGGCAGAGGAGGAAAATCAATGCCATGTCTTCCAGGAGTTGAATGCACATGGGTTAATGTGAGTACGTAGCAGATTTGTGCCTACATGTTTGCTTTAAAGGATGGCACGCAAAGCAGCAGGGGAAAGTTTGCTCTGTATGCACGTTGGAAGACAGTTTGGGAAGAAATAGAGAAGCAGAAAGTGTTATGTACATTAAGATAAGCACTTTAGGGGATTCATTTAAAGTACTTTAATTTCAAAGGATAATGGCTAGGCAAACAGTTCATATTGAACATTATTATAAATCTTTTTTTTTTAATGTGTGACTGTATTTTTTAATGTTTCTGTCACAAACAGCATCAGATGAAATCAACATCAACTGTCCTGTGTTAGTATCTGTGTTAAAAGTGCTGTTACTCATTAAAGGAAGGATGTCAAGTTCAAGTCATTTTAGTTTGTGTTTCATGTCTAATGTATAACTGCTTGTACTTCAAATTAATTTAAATGCAGTTTTCCTATTTGTTTTTGTTGTTTTGATAGCTTCCAAATCTGCATGAATTCACTTTTTAAAGAAAATCCATATCTAAAAGCGCATTTCTGCTTTTTTCAGTCTTCAATCGGCAATGTTCCCGGGAGTCCTTCAGCTGCTCTTCCGTGCTATTTTTCTGAGAATGGGATCGTAGTATACATCTCTGGGTTTCGGAAAAACTGCAAGGATGTTGCAGCGTTCCAGCAGAAAAGGTGACAGCCCTATGGAAACGTTACTCCACTGGGCCCTGCTCCTTTTCCTCTCCGTGGCTCTCCTCTGGCTTCCAGAGGCAGCAGGGTCGACGTTAAACTGTCACAAGATGTGCATCTGCGCTTCAAATATAGTGAGCTGTTCCAAGATGAATCTGACCACTGTCCCCATTGGTTTGCCACACTACACATCTGTGTTGGATCTCAGCTACAATGAGATAGTGCGGCTCCGAGCCGAATGGACCCCAGTTAAGCTCCCGAATCTCCACAATCTCCTGCTAAGCCACAACGGTCTCCATTTCCTTTCCTCAGAGGCGTTCACAAACGTGAAACACCTGCGCTACTTGGACCTGTCCTCCAACAATTTGGAGCTGTTGGACGAGTTCGTCTTTGAGCCTTTGGTGAATCTGGAGGTCCTCTTACTGTACAATAACCAAATTTCACAGATCGACCGCTCAGCCTTCACTACCATGATCAACCTTCAGAAACTGTACCTTAGCCAAAACCAAATCTCCCGCTTCCCCATGGAGCTTGTCAAGGAAAAGTCACGTCTGGAAAAGCTCAGCCTCCTGGACGTGTCATCGAACAAGATCAAAGTGTTGTCCACTGATGAGCTGCAAATACTGCCTGCCTGGCTTAAAAATGGCCTCTACTTTCACAATAACCCACTGCTGTGTCACTGTGATCTCTACACACTCCTGTCCCACTGGTACATCCGAAAACTCAACTCTGCCATTGACTTTAAAGAGGACTACACGTGTCTACTGCCTGGCCCTCCAAAAATCCAAATAGGTGTTTTTGAACTCAGTGGTGAAAGTATGAACTGCAGCACATTCAAGGAGGTGGATGAGGAGGCTTTTTTGGCACAAACAATGATCCTTGGCTGTGACACCAAACACAGGGGCATGTCAAAAACCTGGACAACGCCCAGTAATGTGCTGGTGACACCTGGAAGCAACCAGACCGCCAAAGTCTTACCAGATGGGAGCTTGCAGATCAGTCCAGTGAAGCCTGAGGATTCTGGGACCTACACGTGCTTTGCTATGAGTGAGTCCTTCAATGAGACTGTCTATGTGGTGCTTAAGGTTTACAACTTCACCATGCATGGGAGCGGGGATACTTTTAACACTGCTTACACTACCTTAATAGGCTGTCTGGCCAGTGTGGTGCTGGTGTTAGTGTACCTTTACCTGACACCATGCCGCTGCTTCTGCTGTCCTAACAAGAGTAAGGCTCAGGGCGAGGACAGCATTCACTCCTCGATGCTCAGCGTCACGCCCACCCATGAGGACCCAGCACTTAAGGCTGAGATCAACAGGCATGTGGCGTTCATAGACTCCAAGGACTCACAGGGCCAGAACGGCAAGCTGAATCCCACTGGAGACGAGGATGATGATGAAGATGATCTGGACGCAGAGGCTGGTTCTCTTATGAAAGGGAGGAGGAAGAAATCAGTAGCAGAGTCCATTAGCTCTGTCTTCTCAGACACTCCTATGGTGGTCTGAGATGATACTGGAAGGGAAAACTGATGCCACACGACGGGATCTACAATGAACAACAAGAGCCATGATTTAGCTAATGTAAACAGCGACTGTGACTTTCAGTTAGGAGATAATAGACGGAGGTTTCTAGGTAGTTGCAGGCAAGTGGAGAAAAGGATCACAAAGGGAGTTTTACAATAAACCGTCATATCGACAAAAAGGACAACGAGCAAGACTTTTCCAGCATTTTAATTTGTAGCAATTACTATTCATACTGTGAAGGAAAAGCAGCAGAAACGGACATTGGAAACTTCAAGTGTTAGAAGATATGTTGTTCTTATCAGCACTCAGGAAAGGATCTGTTCAATTACAAACATGGGCGATAAAATGCACAGATTGAAAATGGATTTTTGTGAAAGATAATTGCTCATATTTCGTATATATTGACACCGTGGCTGATAAATGATTATATTTACTATGAAGGATTCGAATAGATTGCATCTTGTGTAACATTAGAGCACAGATACTTTTACCCCTCCTCTCCTCAACACAGGGACGGTGACTGACGTCACCAAGCTATAAATACGGGTGAAATTCACCTTGACTTATCTATAGTGACACAGCATGCCATAAAAAACACATTAAATGAGATCCTAGCTTGATAAATGTTTTTTTGCGGTACTGGAAATATGGATTCCTCATCTCATCTTCATCTAAACATAGAAAGAGGCCAGTAAGGGTCATTTTCATCCTGCTTCGTCACTGATACTTGGTCGATATTTATACATCAAATAGATTTCCTTACAATGTTAGAGAGTCAGTTAACACAAATGTATGGTACAAAATTGCTCATCAAGAACATTTATACCTACAGTATAAATTATTAAAATAGCACCCTTTTGGTTATTATATGTAGTAACAACCCCCCCATCAAAAAAAAGAGGAACATTTGCAGCCTTGCACAAGTAAACACGCGGAAAGCCTCCCACAGACACACATTGTGTGCAGAGAAGTATTTTGTTTTGACTGATTATCAGCATATTGTCTCAGCTCTGTACACAGACAAATACCTGCAGTCCTTACAAGGACAAACAGGCTCCTGGTTTTTATCCGCTGAGGTGCCACTTCCTTTTACGTATGTCCCTTGGCCGAGTAAAAGCAACACTTTCAGCCAACACAAGGGAGTAACATACCTAAAGGATGCTAAATCCTCAAGCGTTAAACTTACTGTGTTAATTCAGTACGGAACATGTGCAGCTTACACAAATAATTGTAAAACCCTTTGTCCTGGCTGAAACCTCCAACATGTGTTCAGACATCATCAGTATGTTGCAGGTTTAAGTGTGTGATCTAGTTGACTCAATAGTTCCCGGTGTCACATTTACATGTAGCTGTTTTTGCCTTTTTTTCCTGGCTTACATGCAATGTGCATTGAATAGACGGGAAAACCGTGGAGCCTGAATGACATTCAAACATTAGTGGTTCCGTCCTGACATGACGCTTATGAACAAAACTCATAAAGTTGTACATTACTGGCAAGAGAAAGCTTCTACTAGTATCTGTAGCTGCTGGTGGGAACCTACCAGTAACACAGCGGGCTGTTAAATTAACTATCCGTGCAAGACACCACATATGCTGTGCATATTCTATTAACGGTCTTAAAATAAGGACTGCACTTCGGCATACGCAGATTTCATTGAATTGTGTGGCGCTCATGTCCCAGTTTAACAAGGCTAGCCTGCCCTAAATGTTAATTGCATCTTTTGACAGGAACTAGTCTCCCTCTGGTTTCTGTGTGTCTCTGAGCTGGAGGGTGCCGATGTGTTATCGTGAGTCACGGTGACACAAAGGCATTCTCTCCATCTATTCTGACAGTCTCCATTCAGCCCAGATGTGTTTGCTGTCTTTGTGTAGTTCTGTCATTATGAAGTTGCCCTTTCTTAAGCTCAAAAGCAGTCATTCAACCAGGCAACAACTGTGATGCCCTTTAACTAGTCTGCAATTTGTTTATGAGGGAAATGCCTGGAGCTTTCATTGAGCATTTGCACTCTAACTGAGTCATATATTAGGAGCGTATTGGACTGTATAATCTAAGCATTCGTCATACTTTTCAGTTCTTGTTCTAAAAGTTTCACGACGTACCAGGATTCCTAATTACATTTTTTTTTTTAAATCACACCTTGGAACTCAAAATCAATTTACACATTTGTAGGTGCAATGTTTTTTTGTTGTTGTTGTTGTTTGTTTTTTGTTTTTTTACGCAAAATCGATGGAATATTCACAGTTGCTGTGTGCACCGCAGCATCTCCTGTGTGGGTGAGAAAAGGAAGTCACACTTGTCAGAGAGGTGGTGTGTGAATCATTTCAGTCAGTCACACATTCAAATACCAGGTGGAGGAATAAACGGCAGCAAAAATACAGAGACGCGCTCAAATAATGCCAAATTTAGAACTGCTGCAGACTGATTGCATTTGGCTGAGAATCTGTCGCATTTTTTTAGCTTTACCTTTTATAACAAGTGAATGTGTCATCAGATTTCAGGGCGTGTCCCAGGGCAGGATGGCAGGCAACAGAGACGCACAGTAAACGGTGGAGAGGAACATGCTTTTCTTCACTGGAATACAGTGTCGGCCCCATTAAATTTGCTGTGGTTGAGTGGTGGTCAACTTCTTCATGTCGTCACTCAACATATATGTTGCAGTTTTGTATAGAGAGGAGTTAAGCACTATTGCGAAGGTCCTAACATAGAGAAGACGGCTTTGTTCTCCCCAAAAGTAAATCTGCCTTCCTCTATAACTATCTACTGTATACTAAATATATAAATATATATATGTATGTATTAAGACTCAGTTTCTGTGTTCAGTATTGATTAGATGTGTACTATGTTTTACCAGTGTACTGACTATATTCTTGTAAATTCCAGTGTGGTTCATTTTGCATTTTGTCTGCTGTTGTGCTACTGTTAGTTGTTACAACATCCGAGTCTTATTATAAATTTTTTTTTTTTAAGCAGGGCGATGGTTTTTTGTTTTTGTTTTTTTTTTTGTTGTTTTTCTAAAGGTGTCTATCCTACACTTGACCACTGAAGAAACGGTTAAACAGAGAAAATGTATGACATGTATGACAAACGGGATGGGGAAACAACAGAAGATGATGCATCCTAATTGGGAGGGAGTTTTATATGTAGCCACATGTTATTTTAAGTCAGTATTTCACTTTGCTCATAAAGCCATAAGCAATTAAAAACACAGTGCTTTAGCAGATTGATGTTATGTCAGATGATGTAGGGAGAACCAGGATTTGGGAAAATAAAAAATTCTCTCGAATAAATTCCTGAAACTTGACTGGGGTCAATAGATTACTCAGGGCCGTCATTTCGAAAATAATGTGACGTGAAACCCAATTATGCAATTTTTGGGTTTTCATAATTGCAGCATCAAAAAGAGTGTAATCTTTGGTTTTCAGACCTTTATAGCTCTTTACAGTAGTGGCACGTTCACCCGGTCCTCTGAGGTAAGGGATGAGAGCTCCCTCCCACCTCCCTCAGCACACATCTCCATTCATCTGGCCATGAAGTAGCAATTAAGGGAACAACCATGAGATGGTGGCTTCAAAAAGCTTGCTGCTTAAACAGAGCGCTGTTACAAGTGTCCGCAGGACAAGAATGGTGCTTTAAACAGCACGGAAAGCACTACGTTTATTGACCGCAGCTTCAAAGTTGAGATGGTTGCTCACTGCGATAAAAAATAAAAATCTAAAAAAGGCCTTGCATCAAAAGTCCAACAGCTTTGCATGGTATGTTTAAAAGCTCCTCTGACTGCAGGATGCTGTAGATGAAAACCAGTAGGCATTAACGAAAAAAAGTACTATCACTGGACTTAATAAAAAAATACAAATATACACTTTGTGCCGTCTCCATTTTCATTTTCATATACCAGAAATAAGCTTTAACCTGCTTGTGTAGATAACTGGAAGACTATTAAGTATACCATTGTTGTCTTTACTAGAATCACTATCGTGGAAACACTGAAAGTGCGGGTGCTTTAGAAATAATGTGATGGACTGAATATGAGGTTTTCTCACAGAACGGAAATGGAGCTATGACAGAGAGTGTCATGTAATACTCCTTATAAGAGTTTTAAATGTTGGTCAGATTTACCGTTTCACACTTCATATTTACTTGTTTTCCACTGAACAGTTTTTGTAGGGTTTGTATACTTTGTCAGGTGCAGCTTAAGATAATGCATCATTTATGACTTAACACCATCTTCTGGTAAACATTTGTAGCGCACTACTGGTAGGAGATATTACTGGAATCTTCTTGCATGAAACATTATAAAATAAATAGAGAACCTTTCTGCTTTAAACAAATTCCTATTTCTTTTCCATACACAACTATGTAAATTATTTAAAATACAAAGCAAAAAAAAAAAAACAACAAAAAAAAAACACATAAAAAATACTCCCCAATCATAATAAATGCTACATTTAAGTGCTACTTTTTAATGTGGGACGTGTTGGTGGATTTTCCCAATCAGTTCAATAAAATTACATTTACAACTGCTTTTATTATTGGATCATTTACCCAGCGCCCTTACACGGGAAACCTTTCTAAATCTGGAAAAAAATTCTCAGCAGTTACTTGGCCCCATCTAGTGTTAGAAAACTGAAAGCAATTAAAAGCTTGAACTTAAACTCACACACGTACATAAAAAGTAAAACATAAATATAAAAAACACACACACATTATACACACTGGATTTTGGCTGGAAGTGTGACCTGCTGGACACTTTTTCTCTGACGTTTAATCATTTATTTAACTTAAGTCTCTATGAGTTGTGGGATTAGATGCAAACAACTTAAAAATGACTATTTATTATTATTATTATTATTAAAAAGGACTTGTAAAGTAGAGCTGTGATGTGATGGACTATTAACCGGCATTTCACCCAGAGACGGCCAACTCCAGCTGACTCCCGAAAACCCTGAATCAACTGAATTGAATCACTTGAAATTGGAATTTCTTTAGGTATGGAATGAATCCATACAAAATAAATGGATGAAAGGCTTTTCATGATTATATGAGGACACAGTAAAAGAGCGGTGTGATGTTTAGTGGTCCAATCTTTTTTCCAAATGTCAAGCAAGAACATTCTCAACCCCTTCTATGATATGATATGGCAGAAAGGTGAGAAAATTATATGTATAATCATAAGCTCTGTAAAGAAAGGAACTGAGAGGCAGTGACAACACCTTTGCCAACAACTTTGCACTTATGAGCAAGAGTCCTGAGATCACCGTCTACCGTTTTCCGGGAGCCTCTCTCAGCTGCCAGGAGCGTGCTGTGTTGGTGCTTCTCCAAACATGGCATCGCCGTCTCAGCGGGTCTGAGGTATTTCTGTGAGAATTAATTTGGCTGCTCTTTAAGAAGATAGAACATGTGGATAGCTCTTCTCATAAAAGAGGTGAACCTTGATGCGATCTGGAGCATATGTCCTCACCACCGTCGACCCTTTCTGTGATGTGGTAGTATCTTGCATTAGCTCCACCCATCCAACTTTAGTTTTGGCCCTTTTGGCTGGAGGTGAGCCGTCATGTGACATGAGACTTGATGATACGTGAGGCATTGTCCTGGAAAATAAAAGATAAACATGAAGCTGGTGTTGTTCTTGCATTTTACACAATTTATATAATAAGAAAATCTCCAACATGGAGTTGTTCGTGTACTCTGATGTTCCTGATGATGCAGCCTCGGCTTTATTGACACTGATGAGCACATAGCCGAGTCCTCTATATGTTGCCCAGCATCTCATGGCTGAGACTAAACAAATGCCTGCTTAGGTTTTAAAGTTACATCCCTAATTGTATGTTAGGAAGTAGGTAAATATACTGGAGGTTTTATTTTGAGTCTAGTAAGGCAGTGAATAAGCTGCACTTAATGCCTAACTAGGTGCTTCAAAGCCATTTTGCAAAGTGTTTCTCATTCATCTGTTTGTACAAATGCACAGCACTTTCATTTTTATTTATATTTATTATTTACACACACGCACCTATAATCACACCTTGATGAGCATGTCAGGGACAATGTGGAGGGTCAGCGTCCTCACCCAGCCCACTTTGCCACCTGAGCTACAGCTTTCCCATAAAATTAGTCTAGTGACCGAGGAAGGAAACTTTACCTAAAGAGAGAAAAGTCAGCAACTGGGAGGACATGGGATTTTTCTGATGACCACACAAAAGGAAAAACAGTAAGCGTGAACATATTACATCATGATTTGACGATTTTCCGATTTTCTAACTGACATGTTAGATTTGTCGGTTTGTCTGCTTCAAAGAGCAACACAACCTGAGTCACAGCTGGATGTTTTCCAATCCACTGAGCAACATTCATGTAGCCTGTGTGTCAAACAGATGACCTCATTTCCAGGTGTGGGGAGCAAGAACACTTATGAGGACTGACATGACGCTCCATCATGGCACTGAGGTCTAACCACATGTGCTGCAAAATGTTGGTGAAATGTGAGGATGCTGCAACCCAACGCATAAGTACAGACACATTAAGATATTTTTAGACCTTCCATCCCAGTCTACCTGCTGCTCTTGCACTTTTGTTCATTTCTGCACTCACAGCGAAGGGTTCGGGGTACCAGGGTGTAACAGGAAGGTCTGTGGCTTCCTCCTTGTCGTTTTCTTTATCTTCACTTGACTTCTAGCTCTGGTTAAACAGTACAGGAGCCGCTCCACCACTCCTGCAGCACCATTACGATCCTCTTCTGCTAAAGTTTATGATGGATTCCAAGACCACAGATCAATGCAACAACAGCAGGTTCTGTGTGAAAAATTCCCAAATTGGAACACACCAGTAAGGTATTATGATATTGTTCAAAGTTACTGTTTAACACCTGTTTTCATTATGTTGATGTTCATTTAAAAAAAAAACGTGAATTTGAAAATAACACTATACATTAGGATGAGTCTGTTAATATTGAATTTACTTCCCTGAGTTGATATATTTGCATTTAAACTCATTAGGTGTTGCACCATATCTTGATCTGCTGATGCTTTTCTCCGCTTCGCTGCCAAAAGAGTAATGATTTTTGGCTTTTCTGATGCTTTCTGCTACTGGTGGATGGCTTCAGCATGTGTAGAAAAGCAGCACAAAAGATGCATGTTTCTGTAAGAAATCATAGGAGATCTAAGCTCTAAATAAATAAGATAAATCACAAGTACGGTGGTCAATATTGTGCAATATTTCTTAACGTTGCACAAAAGCTCCCAGCTGCACAGCCTCTTCCCCTCTGGATCGAGAACTCTGGTGTTTGTTCAGCTCATGTTCTTTTTCCAGCTGGGGGATAAAAAAGGAAGAAAAAAAAACTAGTAGCAAGTCAGAACCAACATGACACGGCCAGTTATTCAGGAAACTGCTGATGAACCACATAAACATGCAAACACTCAGCAACCTTTCAGCAGAACAGCTGTACATGTACAGAAACAGTTCCTCAAACCGTTGGCCTTTTCTAAAGGTCCCCAGGAAGTAGAGGCACCAGCGTGCTTTCTGGTGTTTATCATCCACAAAAGGGAAAGGATATCACCACATATGAAATAACACACAATTATTTGTTTTTATTTGAAGAGTATGTGCAAATTAAACCAGAGGGAGAATTTACATCTGAGTTTGATCAACTGTCACAGCGGTGTATTTAATCTGTCGACATGAACATTTGAAAAAGTGCCAAGTGAAAGTGAGGTGAAAGTTGATAGTGATCTTCAACACTCTCATCATGGCTCTGCACAAAATAAAACCACCAGCTGGCATGAAGCCCTCCAATATCTGCTCTACTATGTTTCTACTTCATTACTCACAAAACGGATCAATTTATCCTTCATCTCAATATTTCTTTGCAGTTTAAGTAGACTGTCCAGATTCTGCAAACTCTTACATTTAAGAAATGTTCATTTTAAATCCACACATTTTAAAAAATGGAACTGAAATTGTGATATTTTACATTCAAAAGTGACTTTATTTATATATAAGAGTTGATCTTTAACAAATATCAAAAAATGCCAAGTCCTTTATACTGGTGTAAGTCAGATAAGCCGTCAATATTGTCTTTTGTGTCCCCAAAATTACCAGAAATCCCAAGTGAATGTGCTAACTTTTAAAATATTAATACATAATACCTTATGATCCAAGAACCCTCAAACTAAATTCTTTGTTCTGATGCTGTTTAACATGATGAATGAATGCTACGTAAACAAAAGCGAATAGAAAATGTGTGTTGGAAAAGAACCAGAGGGGAAAATAATCAGTCAGGAGTTTTGTGAGTAGCTGCCTTACTATTGACGTCTTAGTAAATCTGCCTGTAGGTTTTCATTCCTGTCGGAAGACAGTTTAATTCAGGAGACTCCCCAGTTATTGACCTCTGTAAAGATGAATTTCACAAAACACATGCTTATGTAACTTCCAAATGACATAAAAACTAAATGTGTTTCTTTTAGATCTAAATTTGATCTTCTAAATGTAAATGATAACACATTTGCATTTGGTATGCATTGTTTTTAATGCTCAACCAGCTGTGTCGAGAAAATTGACCTTTAATAAAGAGTACGCTTAGTATTAACTTGAATGCATCTAGCTTTTTTCTCCTGATTACAAGGATGCTCCTCCTACCAACAACTTCCTGTACTGTGTGATTTCATCTATCTATTTTAATCAGTTAAGAATATCACAGCAGTAAGTTTTATTTGGCTGGTGATCGTGGGCGGGTAACATTGCTGAGGTCACGCCACTGCCCTCAAGCCGTCAGTTGCCCTCCTGCTTATTCAAACACATGAGAATGTTCAAAGGAAGGTAGTTAGAGGAAGGCAGCTCCTTAATAGTCAAGGTAGATGACTGACTACATAACCCTATGATAGCTCTATGTACCTTTCACAGTCCTTTCAAAGCACTGAGGTTTTACCACCTATTAGCAGAGGTTTCACACTACCAGATAAAAAAAAATCAAATGGAGGGCAGATGCACATATACGTGCATATCTGTGGAGTAAAACACAGGAGGGAATTCAGAATATGTTAATGCATTCAGAAATGTAAGAGTTTCAGGAGTCTTCACTTTCTTTCCTGAGAGACATGCAGTCACATGGGAAGCATCCCATACTTGTCAGCTCCAGTTGACTTAGGTGGAGGCAAGGCAAAAATGCATTAAACTACTGGTATGGGAATTTCCTATAGTCTCCAACAAGAGAGGCCGGCTTAGTTATTGGATAACATTGCAAGTAAAACTTCAGTTCAGATTTACTCATGTTATTAAAAGTTATTCAATATGCAAATAAAAAAATAGCATAATTATTATACATTTAAAATGTTTTAAATTCTATTTGCTCCACATGTGCAGGTCGGTTGGCTGATTTGTGAAGAGTGGTAAACCAGTTTTGCTACTGATTTAGCAGGATTTAAGAATCTTAAGTTAATTAATCGCTGCTTACTGCATAGGTTACGGGCTAACCGAAAATGTATGTTTAATGTCATTTATACAATTATTGCACAACTTTAAGATCAAGGAAATTATGTTTACAGTTTATGTGTTGGGATGGCTCATCAGCGTAATACGTATCGCATTAGGACCCGGCGGGTTCTTTGTTTTTGGTTGTTGCAGTGACTGCCGCCCACATGTATATGAACCAGTAGAGAAAACTGACGTTACGGACTGAGGGACTGAAGTCACTCTCAGTTTAATGTCCACTGTCTACCCAACAACTCCAACTTATCTAAGAAAACTGGCGAGGATAATATTTCGTTCAACATCAGCTGCCATGCTGCTCATACGTGTTCGTGGTTGAAATACGTTCACGCCCATCTTACTTCCCCGTTGTCGCTGCCGCGCCAAACCTCAGTCCAAACATGTCCCATCGTAAGAAATAAATTAATGTGTACATACCATTACAGCAAGTTTTTGCTTCTAAGATTTGGACGTTTTTTTATTCAATTAAACTGCACAGTGGCTATTTATTTTCAAATAATTCAAGTATTATTAACGGAATTCCTTAAGTGCCATTGATTGGCGAAATTGCATTCAAAATCCCAATATAAATAATTGCTGGGGGAGTAAAAAAGCGTATAACAACAACAACACACTAACTAGTCTTGAACCGGTCAAAATTAAAATTGGGCTCTCTCTCTCTCTCTGTGTGTGTGTGTGTGTGTGTGTGTGTGTGTGTGTGTGTGTGTGTGTGTGTGTGTGTGTGTGTGTGTGTGTGTGTGTGTGTAACACTTATGCCACAATAGTGTGTGTAAATCCCTTTGTACTTTGCTCGGCGGTAAAACAATTCCATATGGAGTAACGGTTTCTCTTTACATAGTAGCCGTTTTCAGACTTCCCTGCATTTTCATGCTGACGGAATGTTGCTCTTTAGGTCACCATGGAAACCATTAACCTCCATTCATAGCTTTTAATCCCAACACAGAACTCATCACCATAAAAACCAGTAACTGCCAGTCAGAATTCACCTTTCAGCAGCTTCTCTAATATTTGCTATATTTAACACACACTTCTCTATACAAATTTCAGCAACTTGTTACCAGTTCACAATTAAGCATTGTTTTCAAGTTTTAGCTGTGTATGAGAGTACGTTGAAAAAACACACACACACACACACACACACACACACACACACACACACACACACACACACACACACACACACACACACACACACACACACACACACACACACACTGATGAAGGTAAAGTTAATTTGAATGAGGATTTGTTTTATACTCAAAACTGTGTGAGTCATGACTAAATACAAACTACTCTGTGAATCATACTGCACATCCACATCTGTAGAACAAACATTTGTATTTCTGGATTATGTATTTAACAGATATGATCCATCTATTGTGTGTAAGCATCTATAAGCCATAAAATCAGACATAAAACCATTTTTTTGTTTTTTACATTTAATGACACACAGTAGTTAATATCCACACATCTTTTAAAACTGTTACAGGGACTGCAGTCTCATGTGTGAGATTTACCAGCACAGTGGTGGGCCAGCTGGAAACTATGCAGCAGGTTATATTGCAGGTTAGGTTGCAGGTTATATACTGAGAGAAGTCATAGTCAAGAAATAAAGAAAGATAACTAGCATTATGGGTTGCTCTTGTGAAGGGAGGTTTAAATCTCTATGGCACAATTCCTGGTTAAACTACTTCCCTTGTAACAAAGAGCAGACAGAAGCCACACCAAAGCAAGATCAAAGATGTTTTTTTTTTTTTTTAAAGAATAAAACAGCAAAAACAGAAAACAGTAACATTCACAAGCAAGGTTTCCACCATCCAAGCTTGATTACATCAAAACTCCGTAAGAATTATCCACACTGGTCATATTTTCCTTCACCTGCAGTTTTCCCATAAAAACAGTGATAAAAATGTATAAGTGTGTAAGACTTGCCATACATACTTTAAATCAACTACTGCTAACTGCAATATGACCTTATTTGGATTAAAGTCATCAGAAAAAGGGTTCTACGGCTTATTCATGTCTTTTTCAGAGAAATGTGATAAAGAGTAATATAGGAGCTATAATAGGAATACTGCTGTCCATGTAAACAGTTAGACATCGACCAGTTGTTAACAAAATGAGCAACATCTGACCACGTAAGGTAAAACACCTGTAAATTCTTGCTTTGAAATAAATGTAAAATTCAGAAAGAGCAAACATGCTTAAAAAAGAAAACACAGACTGAATTTTACATAACATTACATATTTAGATGTTAGTTTAAACTAGTTATAATGTCAATAATGGGAATGAGGAGGTAATGTACAAAACAGATTAAATAAATTCACTCTCAACATTGAGAAATCTTACATTGGCACCTAGATTTTGTAGGACCGAGCTGAAATTTTGATTATACCAACTGCTATGTGTACAACAAATGCATCCATGTACTTCCATGAAATAAGAACATTACAAATCATACACTTAATAGACCTGAGTTTTTAAAGAAATTGCTCATGGCAGAAACAACATACATAGCAGAAATACTGAACAGCCACAGTAGAAATTGAAAAATAAAATAGATGTCGCATCATTATAGACACCTGCACATAAAACTGTTAAAGCACGTTTTGTCTTTTTTTTTGTGACTCTTCAAAAATTAAAATGTATGAATAGAGTATAAGGATAAGGTTTTTCACAGCTCCAACTTCCTAAATTAATTTGTTTGAACAACTAATATTATTAATATTATTATTATTATTACTACATAACAAAATATTTTTTGCCTGAACTATTGTTGAATAAAATATTAATCTCAGTCGGACCACAAAGTTTTAGTACCATCTGAAATGATTGTGACATAACATAGTCCAGATAAAAATAGTTGTCAACAAAACAACTTGCTTATTACCAGAACATGTTGGATCAGGGTTGTCCACTCCCAGTCCCCGAGATCTGCTGTCCTGCATGTTTCAAACGCTTCCTTGCTTCAACACACCTGATTCATATTAATGGACCACCGTCAGCTCGTCATCAAGGTCTGCCAGACTGTCGATGACGCATCGATTTGTATCAGGGTGTTTTGAAGCAGGGAAACATCTCTGACATGCAGGACATGCAGGACAGCGGCACAGCGGCCCTCGAGGACTGGAATTGGACACCCCTGTGTTGGATCATTTAGAAACAAGGATGCTTTGCAGTTATGATGGTGTAACTCCCCCCTCCACATATGCAGGCTGGCTGGTTGATTTGTGGAAAGGTGTTTCCTTGTAAATAAACCAGCAGTTACTTCCCCACAGGATGAGGTTTAGGAAACCAAATATCTGCCAAACAATAAGACACATACTTAATTTCTGAGGCTTCGGTTGTACATGTCTATTTTTTTTTTTTTTTTTTTATTAAACATGAAAAATTGGCATAAAACTTACCACGGAGGCATGTAACCGCCCCAAGAGCGGCATAGCTCCTGGAGTGCACTTGTTGTTTCCATTTTTGCAAACATCGAGTAAAGTAATAATGACTGCAGGGCTGGTAGCCCATTTCACATCAGTCAAGCCTTTGGCCCAGGCCGAAGAGGACGTCAGCCAGAGAAAAGCGAAGGCTGCCGTCACCAACAGGTCCTTACAGAGAAGCACAAAAACATTACTGATAAAAAGACAACTAACTTCAATTCAGTATGTCTGATTGGCACGTTTGTATTGTAATACCTTGCCAGAAAGACATTAACTCAGAAACATGTGGGAATAAGAGTTGATCCATTCATGACTACAACTCTCACTAAGAGACTAACAACATAGAAACAGTGAAGAGGCTTTCCATTTCGTTGTTGCTATGTGGCATACTACCTACAAATATATTTCTGGGCAGGTTGAAACAAACTATAAATAGATGATGTGGCTACTAACACAGACTGTTTACTAAACCTGAATGTAGCACTGCATGCTCTCAGGTCCTTTCACCTTGCAATGATACTGAAAGATGAATGTTTGCCGTTATTCATGTTTCAACAGATTTATTTTAAGAAAGCTAAATATATATGCTTACATGCAAAACATTTCTAGGTACGACTATAAGCATTTCACAGTTTAAATACAATGAAACGGAAGCATATTTGTGCATATTCATTGGGTGAGACAGCCCTAACGGGCGTGTTTGGGTATGCTGGTGCTGCCAGCATGACACAGATGTCATATTTATTGTAATGCTACACATGGACGTTATATAGCTAAAACAATACATCCCTCAACAGCTTGTAAACACACCCTTCCCACTGCTGCATTCACACAGCTCTGTTACATGGACTCTCTGGCCTCTAGTTGGATTTCAGCATGGCCTAAACTCCTTCAAGACATGAACACAAGCTATTTAAGTGGTTAACAGGTATGTGTAGCTGGAATATTCTGCCATCACAACATAACAGTCCTTCAAATGTACATCAATACCCAGAGCTGTCAATGCCCCCTATGGTCTAGGTTAATGTAAACCATTTTCTATCCCCTCCATTGCACTGTGGTTGTTTCATGTGTGAATGAATGATGGTTCTTGATTCTGTGTGTCTGAAGTACCAGAGATCAACTAAAGTTAGGTTCTATTGCCCCTTTCTGCTGGAAATTCCCTTCCCATTCCTGGAATCATTTGGTGATATTATGCAGTATAGAGAAATTAATGTGCATATCCCTTTCTAACCTTCTACCAGGAACAATGCTTGTAAACAATTCAACAATTTTCAGATGCGTTTGTTGACAAACCCCTTTAAAATATTTATTATTTTAAACCCCATTACTACTCTTTTGTTAAATAATTTTGGAATGTGTTGCAAACCTACGTTGCAAGAATAGATTAATATTGACCAACTGAAATGAAGTTGACTGTCTACATTTAAATAAAAGAGTCTTGCTTTGCTTTCAAATTTGCATTTCCCGTAACATCCTATGTAAATAAAATTTGATTCAGTCACTCTAAAAATACATGCAAGATATCCTTGATTGAAATTAGCTTTGAATTGTATGTAGTTTAATGCGTTCTTGAATATATGACCACATTTCCCCAGAACAAAACGAGGAATATTCAGACTAACTTACCACAGTGGGGCCACGGCTTGATTCTCTGTACACGTGCTGGTAGCCCAAATACAGGACTAGTGTAGCTGTACTGTAGAGGAACGCCAGCACTCCGATGCATACGTAAAACTGTGCAGAAGATGTCATGTCTCCAGTCAGGTAGTAGGTTTCTGAGCCAGTTTGGTTGATTATACACTTAGGTACTTCATAGGGATGCTCCATCAGCCTGTGTGCATAGAGGCAGAACATTTTCCAGTAATTCTGCAAACACTTTACAAGGTATTTTTGCATTTGCTTACACACACACCTGAAAGGATAGTTAAAGTTTGCGTGTATTTCTACACTGAGACTTCCTTGACACTGGACATTGATGCTGGTTGAGCTGCTGAAACCCCCAGTAGTTGCAAAGGCAAATATGGAAAACAGCTATAGAGAGAAAAGGGAAGATAAGAAGAGACACTTTGAAAAAAGAATGATGCTCCGGGGTGCTGGTAAAATGTGACACACGTGTAGACTCATTTCCTTTTTACATTTTGCGCAACACATTTGACAGGAAGTCTTTTTCACAGGATGCCTGCCATCACTGTGAATGCTATATAGAGTTCACAATATTAAAAAAAAAGACTTTAAAAATCCCCCAGGGCAGCCAAGACAAAAAGGACACTGCAAGCCAAGGGTGACAAAAGCATACTTCAACAATTAGAGTCACAGTGAGACTGGTATGCAAAAACACGCTGGCTCCTAATCTGAGTCATATAATTTGAGCTTGACCATGATAGCAGACATTTAGAAATCCGCTGCACAGTTAAATTCCACATTTGAGACGGTTTTGCAGTTTAAGCGAAAGGTTTCTCCGCTTTTCTACGGGTGGAGATGGTCACAAGACAAACAGCTTAATCAATTTGTGAGTTTTTTTTTCCTGCCAAAAGGGCTGGAGAGTCCAAACACGCCCCGTTACAGTCGGCCATATGGTAAAAAAAAAAAAAAAGAAAAAGAAAAATCCAGTAAACTCACCCATTCTAGTAAACGGATGAATGCCAAGGGCTCCTTCAAGGGTCCCAAGTCAAGGTTAAATCCCGAAGTCAGCACTTTCTAAAAGGAAAATTCAGACATTGGCATTTGAAAAGACAAGTCATCGACACACACAGATGCGTTTATACGCGTCCATTCAAATTCGCCGTTAACCGCTCTGATTTCCGTCGCTCCCGTTACCTGGGCGACGGATTCCATGGTTCCTCCAGAGCAGCACCGAGAACTTTCTACGGTTTCTGCGAGAACTCTCCCGTAACTTCGGCCGCTCTCGAGGGTCCTTGTCAAACTCGTCTACAACTTCTGCGACTCTCGGCTGCTACCATGTGACCACAGGCGTTGAGGCCGTTTGGACGCAGAAGGGGGCGCTGCTCTGAAGCAGCCGCGGGCGAGTTTGCATGTTATTTAAGTTGACGAGCACATTTGATCACTTTCGTAAACCCCGCCTGTGTGTGTTTGTAAAGGACGGCACAAAAAGCGCGTTGAGAAACGTAAAATATGGTTAAAAGGCGTATTTAGGTGAGGGGCATACTGTATTTATCCTCGTTGATTTGTAGTGTTCATTAAACATAAAAAAAACATGTTTACACTTCAAATATATGGAGGACATATGGAAATACAAGTTTTTGATAGTAGTCATCATGTAAATTCAGGATATATTAATGTCCTTGCATTGTTTATTATAAAAGAGCAGGTTTCAAAGGATGGGTGGCTTTGTTATTATTGAGGGCTGCTCAGTGGGAGGATCTGCAGCTCACTCATGAAGTCCTTTATGGGGCCATGCAGCCCTTCAGATCACATTATTCAGTTTTCAGAATAAAAAAAAGGGAATAGTCTAGTATAAAAACATGATATCAATCTAATAGATTTGACGGTCCACGCCAAGGCAATGTAAAGAATTTGAAACCATTCAGTTCACTGGTTTTGGAATGAGCAAAACTTGTTTAAGAGCTTTCATTTTAGGCTGCAGCAACGTGACACCTTCTTCTTTTTCTTTTTTTTTGCCGATGCAGGTTCACATACTTGCCGGACTGGTTGTTCTACACCAAGAACTAAACATCATGAAAAACAAATACTCAGCATGAGTATCAGGTGTGGTCCTGTCATTGTTTGGTTTAAGTTAGTGTGTTAGTTAGTTAGTCCACATGGTAATAATGAAAACCCAAATGTGTCTAGTCATGTGTCTTATCATGGGGTTTTTGGCACACTATATTATCACATGAATCAGTACAAGTCACTGTATAAAAATTCATCCATCCATACCCATTTATTCGAGTTTAGGATCACAGGAATCTGCCAGAACCTAACCAAGCTCTTTTTGAGCAAAAGGCAACGGTTTATCGAGGTCATGTTGTATACGATTAAATGATAGGTATAATTTGATATTATTATTGGCTGTGCAATATATATCTGGACAAAGAACAGCAGGGGATGTGTCCTGAAGAGTCTGGTAGTGGTATGTTAGTAGTAGCCTTTTGAATTGTGGGGTGGCGTCTCTGTGGATTAGAATTGCTTCACACGGGTGCCATCGATCTGGTCCCACCAGATTGGTATCTGGGGACTTTGGAGTGATAATGCACACCTCAGGGTCTTTGTTAGATACTTGATAAGGGGCTCCGTCTAACTTTCTTTTTCCGTTTTAATTAAAGTAGTGTTTGTAAGGGCGTGTCCTTCCATTCACTACTTTGTCTTTACATGTCAGCAAACAATGTCGTGCAAAGTACTGCCAATAGCTGCAAAAGGAGGGGAGTTACCAAACTCTCTACGCACAAAATAAGAAATAAATTAAATTTTAAATTGGATGGTGCTGCTTGACAGTGTCGCTCAACCTATCCTGGCAGTCTCTGAAAGCTAATTATGCGGCTTCCCTTTTGGCACCGCCCCTTCACTAACTGGCCAATGACAAAAGTGAAGAGGTAGCTTAGAGTAGAAGACCAGCCAATCGCTGCAGGTCTCTCTAGACGGAGCCGTGCACCCCGCAGACAGATTTCTATATTATCGTTACAGTATGTGATGTTGGCTGTGGACTTACAGTGCGAGTAATTGGTGTTGAAGACAACGATCTTTTGCAACATACTGCATTTTTTTATGTTCCTACATATACGCGTATATTTTTTTAGCCGCTGTGGGAGCTTTGAGGAGTCTCCGTGTTTTCTGAGACCGAAATAGTCGCTGTCAGGAGGACTAGTGTTGTGTTGATGTCATCACGGCAGAGCTGAAGCGACCTTCAATTCCTGCAAGATTAGGATAAACAAAGACTCGTTTTCTGAGGTTGTCTTCTGCCTCCCCTCCAGCTCTTTTGTTAGGTTTTGCCCGTCACCGTCACTGGCAGCGAGGATGGGACTTTTGCTGCGTGGTATCCTGCTGGTTTCTGCCTGCACTTTCACCGCCAGCTTAGATTTTCATCTGGGGTCCAAACCCGTCGGCGAGTCGGTTTTTGTGAGACGCCGGAGCGCCGAGGACAGACCGGGGAACCGGTCTCCGTCTGCGTGGCCCGGTGCATCCACGCGTCTCGGGAGAAAACGAAGGAGCACCCAGCAGGATGAGTCGTGTAAAGGGCTTCAAGGATACCAAACCAAGTTGGCAGACAACACCCACCCGGTAAGTTACCGACTCGGGTCCGGTTTCAGCCCGAACATGATGCGCAGGTGCTAAACTAGGTTCACGGACAGGGGCCTAATCAGCTCTAATTAGAAACACAACTACTCATGCCTTGTTTTCTGCTTACGTTTAAGCCCCAAAGCCCTGTTTACCTGCTAAATTTGAACAAAGCGCCCCCCCCCCCCCCGAGGAAACCTTCACACCTAACACTTCATCCTTTATGCGTGGTGTTGTCTTTCGTGGTTACCACTGACGGTTCACCACACCAACGGTTGGTGTGGTGAAACACGACATAGTGAAACAGTAACTACACGTTCGGACCTGCACATAAGGCCAACCAGACTAGTTTTATGTCTCCAAAGCTATGACCCAACTTTTTGCCTCCTAAGCCTGCAGGTTTTCTGTATTTAACCAGCCCACTTTCTTTTTTCTTTTTTTTCTTTTTTTTGTCCATGAACGCACCTCAACGCTGACAGGAAAATTGGCTAAAGGAAATACATGTGACTGGCAGTGTGGTAGTTATTTTGTCATTAAATGGTGGATTTATGTGTAGTGGAAACAATTAACACACAGCAAGTATTGTTCAGATAAAGAGAGCACAGTGTTGTGTGCTTGTAACTGCACAGGAACTATAACTAGGAATTGAACATGCCTTCATTTATGGGGCTTATAAAACCTCTCTGCAGCTAAACCCTCCATGAAACAAACAGGACTGACTTCATCTAAATCCTGTGCCTCTCATTTGCGTAGCTCCTCACTGCCATGTGATCAACAGTTCATTGCTTTGTATGCCTGGCTCCTGTAATCTGAGGTCGAAAAAATTCCTGGAGACAGGGCCTTGTCTTTCCCTAAGGTTATTTCAACCGGTCCCACTGGTAGTAGAGCTGTTTACAGGGCGAGCTGCTTTGAATGGTGTGTGTGTGTGAACAATGCCGGACCTTTCGTCAGAGCCGTGCTGCTAAGTTGGTTTAATTTGCTCAATACAAAAGTTTGGAAGTGAAACTTTTCATCCTCCACAGCTCAGTTGTTTCACTCAGAAGTGTGGCTTATTTGAAGCTTTTTCTGGTTGATAAGCCACGCTTCACTTTATAACTACTTGTCCTATTTGCTCTAACACTAAATGAGGAGAAGCTCACTGCAGGTGAAAGAGAAAATACCTTCCCTGGAGTTAAAATTCACCAAGAGGCCATTGCTGCAGTTTA
Organism: Xenentodon cancila; assembly: GCA_014839995.1. Taxonomy (NCBI): domain Eukaryota; kingdom Metazoa; phylum Chordata; class Actinopteri; order Beloniformes; family Belonidae; genus Xenentodon; species Xenentodon cancila. The sequence goes on along the minus strand of CM026204.1, from coordinate 20,131,424 downwards.
TAATTGTTTAGTTTATCCCGTTTTTGTCAGCTGTGTTTGTAAATGTTTTCTTTTCTTTCTAAAATTCCTGGAGAATTTAATAATGATTAATCTTATTGTGTCTCGCTTCTTTTCCTCAGTATGCCTTTAATGACCTGAGTGGGTCAGTGTCGCTTGCCTGGGTTGGAGATGGCACAGGGGTGAGTGGTATTCTCATCGTGACATGAGTAGGTCAAACATTTTTGGTTTGTTTGGTGCAGGGTGGTCTGCCTGCAGATTACGTAACAAGCTCCCTCACATCAGTCTCGTGGACAGTAATAATTGATACATGCCCTACTTTCCTCGAGCTGAACCTTTTGTTGTTTGCAGGTCATCCTGGCTTTGACGACTTTTCAGGTGCCCTTCTTAATGTTAAGACTCGGACAGTCCAAACTCTATCGTAGGTAAGTCTTCTGGCCTCGCCCATTCGGAAAAGTGTCATTTGTATAACATTTGCATTGAGTTTTGCTGCCACCGTTTCTCTTGCAGTGAGAACTATGGGAAGTCCTTTCAGGATGTGACCAGCTTAATCAACAACACCTTTATCAGATCAGAGTTTGGGATTGCAATCGGCCCAGAGAACTCTGGGAAAGTAAGCCATGTCTTCACCGCATGTGTCGTCATTTTGTGGTATAACAGTCGTAGCAGCAATGTAATATCTGCTGTTAAGAAACATTTGGACTCTGGCTTTCAGGTTATCCTAACAGGTGAAGTATCCGGAGGTCAGGAGTCTCGGATCTTTGTCTCCAGCGACTTTGGAAAGAGTTTCACCCACTACGACTTGCCTTTCATCCCTATGATGCAGATCACATATGATCCTGAGAATTCATGTGCGCTTGTTGCCCTCAGCAGCAATGTAAGTAATGAACATAAGTGCACGTAACTTTTCAGACAAATATTAAACATTACAACCTTATGTATGTTATTTATTGAATACCAGAAAAACAGAAGTCAGGTTGTGTCATGTTGAGTAAGTTCAGGGGTTTCAAAAAGCAGCTCAGAAATGTTGTAATTGACTTCGTGTTCAAGCCTCTGCCAGATCTGATGCTGTTTTGGAAATTTGAGACCAAACTTTCACAGTGAAACTGAAATTTCTAATATTTACCTAAATTAAAACCAGTGAAATAAATAAACAAAAGAATGATGACCTATAAAATGTTTTTGGGAGCTCAAATAAATTCATAAAATCTGGACAATATCTAGATGCATTCCAATGGGCATGTTTGGATTTAAAATATGCCATCCTAGTTCATAATCTAATATAGTTTTAATTTAATTACACTTTTTGAAAAACAGGAAATGTTTAATCAGTTAACTCACTGGCTCATTTGTTTCACTTTTGACAACCGACCGTAGTGGTTTCAAAGTGGCAACATTTACCATTTTAAGCACTGCTCCATCAACTACGTTCTTAGATATTTAAAAGGGTTAAATTTCTCTTAGAGTAAAAGATTTGTGTTCTCTTAAAACTGTTCAGATACAAGCTATATTTTGTTATAAAGCAAGAGAAAAGCATTGGCTTGGTCTCTAAAAATAATAAACAGGAAAAACTCAAGATGTGTAACAATAATTATCTGTATCAGACACAAATTTTTACAGACAGTCATCTTTGACAGATAATCTGATAGCCATGTAAGCATGAAGTTGTCCAAAATGTCTTGGTATGCTGAAGCATTCAGAGTTATTTTCACTGGAACTAAGGGTCCAAGCCCAGCTCCTGAAAAGCAACCCCACACCATGATCCCCCCTCCACCAAACTTTACACTTGGCACAATGCAGTCAGACAAGAACCGTTGTCCTGGCAACCGCCAAACCCAGACTCGTCCATCAGATTGACAGACAGAAAGGTGTGATTTGTCACTCCAGAGAACGCGTCTCCACTGCTCTAGCGTCCAGCTTTACACCACTGCATCCAACGTTTTTCATTGCACTTGGTGATGTATGACTTGGTGATGTATGACTTGGATGCAGCCGCTCGGCCATGGAAACTCATTCCATGAAGCTCTCTGCGTACTGTTCTTGAGGTAATCTGAAGGCCACATGAAGTTTGTGGGTCTGTAACGATTGACTGCAGAAAGTTGGCGACCTCTTCGCACTATGCGCCTCAGCATCCGCTGACCCCGCTCCGTCAGTTTACGCCTACCACTTCATGGCAGAGCTGCTGTCGTTCCCAAACGTTATTCTTATAACACAGTTGACTGTGGAATATTTAGGAGTGAGGAAATTTCAGAACTGGATTTCTTGCACAGAAGGCCTCATATCACAGTTCCACGCTGGAATTCACTGAGCTCCTGAGAGCGACCCAGTCTTTCACAAATAGTTGTAAAAACAGTCTGCTTGCCGAGCTGCTTGATTTTATACACCTGGGTAAGCAAATAGTTTTGGAAATATCTATGGTAGTTGTAGTTTGTTGTGCTGGTCTGCACCATCTTTTTCTCTTCTGTACATGTTTGCAGGCCAGAGCCTCGGGAGCTGCATGCTGCCCTGCAGTCCCACCCTCTGACCACCCCACTGTCTGCTGTCTACACCTGTTTATATAGTCCAACAATTAACCGTGTCTCAGTCATGTACATGGAACTGTTAGTTCTGCTGCTGACAGATATTTAAACTTATGTATCTTGTTTTTTATACCTTTTTGACAGTGTGTTTGTGTCTCTCCTCTCTCTGATCTTCATTCTTTCTGTCTGATCTCCCTTTTTCCTGCTTTACCCGGCTGGCCTTTTTCTTTTGTCCCATTTTCAGAATGAACTGTGGCTTTCCAATGATTTTGGAAATAATTGGAGAAAGATTGAGAACATGGTGTGTTTGGTGAAATGGTAAGATAAAACACAAGCTGATGGTATTTGCACCTTTTTTCTTTTTTTTTTTTAACTGCTCTCTGCAAACAAACGCATATCTCAGTCTCCTCAAGTGAGATAAGGAAGAAATGGTTGTACCGGTCTGGCATGCAGAGCATTTCAAGACGTGCTGTGTCGGCCGTTGGTCCTTTTTTTCTTTGACTTTTAGTTTGCACAACAGCTTAAATTTTGCACACACTGGAAACCAGCAGTCAGGTTTTAAACATATTTTGCCTTATTCATCTAACTAAAGCATGTCTGATTTGCTCAGGTTGTTCTATCGTGTTCACGTGTGCTGATGCTTAAGGAGTAAAAATTAAATACAAACGTAATATGACGAGTACCTTCAAAGTTTCAGACAGACAGGTAGTAAAACAGTCACCTTTGATGGCTGTTTCATAAGTTGTACTGCAGTCGAGCCTCACATGCAACACTCTTCTTTTTAGAGAAGTTTCAGACTTCCTAGTGTGTGTCACCGAGTAGCCCTGGCGTCATTAAATGTCTTTCCTGTTGAAGTTGTTAGGCAGTGTGGTGAAAGTGTCTGACAAAACTGTGTGTGTGGTTGCTTTTAGGGGAAGAAAAAATACCATCTTCTTTACAACCAGCAAAAATGGATCCTGCAGTAAGTGACTACTCTTCATGCAAAAAGTGAAATGTGAGGTGGGGGCTGTATAAAAGATAACAAAACAGACGGTAATGGGATGGTATGACAGATGGTACTGAGATGAAAATAATACATATCAAATGAGCCAAAGCATTTGTTCTTCTCATTTAGCCTCCAATGCTATATTTAACTGAGAGTTACTCACACGTTTGCTGCACTTTCATTTCTAAGCTGATCGAGGAATGTTAGAGCTGAAGAGGACGACGGACTATGGCAAAACCTCCAAGACTGTCGCCAACAAGATCTACTCTTTTGGTCTGGGGGGACGCTTCGTCTTTGCCTCTGTAATGACGGGACAGGTCAGTGCACAGACGGGCCAGTTTGAGGCAATACGATGGCAGCATGAGCAAAATAACTTAACTGATTTAGACCTTTGAGTCTCTAAGAAATTGCCATTTTGTTAAACTACTATATTTGACAAAGGAGATGAAGGGAAGTAGCTCAGTTCACATCCCGGTGGAAGCTGTGAGGTGTTACTCACAAGCAGCAGATGGACAAATAGATGATGGGCAACATGATAGGAATATTTATGGTTCTCCGAATTGTTTGCACCCCTCCCGCAGGGCACACTGAGGATGATTCACGTGTCGGTGGACCAGGGTGAGACGTGGAACATGGCCCAGCTGCCGCCTGTTGGCCATGAGCAGTTCTACTCCATTTTGGCAGCGAACGATGAGATGGTCTTCATGCATGTTGATGAGCCCGGAGGTCAGTGCATGCCCCGAACTCATATGTTCATTTATAAAAGATGAAACGGCAGGGATGTCGAGGAGCAGAGGCCCTGTGCTGTAATGTAGAAACTAGAAAGCAAAATATTACATTACTTGCTGTTCCGTTTGTTTTCAGGTTTGGAAAAAAATGTAGAGAAATAAAATTGAAGAGTTTCTACAGTTGCAGGTTTTACATATGCAAAGCGTAGTGATCGGAGCTAACTCGCTGCAAGTCCATGTCGTGACACGTACATCAATCAAGCTGCAGCTTAGACCAGTGAAGTGTTTTTGTGTTATTTTAAGACTGCAACACAGAGTCATTTGCCGCTTAAAATGAAATTGGTGCATCTGTTATCTCTCCACCAACCTCAGCAGTGCTGTTTGGGTTGATGCCTCTAGTGTTTGTCTAACTACAGACTTTTGAACTCGCACCAAATATTAGAGGGCCTAATTACCAACTACCACGTGCCCTCAAACACCTCCTCTTTTTATTTATTTTTTTTCCACAGACACTGGATTTGGTACCATTTATGTATCGGATGACCGGGGCACTGTCTACTCCAAGTCACTGGAGCGTCACCTTTATACCACCACGGGGGGTGACACAGACTTCACCAACATCACCTCCCTACGAGGGGTTTTTGTCACCAGCGTTCTGGCTGAAGGTACCTCTGCTCATGTGTCAGTGCCTAGATAAAGAATGACGAGACATGCCTGTACTCAAATTCCCTGAATGAGCACACCCACACACACACACACACACACACACGACTCCTCTGTTACATCCCAGTAGGAAGGGTGTTAAGTAAATATTTGATTAGTTGTTCAGTGCAAGATGTGCTGTCTGTAAAAAAGGCAAGCGACCTTAGAAGGAGAGATACCTTTCATTACTGCCAAAGTAATATACTTAAATTGTTATTTTCAAAGATCATTTCTGGTCTGGTCATTTTAAAATGCCACATTCCGGTCCTGTGGTTGCAGATAAGTCCGTGCAGTCTGTGGTGTCCTTTGATCAGGGAGGGGAGTGGGTCCCCTTGAGAAAACCTGCCAACACCAAGTGTGATGCTACAGCCAAGGACCCCGACAAGGTACAGCTGAAATGTCATAGTGAGTTTTGCAGGGTCCCTCTTCAGTATTTAAAGAAAAAGTAAACCAACTCTGCTGCTGTTCCTTACTACAGTGCAGTCTGCACATCCACGCAGCCTACAGCATTGCTATGAAGCTGAACGTCCCCATGCCGCCTGTGACTGAGCCAAATGCTGTGGGTCTCATCCTGGCTCATGGTAACACTCACATCAGAGCTTTCACGTCATCAATCATCATGCTATAAGACGGTGTCTTTTCGCCCTCTGAACTTTTTTTTTTTTTTTTTTTTTTTTTTTTTTTTTAATATTTCATCAGGCAGTGTTGGGGATGCCATCTCCGTGATGCGACCTGATGTGTATGTGTCCGATGATGGGGGTTACACCTGGATAAAGGCGCTCGATGGGCCCCATCATTATGCCATTCTGGACTCGGGAGGGCTTCTGGTGGCGGTAGAGCACAGCCCCATCCAACCTATCAACAAGATCAAGTGAGTTGCAGTCAGACAACGCTGGAACTGGATTCGACCAATATATGCTGAATTACTCTTCTCACTACACTTATTTTAAATGCAAGTGGAATATAGGTTAAAACGTTAAAGTAACGTAGACGTAGCAGTTGTTGAGGATAATATAAAGTGTTAATGTTACTCCTTGGTGGTTTCGCAGCAGCATTCCTGGAAGGTATTTATCGACTCGTTGTCCGATTCTTTGTCACCGACATGATGAGCTTTATTTGTGACCTCACAGATGATGTGACCAGCTCAGACACTGGTGACAGCAGACTCATGCAGTGGCATTTAATGCCTGGAAAATAATACAGAGTTCGGGTTTGTTTTAGCTTTGTGAGGATATGCAGGCGTTTAAAGAGTTTGATCTCCTGACAGATTTTCCACTGATGAAGGACAGTGCTGGGGAGTGCACACCTTCACTGACGATCCCATCTACTTCACTGGGCTGGCGTCAGAGCCGGGAGCTCGATCTATGAATGTAAGCATCTGGGGCTACAGAGAATCCTTCCTCAGCGAGTACTGGATCTCCTTCACCGTTGACTTCAGGGAACTTCTCACCAGAGACTGTGAGCAAAAAGACGAAAAAAAAAAGATTGTTTTTATGTAAATGCAGAAATGTTTTCTCAGTAGTTTGATTACGTTTGATCAGAGCACATTTACTGGTGTTCTCAGGCGATGACAAGGACTATGTGCAGTGGTTGGCCCACTCCGATGACATCAGCGACCCAAACGACGGCTGCATGCTGGGTTACAAAGAGAAATTCCTGCGGCTCAGAAAGGACTCCGTGTGCTGGAACGGACGAGATTACCAAATCACCAAACAGCCGACCCCGTGCCCGTGCACCCTGGATGACTTCTTGTGGTAAAACATATCATTGACCAGATGCCATCAAATAATAAATGTCGGTACTAACTGCTCTGTTTCTGTCAGTGGGATTAATGTAGATAAGTAAAGCTTGATTTAATAACTTAAAAACAAACAAAAAAAGAGATCAACGGACGATCTTAAACCCTTTCAAATGTAAAACAACTGAAACTCTATTAAGGAACTGAGTCAACAGCTGATTTACTACAATGCAGGCTGCATTTTCAACCCCTGCTTACTGTATCACAAGGTTTTGTGACTCTTTTCAGTGACTTTGGATTCTACCGCAAAGAGAACAGCTCTGAATGTGTGGAGCAGCCGGACCTGAAGGGGAAAGTGTTGGAGTTCTGTCTGAACGGAAAAGAGGAGCAACTGCAGACCAGTGGGTAGGGCTTCCAGATTCACTTTCTCAACGTGAGAGATCTCTGGGTCTATCTAGATTTGGTTTAGAGTTCAGTATTGATTATTGACAAATGCATTATCCCAGTATTAGTGTTAATTTCACTGAAATGATGCTGTGTAACAGTGTTTCAGGAAAGAAGGGGACAAGTAATAAGAATAAGGAAGTAAATGCAGAGGAAGGTGTTACGAGTCCTTTTTTTTTTTTTTTTTTTTTTTTTTTTTATCAGCGTCACTGACTTGATGGAAAAAAGGCATAAAGGGAAAGTTGTGTATTTTTGTGATATTGTATTATAATTGTGATAAGGAAGTTGAACAAAATGAACTATAAACTGTTTTAGGTTAATCTGCACTTTAAGGACCGGTGGATTGTCAAAGCAAGCAGGCCACTAACTTAAATTTGTTTTATTGATGATGTTTCCAATTAAAATTAAACTTGACCATAGAATTAATAGACCTTTTTATTAATATGCTCATCAGTCATGTGCAGATGTTGTGCAAACTATCAGAAATTCTTGATTGTGAGGGTTTTAAAATCATCGGTGTTCCTCGCAGATATAGAAAAATCCCTGGAGATAAATGTGAGGGAGGAAAGATGCCTGAGCGTAAGGAGATCGACCTCAGTAAGAGGTGTGTCAGTGACCTGGTGGGCCCAGACCTTCTGGTCAGTATCTCTGCAGACTATGACTTCGAAATATTTATTCATGCAAGTTATCTGTTCCACTGTAGACACTTTTTTTTTTTTTTGTCTATTCTTAGGTAGGTCGGCAGTCCTCAAAGTCTGTGCCCGTTGTAGTGACCGTCGTCATCATCGTCATGCTGCTGAGTAGCGCAGCAGGAGTCGTCTTTGTCAGGAAATATGTCTGCGGTGGCAGGTTAGCAAATATTAAACTCCATCTCAACACCTAAACCTGGTTACTGGACAGTACACCCCACGTAGTACATTTGTACCTTTTTCATTTTTTCAGATGTTGTTTATACTGTTTGATTTTTTTGAATTGGTTCTGGGTGACCTGACCGCGTTTCGGACGTGGCCTGCAGGTTTTTGGTTCACAGGTACTCGGTGCTGCAGCAGCATGTTGAGGACAACGCCACCGAGGAGATGGACGACCCACTGGAGAGCAACCACACGCAAAATGGCAAAATAGAGTTTCACGATGACTCGGATGAGGTACGGTTGACACGTTATCATTCAAAAAACGTGGTCACTTCTGTAAAGGACTGGACAGTTGAATACAACTTCTATTTGTTACTTTAGAACTCATTTCAGTCCAATTGGTTATAATTGTATTTTTAGTAGAATCACACCAGACAACGTGTTAAAGTTCCTTATGAGCCCACAGTTGGTATAGTGGAGTAATGCTCATGGATCAGACCACATCTGTCTTTGAACCACTTTGATTCCAGTTGCACGCCTACGCGGTGCATCTGCAGGACCACGTTTTACCAAGAAAACACACACACTCACAAGGCATAATCAACTTATTGTAGCTGTTAATTTCTCTGACCAAGCTTTCAGGGCTGAGGTGTGGGTTAGAGTTGGCGTTAGTGTCTGGTTAAATCACAGGGAAACCTTTCTCTCGTTCAGCCTCAGAGCTTCGTAATCTGACACCATTTCTATAAAACTGACCTGGAAAATCTGCCACACTCACACAAAAAAACATTGTCTTCTCAAAGAAAATGGATTGATGGTTTGTTTGTACACCTGGGTTGGTCCTGGCTTCAGCGGTACGCTCCCTTCTCTTTCAACAGGATCTGCTTGAATAGCAGGCACCACCTGTTATTCAACAGGTGCTCTGTCCAACCCGTGGCCGGCTGCTGTTCCCGTCACTCCCGTTTCCAGTTACTTCTTCCTACCACCGTCTGGTAATAACTTTTGCCTCAGCTACTGACAGAGAGTCTGCCTCGCTCTGCTGTCAGCAATGAAGTTTAATGAATGTACGAAGGTTTCCTGAAGCTAATGCTGCAGTCGAGAACGGTGAAAGAGGTCTCATGTTGTGAGTTGTTTAGTGAGGTTGAATCTCAGCTATTTATTGTAGAGAATGGAAAAACTGCTGCAGTAACTGCTGAACCGCTGACAGAGCCAGGGTACTGGTTTTAAAGGAAAGCCACATGTACAAATCCTCCCCTGCTCTATGCGTTTTTACTTCTCCCATCAGCTGGATATACTTCTGATGGTACTTCTCATTCATCCTTTTTATCATGCACTTGTACATATTCCTGTTTTTTTTTTTTTTGCAGTTATTTTTCTTGTGAAATTAGTTTGAGTGTTGAAATGGTTGCAGATGGTTTCTGGTTAATAATGATCCCAGACCACCTGAGCCCTAATTCATTGTTTAATCATGCATTTGTCAGAAATATTCCATAAATCGACAGACTTTTATAAATTTGTTGTTTAGGCTTCATTGAAGTGTGAAATAATCCTTTTTGGGGTCTGTATTTGAAATATAAGCCTGCATACTTTTTCATAATTTGTCATTTGGGGATTTATGATTGAAGTAATAAGAATACGAAAAAAAAAAAAGTCAGTTTCTATAAAGATAAATAGCAATAACAATAAAATTTTGTATATTTAGTATTTTGTTCATCCACAGTAAATAAACCTTTTAGGTACAACATATCTTACTGCTGTTACTCATCTAGTGGAAATGTCATTGCGCAAAATGCGTAATGCGTCGATGTCCAGGATGGTGAAGTGTCTTGTTTCAAGACAGAATTTGTTTAAACTTTGAAGTTCTAACTGCTGAAAGCACAACGTCCTTTGTAAGGTAACAGTTTGTAGTTGAGTCTTTTTTTTTTTTCTCCTTAAAAGTGACCTATTGTAATAGGACATCATTGTAATCACAGACACATAGGCAAATTATATATATATATATATATATATATATATATATATATATATATATATATATATATATATATATATATATTATATTATATAAATAATTTGTTTGTTGTTAAACCCAACTTGGACTTGGTCAGATGTTACATGAACTTTTGAGTCGGAAATGTCAAAAATAATCATAGTTTCATAGTCGATATCGACAGATTGTCTTGAAATTTACTCTTTATTTGCAAAATAGTCAGATGACCAAACGTGGCAATATAATTTTGTGACGGAAACTGAAATACAATGCAATGCAAAAAAAAAAAAAAGCAATTAAGTAATGTAAATTCTGTATAGTCTAATTCCTGCTGAAGCCTGTCAGAAAAGCTGAGACATTGTTGGATAAGCAACAATACAAGCTTCACTGAGTTTGCTTTTTTTTTTTTAATGGTACAAAATAGACATTTTCTGAGCTACTGAAGGTTTTTCACTGTCTTAAAGTTTTTTTTTTTGTTTTTTTTGTTTTTTTTGGAAGAATTGGTTTATTTAACAAATCTCTCCAATCATGTAAAATCTTTTCTTTTTTTTTTTACATGTGCTGCAAAGCTGTCTCGTATTAAATGCTTTGCTTTCATGCAGGTTTATTTCTGATGAGCTGATTCGTGGTGCGTTAGATCGGATGTGGTCAAAAAGTGCCTGGTTGAGGATCTGACATGCAGCTGTCATCCATCTATTGATCATTAGTTGTTAGCTAATATGTAACCTTTTAAATTATGTCATTAATGCCCTCAAATTGCACATTTTGCTTAAGATAACTTCTTGAGCTGTAAATGTCTTTTCTATGAGTTCCCATTGAAGTGCATGTCAACTTAATGCTTAAACTTTTTTGTTTTAAGAAAATTATCAGGTTATGTCCCTTTTGTTTGCTGGTTTGTGACTTAAGAAAGTTTGAAATGTTTGCTGAAATATAAAACTTAAGTTGATACAGGGTTACCATGTAGCTGCTTTACACTGGAAAACACCTGATTAGGTTTATTTAATGACATATTTCATTGTATTATGTGAGAGTAACACGTTTTTCCTACAGTCTGAAACAACTGTATAAATTTAAAGTCGTGATGGTTCTGTAAATATTCAAGGTTGCACATTTATAACATTTTTTTCCTGTATATTTAAAGCTATTTTCTTTGAGTTTAACATTAAACTCCTATGTTCCTCTAATTTTGTTGTCATATTCTTATTTCTTTAACAGCATCAAAATAAAGACAAACAAGTTACAGTTTCATAAGAATTAAAGACACCCTTTACTAACAGATGCAGTCTCTCAAACCACTAGTTTGGAGGCAGATGGATCAGTTATTCCTCACATATTCGAGTCGCCACATTTAAATTCAGCGTTTCATTTTATTTCACAACACTAGATTTTTCCGGTTCTATTTGGACATTTCCATATACATTTCCTGTAGTTACATAATTTCCTGTAATTACCCCATAAAATACTTTAAATCTCAATTTTACAGATCTCTTCAAATATTAAATAAACAAAGAACTTAATATTTGAATATATGTGAAATAGGCCAGCATATAAAAAGGAATTGCTAAATAAATGGTGATGGTAAAGATTTATTTATAGGCAACTTATTATTAAATGTATGCAGTGCTGTTGAGACGATGACTTAAGTGTAAAATTATTTTAAACATATGTTCATTCAACAACTCATTACAGGAAATCCTCAAATTCGATACAAAAAGTTTCCTTCCGCATCAAAGAAGTCATTCCCTAGCTGCACCACAGGAGAGGGCTTTTCCATGTCCAGAAACTCTTCAAGTTCTTCCTCTGTTAACACATGTCCATCCCAGCCATCTTCGTCCTCTGCGGGGCTTCTACCAGTAATGTCCTCCACTGTTGAAGTTGTCACTGTGGCATCTTTAATTCCAGCTGTCAGCTGGGATGACAGAACAAGTGCTGGACTTCTAACTGCAGATCCTGAGTCTTCACCTCGAACCACCTGAGTCTGGCCAGACACAGGGACCAAAGCGTTGTCCAGACTCCCAAATGGGAGCATGTCGGGTGTGCCGTTCCCTGCTGGTTCCAGCGTGTCCTGCCGTGTTCTGGCACCTGAGGGGAGCACCTGCTGACCATGTCTAGCCATTACTTTGGCATCCTGCTTGGCTTTTCTCTCCAGAGGAGGAGTGAATTTACTCCTCAGGACCCTCAGAATGACATCAGGCGTGACACAGAAACCCTCCGCCAGACGCTTTACCGTCCACTCCTCTGCCCGCTCTTTCTTGAGATACCTGAAAATTGTGCCGTGATTGGTTTTAAAGCTCTAGTTACGTGGATTGCAGGACTTGAACAAGTGGCTGAAGTGGCTCACCTGATTTGCTCCATCGCGTCCCAGCTCAACCTCCTCTCCGGAGCTCCCGGTGGAGTCATCTGCTTTCTCAGCATGTGATACTTCACTGTCCTCTGCCTTTTTCTCCCCTCACTGAAAACATGCAAATAGTGTTTAAAGTCGTCATTGAGACCAGGTTATGTGTCACGTTTGGAATAATGCGTTATGACTGTATCCTACTCGATCAACTCCTGGAGCTTGTCCTCCACCTCGTCGAGGTCCTGCTCTCCACGGCCCTGTCCCAACCATCGACAACTACAAGGCGACACTGAAGGGGTCACCGAGGAGTGTGGAAGCCTAGAAAGAAGCGAGAGAACCCGAAGAGGTCGTGCCATGCTCGAGGACGGCGCGCCCCGCCTCTCCGCGTCTGTATTATTGTCTTTTAACGCTAAGACGAGTCATACTAATAACGGACGGGAAATGATACAAGCTGACCTCTTTACCGGCTTAAAAACTGCCCTGCTCACAAAAGGGCTGCTGTTCTCAATTTATGACAGAGGTTAAGCTTTCACAAAACCTCGTGTAGTTCCGCAAACACGAGTAGCGCCCCGGCCCGTTAACGGCGTGATGCTGCCCCAAGCGGCGTGGAGGTGGCGTTACCACCTGCGCTAAAACGGGCTGTAACACGAAACGCACTGTTTTTGTTTTTATAGTTTCAACACGACACTAGAATTCCTCCCAATATAATAAACGAAGCAGCCGTAGTCGTATTGTGTGTAAAGAGCAGTGGGAAGAAGCGCTGCGTGCGTGCGTGTGCGCGCGCGTGCGTCTGTGCGTCCTGCCCTCCCTGTCGTCTCGCGTCCCGCGGCTGCGCACCTCCTCCCAGACGCCGTTGTTTCATTTGCGCCATTTTGTCCGCTCACTTTGTTGATTGGGCTTTAGCGCGCTGTACTGGAGCCAATCAGAGGGGAACCGGACAGCGAAGAGACGGTAAGGGAGCCGCGATTGAAGGCGTTGGTAGTTGTCAGCACGGATTGGTTTGTCATGGACCAACCAAATTACTAACCCTGCTAAATGTTAAAAAAAAAAGAAAAAAAAAGAGAAAATACAAATTGCAGTTTGATTTTGACCGCCGCTACTGTCCGAGGCTCGTTTCGGGTGTAAGTGGCCTCGGCCCGTCGGTGCTGGTTGCCGCCGAAAAGAAAAACGGGATCTGCGCTGGTCTGCGATCCGGAGCCGCCGTTAGCTCCAATGCTAAAGTAATGACTCCGGAACAAAAGAGCCGGTCATCAACAAGAGGCCGCCATCCAAACGTTACCAAATGTTGTCCAGAAAAGCCAGAAAAAAAGGCGAACGCACGTTAAAAAGAGCAGCCGAGAATTGACGGTTTCGTCGTGTACATACAGATAACCAGCTTCCATTTTGTGCTCCAGAACTGATCATGGTTTACGACTGGCTTTAAACTAGCCTCGTTACCCTTCATAAACATATAAATATATATAACAAACCCCGTGGAAGTACATGTCCGGGTGACTGCACTGCACGCTACCTAAAATTTCAGATATAACACGACATATTCTGACATTGTACAGCGTCACGATTTATGATTAAGGCGCCTCATAAGGGCGCTATTAAGATAACAACGTCCGTCATTTCACACCCATAAAACCGTCAAAAAGACATCGGCTTTTGTCTAAATCTGGTAATGAAAGCATGTATAAGTCAAAGCTTTAAAAATGAACATAAACTGTGTCTTTGTTTGAAGAGGAGCGAGCCATGGAGCAGTACACGACTGCCACCACCACGACAGGGGAGCAGATTGTTGTGCAGACCGCCAATGGACAGATCCAGCAGCAGGTGAGCCCGGAATACCGGAACCACCGGCGTGTGATCGGGAATTTACCAGCAACCGTTGTGCAGCGGGACAGTAGAAACGGTGAATTTGAGGGATACCAGATCCAATTTACTTTTCCAGATACTTAGAGGGTGGGAAAAACAAAAAAAGCCAAAAGTTATTAATTTCATGCCAAATTCTAACTTAATGAATGAAACTGCTTTTTTTTTCCTGACTGGAAATAAAAAGTTAATGTAACAAGACAGTAAAACAATACTAGAATGTAAAATTACTTGTATGCGTTTTTTTTTTTTAATATTTACTGCTATATATTGATGTGTAAACAACTCTTTTGCAAGTCTTTAATATGACTCATTTTCTGGTGATTTGAGGTTTCCCCACTGTTACTCTGCTCTTTGGTCACATCTGTCTTCTTATTTTTCACATCTGGGCCACAGTGTTAATGTAGTTATCTGTCGTCCATTTGCGTTATTGATTATCCTTTTGTGTGCCATGTTTTCAATCACATTCTTGTTGAAAGCTTGCCCAAAGCCAGGCATTTCTGTGGACTTCAGAATCTAGATGTACCTGTATTTTCCTATGATTTACTTGGACCATAGTACTTAGCTTGTATTACCTATCCTCACTTTATCAGTGCCATTATCGATTCTGCTTATCAATCTGATTCTCAACCGATTCCCTTCTCAGTTCAAGACTAAGGCAGCAAATACACCTACATCGGTTTTTAGCCTTAAAACTACTGCTTTACTGTCTCAAATCTCAAAAAGATCGCTGCCAGCAGATCTGTAACTTAACATCTTTGCAGGTCACAGCAGTATATCCACTTTAACTACAGGTACAATGCAGCTAATCACAACTTTAAGTCTGTCACTGCGTTGTTGCATCACAAAATAAATGTTTATCACATTGTTGACTTGCAAATTACTGTTTCAGCATCTGCTGGCATCAGTAACAGGACTAATAAGAGCAGAGGTATTTGTTTTCGATACTTGATGAAATTTGGAACCAGTCTTTAATTCTCACCTCTAGTCTCGGTCAAATGAAAGTCTCTTTTCGGCGGCTACGTGGGACAACCTTGAGCAGTGTCCACAGTTGCCAGGATCCCTCACATTCATCAAGATGGCCTTGATGAAGCTCCATCACTTAGAACCTCTCCCAAGATAGTGATCTCAAATATACTAGTATACTTAGTATACTTTTCTACTGTGATATAAAGAATGAGTCTGGTTCCTTTGGATTTGAGTCGAAACTGGATGCTATTGATGAATTATAAAACAAGTCAGCGGTTGAAGCGTGTGACTGCAACCATCATGGTTGTTTTAGATGGTGGATCTTGGAAGCGTCTTGTGAGTCATTGCACAAAGTCCTCCCTGATGCAATTAGTTTGGTTTGGTTTGTTCTGCACTGGTGGGAATGTCTGTGAATGGTAGGGGTGATAGACATATTATATGAGCGTGTTTCACAAAATGAATGGGTATGGCTGGCCAGGCTACAAATATCCAATAACACAGGTCAAAAGGGGTTAACGGAGAACCAGCAGACCCACGACAGTCCAGGCAGGAATCTCACTGTTCAAACCAGATTCCCAACTAAGAATTTGAGAAGGCCTTCCAGTGTCAAAGATTTAGAGATCATTGGAGAAGTGCAACATTTCTGTTTCAAAATGCAAAAGGTTCGTTAACACAATAGGTGTAATTGGACATAAATGTAACAAGTGTCGGGACCTTTACATGCCTTGAAAAGGTACAGTTAGTTTTAGATGTTCAATTTTTCTGTCAATATAATTTACATCTCAAACACAATGTCTTTCTCTCTTTGGTGACGATTTGTCATTTCACTCTAAATAACTGCAACGGTATGAACAATTATGGGCTTAAATGTATTTGTCTGAGAGTTTATTGTCATGCCTTGCCTGCAGACACAAGGCACAGTGACGGCTGTGCAGCTGCAAACAGAGGCTCCGGTGGTGACGGCCTCAGGCCAGCAGGTGCAGACACTCCAGGTAGTTGTGTCACTGCCGTAACAGTTTGACAGCCTACCAGTTTGCATGTTATACCAGGGCTGTTTTTATGACCCATTTGTGCTGTTTGGTTCATCATCTCCACTTCCGCATTCCCTTCGACTTACCTGAGCTGCATGTTCTCAACACGGCGTGTTGTGTGCCAGCCCCTGGTTTATGCTTGTGCTCTCATGGCTTCAAAAAGACCCCTGTTTGTCTGAGATGCATTCATTTTAGCTTGTTTCTGGCTCTAAAAAGCAAGTGTAGAAGGTCTGACATTTCTGTTTATGAAGGCAGTTGCTGTTGGGAGCATGAGTCAAGTGAATGTGTTTTGCTGATGAACCTGCTGAGGTTCAGCATTGAACAGCATGTATCCACTGATAATGCTGGCTGTCACGCTTCATCATGTATTTCCTGCTGTCTTTTTTGCAAAGTGCAATGCGTTCCTTTGCTGGTGTTTTTCCTGTATGATCAGCAGCATCCACAGACTTTCAGCTGTATATTTTGTTCAGTTTGAAGTATGGTCAGATCCATATGTTAAGGCAGAGGATTTAAATTGTAGCATTCTGTCCAATGTCATGCTTTATGCAAATCAGTATTTAGGAAATTGTACTTTCTGGATGCAGATTGGGTTTACAGTGCAACCAGATGGTCTAATGATTGTTCATTAAAAGCAAGACAGCAAACCATTTCTTTTTATCTTTATTCACACTGTGGTGTGTTAGATTTTTGTGACTTGCATGCAGCCTTGGAAGTCACACATAGGACAAATTGAGGTAAACGATGTCAGTGGTGCTTCAACAGCTTTGTGTCCGTCTCTGTAGGTTCAGGGACAGCCCCTGATGGTTCAGGTGAGCGGAGGACAGCTCATCACATCTTCAGGGCAACCTATCATGGTGCAGGCCATGTCAGGGGGCCAGAGTCAAACCATCATGCAGGTTCCTGTGTCTGGCGCTCAAGGACTACAGCAGGTAAAGTAATCAGACTTGGTTCCTACATGATGATCTCTTGATGAGCAGATCTTCCTTCATCAATTGATCGGGTGTTTTGATTTTCTTCTCAGTCTCTTTATCAGACTGATCTCTACGTCTGTTCAAGCATAATTGCGTCACACACGATGATGTTGTCTCATACGTATCCTATTGTCTTAGTGTCTTATTTAACGCTTATTTAACTCTTCAAAGTCGCTTAGTCACACAAAAGTAGTACATTAATATTTATGTTATTTCTGTGTTATAAACTTTGGGAACCATTTAGGATGGGAAGAATATTTTATTTCTTTCAAACCAAGATCACCTGCTGATTTCACATCGTACCATGTTTCCACCTGCCTTATGATGACGGGCTCACTTTAGTTCTTTCTCAGTCACACATGATGACACACTCGGTGTATGTTAATTGTACATTCATGCGATAATTACTTAATTGTTATATTGTGTCTGTTTTTTTTTTTTTAACAAATCTTTCTGATTTAAATGGTCTCATAAGAATGTTTCTTTTCTCTTGCATTTTGACAGTCGCAGGAACCTTTTAAAAAGAAAGACCCACTGATGTGTACTTGTACGTGTGTGTGTGTAGATTCAGCTGGTGCAGCCAGGCCAGATACAGCTGCAAGGTGGTCAGACTCTCCAGCTCCAAGGCCAGCAGGGTCAGCCTCAGCAAATCATCATCCAGCAGCCACAGACAGCTATCACCGCTGGACAGAACCAGGTTTGTCCTTGTGGAATACAATTAATCTGCATAAAATGACTTTTTAATTAATTCTGAACATCTGTTCATCAGTAGATTTTGCTACTGTAACTTGCGGTGGGAACCATATTCCTTGTGGTCAGGTTTGAAGTACCATGTAAATCCATTATTATTTAAAATTACACACGGGTGGAGCTTTTTTGAAGATAAATGATGCTGAATTGACAAAGCAACATTTTCTGACTTCCTGATCTTAGCAGTTAGTGATGGATTTCAGTGCTTGTGTAATTTATCATCAGTATGTCAGTGATGGTTTATCAACTAGTCACTACGTTTGTCTTAATTTTGCAGAGTTTTAAGCCTTTAAATCTAAAACGCATTATGACACTTGCTTATCCACTACACTAGGACGTACAAGAGAAAAATATACATGCGTGTGCTGTTATGTTAAAGACTAATATTCTCTCTTTCTTTCTTTTTTGTTAATCAATTCATTTGTAAGGAATGTAGATGGGAAGCATGGCTTTTATATGAATGTTATTTTTTTCGTCTGTTAAACAGGGGCAGCAGATCAGCGTGCAGGGCCAGCAGGTGGCGCAGACGGCTGACGGACAGACCATCGTCTACCAGCCCGTCAACACAGATGGTTCGGTTCTGCAGCAGGGTACTGCGGCCAGTTTTGTTGCATTCTGCTTTGTAGAAACGGGAGAATCAACGAGGTTTAATTTAAAACGAGTTCTTTGATGATTATCTATGTGCAGGAATGATCACAATTCCAGCTGCCAGCTTAGCAGGGGCCCAGATTGTACAAGCAGGCGGTGCCAACACAAACACCACCAACAGCAGCCAAGGCACTGTGACCGTCACCCTGCCTGTCTCCGGCAACATGGTCAATGCAGGTGGAATGGTCATGGTAAGACCCTGTGCAGAGGTACTCAGCGTCTTATTACTTTTTGTTTGTTTGTTAGTTGTTTTTTTTTTTTGTTTTTGTTTTTTGTTTTGTTTTTTTCTCCAAATCTTGACTGACACAAGGTTGTCAGAAAGGTGGCAAAGCTTTTTAGAGAGCCATGTTATCCTTTTATTCCTTTTCAGATCTAACTTTCTCATTTACCTGGTATTTTGTAGCGAACCACCACGTGTAGAGCTTGTTTAAATTAATTTATACACTAGAGAGATACTGAGCATGTTTTTTCAAGCCCCCGAAGCCCCCATGGACCATCAACACAGGTGTTTTCTTGTCACTGTGGATAACATTTCTTCCCTGTTTGCATTCACCCAATAACTGACTCATACATTTCCTTAACTTGTGAATTTAATTAATAGTAATAATTCTTTCCAATAATGACTTTTCACATTTCTGAAAAATTCCATTGTTTTTAGTTTAGTGCTAGAAATGCTGACAACATAAATATGAACACTTTATATTTGCCGGTGATCATTCATGAAATGTGACCAAATTCACTGTTTTACAGTTCAAACATCTCTGCTGATGACACGGAGGATACATTTTTACTATCACTTAGATATTCTCCACGTTTTAGGTGTCTGGTGGTTTATGAAATTTTGTGAATCAATTCACTTTTAGAAGTAATGGACAACTAGGAACTATTAAACACCTGTGTGACTGCACATGGCCTTTTAAAAGCGTACTAAAGTGTCAGCGGTATATTGCAGTATAGTGTAAAAGAACAATGATTGTGCTGATTGACACTGATTTAAAACGTTTCACTGTAACTGTCTGTTTATGTCACTGTGTTAATTTGCATGCCAGGTTTTGTAAGCGTTCTGTGCCTGTTTATTTCTTCATCTGTCAGATGGTTCCCGGAGGTAGCGGCGTTTCCACTATGCAGCGTATCCCACTGCCAGGGGCTGAAATGCTGGAAGAAGAGCCTCTTTATGTCAATGCCAAACAGTATCACCGTATCCTGAAGAGAAGACAGGCCCGAGCCAAGCTGGAGGCTGAGGGCAAGATCCCCAAAGAAAGGAGGGTATGTTGGATTTGTTGAAACAAATATTACAGATTATGGTTGATAACCAGTTAAACTCTGAGAGCACTGATTTAGTGATTGTATTTCAGTAGGAACTAAAAAAGACTGGAACCTCTAGGTTCTCTTCGACCTCAAAACCTTTTCCCAAATTGAATTATGAATTTTTGGTGGAGCATTATATTGTTTGTTTGGAAAATAAAGAGAAAAACCCTTTAGCATTTAAATCGAACCCCAAACCAGGATCGATATAAAGGGGGCTGAATTTATAATTAATGTTAAATTTGCAGTGTACTTAAGCATCTACTTTCTCTCTGGCAGAAATACCTACACGAGTCTCGCCACCGTCACGCTATGCAGCGCAAGCGAGGAGATGGAGGACGTTTCTTTTCCCCTAAAGACAAAGAGGAAGCATCGTTGTCCCTGTCGCAGGTAGGAAAACACGAGGAACAAAATATCTCGCCTCAGGCCTGCAAGCGGATGAAAATGTTTTGAAATGTATATTGAAATCATTTTCCCTTAAAGAGGTTGTTTCTTGCTAAATAAACCCATAATGTTTTGTTATTGCGATGTAACTGATCTTTTTTTTTTTTTTTACCTCTGATGCTGTTGAAACAGCAGGACATAGCCCAGGCAACGCCAGATGAGACAGTGGCTCAGATGATCCGAGTCTCGTAGCACCGTCGCTGACATCAACACCTCAGAGATTCTTCACCCCACCTAACATCTGAGACGCCTTCTCATGTCATCTGTAGTCTTTGTTGCCCGGATACACCAAACAGTGCGTTGACTAAAGGTTTTCTGTCGTGTCTCAACAACTTCACTGGTCTTCCAGGAAGCTGGCGAAGAGGCTGCTGAGCCAGCGGACTTGGTCTTCGTTGTTTAATTGGCATGATGCTGTCACGCTCAGCTTTTCTGGTTGAGCACTTAAGACCAGCTGTTGTTTTTTTTTTTTTTTTTTTTTTTTTTTTTTTTTGTTTGCTTTTATGTCTCCATTTGAAAGTCTTTGCTTTAACTCCTTTTGTAAATGGTACCAGTTTTCTTTTTTGTTTACGCTAGATTGCTGTTCAGTATCATGATTGTGATGCTCTTTATATTGTAATTATTTCAACTCATGTTTTGTGTAGCTGCACTCATCTGAGGTTCAACCTCCATTTACTGAGCAAAAACTGAGACGTGTTAGTAATTTAAAGATATTGTACAGAAGGTTTCCTCTTCCTCAGTGTGCGTGGATAAACATACCAGTTCTGTGGATGCATTTTATACACTTTGTAGTTAGACTTAGTGTTTTTGCAAGATAAAAGTTGTTAAATGTTACATCATATTATACCATCTATCCATGTCGGTAATTTTTCATCTTTAAGTCCATCTGTTTTTCTTCATTGTAGATAAACAATAATTTTTTTTAAACCCATTATTTTGTTTTTTATAATGAACAAAGGTTGGACAATGCATTCATGAAACCTCTGGTAATTAAACTTTTATTAAGTGACTCCAGATTACTTGTGAATTTGTGGCTACCTGTTCATCTGAGGTTTATTTGAATCACAGATCTGCTGTGAGTCTTTGCTGTTGAATATTTAACAAACAATTTAATTTTGTTGAAGGGCAACATTTGGTGGATTTTTAAAAACCTTATTTTTCTTATTTAAAGATCTTGATTTGATGGTAAACCATGCACAGCAGGGACATGCATGAGCACTCGCTTTTTCATCTATAGGTACGATATAAGAACATATCAACTAATGATTCTACGTTCCCGCTTTACCACTGATTTTATTCATAGTAAATCAAATGTGAATGTGACAATGTGAAAGGCTTCATTTTATGAAGTAACCACAGTCTGATTGGTGCTGTCTCCCTCTAAATGAAGAAAACATCAGTCGTAAGAAACATAAAACAGGAATTTAAATAAAATCATGGTTTTCCATCTCTTTAGACTTTATTCAACCACTCTTCTCCAATTTCAGTTTTAGTCCAGATTGCATCTCCTGTTGATTTGTGTCACTTCAGGGCTGTTTTCTCATTTTTTCACAGTTGTATAGAGATTCTTTGTATTTTTAAAACAATTTAAAATCTTTAGCTATTTGAATTTAAACTCTGGCTGTTTTGAGCCTTATCGTGTAGTTTTTGAGCTGTTTTGTGGTTTCGTTCATTTGCATATGTTTTACTAGAGGTCCAAGCCCTCAGAGCAGCACAGAAACAAGCAACGCACTGGCATTGTGGTTCCCAGCACTCCAGATGTCCTGAAACCACATTGTTTTTGTTCTGTATTTTATAATCATCATTATTAATATTATTAAGGGTGCAAGCCAGCAGAACAGCGCAGGAACCAGCAAAATTACTGAATTGCGGTTCCTAGCACTCCAGCGGTGCTGGAACCGTATGTTTTTTATTTTTAATGTTTTGATTATTATTATTATCTTTCTTCTGAGCGTAAAACTCATTGGACATCCCAAACCAATAAGAGTACGGACACGGGTATTCGCACGAAGCACAGTCAGACCTTTCTTACTCTGTCAGGTTCACTCTTGAAGCTGCAGTTGGGAGGGGTTGTTTGTAGAGGAACTGCTGCATGATTATTGGGATTTAACATGCTTCTGTTGAAAACATCAAATCTAGTTTGTGTTTTGAAAAACAAAATCATGAATTAAAACCTTTTTCCCTGCCAAAGAGCAGAGAGTTAGTAAAGCTAGTTTCAGTGTGTTGATAGTAATATCTGCCTCGTTGTTATTATGGGCTGGCTGCGGCTGATGAGCAGTGAACACAAGATTAATTCACATATTTTGGACGAGCCTTTCTTCTCTGAAGGTTGACTCATCTTTTTTCTGCTACAGGGACGTCGGGGCTGTATCGGGCCCCGGCCTATCCTGGAACGAGCCACAAGTACACACAGTACTGCGGCGTCGGACCGGCACATATCACTTTGAACTGGCTGATACTTTATCCGGCTGTTTTGAGAGATGATGTTTTTGTTTCTACCGAGGAGGGGATGTTGGATGCTGGGATCCAGCTTTCACCAGCTGCTTCAGATGACTTAAGTGATGCAGGGCTTTCTGTTGAGATGATCTTCCAGGAGAGTCCTACGACTCTGCGTTCATCTGGTCAGTGAAAGCTTTGTTGGGGTTCTTGGTGGGGGAGAACAGCAGGATGGAGGCTCTTGATTCTAGCAACATTGATGCATTTATTTTGGCCTAAATCGCAGGAGTTTCACCTGAGCAGAGTCACTGGCAAATACAAATATGCAACAGGTTCAGTCTAAGACTATGTGTTCATGGCTATTAATTATCTTAATCGTCATTATGCAGTACTTTATCATTTTTACAAATCAGGCCCTCAAAGAACGCTGGGCCATCACAGCTGGTGAAAAAAAAGATACCAGGAAATCCAATAGTGAAACATATCTACTAACTACATAACAGATGAGTAAGTGATTCACACATGAGTGACTCCACTAACACACATTTCTTTAAGAAGATGAACCTGTTGGTGCAAAAGTGAAGGTATATAGAAATCAATAATTGCGATGATACTGTCTGCTCACAAAAAGGCATTTCACAAAACATTGGACCTACTCTTCCTCCATATTTTGTTTGATGCTCCAGTAATTTGGCAAAAGTTTGTCTTGGGAATCCAGATGCAATAACCTTTAGTTGCTGGAATGGGCTCCGTAGTGTAAAAAGCCAGACTGTTCACAGATGCTGACCAAAAACAACTTCTAAGAAGGTCTTTAATACCTCAGGGGTCTGCTGGTGCTGGCATGCTTGACATATACATATAAATAAATACAAACTTGTGCAGTCATAACATCTTTAAAGAAAAGGGAATATTAATAATAAAAAAACAATCAACCAATATAAACACGGTGTAATTTTAAACGGATAATTAAATCTGGATATAAAGGACTGTTACTCCATACTCCTAAATGTCTGAAAAAATTAATTAAAATAGCAATTTGAATATACCATTCATTAGAATTACTGGTTTGCTTGGTGGCACGGTGAAATTAAGAGCTGGAAAAAAAGAAGTAATTAATAAAATGGAAGCGATTTTTATACATTATCTGTAAATGCCATGTGAACATTTGAACTTGGATATTAAAGTGTTTTGAAAATATGGACCTTGCTCCTGGGTGTAATATCCCCTCTGTCCCTTTTTGATAGAGATGGTTGGGAATGTCTTTGAAAACCACATGAATGACAGATTGGCTGTCAGGAACTCTGTCTGCACCTATGGAGGTAATACACAGTTATTATACATATAACATAAACTGTCATTTTCCATTCATAAATCTTCCACTATACCACCAGCTTTAGTGCTTTCATATAAAGAAGTATAGACAGGGTTTTATTTATTGTGGGTTTTTTGGATTGGATAATGGCTCATTGTTTACCAATGCCATTTCACAATAACAGGGTCCTGCCTAATGACAGCAGTCTGGTGGCACAGACAACACAGAGGATCACCAGCAGCCTCTTTTTCAACCAAGCACTGTGGATGGTATGGCCTTGATTGTTTCCAAGATCGTGAGGCTTTCTGTTGTCGAGAAGACCAGGATAATGCAGATTATCTCGGCGGCTCAGCGGAGTGTCATGATGCCAACACAGAAGACAGCCTCTCCATATTTTTGTTTTCTGAAAATAAAATAAAAACTTGTTATTAAGTATGATTAAAACAAGGAACACCAATGGGTTGACTGATGTGTGAAATAGACTTTTAGAAATTGTAATCCGCTGGAGAAAGGATATTTACAAAGATATAATTGTCAAAGTGGCAGCAAACCCAGAAACTATGACATGCAAGCGTGTATCTGTGCTCTTATGCTTTCGGTCACTACTCACAGCTTGTGACCATAGGTGGCGGTAGGAACCAAGATCAGAGATCTTGGTTCCATCTTTTCCAGAAGGTTTTGCAAAAAGACTTTCATGTTTATTAAGGACAAGGAAAAAAGAACCTCAACACTGGATGGCAGCGCAGGCTTGATCATGTGACCTGTGACTGATAAACAGTATACAGATGAATAGATGTGCATCAGAGTATCGCGGCATTCATTTCTTTGGTCCTGTGACATATTTAAGTTAATAAAATAATTAATTTCCCTTTGGGGATAATTATAATTATACTACAATGATTTTTAACCAGTATTTCAAAATTTCAACAGTAAATTTAATTTATCAAGTGCAACTTGACCTGTGGCTGGTGCTTTGTGTCACCCTCCACGCCTGCCCTTTAGTTTGCTCTTTTTAGGAGCCCTTTACAGGACACGTGTCAAACTCAAGGCCTGCGGGCCAAATCCGGCCTACCATGATTATGTGGCCCTCTACAGATTAAAAGTCATAATTGCCTAATCAAAGCAGCCGCTCTCCATCATGCAGGAACCTTAAGTACTGCCACAACCGGGGCTTTGAGGTCATTCATGATCTTGATGTGGCCCTAAAGTAACACCTCATTTTGACACCCCTGCTTTACAGGGTCTCCTCTAGAGCGTGAGCGTTTCCTCTCCTCAGATGTCTTTTTCTGAGGAGAAGTTGAAAACAGCCTAGAGTTTAACTTTGTCCTTCAGTGGAAACATAAATATCAAATTGAAAAAAAAAAATTCCTTTACTTAACTTTTCATCTAACATCACACAGAAATATATTTAAATAACTTTAAAACATATAAATATCATAAATATATGAGTTTTTTTTTACCCTAGCGTCTGCTGCAATGAGGTCGAATTCTATTTCTGCTGCCTTCCGTCTCCCGTCTCGGCGGTGGGGATCATTGCATTCAGAGATATATGTAGTCATGGCAACAGAAACGGAAACAAACAAACAAAACACACAGCTGTGCTGATTGGTACACAAAACAGAGAAGTACACACACATACAAAGTGTCTTTGTATATATTGTGGGTCACAGCTGATTGACTTGGAAGGAGAATTAAAGAAAACGATTTAATGAGCTTCCTTTTATTCACATTGAGCACAGCCACGCCCACCATACGTCAATCAAAGTTAGCACTGGTTACTACCTCGTTAGTTACTACTTACTAGTTTATTAGTGTCCAACGGGAAGTCATAAGCCTGAAAGTTGTGTGAGGGTGCGCGTGAGAAATAAAGTGACAATTTCACGTAATAGTGTGAAACCTGGTTGGAAAAACAGTTTTTACTATGATTTCACTAAGAAAGGGGAGGTTTGATACGGGCCTGTGACCTGTCTAGACTATTCTTTTTTAAAAGTGGTTGTTTTTAGGCACTGACGATAGAAATCTAGTCGCAGATACGTATTTACAGTCTAGCAGAACTGAGGGCATACAATGTGCACTGCCTGTTGGCAGAGTATCAAGGCAGCAAGTGGTGAAATTCAGGTGTGTGATGTCATCCAGGTTCTTTTGAGTGATTGGACAAAATTGTGTCAGGGTTTCTCTCAGTGGACGCACGCAGTCACGTGCTC
This sequence comes from Xenentodon cancila, assembly GCA_014839995.1. Lineage (NCBI taxonomy): Eukaryota > Metazoa > Chordata > Actinopteri > Beloniformes > Belonidae > Xenentodon > Xenentodon cancila. Next base: position 20,105,211 of record CM026204.1, on the reverse strand, counting down.
CACGCAGTTCCACGCAGTTCTCAAAATAACATCTTTGCACCTGTATATTACAGCAAAACCCCAAATGCACAGACACAAGACTGGTCTAAACTGAGTGTATTCATAATGACGTCACAGTGTGACTGAAAATTTCCATTGCAACTCTATTTTATTTAGCTCTGACCCGTAAGCCATTTCTCCATGGAGGTGTCTTTTTTTAGCAGTGGTCACCTTCATCTTGGTGGGGGGTACTGGTATCAATAATACTAATGATTAGGGGTGCAAGGTATCAGGTATTTGCAGGGCTTGGACCATACCTGGATGGGATCACAGCCAGAAGAAATTACACTAGTCAGACACATGGTGGCGCCAATCTTCATCACCTTTAGACTGGCCAGATCTGACGGCGACCAGACGCCGCAAAGGCTGTGGACAAGTCTGGACAGAATTGGCGTTTGCTTCGTGGGCTTGGACCCACTTATAACTGCTCGCAGTTCCAGCTATACTGATGTTTATACCTTATACCTTATGATACTTATGTTTATATGGCGCCTCTGTGTGGTGGGTTAGTGGATCAACTATGAACAATTAATTTAGCTGAATTTCACATTTTTCCCAATACTGGTTATGTTTTGCTATATTTTATACCTTCTATACTGCAATAAGTCATTTTTGGTTACTTATAACCCTAGTAATTAAAGTGACATAATGGATCAGTACATTTAATATACGAAAGGCTGTAAAAAAAAAAAAACAACAATTTAAAGAAAGAAAAAAGCATCGTCCTTGAACAGGACCTCCCAGGTATACCGCTGTGATTAGCGTGTTCTACCAATCACAAGCTGCGGAGTGTGAGCGCTGGCAACACGCAGCCAATCACAGAGAAGGAGGCGGGACTTGAGCTCAGCCTCCCTACGCAGCTTAACCCGGGGTAACGGGAGCAATATGTATCTACGCTGGCACCAGCTGATAAATAAGTAATGCAAGTATAAGGTACATACTTAAATTACTCTTCTTACGTTACTCCTGCGTGGTCCTGAAAGGCCAGTGGTGATGATCGCCGCCTACACACTGCTCTCTACTCAGGTGACAGCCTGAACAAACAGCCCCACCGCCCCCCGCCCCCCTCCATCCCTCCCTCCGGAGATGTTGCCGTCTGCGGCTGACAACTAAACCGCACCGCTGAAACAACTGCTTTGAGAAAGTGGAGGGACAGAAGCCCACGAAAGCACATTCGTGTCCATTTGAAGCGAGCTACTCCTTAAAGCGGCGAACCGAGCAGCTCAGCCGAGAGCCGGCTTCTTCTCCCCGCCTGGTACCGACACCTTTCGGATGCAATGACAGACTCGGTGGTGGACAGCAAAGGAGAGGTCAAACAAGCCACGAAATATGTCAAAGAAACCGAAAACGTCGCGGAGAAATACTCCGCGTTGACCGTCAGCAAGAACAGCAGCGATGTGAACATGAACGTCGGGGAGATGCCCTCCGCAGCCTTCACCGCAGTCCCGACGCTGAAATCCGTGAAAAAGGTAAGCAGCGCGGCGCTCGCCGTCGGCCGCGTCAGCCTCCGCTGCCGGGCGGCGAGCAGGCTGGCTGTCACGCGCGAGGAGAGGAGATCCACGCTGGCACGCGGGATCGTGCTGCAGCGAGGCGCTGCTGGACAGCGAGGCACTGCGCACTTTTACCCAACAGCCATGTACAGGCCACTCATTTGCCAGGTTTCAACCCAAACTTGTCAACACGTAGCCCATCCTAACCTGGCATCATCATTCGCCCATAACCAGATTTAACTAAAAAAAAAATAAAATAAATAAATGTCCATGTATTGCAGCTGAGGTAACAACATCACAGAAACAGCTACATGCCAAGTTGAGCTCCGAAACCTTTTAAGGCCTCAACAAAGTGGAGAAATGAGCAGGTTAAGATGCCAGAGCTTAAACTGCATAAACTGCAGTAACAAGGCTTTCTTTACAGAGGTGCAGGAAATGAAACTTGTTGTGCTCCTTCCCATCTGTATTTACTGAACTCATCCCTTGTTGGCAAGACCAGCTTAGAAGATTTTGAGGTGTGCGTGTAACAGTAAGGGCAGTGAGACTTTTGGAGTACACAGTGTACCTGGGAGAATAGACCTTGAATGTCATGGCCCTTGCACAAACGCGTAAAAGAAGAAGATACTCTCGTTGACACGGTGTCACAGGATTAAAAAATAAACATTGGACCTTAGTGGTAGTTGTAGTTGGCAACTACATCTTGAGAAAATGTCCTTTATCTCAAACTGGTCCTTAATCCGTGACGTTTCACACTTGTCAACTTTGCGAGGATCTTTAGAGCTAGAGGTTCATCCATCTTGCAGCATGAACCACAAGCAGGAGCTGACAGCTTTACTCCATTAAATACTAGAATGGATGCTGGCAAAAATGTTTTTCAGAGGGCATACTAAATGTAAATATCAGTACGTATATTTAACCAGTAGTAAACTGTACTGCAGTCATGATTCACACATGAACCAAACACTAAGTGACACTTTATTTCAGCATTGGCAGGTCTCAATGTTGAAAACTCAAATGCAGAAGTTGTCCCTTACTCTTATTACTCTGTTTTTGACGTATAATGGGGATCATGATTTTGCTGCTTTTTCTCATACCTCATAGAGTAACAATAAAACTTGTGCTGCAGACCACCCACTTATGTTTTAGGTTAAAATGACGCACTTGTAATAAAAAAAACAATGATTCTCACACGGCTCTGCACTAAAGAAAACATATACATTTTATATCATGGTATTTATTATATATCATTAAAATCTGAAAATAGATGGTCTCACTGTACGCTTGGCCTGGTTGATCTTTTGTTAGTGTATTCATGGTTTGACTCCACCAAAGTAAGCATTTTATTAAACATAAATACGTCCACGTAATCTGGAATTTTCGATCTGAGTAAAATAAATATCTATTTTCCCAGCAGCAGTGCTCAGAGATGTCACAATATTAGCTCAGACCCCTGTCTGTCAGATAATAACACGTGGACTGTCAGCCGCCCCAGGGACCCCGGTTCAAAACATATTGGATGCTAGGAATGCACACTGCGCTTATGAAAACAAAGCAGTGGGTTACAAATAAATGTGAGAACCCAGCATCACACTGAGACAGCAGTTCACAGGACAAAGTGAATGAGCAAAGCGGCTACATAAATCTAATTAATATCTCAGGAAAGACTGGAGGATTAAAAAAAAAAAAAACAAAAACAAAGGAAAGCTGGATGTTTGTTGAGGACAGGAGACACGGTCACAGAACCAACAATATGTACGCGTAAACACAATCAATGCTACAGATTACATGAGAGTAATGATGGGTGAGTCAAAGACCGCCCCCCCATCTGCCTCCTCCCTCTCGCTGAATCCATCCAGCAGTTATGCAATACACCCCCCTGGGAATGACACTCGCTCACTCTGGATTTGTTTTATGCATCATCATTTTTTATCCATATCTGCGTGCGTGGGCTGCTGTACATAAAGTTTTTCACTATCTCATCATGTTTATCTGCCAACCCAATGGCAGAGAATCACACCTGACGAAGTCAGACCTTTTTTTTTTTTTTGTTCCTCCTTTTTTCCTCCTCGCAAGATGAAACGAGTGTTCAGGAGTTAAAACAATCCTAGGTCTTTTATGAGATGGTAAAGGAGTGCAAAGCTTTGTTAGGAATCAAAACCACGTGGATTGAAGCAGTTTTGAGTGAGAACAGAATCTGCATCCGCAGCAACATGCCAATTCATGTTAGCACTTGGGGGAGTCAACCCGCATCAAAATGCATTTTAAGCCTTCTGACGAGACTCAAAAATTTCATTTTACTTAAGTGATAGTGGAGATATGGTCTCTACAGACAAACCAAAGTCATTTAAACATTCTAAGGGTACAGAAATAGTACAAAAAGACTGTTTGTACATGCATCTCCTTCTGGGCAGCACTACAATAAACCCAGTTTGACTACTAAATGTATATACTTGTGCCGAAACGGACAAGTGGACAAGCCGGACGCTCTGTCTGCTCCCAGGACAAACAGCCAGATGCTCTGGCTGCTCCTAGGACAAACAGCCAGATGCTCTGGCTGCTCCTAGGACAAACAGCCAGATGCTCTGGCTGCTCCTAGGACAACGAGCCTGACTTTCTCTGGCTGCTCCCAGGACAAACAGCCAGATGCTCTGGCTGCTCCCAGGAGAAACAGCCAGACGCTCTGGCGGCTCCTAGGACAACGAGCCGGACGCTCTGGCTGCTCCCAGGACAAACAGCCAGACGCTCTGGCTGGTCCTAGGACAACGAGCCGGACTTTCTCTGGCTGCTCCCAGGACAATCAGCCAGATGCTCTGGCTGCTCCCAGGACAACGAGCCGGACGCTCTGGCTGCTCCCAGGACAAACAGCCAGAAGCTCTGGCTGCTCCTAGGACAACGAGCCGGACGCTCTGGCTGCTCCCAGGACAAACAGCCAGATGCTCTGGCTGCTCCTAGGACAACGAGCCGGACGCTCTGGCTGCTCCCAGGACAAACAGCCAGATGCTCTGGCTGCTCCCAGGACAAACAGCCAGACTTTTCCAAGGTAGAAAGTTCTGTTTGTGGGCAAAGGTACACATTGCCTGCTGCTTCACTAAGTTTGGTCTTTTCACCCCGCCAGGCCAACCAGTAGCTGGTCGCAGCGTCTGTTCGTACAACTGACAGCATAACAATACATATTATTGCTAAAATAAGAAAGATTATTCACTGTTAGGTTGTGCATTCATAGCTCAGAAGTCAACAGTGCTAAAGTTTAATGAGCTTAAATGATGGCAGGTAGCTGTGAACCATAGCCAGGTGTCACTTCGAAGGCTTAAGATCATTTTACTTGATGAGGTGCATAAACAATCCCCCCCTGTACATATGCCATGGAAGTGAAATCAAGCTGTGGAGACCAAAACAATTTTTTAAACCAGGCTGAAATTTGGACATTTTTAACAATCGACTTGCTCTTGGCGCCTTCCTCTAGTGGCCATTCAGTGAGCTACACGTTTTCTTACCGCCACGTGGGAGGGAGCTCTAGAAACGACGTGTTTCCCCGTGGTTATCACTCAAAATTGCTTCGATTCCCAATGGAAGGTTACATCAGCAACCATCCAATAATAGACCTAGGCTTGTTTAAACTCTGGGATGTTCTGGTAAAATGTGGAAACTTGTAGAAAGTAAAACAAGAGAGGACCTTTAAAGCCCAAAACTAATCCGGAGAAAATACAAGGGAACAATTATAGCCCCTGCAATATGTGTAGCTTTGGATAAGGTTCGAGAAAATGAATCACAAATGTTGTCGTGACAGTAGGAGGAAATGAGAAAAGTTGATGATCTCAAACCATTTTATTGATAAAATAAAGCCCACACAATGCCTGCCGCACTGAATAAATATTAGTTCTGTCATGCAAATATTTATTCTCATTTTATTTCACCTTTACATTATTAGCCTAACAATAATTTATTAATGCACACGTGATTTAAAAAGAAGTGTCAATAGCTGCTTGTTGATCAGCACGACTGCGTAACATGAAAGTATTTTCTACATGTTGCATTTTCTGTGTCTGTACAGCAGCTGTTATCACTGGTGGAAAAGTCTAAACACATCCACACAGTTTTGCTTTGACATTTCCCAACTTTAGTACACGATATTCACACCGGATCCCTCGTTTACAACCTTTTAAGACCCGAGACACCCTCCACACATACCATTGATTTCTTAAACTTGACTGATGTCACGTATTCATGTCTGTGAGTAGCAGTTTGTTTATGAAATCTGATTGTACAGTGGCTCGGGCGTCACTGGAACTTATAGTTTTCAGTGAAAGGTCACGTTGTCCTGGAACAAAAAAGGATTTGCCCACAGTATGTTTTTTTTCACAACATTATAATCGCTCATGTATGTGTTCATCTAAACAGGCGCTTCTCCAGACTGAGAAGAATGCACTGAGTTGATTTCACCCGCTCGACTCGACTCTTGCTTCATGTGCACCAGTCGCACTTCAGGGACTTGTTGAACGCAGCCACTGTGAGTCGCCAGTATCAATGATCTTTGTGGATTACGGTTAGGTGGTGCTGTAGAGCGCAAGTGGTGCCTGGTTAAGTAGTTAATGTTGCCTTAAGTCGGGCCCACGCAGGGAGCTTACGCCACTGACCAACAGTCACACTCTGCAGCTTAAGACTGTGGCCTGGCTGAGTATCTAAGAGAGAAAGGGTATTTTTAGCTGTAGAGTGGAACCAGAGGGATGCCTGTTGATGCAGCAGAAGGCTAATGACGCCGGGATTTAATTCTTCCTGTCAGTCCCCTTGTATTTAGTGGTTCAAATTAGACGCAAGCGCAGAAACCTGACGTGTTTCTTGTTTCTGTGCACACAATTTCAAAAGATTTCTTGTTTGCATATTCTATTCTTCTCTCAGCACTTAAACAACAACAGCAACAACAACAACAACAACAAAAAACAACCTTAAAGATAAACGCCACTGACATTAGCAGTTGGTTGCCAAGGGCAGACAGAGCCAGGGAGACTGAAAGGGGCAGAGGGAGCGACTGGGACGGAGTCAGCCTCCCCTCGCTGTCCAGGCCTCTCTCTTCCTGCCTTCCTCTGTGTCCAGGTTGGCCGTTTGAAATCATAATAGGTGGGAACCTCCCCCCTCGCTCTGTCTGGGAGTGTTTTGGGATAATAGCTTCAGGGACACCTGGTACCATCACACAGAGGACACAGAGGCTCAGGGAGGTAGGCTGGAAACCCGGAGAGCGGTTACTCACAGGCAGCTATGGCGCACAAGGATGAACACGGGAGAGAAAGGGTGAGTAGCTGCTTATGCATCATCATAAACACTTTATTTTACTCCCAAGATCCTGTTTCTATTACATATCAAATTACTTGTGGCATGTCACAAGTTTTGTGTCTTCCTATTTGGGGTTAAATTTAATTTCTTTGACAAGCATCAACATTTTCATCTGAAGTGAGGTTGAAGACACGCAGCTCAACTTTTGGAGAAACTTCTGTGTCACCCAGTCTTCAGTAAAACTGTGTTACTCATCATTAATTAGATTAACCTCATGTCTTCCTGGGCGTCGTAACTACGAGGGAAGGACTCTGGTTTTTACGCCTATGAAGTGAGAAAGAAGTAAAAAGCAGCAGTCTGAAATATCTGCCGAAGCCTCATTTGCACAAACTGATGCAAAGCAAACGTAAACGCACGCTTTTCCAAGCGTGTGAGCTGGGCCTCTCTGTCTCAGTTGTGAACACGGAGACGTGCAGAGATCTGCTCCGTTCACCCCGTCTCCCAAGCTTCTTCAGTTTCTTTTTACTCACATAATAGGTGTGAGAAGCCCAGGTGTCGCTGCCCACGCAAAGCGGGTTGGGAGGTCTAAACATTTAGACAATAAAATCACTGCTGTTCCTGGAATTTCTGCCTGACGATCTTGTTTTTGTTTTTTTTTAAATATATATCATTCATGAAGACATGAACATTAACAAATTTCCCCAGTCATCATAAATGACGTCGGTAACCACATGCGCTCTTTCCTCAGCTTTACTTACCGTATGAGCATGGAAACAACTTCTTCTCCTTCTGTAATGATTGAATGTTGTGTTATCACCACTCAGCGCCATAACCATTAATGCACCCGTCACATTAGAGTTCTAGGTCAGCGTATGTGCTGCAGTGCGCATGAACCTCAAATGTTACCCACCTGGGTGTTGTTGGGCCGGCAGTCTTGTGTACTCTGATGCGCCCTCACTGTGTTGTGTCAACTTTGTCGCCCCATTTGTCCGTTTTCACTCCAAACAGATGGTTATGGACATTACAAATATGACACGCAGGGAATCCTGCAGCATTTTCACAATGAATGAAGACATTCGAAACTTAAGTGAATGTAGTATATGTAGAAGGGCTGTGTGAACTCTGTGACTGCGAAGTGGAATCCCGACGCCACTGTGAAGGAGATGTCCAATGATCAGACACTGAAGAGGACGCTGCAGGGCTTCCTGTACGGAGAACAAATGTGATTGCTTAAAATTATACAATGTTGTGACATCAAACATAAACTGTCTGCGACACAGGAGACGCATCGAAGTGCGAGCCAGGATTTTGCCACAAGCTACCAAGACCTGGGTAGGAATTCTTGGAAAGGGCGCACGGACAGATTGTCTCTGTGGAAGAGCTGAACTTTTTTGCAGTGCTGAGATATCAGTCTTTCTTTACAGATTAGGATTTTATTCCATCGCTCAAGCCTCCCTGATGGAAAGGTTCAGGTTATAAAATTAGGATTTAAAAGGAACCACCATCACAAGGTCCCTGATATGCTCCTGCAGCCTTCCTGTTTCTGTGAAGCGCTGAGTAATTGAGTTGTCTGGGTTCTGCTGGTCTTTTTGAAAGCTATAGATTCAAAACAAAGAAGATTCTCCTTTGGTTGGATGCAGTAACCCCACCGACTAGGATTTTTATTAAATGTTAGGCTGGCAAACCATTTTCTGATCCAATTTACGTCTTTCCAGGTCTTTGATCGTGGGTGCTTTTGAAGGGTTTGGTTGAATTACGACAAACAACAACTCAAGCCTGTGTGTTTGAACAAAGGATAAATCACAGAGCAGGAGAGAACATCTAAAAATAGGCGCCGGCTTCCTTCCTCCTGATCCACCTGTCATTTACTCTTAACAAGCTGATTTCCTAATTTTGTGGCTGCAGAAGCGCAGTGAGAGACAATGTAAACAGCGAGAGTGCAAACACATCATGGAAAGCGTGATGTGTTTGTACATCGTGCGTGTCATCACTGTTTAGTGACAACGACGATGATGATGATGATGATGACGATGACGATGATGATGACGATACTTTTTGTTCCCATCCCTGTTGACACTTAAATAGCTCATACTCGGTGAGTGTCTGTGCAGCATTACTTGATGTTCCATTTCTCCTGGTTCTGTCCAGATTCAGTTTGCGAATGCAGAGGACAAGCAGGAATTCAGCAAATATCCGACCAAGGCAGGTCGGCGCTCCCTCTCGAGGTCCATCTCGCAGTCGTCCACAGACAGCTACAGCTCAGGTATCTGAACGCTTCCTCCCAACAGGCGCGTGCGTCTTTTTAAAGCGCACGTAGGAAAGACTTAAGTTAAGTTCGCATCCAAGATCACAAATATACACAGGTACACCCGTGCTGGAAATGCACCGGCCTCACCCCTCACACAGTAGGTTTGAAGCATTTGTCTCAAGAGCTGGCTCCTTTGTGTGCTTTCCCACAAAAGTGACCTTTTGTGCTCGCTGTTTCCCAGCTGCGTCTTACACCGACAGCTCCGATGATGAAACCTCCCCCCGGGACAAAGCCCAGGTCAACACCCACGGCAGCAGCGACTTCTGCGTGAAGAACATCAAACAGGCCGAATTTGGCCGTCGAGAAATAGAAATAGCAGAGCAAGGTATTTCTGATCTCACGTTCGGTTTAGTGCACCTTCAGGACAGATTTTGAAATGGTGTAGAAAACAAAGCACCTGAAGAATCAGCCTTTGGTTAAAGTATGTCTGCAATTTTAGTTTTTTTTTTTTTTGATAGGATTGCTTCTCTTGCGTGCAGTGGTGTTTAAGTAAATTGCAGCCTTCGCAGTTTCTCTGTGATTTTACTGTGACACGGTGAGGGGTAATAAACTCTATCATTACCATTTATACAAAGGAGAGCTTTGAGATACCTGTTGTGCTTGTGTTCCCAAATATGTTTCCCATGGCATAAGATCTGCTGCTTGGGCACTACTTGAGAAAAGTTGTCTCCTCCTTATTTCACAACAGTACTCAAGTAGTGCCGGTGTTATTCTGGAAACATGATCGTAGCTCTTTCTTTGAGCTCTGTTCGTTGCTTGTTACGTGCTTTTCCCTCCGTTCCCGTCTTGAGAACGAAGGGTTTCCTGGCGTCCCGTTTCCCTGCTGTTTTTGTGCGCGTTCACGTTGACCGTGCGAGCGATAAGTGTTCTTCAGTTTCAAAACCCAGATTACAGCAGCTGTTGCTGGAAGGGTTGTTAAATCAGGCTCCCGTTTTTTACCCCCGTTTACTGAAGAAAGGGATTGTCTTTGTGACCCTTGAAAGGGTCTGTCACTCTTTGCTCACCAGATGCAAAAGCTGACTCTTATCACGGGGCTTTCATTAGAAAGCTGGTTGGTTTTCACTCATGTACTCTCCTGTACTGCGGCGAGTATTTCTATTGTTGTGATTCCCTGTTTATTTCTAAATGAGAACCAAACTCAACATCAAATGTCTAAAAGCTCCATTATTTACTTTTAATTGGTGTTCTGTCTATCTGCCCTCAGACATGTCTGCACTGATTTCCTTGAGGAAGAGAGCCCAGGGGGAGAAACCGCTGGCAGGAGCAAAGATAGTGGGCTGTACTCATATCACTGCTCAGACAGCCGTACGTACGCTCATCCATGTTGTTGTCATGTGTTTGAGGCGTTTCCCCTCATTCTTTTGTGTCCACGTGTCCCACTGTCCCGTCCTAGGTCCTGATTGAAACCCTGGTGGCCCTCGGGGCTCAGTGTCGCTGGACTGCCTGCAACATCTACTCCACTCAGAACGAGGTGGCCGCTGCTCTCGCCGAAACGGGTAAGATCCTGTCCTTTCTGCCGCTCGGGTCATTTGTGAGACCTTTTGCTTTAACTTGCCTGCTTGAAACTAAATATGTTAAGAAAGTCAGCTGAGAACCTCCTGGTAATTCAACACCAAGAACAAGTACACTGTTAGATGAAAAACTAACAAAAAACACACAATTTCACAATTTAAAGAGTTCCAAGATTTCCAACATTCCAATTTCTAGGCTGGAGCTAGAATCTGGTCCCATCTGGAAAAAAAAATAAAAATGGTTATTGGAAACACTGTTATGTCTTTTGTTCTGTTAACGAATGGTTTGCTTTTTGCAGTGTTTTGATTTGTGAATGAAATTTAGATGTAATATCTGCAATTCACATAATTAAACATTTTATATTAAGTAAACGGTCTACAAAGCAAGTAGAGGAGGGTTAATCTGCTTACATTCCCCATGTGTTTGTAATGATAACTAATGCACCTGTTTTGCTTCCTGCAGGCATTTCTGTGTTTGCATGGAAAGGTGAATCGGAGGATGATTTCTGGTGGTGCATTGATCGCTGTGTCAACACCGCAGGATGGCAGGCCAATATGGTATCACCGGGACATTCCCCGTATACATTTAACACCTGCCGTTGCCTGTTCACTTTTTCGAGGCCGTCTTTCAGACTCTGATTTGTTTCTCTTAGATTTTGGATGATGGGGGAGATTTAACCCACTGGGTGTACAAGAAGTATCCCAGCGTCTTCAAAAAAGCCAGAGGCATCGTAGAGGAAAGTGTCACTGGTGTCCACAGGTGAGACAGCACTGAGATCTGATGGGGAAAAATAAATCAATCAACGAACGAACGAACGGACGAACGGACGAACGGACGGACGGACGGACGGACGAACGAACGAACGAACGAACGAACGAACGAACGAACGAACGAACGAACGAACGAAGTGGGAGAGACAACGATCACTCCGATCCTATTCAACTGCTTATATTGACACATTTTGTCAATCCTCTGTTTGTACAAAGACATAATAAAGATTTTGCAGCTGTATGCTCTAAGGCAGTGTTTCCCAACCCTGGTCCTCGGGGCACACTGTCCTGCTTTTACCACTAAAATAAAATAAAGATGGCCAAAATTAAAAATACTGCAAGCACGTCTTGCATAAGGATGTAAAATTTTATCAAAACAAATGTGGATTATGGTAAATATAGACCTTGTAAAAAGACTTAATCCACATTTAAATGACTTTGTCAGAAAAGCTGCCTTATTCTTGTAATTAAAGGTTGCATTTGCTTGTAGAAAACAATTATCAAAACATATACTAAACACAAAGGAAATACCCAACAGAAGGAAAACACCTGCCGCAGTCAAATTAGTCACTAAATAGTTGGTGGTTTGACTTTCTGGCTATTGTTGCTCTTCTAGCTGTCAGGTTTTTTTTTCTTGCACTCTGATTATCTTTAAAATGTTTTCCACCAGCCACATAAACTAATTTAAACGCTTCTGTAATGTTTTTGCTATGGGCTTGACAAAACCTAATTTTGCCATGTGTATGCAATAACTAGGTCAGCTTTTCAGCGCAAATTATCGATCGAGATGTTCTTTTAAAGTACTGCAGTGTGTTTTTTTCACAGTAATTTGCCATTTAGATGGAGCTGAATCAGACGCAGACCGAGCTCCCGATGAATGCAGCGACTGGCCAACGGCGTTCTGTGTGTTGAGCCTCCAATACGGTTCAATAAGTCATGTTAGGATTAATCCAGAAAGACCATGGGGGTTACAAAGAATACTGCGGTCTGATTTGACTGTTTGAGACTAGTTGAGAAACATCACAGAGCTCGTAACACCAGCACTACATGTGCAGCCCTCAAAAGATTTAATTAGCCACATGGAAATTGCAAAGTCATGCAGGAGTACATGTCATTTTTATTTTTTTTCTCCCCTGCACATGTGCATGTTCATGCACGTGCTGATCTGCCTGAACGTTTTTCATGTGCTCCCAGATTGTACCAGTTGTCCAAGGCTGGTAAGCTGTGTGTCCCTGCGATGAACGTGAACGACTCGGTTACCAAGCAGAAGTTTGACAACCTTTACTGCTGCCGTGAATCGATCCTGGATGGGTGAGGAGATTGAATCATTTTCACAGCTGTGATATGTTTTGCAAACAATGGGACTATTTCATATTTGCTGTAATTTTCTGATAAACGGAATGTCATGGGAGTGTGAAGATGTTCCCAGATGACCGGGATTTGTTATGTTGCTTGTCTCTGCCAGCTTGAAGAGAACCACAGATATTATGTTTGGAGGAAAACAAGTGGTTGTGTGTGGTTATGGAGAGGTGACTCATTCCTTATTTTGAAAAATTTGCACTTTAAATGGAGTGGTTGGACTTGCAGGCCTTTTTCACTGCACAGTCTTGTGGTTCTGTAGGTGGGGAAAGGCTGCTGCACTGCTCTCAAAGCTCTTGGAGCCATTGTGTGCATCACAGAGATTGACCCCATATGTGCCCTGCAGGCATGGTGAGTCACTACCCATTACAAAATAAAGAAAAGAAAAAAAGTGCTATTCGGTTATGAATAAGTGTTGCGCACTGAAATAGCTGTGATGGCAAGTAATACAAATGTCCAAACGTGTGTGTCCACACAGCATGGACGGATTCCGAGTGGTCAAGCTGAGCGAGGTCATTCGGCAGATGGACGTGGTGATAACCTGCACCGGTAATGCGCCCCATGCGGTGACATCCGTTACGTCTGCTTCGATGAGCGTAGGATTTTTCAGCGCACGAATATGTGTCTTCATCCAGATACTCCTGTCGGAGTTTCTGGATGAAGACAGACTTTTTCATCTGGATGCTGAAACGGGTTTGAGTGTTAAATGACTGATTTAGATGTCAGTGGTTGTTTACGGTTCATCACTGCTCTTTTCTTTTTTCAATTACAGGCAACAAGAACGTAATTACCAGAGAGCAGCTTGACCGAATGAAAAATGGCTGCATCGTCTGCAATATGGGGCATTCAAATACTGAGATAGACGTGGTAATGTAACTACGTGTGTCTGTGTGTACGTGTACTTTGTAAATGCCTCTGGCTAGAATCCAGAAAATCCAGCAATAGTGGATTGAAAGACTTAAAATGTAAATGGTCAAAAAAAAAAGAATAAAAGTATAGTAAAAGACTTTTAAACTTCAGAAAAGTTGAAAGTTTAATATACTTTATTGGAAATAAAGGCATGTAAAACACACACATGAAAAGAAAATCCAGATTTTGTTCTTTGTGATCACACATAATCCTGGAAATTCCACAAAAATGCCTTCACGTCAAATTCTCCATTTAAACTTCTCAAGATTTAAATTTTACTAAGCCAGAACGCCGGGCTGTCAAAGAGAAACTCCCTTAATCTTCCCCCCACATATAAGCATATAAACTTGTACAACGCTTGTACACTGGGCTATTTTTGTTTCTTTGCTCAACTTTCTTACATTTCTTCTTCCAATGTTATACACAATAACACAGATTAAAAAGTTACAAACAATCATCCTGAATAACAGTGTCATCGATAAGTTATCCAGCTGTCCTGCTGAGCTCCTAATGGTTGCTTGTTTAGTGTTTCAGCCGTTGTTTTACTTACTTTGTCAGTCACCGAAAACTTGTCACCACAATAGACTAAATAGTGGAATATATATATATATATATATATATTATATATATATGTATGTGCAGCCTATTTGCCTGCCTCTCGAGCTGAAATCCGTATCTGGAGAGGATACAGCAGCCTGGTTATCATGACACCCTCAGTGGTTATCCAGGCATGTAGGGCACATGTCATTAAGATAAAGTCACTGCTCTTGTTTTTCACTCAATATGTTTAAGTTGAATTTTTTCATTTATTTAAAGGAAAGTTTTTGCACCTTTGACAAAACATTCATTAGATTTGTTTTAGTATATACAAATACTTTGAAGGAAGAATATTTTTGACGTGGACACCAACCAGCAACAAACCCACTAACAGATTAACATAATTTTGTACAAATGCAACGTCCTGCTTGGAAACCTTGGATCCTGGCTGTCGTATGGATTTTACTTTTATACTTAACACACCTTCTGAACTGTTGCTACAGACTCATTAAACCCTTTAATGTTAATGCTATTCTCTGACAGCAGTCACTTCACCAATTAGGACAACCACGCTGCGCAATCTGGCTTGGTAGGGCTCAAAGATCACAAGAGTCCCGCCTGCTGCCAGACTTTAACGGTCCCCAGATCTTAATCAGATTGAGTATGCGTGGGGCACTGCGACACAACCCAAAGGACCTGTTGTCCTGCCCCTCCCTGCGCCAGGCCCCACAAGAGGTGTATCATCTGACTGGCCCCATTTGTTCTTTTGGCACAAGGTTACATGGATACACTAAACATTTTGGACATTAGTTGATTTGCCATCAGTGCCAGAGTTTGATAAGAAGGAGTAAATCGTCTTTGCATCTGATAACCAGGTCTAACCAAGCCAGAGTTAACGTAGTTGCTGTAAGTGACAATGTAGACTCCCTGCTGGATGCAGAAGCCACAACATGTAAATAAGATCATTCTGAAGTTTTTATGCAGTTTATTTTAATCACTTAGTTTATCCATCCAGTAACAGAACACTGCTAATCTAGGGCAGTGGGGTCTTTTTCAGACATTTAAATGCCCGGAGGAGGACGCTTATACTCTGTTATCAAACTCTGGGGTTGACATCAAAATGCTGGTGTATCCCTGCAATGTTGTTGTTGCTCGATTTAAATGTTCCCGTCTTATTTTTAGTCCTTTCACGGGTTTTTTTCCTCTTACTTTCTCAGGCAAGTCTGCGCAGCCCTGAGCTGACCTGGGAGAGGGTTCGCTCTCAGGTTGACCACATCATCTGGCCTGATGGAAAGAGAGTTATCCTGCTGGCGGAGGTACGGGCTTTTCACCACTAGGATGAATACTAAAAAAAAACAAAAGCAAACATAAACAAAACAACTTTTAACTCAGTAACTCAGAAATAAGTGCGCAAGAGCGACAGTCCACTTAATGTACGTGTGGTCTGGTTTTTCAGGGTCGCCTGTTGAACTTGAGCTGCTCCACAGTGCCTACGTTTGTGTTGTCTATCACTGCTACAACTCAGGTCAGTGATCCAGTAATCCGGACTGCAGGAACGTGTCATTTAACGCAGCGCTTGTGAGAATTGTAACCATCACATGTTCTGTATTGGGACCAGGCCCTGGCCTTGATTGAGTTGTTCAACGCTCCAGAGGGACGTTACAAACAAGATGTGTATCTTCTGCCCAAGAAAATGGGTAAAATATTTGTTCATTACTTTGGTACATGAATGATACATCCAGTGAATGGTGTGTATTAAAAGAGAGCGGTTGCAGGTTGTATTGGTAATCCGTTAAATGTTGTTGACTGCTGCCATCTTGTGGCTTAACGGAACATCTACGTCAGTCAGAGGACTACAAACAAGAGAGCATACGTTTACAATCTGTGTTTGTTTCTAGATGAATACGTGGCCAGTCTGCACCTGCCAAACTTTGATGCCCACCTGACGGAGATGTCTGACGAGCAGGCCAAGTACATGGGCCTCAACAAGAATGGCCCTTTCAAGCCCAATTATTACAGGTCAGTGCCACTCAGGTTTGTTTGTAGTTTTACTATCGCTTATGAATCACTGTGTTTCAGTGTGACAAAACACTGTACTTTGTTCACAGGTATTGATGTGGATACTCAGCACGTAGTTGCCCTGGGATAAACAGAGATGTCTATTTTATTTTCTCAACTGCTACAAAAAAAAAAGGAGGAATTATTTTACTTATGCTGAATGTAACTTATTAATAGCACCTCAGAAGTAGTGTTAAATATTACAGAATAATATATGTAGAGAATATATAATATATATATAATCAACTAACATGTCTTGTCGTGTGTGTAAAGAAAAGCTACTTGCATGCGTTGATGTTAAATCTGTACGATTTTAATTGCAGCTGATTATATAACTAGATTACGGAGCTGTTGATTTGTTTACTCTATTTACGCACAGTGCCAAATAATGGCCGTATGTCTGATAACAGAACATAGCCTTTTATGATTTATATGTCAGTGGCATTAAGACTTTATGGGTACAGGACATTCCATTGGGCTGAGCCAAAACAAACGGTGTTAGTATTCACATTATTTTAGAAATGTTTGTTTTGTGTGCATGGAATACTTTCATTGAACGGTGTCTGCATACATGCCCTAAAAGGTAACATCCAGTCATTCCTGATATATGGTACCAGTAATACAAACTGAATGTTGTTTATTTTAAGATTTTTATAACAGTGAGTATTTAAGTATGTTTTAAATTTGATCCGTGGAGAACAACGCTCTCCCGGAAGTGATCATGAAATACTTTTATTGTGCTAAAAACAGATAAAGATGTTATATTATGTCTCGGCACATGGGATGTCAAGGACATCGTACCTCACTTGTTTTAACGTATGAAAGTGGTAGAAGCTTGAGACAGTGCAGCATTGTCTAGCGACTCCTTTGGGTAACACACCAAGTTTCCATTCGCTCACTTACATTCCACCTAATGATCTGTGTCACTGAGGAGCCTTCTGACTGGATAACGCCTTTTAAGGCCATGGTATGAACGTGCCTTTTGATCATTTACAACTCTGTTTTTAAAGAACTTGGGACAGTATGTAAACTGTAAATGACTGAAAATAGTACAAAGAGACCAAAACTAATGCTAAGACTGATACATTGGATTGGATTAAAAAAAAAACAACAAAAAAAAACAAGCAAGCAAATTTGGAATGAAGTCAACAAAAAGGTTTCCACACATTTTAATAACCGGCATGATTGAATCTGCCAAGGATGGATAGTGGATGGCAGGTATATATATATATATATATATATATATATATATATATTTGTATAGACACAATTTATAGGTGGAAGATTGCAGCTTGTTGAAATCAGGCTCCTCCGTAGGTTGACTGGACTGTCCTTTAGAGATAGGGTGAGGAGCTCCACTATTTGGGAAAGATGCTGCTCCTTCACAGGTGGAGCCATTTCAGGTGATCCAGGGATCTTGAGAGAATGCCTCCTGGGATTCTGGGACTTGGACATGCCCTCTCTAGGGGGGTCTAAGAGGTCCTGGAGTTTCCCAGGGCAGGCCTAGGACACACTGGAGAGATTTCTCTCGGCTGTCTCGGGAAAACCTTGGTATTCCCCCTGAAGAGCTTGAGGAGGTGGTTGGGAAGAGGGAGGTCTGGCCCCCTTTGCTTGGACTGTTGCCTCTTACAACCCAAATTCACATTTGTAGGGATGGATGGATGGATGGATGGATGGATGGATGGATGGATGGATGGATGGATGGGGTTTCATATTTCAGTCAGATAACGGCAAACCACTTCTGTATATATTTTAGCAGCATTTCTCAGTAGTGACAAAGTTCCTTATGAAGTTCAAACTATTGGACGCCTGAGATCCAACCTGAAGCAAGAATGAGAAAACATGTCTGACAACAAATGTTTCTCTTCTCAGCTCTTAAATACAGTGATATAAAAAGAGGAGGGGATGCAACACGTGGTAGCCTCATTCCAACTTTTAAAGTGTATCCAGCATTAAATTGAAACTAAGCATGTGCTATATACTTTGACGACAACGCTTCTTCATTTTAAAGTTTTAAACGTATTTTTATCATTTTCATTAAGGCTCAAATGTTCTACACATCACTGCATTTAATTTGTAAATAACACTGTCTCCCAACTTCTTTAGAAATAGGGTTGTATGGCAGATAAACATCAGCGCTGACCTTAATTAAATTATTCATTCCTTTTTGTAAAACCTAATTTATTTGTGTTACATCTAATGTCTTCCTTCCACTGCTTTTTATTATTAATTCTGTCTCTAATGTTTGACAAAAATACTAAAGTTATATTTGGTGTGTGATTGTCACTGTCCTAGTTTGACTCATCAGGGCCTTCTTAAGTAACATTTCATGTCATAGGGTTATGCTATGTATGTAAATGGATGCATTAAATCAGCAATAAAGCAAGTCTTTTTAACAGATCTAACGGTTTCTCACATCTCCTTGAATATCCCTACTGCGACACTCTCCACATTGTTTTTCATCACATTCAACCGTGTTGGCTGAGCATCAAACTGCTGGGCCTCTCCAGAATATTCACCGACCCTCGCGCTCCACACCAGCTGCATTAGTTTCTAATATTAACAGTTTAGTCACTCAGTTTGGAGAAGGAGGAGGGGACTGGGAGTGTTCTGGAAACCTGGCTGTAACTATATAAGCAACAAGCCTGTGTCGCTGCCGGCATGAGTTTCAGAGGAAACGCACGAGAGCAGAAGCTGACACGGAGGAAACTACTCAGGGAAGTTCCTCCCCAATCCCAAGCAACAGAAAGATCATCACTGAAAGTAAGTAGCGACAATTAAAAGATTTTATGGGAATGTGGTGAAAGGTTTGTCTTTAGTCATGATAAATGCTCATACATTGTTAATTTTAAGAGATGCAGAACGGAAGAAAAGTGAAGTAGAGTCCTCACTGGCGTAACTAGCTGCCAGCAGTCACAGTCAGCCAGTGGTTCATTAGTTTGTAGTCTACTTGTAATATATAGTTGATGACTAAACAGACTAGCTGTCAGTATTAATGTCAACATTCTTTTATTTTTGGAGGATTTCATTGAAGTTTCCTTGACATTGAAACTGCAATGTCTTCTGAAATTGTCCAGGTACTTTTCAGCCAAACGAAAGATGTCCTCACCTAAGGGATTATCCATTGGCATTGATTTGGGCACCACCTATTCTTGCGTTGGGGTTTTCCAGCATGGCAAAGTGGAAATCATTGCCAACGATCAAGGCAACAGGACCACTCCCAGTTATGTGGCCTTCACTGACACTGAGAGGCTCATTGGGGATGCCGCCAAGAACCAGGTTGCCATGAACCCAACCAACACAATCTTTGATGCCAAACGCCTCATTGGAAGGAAGTTCAATGACCCAGTGGTCCAGTCTGACATGAAGCTCTGGCCTTTCAAGGTAATTAATGATGACGGAAAGCCCAAAGTCCAGGTGGATTATAAAGGGGAGGCCAAGGCGTTTTATCCTGAAGAGATCTCCTCCATGGTCCTGGTAAAAATGAGAGAGATCGCTGAGGCCTACCTGGGACAGAGGGTGTCGAACGCAGTCATCACGGTGCCAGCTTATTTTAATGACTCACAGAGGCAAGCTACCAAGGATGCCGGTGTCATTTCAGGACTTAACATTTTGAGGATCATCAACGAGCCCACAGCAGCAGCCATCGCATATGGCCTGAATAAAGGTAAAAGAGGAGAGCGAAACGTGCTCATCTTTGACCTTGGCGGTGGCACCTTTGATGTGTCTATACTGACTATCGAGGATGGCATCTTTGAAGTGAAATCCACCGCAGGAGACACACACCTCGGCGGGGAGGACTTTGACAACCGAATGGTCAACCACTTTGTGGAGGAATTCAGAAGAAAACACAAGAAGGATATCAGCCAGAATAAGAGAGCCGTAAGGAGACTGCGTACAGCTTGTGAGAGGGCGAAGAGAACCTTGTCTTCCAGCTCTCAGGCTAGCATTGAGATTGACTCTCTGTTTGAGGGAATTGATTTTTACACCTCAATCACAAGGGCACGTTTTGAGGAGCTGAACTCTGAGCTCTTCAGGGGCACACTAGAGCCGGTGGAGAAGGCTCTGCAAGATGCCAAACTGGATAAGTCAAAGATCCATGATATTGTTCTGGTTGGTGGCTCCACGAGAATCCCCAAAATCCAGAAACTCTTACAGGACTTCTTTAATGGCAGAGACCTGAACAAGAGCATCAACCCTGATGAAGCTGTGGCCTATGGTGCAGCAGTCCAGGCTGCCATCCTCATGGGCGACACCTCAGAGAATGTTCAAGATCTGCTGCTGCTGGACGTGGCACCCCTGTCTCTGGGCATTGAAACTGCAGGTGGAGTTATGACCCCCCTTATTAAACGAAACACCACAATTCCCACAAAGCAGACTCAGATCTTCTCCACATACTCAGACAACCAGCCAGGAGTGCTGATTCAGGTGTATGAAGGTGAGAGAGCCATGACCAAAGACAACAATCTCCTGGGGAAGTTTGACCTCACAGGTATCCCTCCTGCTCCCAGAGGTGTGCCGCAAATAGAGGTAACCTTTGACATTGATGCCAACGGCATCCTGAATGTGTCTGCCGTTGACAAGAGCACTGGCAAAGAAAACAAAATCACCATCACCAATGACAAAGGACGCCTCAGCAAAGAGGAGATTGAGCGAATGGTACAGGATGCAGAAAAGTACAAGGCAGAGGATGACGTGCAGAGAGAGAAGGTTGCGGCAAAGAACGTACTGGAGTCCTACGCCTATCAGATGAAGGCTTCAGTGGAAGATGACAATATGAAAGGAAAGATTAGTGAGGAGGATCAAAAGAAGGTTATTGACAAGTGCAACCAGACAATTTCCTGGCTGGAGAGCAACCAGCTAGCAGAGAAGGATGAGTATGAGCATCAGCAGAGCGAACTAGAGAAGGTGTGCAAGCCAATTGTGACAAAGTTGTACCGAGGAGCAGCACCATCGGGAAACTGCGGCAGCCAGGCAGGAGGAAGCTCTCAGGGTCCCACCATCGAGGAAGTGGACTAAAACCACATATTTCAGTCCTAATGTTTGTGGAATTACTGTTTAGTAAAATGAATAATATGGTTTCACCATAAAAACATTGTTAAAATACAATAGGCCTTCAATAATCATTGATTTATTAAATATGTATATTCAACAACTATACATAAAAATTACATAAGTTATACTGAAGCACCTAAAATGTGATAATTTGCATTTTGAAGAGAAATACGTTAAGTTTTGCTACATTATTTGTTAACTTTTCTAAATAAAGACTCCAAACCTAACCTGGATTTTCACTGTTTCTTATAAAATATGTCATTACAAAACTGGATATAACGAGGTGCTACTGATGATTTCAGGGCAAGTTACCAAACCCAAAGGTACAACACAACAAAATCCGTCTACTGATGAAAGTGAGGTCTTTTGGAGTGTTCGGAGCGCTTTTGAGAATCTTCAACGATACTGTGGTTGCATCTGCAACATTCTACAGTGTGGTCTGTTGGAGTGGCATCAAACAAAGTAATCGTCTAAGCAGGCTGATAAATGGCCAGCTCTGTCGTGGGCTGTCCTCTGGACTCTGAAGCAGGTGAGTGAGGGTTAGGGAAGGATGTTGCTCAAGCTGTCAACATCGTAAATAACCATCTCCCGTCTCTGCAAGAAACAATGAAGGCATTAGGTAACTCTTTCAGCCAAAGACTGCTGCACCCACAGTGCGAGAAGACACTCTACTGGAGGTCATTTGTCTCCACAGCTGTCAGTCTTCAACGTCTTGGCACGCTTGACACGCAGGGGTTCACCCTACATGTTTTATGTACAAGAACACCACATAAATCTGAGGTTTGTTAGATTATATGTTAAGTTTTCAGACCTTTTCCTTTCATGTTGAATGTTTTGGTGAAATATTGGATCCCTTTGATTACTATTAAGAGGAGTATTCACCTAATCATACACATCTGGAATGTGGCTTCAGTAGGTTCTGCTTAAATCAGCTTTGTTATTACAGTGTCCAATTACATATGAACTGGTAGAACCGGCAACAAATATACACATGAACATAAACATAAGAAAAAACACATATTCACCGTCAAGATTTCTGGGAAGCATAATTTTTCTGGCACCATCTTCAAATGTATTTATTTTTTGTTAGTATTTTCAGATTTTTGTTCTTCAGACCCACTTTTTAAAAAATCTAGAATACAGTTTTCACACATGTGTATTACCTAAATGGGTCCAGACCATTGAATCCATCTGCTCTACTCAGATCAAACATGAATCTAGACAAAGTCAACCCTTGTGTCTGGCAAAACTGTGCACCTTCATGTCATTACAGGTTGCCTTACATGGTACATGACAATATTTGTAGGTGGGGCCCATCTGAGAGCTAAACGGGTTGAAACACCGGGTTCCTTGTGGGATTATCTACCCGTTTTGGACCCGTGTCCAATCAGTACCCTTGTACCTGAACATGACCAGCATGTCACCAACATGGAACCCAGGAACTATCCCATTTTCAGCCCATATGTATCTCAAATGAGCCCCAAACACAAATCCTGGCTGGAATTAAACACAACATTTATGGATTTAAACAAAGTGCATTCACACGTATATTTAAATAAAGGCTCTGAATATCCTCCCAAACTCCATTATTAGTCACCGAAATAATAATTCATAGGACTGAGCGGAACATTTATTTAGTTTCCTTTTAACATGTTGTTCGTTAAATACGCCACTAGGTGGAAACCTGGAGGTGTTATTTTTATTTATTTATTTTTTGTACACATTAAAGGCCAAACGGCTACCTGTTGGATCTTGCTACATGACTATCCAGCAATAATGGCATCCATCTGCCGCAGGCAAAAATGACATCTGGATATTTCATTCATGATAATTAATAAAAGAGAGATATCATGTCTAGGATAAGTTCTTAATATTGAAGCAAAAAAATAAAAAATAAAAAAACAAAAAATCAAACGCTGGTGCCAAAGTCTAAATTGGTGCGATTCTATGATGTTGCAGAATTAGTTCACAAAAGAGTAAACAGCCTTAACAGATGGGTTCATTGCTCTCATCACTCTCTGTCACGCAGCAACACTCCATCAGTCTCTTCTCCTCTAATTGGAGGGAGTGGTTCAACAGTGCGCCAACCCCCAGCACGTGAAGAGTTAACCCGGAGAGACTATTGTTCAGCGCAACATCCAACCGGGCTGTGTAGCGAGGGGAAGATAAGGTATTTGAGGAGAAGCAACAGATCCCCAGAACCACCTCACATCTGGCGCGCGAGAAGTACTGAACGCTTCCCCTGCGTGGTCAAACGGACTCGGACCTTTTTTTCTGGTTTTATCGTTGTGAGTGAGGGAGGAGAAAAGTTGCCAGGGAGAGTTCTGGATTTTTCTCTCTTTTCTTTTGAGAATTTGGGTAAGATTTGACAGAATTGCGCATAGGTCACCTCTGACTCTGCGCTTCATCCAACTCGGCGCTGAGCGTGCGTAAAACATCGTCAAGCTCGCTTTCATGGGCAGTAAATTAGTCCGACAGCTTTGTGTTGGTTGGGGGGGGGTCAGTTTAAATTACGCAAACGATTCCGATGAAAAGATCTGAAGAGTCAAACCACCTGTGTTCACGCCAGCGGACTGAGTTTTCATACAGGTGGTTACTTCGCAGCTCACTTTGGCGCTGTTACAACCTTTACCGTTTTTGACATCTCAAAATATGCTACATAGGTCATCATATATAAGGACTGACATGAGTGTATATGTAGCATTACTGGTGTAATATTTTTTCCCCCTTTTCCAACGAGTGGACCGCAGTTTGAACCAGGAGAGCGAGTCTGCCTCTAAATGATAAGCTCGGTGTGCGTTTCGACTTACCGAGGGCGCAAGTCGGGCAACAAACCTCCGTCTAAATCATGTCTGAAGGAGGAGATGGCCAGAGGCGAGGACTCGGACAAAATCATCATTAACGTGGGCGGAACTCGACATGAAACCTACAAGAGCACCCTCAGGACGCTGCCGGGGACGCGCCTGGCGTGGCTCGCAGAACCGGACTCGCAGGTCAGTTCCGACTCGGACGCCGAACCTCCGAGTGCCGCCGAGTTCTTCTTCGACAGACACCCGGGAATCTTCGCCTACGTGCTCAACTACTACCGGACCGGCAAGCTGCACTGCCCGGCAGACGTCTGCGGGCCGCTTTTCGAGGAAGAGCTCGCGTTCTGGGGCATCGACGAGACCGACGTGGAGCCGTGCTGCTGGATGAGCTACCGGCAGCACCGGGACGCGGAGGAGGCCCTGGAGATATTCGAGCCACCGGACCCAGAGGACACCGACGACGAGACGCCGAGACGGTTCGGCATCGAGGACGGCGGCGACAGGTCGAGGGGCTGGCGCGAAGTTTGGCAGCCGAAGATCTGGGCCTTGTTTGATGACCCATACTCATCCAGAGCAGCCAGGGTGAGTTCAACAGATGCTCTCCTCCTCTGGACTCTTTCAGCAGAGGTCCGCAGAGGGACCATAATAAGTCTGCGAGGGGTTTTCTTTACAGGGAAAAATGTTCATCAGGTGTCTCCAGCAGGTTCATCCAGTCGGTCATGCTGCAAAAAGCTGCAGTGTGTTCGTGGTTTATAACAAAACACAATAATATACTTAAAATATATTAAATAATGACATCAGCCTGTCTCAGGCGGTGGGTTTCAGCTCACGAGCATGATGTGCGCTTTTTGGGGTTAAAACGAGTCCGAATTTAAACTCGGTACAGTTGGTTTGAAAAATGACTCAATTGTTTGTAGTGGCCACTTGAAATTTCACATTGCACTTTTGTCCAGTGTTGTTAACTCTTCAGCAGGGAAAGTATTTATTGGCTGCCCTAAAAGTAAAGGGTGGTGTAAGAGAAAGGGACGAAGTGGCGGTAGAGGTAAAACGGAAGGTAGAAAAGCAACTCTTGATATGACCAACTTGCGTATTTGTATTTATTATTTATTAATCATAATGTTTTAATTGTTTAAAACGGGACTCTCTTGAAAACAACACCCAGGGTCTCTAAAGGTTTTAGTCTGTATGTATTTAAAAAAAAAAAATTAAAGCTGGGCTAGTGCAGGATCAACCAGTGGCTTTGCGCATGCGCAACCCATTTGCAGGCCGCAGCTCCAGGTCTGACCATGCGCCAACCATCTCACTTCCACATTGCAATTTATCAAGCAATACATTTGCTTCTAATATCATAGATTGGCAGTGGGCTCAGCCAATCGCTGCCCGTTATCACTTCCCCATCCGTAATCGTCATGCTACCGCGCTCGGCAAAGCAACCACCTGTTTGTTTTAACCCAGCGTCTGCTAAACGGGACGGTCATTTTTGATTTCGCAGTCGAGTCAACATGTGAAACGGTTTATCCCGCTTTAAACGTCCGTCAGCACCTCTGCAGATATTTCGGTGGGGTTTGGCTGAAGGAGCTGGAAGCAAAGCTCCCTTTGATTGACATGTGGTGGGCGTGTTCCTCTGGGCTGGCTGAGCGACACTCAGTACGAAAAAAAAAAAGGGCTTCATAACTGAAGCCAATGGGTCACATGACAGAATGCTCCGCCCATTGCTTTGTAAAGTGTATGGACTGGAGGAGGGAGGGGCTCCAGCGTGCTGTGAGAGACCAGTAAATAACAAAACACGCTTTCACAGTAGAGTCGC
The DNA here is from genome assembly GCA_014839995.1 of Xenentodon cancila. NCBI lineage: Eukaryota > Metazoa > Chordata > Actinopteri > Beloniformes > Belonidae > Xenentodon > Xenentodon cancila. Next base: position 20,079,292 of record CM026204.1, on the reverse strand, counting down.
CACAAGTCTCCAATATGACCTGCTAAAGTCGCTGAAAAGTCTAACTATAAATATAAATGTAGAGACAAAATTGCAAAGTTGGCAACACTGCCTTGGACCATGACTCCCACACAGCTGCGACTATTAATTTAACTAAACTCCAGATCCCTCCTGAAGTATTTGTCTTTTGAAATCCTGTGAGGTGGTCTGGGGAGAGTGTGTTTGAGGACATCTCAGCTTTCTGGCCACAGTTCATGTTTTCACATCTGTTTCATTTCCTCTCACAGATACTGTGGAAATTCTCAACTCCTGAAGTTGTTCTCCTCAGCCAGACTCAGAGCCTTAAACCCGAACATGAAGCCTTTTCAGCTGTTAGTCTGGCTTTATTGCTTAACTTTGATCATTATTTTAAAGTAATTATGATTTTAGTCTTGACTAAAATAATTATATAAATCATATATTTTTGTTTCATAATTGAGCAGCCCCAATCATATGCAAAATATTAATTTAGTGAGCATAAACTGTAGTTATTGTATCGTATTATATAGACTCATATCATATTGTATAATGATCTTTAGAATCCTGAGGTGCTCTGGTGAGGACCTCAATGCACTTGTTTTCTTATCAAAATATATCAGTTATTACACGATCCTTCAGGTAAAAGACCTTCACTCTCACTAACTGAATGTCTCTTCATCACATGCATTATAGTGTTTCAATTTTCAGTTAAAAATGTTGTAAAATTGTGACAAATAAAGCTAAAAATAGAAAGAAATCCACGTGAATGTAATTTCACGACCTCAAACAGTGAGCTGAAGTGTTCCTACACATCCTCTTGAAGGTTTTACCCTCAAAGGTCCTCAGAGGATGAGTGGTCTGAAAGTGAAATGATAAATCACACCTTATGTTTCTCCGTAGAAAGATTTAATATAAAAACACATGATAGAATGACTGATTAGGTTGATTCTTTATTTCTCTAATCTCCAATGGGGAAATTATACAAAAAAGAAAATTGTTGAAATTATTAATATATATAAACTGTATGAAATTTATTTGTACTTAGATTTAATTGAAACTGCCTGTGTAAGTGATACTTTATATAGAGATTTCGTGCATTTTTTTTTTGAATTACCAATAACATGTTGCCTATAAACACCCACATAAAATGGTTTTCTCATGATGAAAAAGAGAACAATTGTTGAATTTGGAGATTAAATAGCTGTCGGTGTTGTAAATTAAACTTAAAATTGCTTTCATTACTTTCATGAGCCATAAAATCCAGTTGTAAGCGTTTGAAAGTACGCTATATGTCTAATGGCTCAGGAACAAAAGCAGAAGAGTGCTTATTCAAGTAAATGCGAAAGCAAGTATCGAATGTCACCTGCTGTTAGGCGACGGGCCAGAAAGGAAAGAAACATTTAGTGGAGAAAGAGAACGGCTCAGCCTCCCTGTCATGTGCTCTGTCTGATCGAGAAGGTGAATGGTCTGTTAACACGTTCTCACATTGTTGCACAGGTATAATGTTCTTATTGAATGCAAATACTGTGTCTTTAAAAAAAAAAAAAAAATTATTATTATTTTCAAGCTTTTGGTCTGGCAGCTGGCATTTACAGGCTGTTACCGTAGCTCATCACATATCTATGAGTCACAGCTCCCACGGCGACAGCGTCACCTCAAGATGACCTGAGCTTTGCATGCCAATCAATTATGTGTCTATCACCACTGATGTAGCGAGAATCAGCAACGTGCAGGTGAATCTTACATGAGGGAAGGTCTACATTGATCCGTCTGTTTTGTTTGCAGACGTATACGTGTGTATGTTTTCTCTGTGTAGATTTATGAGCGTGTGCTCTCAGAAGCCACGCAGGGATGCATTTTAAGGGACTCAAATTACCTTTACGGCCTTTTTATTTTAAAAAGCCTCTGAGCTGGAGTCGGGTAATGCGATTCTGAAAGCCGCCGGGACGTTAGTCTGTCCGTCATTAAAGCAAAATCCTTTTCGAGATCAGTCAAGATTATTGATGCAGCCATGCTAAGTCAGCGCGTGAGGCCACGTTTCTGATGTTGCCGTCGCCGTGTCAAAGATCTGCGTGGGGCAGCTTCCAAAACAGTCCGCTTACAACAACATGTGCCGGACCAGCGACGTCTCTCTGACTTTGACGTGCAGATTCTCAGTTTTAATTTTAGGGTATTTAGGTTCACATTAATTGAATTTTATTTAAAATATAGCTGCAAGCAGTTCTGCAAGGCACAGTTGCTATGGCAACTTGATCTTTGATAATGTCAAGCGGCTGTAAGTATGGCTGTCACAATTGTTATTATGCTTAATTACCGGATCTTATTTTGTATGAGCGTAGTCAACGTGCATAAAGTAGTCTCTGCTCCACTTTTAAAAGACAGCTGAAAGACAGTGACAGGAATAGTCACATTTCCATCAGTATTTTCACATAGATTTCTATTGTCTGAGGTTGCCTGAAAAATTGCCTGATTGCAATTGTTTGATTTTACAATCATCTATTTGCATCATTTTTATAATTGTCTCTATTCACCGCCATTTCTCAATCAGCATGTCCACATGGGGCCTGTCTGGATTAAAAAGTGGGGTACCGAGTGGGCTTGGGCTTGAAATGGCCATATGGTTTCAGTATTGTGGGGACCAAATGGGAAACCTGCGTGGGCCAAATAAACGGGGCCCATGAGGGATACAAGTGGACTTGTGGGCATTGGCTAATAAACCAGTTGGGCCCCACCTAAAATCCAGATAGAACCCGCTCAGGCTCCAAATGAGCGAACATGGGTAGGGCCAGCATAGAAACTGTGGGCAAGCCCACGTGGAACCCACTCTTCAGCCAACCATTCACTCGTATGGGGCTCACATAGAAATGCTGGCTGTGCTGCTATTGGCTGTAATTAGGGCAAGGTTTATATCGCCAAAACATTACAACACAGTGTAGTTTAATGGAATGGAATAAGCCTCTGTATTTTCAATTGATATTTGCTATTATGCTCATAGTATTGATGAAAGCACTAAAAATAATGACATCTTTGCATTTTGGCTGTTTACATCCTCTCTCATCTGTTCATATCTGTTTGCTTTCCCTTCAAGTATCACTCCTCTAATGTAGTCAATTATAACTAAAATTTAGTGTCAAATAGTGACTGAAATTATCCTTTTTAATTCTACACATTAAGCAGCAGTTGCCGATTTGACATTTGTGAGGTCACCTTTGACATCATCATCCGTGTTGTTTGATATCAGTTTTACTTACTGATCCTAGGTGGTCACCACTTTAAAAAAAAAACAGGAGGCTGTGTTAATAGTAAAAGTTGAACTTTTCTGCTGCACAGATTAAAAACACAGACAACAACACAGACATCACTGTTCCCATGGCAATATTAGAAATATGTACCGTTCATGAGCAGCATTGGGTCTGTTCCAGTGAGTAACTGGAAGATTTCCAGTTTAAATTCCTGGAGAGCTCAATGACACTGATACAGCAATGAGCTTTGCAACCTCCCTCCCTTTTGTGTTATTTTGACTTGACGTGAACATTAACTGTGATGCAGTATTTCATTAGTTCCCCAGCCCTGCTGCTTGTAATTAATCCCTGCTGTTGTAATGGGCTTTGACTTTTTGTTTCTATCAGTGGTGAGCAATTAAATTTATCGTTCCCACTGACAAGAGCCGCACATTTCCATTCAAACAGAGGAACAGATCAATGTCTTTTTCTCTCTAAGACCAAAGGACTGACAGATGGGCGATCGGAGGTCTGAAGTAACTCCAACAACAAATCTGTTATACAGAATCTGGAATACAAGATTCATGCAAAATTTATCAATGCAATTTTCCTAATTTTCAAAAAAGAAATGTAAAAAAATTGGCCATAAGTAAAATAAATAACATAAGAAATGGTTATTTAACCTTACTGCTGCTTCTGTTGTTGAGTTTATCCTCATTTCTAATTTTGAAATAAATTAAGCAGGTACAGAAAATGGATTGATGAATGATTCTAAAGCATCCTTTGTTTTTTTTTGTTGTTTTTTTTAATCAACCTCTTATTTGATGGGTACTGCTTTTACAATGCTGAAGCGCCTCTGAATGCAACAGGGGATTTGATTTTCTGCAGATCATCAAAAGGAAACTTTCATGACACTGCAGTCTCAGTAAAATGTTCAGTGTTGAAGTTGAAAACTGTTTTTTTGTGAAGTCTGCATGCAGTTGCAGTCTTTGTTTTCCAGTCCTGAAATGTTAATCATGTGGATCACCATCATTTGTTCATCTGCTTTTCTCTGAATCTACGAATCCGTCAGTGAAGATCAGACACATATTACAACGACTGAAGAGAGTGTAGGAAACCGAGTTCTCGATTCTCCCCATTTAATTTCATTGACAAGTGCTGTGCTGTTGTAATTAAATGACGTGTCTGGAGCCAGTGTTAGAGATCTGGAGGTGTTTTCTAATTAACTCTTGGATGAAAGTTCTAATTTTAGAAGAGTACCTGGCAAAGAAAGAGCCTCATAACCATCATGGTTCTAGTTCTCTCCGACTGGAATTTTAGGCTTTGTTGAGCCAGTACATGTAAAGAAAGCAGCTTCAGCTTTTTGAGAATCGTGGTTGCTTGTGGTCTGTGGACCTGTTGCTGCATTTGTGTGTGAATTTCTGAGACTTCTCTGACTTGCCTCAACCTTTTTTTTAACCAAGGAAGGATCTGCAACCAATCAAATATCTTCCTTGTTTCAGCCAATCATAAGAAAGTGATAATAATAATAATAATAATAAATAACAATAATAATAATAATAGCGCAGTTTGAATGGCTTAATGTGATTGGCTTATGAGTAAATCGTCCCCAACATCATTTTTATTTTTGATATGTTTGGTATAAGAATATCACTCCTGTTGTGTCATAGCTCGACTCGCCTTCCTGTCTGCTTCAGGATATACAGTATTTTAATTTTGTTGCTGTTTTTAATGCTTTAAGTGGGTTGGTGTCAACTTTATTGTCTGAGCTTCATTATATTTATACTCCTGTCAGAACAACGAGGTCAGCCAGTCAGATGGTCTTTGGTAATCCCAGAACCAGATTCAGCCAGAAACAGGTGAGCGTATCCCACTTTCTGGAAAAGTTGAAGAACTACATTTTCGACTGTAAAGTACTTGGATCAACCCTGGTTGCTTTAAATGTTTTCTATAAAGAAACTGACCTTTAACGGTTACTCTGTTGTAGTCTTACCGGCGTGCTTGGGATTCTTGTCTAGTTGGATGATGCAGCTTTGGCCAAGCTTTATCTGTAATGGCCTCATATTTGACCCGATAGTTCATGGTTGACCTAATGAGGAAGGTGAGCAGGTCTTGTAGCTGCCAAACAAGCACAGTTATTACTCTACACCACCAAACTTGACATTAGCTGATGTTCTTTGTTTACATTATAATCTGTCCAAAGTAGTTTGTTCTAGAAGTTTTCATTCAGATACTGGTATATGCAGGTATTTGTTTGTTACGTGGATAAATTCCTTCCCCGTCACATTTATTGTAATGGGTTTTGAATGCTCTCTGCTGTTGAAAAAACTCTCGAGGTTTACCTCATTGTAATTGTTGCAGATGACGGTCATCAGCAATTGCTTCTCTAAGATCACTGCTGATGTTTTTCCTCTTTGCCATTGTGTTAACAGATAACATATTTCTCCAAGCCAGAAAACTGGCAAAATCTCAGCTTTTATAAACCTTGTCACACATGTTGGTGATTGATTAATCACCAACAGTGTTTTACTGGCAGCACTTTGCTCCTGCTTATCCTCGTAACTCGTATGCAGTACAACAGTAAGTATGTTCTTACTGCTTCCGTGTTTTCGCTAAGGTTTTATGCGATGAAATGTTTGTCATCTTTGGTTGTCGTTAACTGATTTTAAAAACGTATTCAGAAGCAGATGATTTTTCATTGCGCCCAGATACATAAAACAAAAGAAACGAAGGAGGGTCGACTCTCTTTTTAACATGACTGCGGATAATCATCATCATTTTTCCTGATATTTTTGGAGCTCTGAATCTATTAAATATAAATGTCTGATAATGAAGTACCACTCCAAAGATACCCAGGAGAAATATGGCAGACAGGGCGAGTAGTGGAGATTAATTCTCCATCCTCAGGTGCACCAACTCTCAGGCATGAATCAGTGTTAAATGTATTCCGGGAGAATCAGCTGTAGGTGCTCTTGCCTCTGCAGAGTGCTCGGTCGTTGGGGTTCTTAAGCATAACATGTCCATACTGGGAACACAGCAAGATGCTCAACAGCTTGAGGCGATGACTGTGATGGGGCTCTCCAGCTGCTGTACACTGTTGCAAAGCCTGCTGCCTGTCACGCCTCCTGCTTCACTTCATCCTGCTTTGATTTTCCCAGCTGGGACCAAGCTGCCGTTCCCTATGGGGACCTCTGCTATGTTGGCGTATTGACACCTTTTGACACTGGGAATCTTGTTGTTTTTTTTTTTTTGTGTTTTTTTTGTAGAATAAGTATTAGATATAATCAAAGCTGTGGCTACAGTCTGCTGTGGGAGACAGATTAAAGATCGTGTTCTTGAGGCAACAGAAATACTGTAAACTAGGTTTTGACCAGAATGCAGAAAGTCTTGGTAACTTTAGACTGTATATATGAACATTAACAGTGGTCACCATAAATGACCTACTGGTTTGTGGGCTTTCATTTTGAAACCTCACGTCCAGCATTTAGCCTTTTTGATGTTTGCAGCCAGAAGATATGTAAAAGGGATTTCAGTCAGTACTGTTACATGCACATCTCAATCGAGCTGTTGGCAGTAATCGAACTAAGGATTTAACTGGAGTTTCAGAGAAATCTGAGTATACATGCGCGGGAATAGAATCGAACTATTGAGTGAGGTGCGTTGGGAGTGTTGTTATGCCGTGACAGTTATTATTCCCGCTTCCGTGGTCTCGTCACTTCTGGAAGGGGGAGTCCCAGGCCAGTCATTAGTTTGGTTAACCATGGTTTGCATATAACTGCCGGAAAAGCTTGACTTAGAACCACATTATCTGGCTCTAATAGCTCGATTTCAAGAATTCCAGTTCGGTTCACCTACAGCTCGACTAAGGTGTATACATGGCTTTTAAAACTTCGATATCAGTCGGACTAATGCAGTAATTCCACTTTCTCATAGTGCATGTAAACGTAACTGAGACCTCAAGAACATACGTTATGTCCATTAAGCTTTTTTAAAAAGCCAGTAATCTGTGATGGTATGGGGCTGTATCAGTATATTACCATCACAGATGTAAATAACTTATTTAATATGTAGTATATATTTATTTAACATACGCCTGAAATACATGTGTGATACATATGATCAAATGAAATGAAGCTAAAGAGACAAAACCTAAAATATCCTCTGTGTCTGAAATTAATTAAAATTCAAAATACACTGAAACAGTCCCAGGAAAAGACCTTTTTTGCCATCCACTTGACCTCACAAGGATTTTTGGTCTTTAAATATCAACGGGATTAACAGACAAACTGTCCTATTCAGCCAATGGCATCCAGACCTTTATTGCCACGAGGCTTTACTCGGTGAGATAAAGGTTTGTTTGTCCATTGAAGTCAAAGAATAAAGAGTAGATAGGAAAATGAAGTCCAACTGAAATGGGAAATGTTCCTCTTTGCTGGCATGTCAAAGCAGTCAAACCAGGAATTGTGCTTCACCTGCATTAAAGTTGCAGTTGGTTAGTTTATTTTTGTCATATTTGCTGAAATTACTACTATTTTCTGATGAAATTACATAAACTGATTAATTAAATCATACTTCTCTTCATGCACTTGGATCTTCAGTCTGGGGTCATTTGGGGTTTTGGGTCTTTCCAACCTCGGACCCCCTCTCCCAGGCGACCCAACCAGGAATGATCAATTCCCACCTGCATCCTTGCCCCTCATGATCCACAGCCATCTTGGGGCCTTTCCTGCAGCTTCTGCAGCCTTATTAAGGGCTTTCTTTTTGCGGGCTCCAGTGACGCCCAGGATGCTGTAGGCTTTGCAGCGTGATCTGCCTGGTAGGTAATTTCGGAAGCAAATTCACTGCTTTGGGACCACCTGCAGCTCGCAATGCAGTTTACAAGCTTCCACCGCTCCTGTTTCAGCTCCTCCAATCAGAGCCAGAGGGTGTGTTTAAAGAATGCCAATCACAGTCCCACACACACTCCAGATAACCCCCCTCCCCTCCAGCTCCATGCTTTTAAGTAAACATTTGCATGCCACCGCTTGGTTGTGCAGAGTTTATTATTTATAAAATGCATTTACCATTATTTGTTCCATTATTGATTTACGCTACACGTGCTTAGGTGAGCATTACGCATCACCTGAAAACAGGGAAAGGGAGAATAAGACTGGTCCGGAGTTCCTTGGAAAGGTCGGGAGGAGCATGAACCACTTATGGTTTTTTTGGGAAGTTCCCGACTGCAGCTTTAACACAAAATCTGTTAATGCTGCATGTTTATTTGGCTTGCATGGTTTTTTGTGTCCTTGCAAAACAGATGAATATTTATTGCTTAAATCCACTTCTTTCCTGTCTCAGTTGGAGCTGGCTGCACTTTCCTCTTAGTGCTCACTTGGCCACCCCAAGATCGCTGTGCATTCTTTGGTTTTCCAGCTGACTGAAGCGGAAATGAATCTCTCAGTTTGAATGTTATGCTTAAAATTCATGTGGTGAAACACATCTTACAAGGTATGAAGTAGAAATGATAAGTGAAAGGGCTCAACTAAACAGAAGTTTTTTTGGAAAACTTGAGAAAAAGACCCCTTTGGAGGACCCTACTTCCTGTAAAGGAGTGTAAGTACTGCGGATTCTGCTGTAACTGTGTTTTTAAATTTGTACTGGTGAGCTTCAAACATGATGTTGTGGTCTCCCTGTGTGTCAAGCCTTAAGCGAACCACACAGACGCATTAACTGAAAATGATGCATGTTTTTTTTTTCAGCAAGACAACTAATCGCATTCACAAAGACACATAATTCAAATGTAAACAATAGGCGAAACAAAGACTTTGTCAGTTTATAAGTTAAGCAGCAGTCATGCACCTACCTGCAGATGCATAGAGCTCTGGCGTACAGGTACAGGCGAGGTCAGGTTCTGTCAAGTTAATGGTCAAATAGTCGTCGTGTGCAGGACTTCCAGCGGGTCGATACCCTCATACCCAGCTCTGTTTAATTCTGCGAGAAACCATTTGGCATTTTAGTAAACTCACAGCTGTCAGGTTCTGTTAGGCTCACCGCATGCCTCTGAACCGCAGCAGAGCTCTCAGTCGCCGTTTATTGGTTGCCGCTCGGCTGTTTTCCCAGAAGTCCCTGCAGGAGTCCTTCCTGTGTCGTAGGTTTTTTTTGTCAAAACAAAAAGTTGAAAGACATTGTTTGTATATACTTACCTAACAATTTACGTCCCAGATTAAATCATTCATAAGCAATTGTGTGATCCCACTATACGACTCTGACTGATGATGAAACATCTTTTTTTCATTAAATTAAGAAAAAAAAAACAAAACGTAACAAGTAAGATTTTGAATAAGTCAGTTGATGGAAACCAATATGTTGACGCTGGTGAAAATACTGTTTCCCAGGATCACTGTTATTATTTTTTGTTTCTTTTCACATCAGTGACAGGTTGTTGATATAATTATCATCCTTGACTGAAAAATGTTAAAAAGTGGCGTTCTCTTTAGAAGTGGCACTAACTTACCAAACATGTACCGGCGAATCTGAAATCTGAAATAGTAAATACAGTCACATTCTTTTGCCGGTGGTTTTGTTTTCTGAAGCATTTGTTCCTACTGCAGCATCACTGCCTCGCCTCTGAAAGTCCTTCGTCCAGTCTGAATATACAGATCTGTTTGATATCGTCAGGTTAGGTGGTGGATATGGTGTAGATTTTGCCAGAACCCAGAGTCACACCCAGCCCTTAGGCCAACTTTCTTCCCAAAGTGAGCTGTAGTTGTAGGAGGCTGCTGGAAGATGAAGAGAAGGAATCGATTACTTTAAGTTTCTTGAATTTGTTGAAAATCTAAAGAGTTGATTTTGTGTGGAAGCCATTCAAAATGCATTACATTGATGTCAATACCAACTCGTTAGTTTTCTTTGTGCTTGCATAGGTGATAGATATTTGACAAACAGTTCTTGCATGAGGTTTTCAAAACAGTTTTTTCGTCTTCCATCTGATATTGACACAGAGATGCTTGTAAGCAGCTCGGGTATGGTTTACACAGTCATAACCACTAAAGCACGACGGAGGCTGCGCCTTTTCTTTTGTTTGATGACGTCAAACAATTTGACGTCCAAAAAAAATACATTTTTTAAATTTAAGAAAAAGAAAATAACAAACTACAACCAAAAATGGTGAATAAACAACAAAAGATGTTAAAAGAATGGTGGTGGCAATCAAAAAAAGATTACATAGACGCCCCTCCAAACACGGAGCAATTAATGCCCGGATGGCGAGCAGCGGATCCAAGTAAATGCAGAAATATCAAAAACAGTAATTAACTTCAGCAAACCCTCATAAAATCTTATAAAATTACCTCGTCAGACTTTGGAGTGCTGGGGCTTGTTTTTAAGAATCAGCTTTTAGTGTGCGAGTGCTGCTCACACACTTCTGCTACTGGGCAGAAAAGAAGTCAGAGTTTGTGTTCATGCGTCTGATTATGTAGGTGTCGGGCTGATTCCCGGATTACAGGTGCTCTGTGGTTTATGAAAAGGGGGGTTCAGTTCAGGGCGGCACGGTGGCTTAGTTGCTTCACAGCAAGAAGGTTCCTGGTTCGATTCCCGACCCGGTGGGTCTTTCTGTGTGGAGTTTGCATGTTTGCATGTTCTCCGTGCTTGCGTGGGTTCCCTCCGGGTACTCCGGATTCCTCCCACAGTCCAAAAACATGCAGGGTAGGTTGATTGATCATACTAAATTGCCCGTAGGTGTGAATGTGAGTGTGCATGTTTATCTGTCTTTCTATGTGGCCCTGCAATGGACCGGCGACCTGTCCAGGGTGGACCCCTGCCTTTCGCCTACTATGCGTCGGGATAGGCTCCGACAGACCCCCGTGACCCGGAAACGGATTAAGCGGGTATAGATAATGGATGGATGGATGTGTTCAGTTCAGTTTAACACACACACATTCCACAACACTCTATCCATATGAAATAAGGTAAAATATATATTATATTGCATTTTTCCAAATTTATTATGTGTATGTTCATTTAGTTGTAGACAGTTTTTGTGATTTTTTTTGAGTTTGCTATTACTGTTTTAATAGGACTCATGGGAACCACAGACTCAGAAATTAGAATGAAAGTAAGAGAGTTTGTGATAATAGTCCAAGTTCAGAAACCAAATAATCCAATCAATGCTGTGCAGAATAATCCAGAGAGCCTAGTCCAGTGCTAAAAAATCAAAATCCAACGTCCATGTCCAATAACCACCAGTCGTCCAGAGATGCAGAACAAACCAGAGAGGGAGAAGCACGGACAAATCCAATGAGCCAGTTCAGGAATCGAAAACCAGAAAATCCGACAAGGACAAGACAAATCCAGAAGGGGTAGATGAGAAAGGTGGTCGGGAGAAACAGGTCTGAAGCACTAGAGTCAGGTAAGGAACAAGGAAATCAGGGCACGACACAAACGAACCAAAGTTAACTGACAAAGAGTGCAGAGGTATATATGCTGAGGAATCCAGGAGCTGTAATTCTCAATCAGAAGCATATCTGAGGTTGCCTTCAGGTGATACTCGGAGCGACAGATCTGTCCAAGACAGTTTGCGTTTCGAGTGTTTTTGAGCCCACAAACAAAATTTTCTTGTTCAGGGCCACCAAAATCCTGGGACCGGCCCTGTGTGTGTTCGTGCAGGATAGTGTGACCGCAGGTAGATCAATACTTAATTTCTCCAAATAAAGAGCTCTATGAGGGAATTTTTAAGATCTTGACATGCTCCAAGGAAAAGAGAGAAGCTGCAAGAAAAGGTAAAATGCAGATTATTTTTGTTTTGAATCAAATAAGTTATAAAATACTTCTTCATGCTTCTAGTCCTCCTCCACCAATAGAGGTTAAATCTTTGTGCCTCAGTTCTGCATCTGTTTGTCTTTTCGGTATATCTCCTGTGACTGTGGAAAACCCCTCTGCTGCAGTTCGTCTTGGTAATGTTCAGGGGCACCGTGTACATGTAACGGGGGAGACTCTAAGCCCCCCCTGGGACAGTGTTTACGCGAGGCTTTCCCTCTTGTGTACAGCCCAGTCTTCATCTTCCCCAGGGTCTAAAACCGTTGTCATGGTTGACATCTTCAAATCATTCACACTACAGAGACACGACGATGATGCTGCTGTTTCGGCCACGATCCTCAAACAGCCAGTTTGTATTATTCCAACTCACTTGACTCCATTAACGGAGCAGTCCCTATTCATTTTTGTTTGCCCCCCTGTGAATCAGCGTCCCTTTCAGGCCTTACATGCTTCATTTCTTTTTTGTAATCACAGACTCCAAAAAACCCCCCTGAAGCCAAATGATATTTGAGTCCCTGTGGGACAGAAAGGCTAAGTGCACTGCACACGAGTTGCAGGTACATATTTATCCAGCTGCAAGATCAGAAAGGTGGGAGAGCCATTTCACAATTAGCCCAGGCTTCAGTAAACAATAGATACAGGTTACGTCTTAGTCAGCAGCGGCGCTGACACAAACACCGACAGGCCCTGCTGATGTGCTGGATCAGGTAAATGCAGGATTTGGATAAACTGGTTGATTCAGTTCTCTTCTATTATATTTTAATTATTATTACCAGGGTTATTAGAGCAGAAAAGATGTGTTAAGTTTCAGAACACGTCTGATAAACCGGACAACTTGGCAAGTTGCTGTCTGTAAAGACAAAGACGATGCTTGTTTTTTTTTTGTTTTTTTTTTTGTTGTTTTTTTTTAAATCCCAGTTCTTCACCAAATGTACTGTTTTAAAACGAATCCAAAAAGTTTTATCAAAAGTGATTTCTTCCTCACATTTGTAAGAACGGGCCATGCAGCCCAAGCAGTGGTGGTGTTGAGCGCCCCCTGCTGTCTGAGAGAAGCACATCCCTTGTTAATGAAACCACGTTTTCAACCTGCAGGAGTTCAAGTCAAGTGTCCAGGAGGGGAACTGATTTGAAATTTGCCTGTAGATAAAGTGTATTTTCGAAAAAGGAAGAAAAATCTTTACTCCCTTGTCTTCAAACTAGAGTTGTAATAGGCAATTTGACCAGTTAATTATTTGTATTTATTTTAATTCTTTATGGCAGGCATTCATAGTGTGTCCTGAGGAGCCACAGTGGGCAAAAAGTAAGTTGTGCATGTCTGATGTTTTAGGGTTTCACTTCATCTCCATAACTAGCTACCTCAACTGGAAATAGTTCAAATTTGCATTCACCATGATGGGTTGTTTCATTAATTCATCTGTTTTTATGTTGAACATAAGTGTCAAATCACAAAGCAACAGCACTCAGTTGATTTAAATCCTTTCATACGATGATTTTGACTGTAGTTAATAGTGATCTGTGAAGGTGACTTGTAATTAAAGGCAAAGTTTGATATAAGGTTATTATGACTTAAAATTGCCAATCATATTTATCATAGAAATTATGAACTAGAGCTCTAAACTTACGCTTCCAGCTGGCCAAACCCATTTTATGGTCATAATTTAGATCTTTTCTTTTTTTTTTGCCATCTTTAGTTCTTTGTTCCCACCTAGATTTTGAAGAAAAATACTTATTTTTCCGGGTATCTTTGTTCTGGTGGTTTCTGTGTACAGTCAGTACCCAGGCTTGTTATCGTCCCTTTTCTTTGTCATTTTTCAATCTTCTACATGCAGACCAACTTCACAGGTATTGATCAATCAGTAGAGTTAATGCCGACTTTGAAGGTGTAAGTTTGTTTCTCATTAAACGTCTGTGTTGCTTTGAAGCGGATACTTACATATTGATGTCTTCTCATTATTGCTTAAAGATACAGGAAGTCACACATATGAATGCATAGCAGTGTACTAATGTGAGTTATCTGTTTCGTTCAGGGAGTGGCATTCATCTCTCTCTTCTTCATCCTGGTGTCCATCACCACCTTCTGTCTGGAGACCCATGAAGCCTTTAATGAATTTCGTAATTGGACAGAGCAAGTTTCAAAAGACAACGTCACATTTGAAGTGAAGAGGAACGAGATTGTGACCAGTCCGGCCCTCTTCATGGTGGAGGGCATCTGTGTGGTCTGGTTCACATTTGAGTTCTTGGTGCGGATCGTCTGCTGTCCACACAAGCTGGTCTTCATCCGGAACACACTCAACATTATTGACTTTGTGGCTATCCTGCCGTTCTACCTGGAGATGGGCCTGAGTGGTCTGTCGTCCAAAGCTGCGAGCAGCGTGCTTAGTTTCCTCCGCGTGGTCCGGTTTGTGAGAATCCTCCGGATCTTCAAGCTGACACGGCACTTTGTAGGCCTGCGTGTCCTGGGTCACACGCTGAGGGCGAGCGTCAATGAGTTCCTACTGCTCATCATTTTCCTGGCATTGGGAGTGCTCATCTTCGCCACGATGATTTATTACGCTGAGCGGATTGGAGCCAGTCCTTATGACCCCACAGGCTCTGCCCACACGCACTTCAAGAACATCCCCATCAGCTTCTGGTGGGCAGTGGTCACCATGACGACGCTGGGCTATGGAGACATGTATCCGCAAACTTGGCTGGGCATGATGGTGGGTGCGCTGTGCGCACTGGCTGGTGTGCTGACCATCGCCATGCCGGTCCCAGTCATCGTCAACAACTTTGGCATGTACTATTCTCTGGCTATGGCAAAGCAGAAGCTACCAAAAAAGAAGAAGAAGCACACCCCGAATCCAGACGTCCCGACTGACTCGGCCTCGTTCGGGAAATCAGAAACGAACTCGCACTTGGACAGCACCCAGAGCGACACGTGTCCGCTGGCTGCGGAGGAGAGTGGCAGCAGAAACCGCTCAGGTAAGCGTTCGTCTACCCACTGTCCCTCTTAACCGAGTGACAAAAGGTTGTAGTTGAAACTGCTCCTCTTCCACCTCCTCGGGAACAAATCATCAGTAGTTTCTGATGATTTTCGGGTAAAGTTTTTGCCAGAGATCAACACTCCTCAGATCCTCAGACGTGGTCCGATCACTTGTGTGACGTCTTGTTTTTTCTTTCGTGTGCGCAGCGTAGCAAATAGATGTTGCCAACAGATGTCAACAATATCATCATGTTTTTAAGTAGAGATCTTGACAGCAACTGAGACATCAATAAATAAAGTGCCATCACTTCAACATTCATTTTTATCTCTTTCACTTATGTAAAGTAGAAGAACTGTATCTTTTAAGTTAAACAGTGACATTTACTTTACCGATAATGGGTTTATTCGGTTTTCGACTGTTACGTCGATCATGTTTTGATTGGATCTTCTATCCAGTAGATCCCATATGATAAATATCTGAGTTACACCGAGCCTGCTAATAGAGCTACCAGGCTTCATGTCTTATAGATTCTGAGACGTAGAGTTTGTCTGACAGACGAACTGCATTGAGTCAAAAAGACAGCAACACGCTATCATCAAATTACTCCTCATAACATCTCAGTTAAATTGAATTTCATCACAAAAAAAAAAAAAAAAAAAAAGTTGATTTTATGCAGTGTACCTCTGCCTTTGTCTGGGTCCTTGGGGGAGTCTCAGTAAAAGCTTTGGCATTTATGTGGCAGTGTGTTTTTGTCTTCCTGTCAGACTCCAAACAGAATGGGGATGCAAATGTGGCTCTTTCAGACGAGGAAGGCTGCAGCCTGACCCAGCCGCTGTCCCCCAGCGAGAAGTGGTCCCAGCGATGCTCCCGAGGACGAGTCAAGAGCAAGAAAGAGGGCACCTGCTTCCTCCTAACATCTGGAGAATCCAGCATCCATGTTGGTGAGTCACGTTCATATTAGTTCACAAAGACTTTTGCTTTTTATTTCACCTTGGCAACAGTGTTTATCTTGTAGTCTTGCTTGGAGGAAGAGAAAAGCTCTAGTTTCAGAGTTTCAGACCAGCCTTTATTTATTTATTAATTTATTTATTTTTTTGATTATGCAAAAGCATCATAAAGCACAGTTTGAATTCAGTTTTCTGGGCTGAGCCCTATCAGACCATCCATCCATCCATCCATCCATCCATCCATCCATCCATCCATCCATCCATCCATCCATCCATCCATCCATCCATCCATCCATCCATCCATCCATCCATCCATCCATCCATCCATCCATCCACTGATGTTTATCAGAATTAAGGTTGTGGGGGCAACAGTCTTAACAGAGAGGCCAACATGTCCCTCTCGTCAGCCACCTCCTCCAACTCTTCTGGGGGAATACTGAGGCGTTCCCAGGCCAATGGAAAGAAATAATCTCTCCTGCTTGTCCTGGGTCTGCTGTGGGGCCTCCCTTTGTTTGGACATGCCTGACACACCTCCCAAGGGGTATCCACCCAGATACCCAACCCAACTTATCTGAAATGTAGATGAACCGGTACACTTGTCCGTCCGTCCATCCATCCATCCATCCATCCATCCATCCATCCATCCATCCATCCATCCATCCATCCATCCATCCTTCCTTCCTTCCATCCATCCATCCATCCATCCATCCATCCATCCATCCATCCATCCATCCATCCATCCATAATATAGTTGAACTGTATGATATAAAGTTCTCAGTGGTTTCTGTCACCTTTGAACACACTACTTATATATTTACAGATAGAGCAGCTCTTCTTCATAGACAGAGATGTAGATGGCCTGACTGGAGCAGCAGGGTTACGCTCACACTGCAGGAAAAAGTGACAGGTTTCTTTTTTCATGGCCATATCTAATATTTGTTTATTTTTGACTGAACAGCTCAAATGGCACAAAATCAATGTATTAATATGTGGTGCTGAATTGGATACGAAGCTGCTGGTATCCAGGGAAACGTCAGCGTGAACTTTCAGGTCATATCACATCCCTTTTTTGATGTCACTGTTAATACGAATGTCACAGTTCTGCATTGCTGGGATTTTTGTAAAATGAAATCTGCTTCAGTGAAGCCAGTCAGGTACGGTCCACCACTCCTGGCTCCGATCCCTCATCCTCACTCATGTCTGAGTACAGACGTTGAAACCATTGCTCCGCACGTGGCCATTGTTAAAAATGTTGTCCTACTTTTCCTCAGTTTTCTTCTCCTTGTAATTAGTCTCTGAATTACTGTGCTTTCACTGCACAAAAACTAGAAAAAGAAATCCTACAGGTCTCTGCTGCTGCACCCGCGGTTACTCCTGTACACCTGACATACTGATTCAATGACGTCACTTCGTCTTACCGGGCATGTGGGCCACTTCACAGAGCAGAAGCCTGATCAAACAGAAATCTTATATAAGACACATTTAAAATACTAATGTAAACCATTGGTAAAAAGATCAGAATTTAACCTCAAGACCTGCAGTGGGAAGGTCAGCGTGCTGCTCCACCGGAACCGCCTACGTTTTTTACGGCCATCCAAGCCAACCCGGAGCCCGTCCCAGCAGTCTTATTAGTACAGTAACTTGGACAACATCCAGCACATTTTAACAGATGAGCATTCACTTGGTTAAATGCACAACGTCGCTCCAAGATGCCACTAAAAGCCTATAAACTGCTGCTTTAAAATCCAAATCTTCAGAAGATATGCAGTCAGACTCTTAGCAGGTGGGAATCATTTCAGCCAAAGCATGGGAAGTGTTTCTTTGTGTTTCAAGTCCTCTATCACGTTAACTGACTACAGGCAAAGCTTAGCCATCATTCACCATTCCAATCAATAGAAAATCAATGGAGAGCTTTGTAGCACTAATTGCATCATCTGTCCGTAGGTGTGGGCTTTCCCTGTCAATTGTTGTCAGGTTTGAGTTGGTAGCAACACAAAGAACTGACGTTCAGGATTAATTTATGCTGTATATATATTTTAGATGATAACTATTTACTGTGATTATTATAATATTATTATAATATAATTTAAAGAGCTCTCTGAACATGGGCCTGACAAAGGCAGCTATTTTCCTGCAATTCAGGCTCAGCCAAATGTCTCTGCATGAACGATGCCTGTAAATTCAGTGGACTCGATTCATTCCTGGCATTCTGAGCGCGGATCCCACCCCTTTTAGAGGAGATGGCATGTTTTCCTGACTCTTGTCCACAAGGCCAGCTGCACTGAAGGCATTTTCAACCAAAACCACACAACGAAGCTTTGCAGGACCAGAGTTCATTAGCACATCGCTAAAAAAGACTCTTAAATGGACCACTTAAAGCAGTCTGGATCCTCTGAGAATACAAATGCCCAGTTGTTTTTTTTTTTTTTTTTCCAACGACCCATTACGCAAATGGTACTCGTACTTATTCTCTGAAAGCCTCGTCAATCCCTCACTGTGTTTATTGACGTGATTTTGTACTTGGTCGTAGCGTGTTATCACATGTAGATTATATTTTTAAAAAAAAACAAAAACAATATAGCTTCGGACAAATGGGAGGAGTGGAAGGTTGTGCAGATGTAATTGCCATGGGAGGAAATAATCTGCCAGAAGGGAAATTTACAGCCTAGCAGTTACAATTGGAAGTTTTCTAATGACGATCTTGTCAGCTCATTAGATCGCTGTACAAGTCTTGTTGTGATAAGACTGGGAAAGCTGATGGGAAGCTGAGCAAAGCCAGAACACCTCAAAGCTAATCTATGAGGGAGAGAGGAGGGGTAATTCAATCCTGAGCATTGTATCTGGTGAGTATGTGCATAACAACATCCCATTCAGAGTATGACACATGCGTGACACATTTTAGTGCATATAAAAGGGGGGCGGGGGTTAAAGAGCCTTAAAAACTGTTGTGAAAGAATTTAAAATTTAAAGCTCCTTGTTATGTCCAGCATGTAAAAAGGCTGCCTCGGTAATTGCAGCTGTTTTCGAGATGTAAATAGATTATGACTCAGTGGCTCTGCTCTTTAGAGCTATGCCCATAGGGGATGGAGACGTTTGTTGAATCCAGAGTTGCGGGGTAAAAGGTATGGATAATATTTCACCGAGGCGTTATGGCAGGAAACAGAGTGAAGGAGAGATGGATGGAGGCCTGAGGATGCTCTCAGATTGTTATCAGTGGCAGGAAATGGTCGCTCGCGGCAGTGGGAAGAAGATGGTGTTGGAGTGAGTAAGATCATCACACGAAGCCTGTTTGACACTTGGAGTTACAGTTTATACATTAGCACTTCACTGTAAAAAAAACATCACAGCTGGACCGCGCTTACCTTGTGTGATGGCGCTGCAATAACAAAACAGCAGATGGATACATGGACAAGAAGTTTGCAAAGCTCCGATAAGCCTACACATCCAAGAGAGTCCTCTGGATAAATGTCACTAATAGGTTTCCTTTAGCACTTTAAAACTTCAAAGCAAAGTTCATTTTTGCAGGATTTTTCCCATCTAGGGTGAAAGTGATGAAATTAAAATATGCCTGTTAACTAATCGGTCAATAATTTATCCTGTACAGTGCTCTTTTAAAGGTGATAAGTACTGATGAGGGTATTCTGTATACTGTTGTGTTTCCTGTGAACGCTCATGAATGAATTCATAAACATCCTCTGCTGCTCCGAAAGCTGAAGATTGAACTGATAACTTTTAAATTGAAAAGACAACCAGCTGCATCAGTTAGACCACAGCTGAATCGGGTGTTTTGTTAGTTCAGGAAGTTATACGCGCCGGGAATTTTTTTTTTTTTTTTGAGCTCACGTTATAAATCTCTCTCTTTCATTTTGTTTTGTCTTTGTTTCTCAACAGAGAGCCGCATAGACTTCCTCTCGACCGCTGGAAACCACACGCAGCCGGAGGTCACCACTCTGACCTGATGAAGAGGCTCGTGTGAAGAGTGTCATTTTTCCTGCAATCTTTTTCCTTTCCTAGGTGACTACAAATGTAATTCTTGTCGCCTCTTTGTTTATTTTTTATTTTTCTTTCGGTATCTTCATATATCTAAAACTCTGTACAACATCAGATAGATATGACTAACGTCCGATCAGCTCATTCACATGTTCTCAAATATTTAGCATGTATTGCATGATCTAGCATTGTATGATGCACTAGTTTAAATTTTTAAAAATTACGTTTGTATACTTTTAATTTAGTGGACATGTAAATGGTTTTTGTTTTTTTCTTTTTTGTCATCCGTCCGGTGCAAACGCATAAAAGCCACACAAACTAAACACACAGCTCAGTTTAGAAAACGTAATTTTGCACATTGAGGTGCACCAATCAGGAGTTAGGAGCAAACCTGTCACTCTGTCGATCGCTGATCAATGTCGAACAAAGTCAGTCCTGTGATGTCTCATCGGTGAACTGTGATTATGCCACAAACACACATGAGGCGCCCTGCTGGGACGGCGTTCACTCACGTCTTGTACAGTGTTATAGGCCCGCTTAGACGATCTGTCACTCACCCGTCGGGCTCGCCGCTGCTCCTAAAAACCCACCTCTTCCCCAGCTTCCACCTCTGTGGAGAGGGTTAAATTACGCCCGAATTTATACACATGTCATCAAGAAATTATTTGAATCTCTTCTTCATTGCGAGAGTTGACACAACGTTTTTCATAACTATTTTAATCTGATGCGTTTTCTTTTTTTTCCCCATTCGGTTTCATTTTTCACAACTTGCACACTGTTATCACTGGGATTGAAGCCAATGGATATATTGACTAAAGACCCTCGTCAACCGGGATTTGTATGGAAAAAACCAAATGACTGAAATAGACCCAGGAAACAATTTGAAATGATTGTTTAACCCCAAATAAAAACAGACCCGGATTTTCTGTGGATTTCTCTGTCTTGTGTCGTGCCGCTATCATGTAACATCAACTGCAGAGAAGCGTGCATGCTGTTCGAGCGAGGCATTTTTTCTAGATGCTTGTACTATAAGACAGTTAGCGAAAACCAAAAAAAAAAAAAAGAAAAGAAATAAAATCGATGGAACAGTATTGTTTATTACATTAGCTGGATACAGTTGATGCATCATTAGTGGTTGAGACTGGAACAAATGCAGACTCTATTAGATTACATGGTATTTCAGTACATGTTAGTAAAAAAAGAAAAAATAGAAAAACACATACAGTAGGCTGCAATGCCTTCAGTTCCAGTTGTGCCTCATCGTGAGTAATGGAGTTTAAATGTTTGCAGTAATGTAAGTGGACTAGTTTCATACCACCTCTGCTTGTGTTGAATCTGTAGAAACCTCGAAGCAGAAGAAGAGTTATTTCTTTTGTGATATTATGGTCTACCATAGTGGCCTTATGTTTAATAAACAAATGGTAGGTTATTGTAATGAAATTAGCTCCACATTGACCCGGATGTCTGTAATTATGTGTAAGCACAGATGTTTGAATGTAGCACAGTAGTAACATCATTATAGATGACTAAACTCTTCTTCTCAGTATATGATGTGCACGCGCCATGAAATAGCTGTTCACCGGCAGCTATCAAGTTTACCAAAATGATTCCCTTTTTAACCTTCTGTTTTCCCTGTTGTATATTATCAATGTCATTAGACAAACACAGCGCTGATGTGTTGAATATTTTCTAACCATGGACTGTATAGGCGACCGAGTTTGAGAGAGTCTGTCTCCGTCATATCATGTAGGCATGCGTGTCTATGCAGATATTCAAATAAAACCTGTTTCTTCCCTGGCGGTGAAAATAAGTTTGATCTTTGTTTTTTGCTTTTATTCCGATGATTTTTTTCATGTTAACTGAAGAGTTTGCAGGTGTGCGCCGCCACAGCTCTGTTATCTATTGTACAGCTATTTAAAGATCAGACGCCAGACTGCACGTTGTGCCTGCTCAGAGTGCTGTAACGGCGGTCACAGCTGCGCCCCCCTCTTCTGTGCCTCCGTTAAATATGTACCAAAGGTGTACGTGGCATACAGAACACGTCTCCATGGAGATTTGTGAGGATAGGCAACACTAATTAATGCTCATCTGCCACCATCTTCCTCTCCTCTGATTGTCACAAGCATTGAAACACTGCTCTTTCTCTCTCTCTCTCTCTCTCTCTCTCTCTCTCTCTCTCTCTCTCTGACACACACCCTTACAGACACACTCGCTTTCACCTCAGCAGAATTATCATTCATATTGTTCATGTGGGAAACCTTTTGATGTTTAGGGATGCATTGTGGTGCTGGGGGGGTGGTTAAGCATCAAAACTGAATGAATGTGAACGACAGCTGTATTTACCAGAGACTAAGAGTTATCAGAGGGACATGATCACCACATCTCCAACATTTGGAGGGTTAAAAGAGTGTTGGTGTTCTGCAGATGACATGACTGAGTTGCACAAGAAGTGCTGTGTTACAGTTAAAAAAAAAACAAAAACAAATCATATCCATCTGCCCACAGTGACTTTGACCAGTGTCTCTAAAACAGCTTCATAACTGAATCAATTAGCAATTTCATTGTATTTCACATACAGTAAAATAAAGGCATCCTATCTTAAAATCCCATATCACAAGAGTCCTAGAGCGATCAATGTTGGTCCCCCTAAGTAAATATGTGAACACCGATCAGGACCCCTTTGAAGGCCTGGATTAGGTCAGATACACAGCTGGATTTTATGAAACCAGTTTGGTCTATGGTCATGAACTGTGGTTAGTGACCAAATGAACAAGACCAGGGGTGCAGGAAGCTGAAATGAGCATCCTGCACAGGGTGGCTGGACTCTCTCTCAGAGATAAAGCATTCAGGCTAGACTAGGTTTAGGTGGTCTGGGCATCTGGTTCAGATTCCTCCTGGACACCTTCCTGGGCCAGTGTTTTGGGCAGCTCCAACTAGCAGGAGGTCCCTAAAAAAAAGACAGACCTAAAACGTCTTGGATAGAAGATATCTCTCAACAGGCCTCGGAATGCCTCAGTATTCCCCAAGGAAGAGCTGGAGGAGGTAACTGGGAATGGATGGATGGATGGATGGATGGATGGATGGATGGATGGATGGATGGATGGATGGATGGATGGATGGATGGATGGATGGATGGATGGAGGACAGCTCCTGAAAAAGTGAAACTAAAACAGTCAAGTTGAAATGTCTTAAGTGGAGATCACTTTGGAGCTATGACAGCATGGTCTGAAAAGGAAAAAAAAATCTTCTTTTCTCAGCGAATTGGAATTTAGACTTTTCCAGAAATAACTTTCTAATCCTTGTCAAATTACAAAATACATTTTAAGAGAAAATCCACAGCTTTGGAGAATAAACCTTGTTCACACCAAAATATGGACGGTGAAGTTTTTCCTGAGATGTGAAGATAAGTTGAATTCGTCCGGCCGTGGAGGTAATGTGACCTCTGATATCAGTCTGTCACAGCTGAAAGGAAGTTAAAACAACACAGGATTCATACTGATAAAATAATGTCTTCTTTTTCATTTAACTTCAGTTTATCTTTAATGAAAGGAAGTAACTGTGGCTCACACTTAAATGCTTTTCAACTCCTTATAGCCTGACATGAAATAAAACGTGTTAATTATATATTGAAATCCAATTTTGTATTAAACAATTTCTAAATATCTTTTTCCTATCATAATGACTACATTAGGTAAGTTTATGAACTTTTTATTTAGTTGTTTATATTTTTCCTTTTTATTTGGTTTGTTTAAAACTTTTCTTTTCATGTTTTGATTATTGGGCTGGTTTAGAGGTCTCAGAAATTCATGTATCAAATGGGATACATCCAGACTTATAGGGTTAAATGATTTTGAATATATAACATCACTATGTCCCAGATGAAATGTGGTTGCTTTTGATCTTTAGAATCCTCTCTAACACAATTATGAATTTATAAAAGGTAAATGTTATAACAGCATTGCTTATGTAAACATTTGTTAATATTAAGAAATTCTCTTCTATTTAGCTGCATCGTTGCTTTTCTTCAGTAAACAGTTCTGTTATTCACTCTTTCCAATAAATCGTCATTCATATCACATTAATTAACACAGTTTCCAGAAGAACGGATCATTGCTGGGATATCTACAATTTCAGTAAGGCGCTGACCTTCAGCATCCATTGATGCTCATCAACTTGCAGCATCTGATCAAAATAATTTAAAATAATAAATAAAAGTTGTGTCACATTCCAAACCACTGAAAGACATCATAACATTCCAGCTGATATAGCTGAATGCCACATTTTGATGACTTTGTCACCTCAAAGCAGCCATCGTGGCAATAGCTGATAGTTTTCCACCCCCAGATGACCCCATTAGTGGCACTGCATCACATGCTCAGTGGAGCGAAGAGGGCTGGGTGGGAAATCGGAGCTGGAAGTTGAAAGAGGAAATTTGTCAGGGCTTGTCCTGTCATCCCTTGATGCTCCCTTTTATTGCCCCCCCCCCATTTGTAGGTTGTCATGACAATCCTGAATGCAGTTTCCATGGAGTCAGAGCCATTTCACTGTTTCCTTCACTGGTGCAGCTTAGTGGAAAAACAACCATCTCGACTCACGTCCTCTGGTGGAATAACAAACTTTTACTAATCCACAGTTTTCTGCAGATGCAAATCAAAGGTTAATTGCAACATTATTGTATACAGAAAGCATATGGAGAGTTACTGTATATATAAAGTGATGGCAGGACTGAAATGATCTCAAATTATGTAAGTTATTATTTATAGAATTGAAAACCTTTCATGAATGTGTTAAACCCCCCCTAAAATGCTAACTTTAGTTTAGATAGAAGGTGTCAGTTTTGAATCAGGAGCTTTTTTCTCGGACTGCTGCATCTTAGTCCACGACGGGGACACTCGTGTTCCCATGGTGAGGGTTCCAATTTGAGCGTCCAGACTGGGAGGTCGTTCCTGATTTGTGTAAATCTATTCTTTCTAAAATCTTTCCTGCTGCTTGTTTTTAAATTTCTACCTTTTTTTTTTTTGCTTTTCTTACAGACAAGGCACTGGAACAATCACAACCACTGAATATATTCATTAATGATGTTTTGTATTTGAAAACATTAAATAAATTGACCTTCTTCGTCTTTTTGTCTTACAACTGGGTGTCGTGTAATTAGTCTGGATGTTGTGCAATCAGTCCATAACATCCATGTTCGTGCTGAGTGGGTGTAAACCTCAGACAGGAACTGGATATACTAAAGGAACAGATTGGTAATCAATTAGTCCATTACTCCTTCTTATCCCTATCACCAGCAACTCAGTCATAAAAGCAAAAACAAACAAACAAAGAAGCAAAAAAAAAAAACAAAAAAACCCAGCAACAACAACTTTTCTTTATTAAAAAATAAAAGAAAGGGAAAAAAGGGGAAAAACTCATGGTTGCCTCATATTGCTCAGATAGACTCCCAATCAATATTTTTCAATCAGAATGATCTTTCTTCGTTTGTGGTCCAATTGATTCCATTTGTGAATCAAGTAATGGATGTTTTGTACCATATATATCAAAAATAGTTTCAAAATGCGACACATAAAACAACGCTTTTCATCTGTACTTCTATATTTAATATTAATGCATTGTGTGTGATAAAATGTCCTTTAAAAAAAGCAAATCTTGAAAAATGAATTAAGAAGAAAGCACAGTATAGCACAGGTGTCCTGATTAGATCTTTTTTGAGTTGTGCCTGATTTAAAGAAATTATTTATATTCTGTTATTGCAGCTTTCAGTTTGTTTCAGCCTCCAGCTGCCGCTGATCTCTGCTGATTATATTTTGTCTGTTCAGATGATGAAATCCTCCCAAAATGTCTCATTCACAGTCTGTTTTAGCTCAAGGAAAAGATTTCCCACTCCACCAAAGTAGTTCAGTTTTTTTATGACATCTGAAATTAAAGGCCTTGAGGCCGATATTTATTAACTGGTCAATCCGATCAGCAACAACAACCCTGCATTCATTAATTTAACTGCAGCTGGTGCAAAACTATCACTAAAGCACAGTGTGGCATTGAAAAAGGCACAAATATTCATATAATGATCATTTAGCCTTAAGGAGGATTTATCAATCACAGCATGCTTTATCCGTTATTGTTTAAATTACCACTCAACTTTGATGTGAAGTGTTCTGTGCACTTATACATCAGAATAAAAGGTGAAAATACAGCTATGACTAAGTTCAGAAGATTTGGTTAATTTTTAAAATAATAAAAGAAGGTTTGGTTAAGATATCATAGTGAGACCGTTATTATATTTTATAGAAGGTCTAATGAAAGTTTTGGAAATAAGAGCAAAGAACAAAGGCAAGTAAGTCTTAGTTATTAAACGGAGCTAAAACATCTGTATAATGTCACCGGTACACTTGTTTTATAGCTTCACACAAATATTTTGCCACTGTGGCTCTTGATGATGACTAGCCTGCAATAAAAAAGCCGTAAGAGCAAAACTCTAAATAATAAGAGAAACCAATTTGAGGCTGTAAACTGGGGTGAAGTAGTAATGATCTGTGGAGAGCAGCAGAATAATTTCTCAGTCGGCGACCCTAAAGGGAGATGACACCCCCACTGCCGCCACTGCAGTGGCAGTGCACGTTCAGCGGGACGGACTCTTCGGGGCTGCTAATGGACAAGACTCACTCTTCTCTTGTGCTCCTGTAGAAAAAAAGAGAAACAAAATGTCCAGGACTGAAAGAAGATTGAAGCTGCCCTTTAAATCTATGGCTCTGTTAGTGTTGACCCTGGTGGACTGTGTGTCATACCTGCGCCCCCGCTCCTGCCAGCGCTGCTGCCGCTGCCTCTACACATAATTATTAGCTGAATACGACTACCTCTGTAATCAGGAGCCGTACTGCGTTTTATTTAAATTGGCACTTAAATCCTGGCTGACAGGCTTTCAAGTCAACAGAAATGAAACTGAGTGACAACAGGTGACGTCATTCACAAACTTCTTTTGATTAAAATCATACAAGACAATCTGTGATTGTTGCTGCTGGTGAATATGCATCACAGCGAACCGCTAGAAGATTTATGAGGTTTGTTTTAGGTTATTATCATATCCCATCCATCCATTATCTATACCCGTATAACCAAGCTTAATCCGTTATCGGGTCACGGGGGTCTGTTGGAGCCTATCCCGACGCATATTAGGTGGAAGGCAGGTCGCCAGTCCGTCGCAGGGCCACATAGAAAGACAGACAAACACGCAGACTTACATTCACACCTATGGGAAATTTAGAATGATCAATTAACCTAATATGCATGTTTTTGGACTGTGGGAGGAAGCCGGAGTACCCGGAAGGAACCCACGCAAGCATGTAGAGAACATGCAAACTCCACACAGAAAGACCCACCGGGTTGGGAATTGAACCAGGAACCTTCTTGCTGTGAAGCACAGCAGCCACCGTGATGCCCTATTATCATATTGTCAGCCCAAATGTAGACAGATTAGTTGATGTATGTATTTTACATGTATGTATAAATATAGCTATCTATACTAGTGTGCTAACTATGAATAGATATATAGACCCCACCACACAATATATAATATCTAAATAGAGACACTTAGGATATGTATGTACTCTCAAATAGATGTTTACATATTTGTTGTTTTTTTGTGTGTGGACTGCACAATTTTTTCACTATTAATTAATATGTATATACACACAAATGAATATATGGTTATGTATGTATAAATTACTATATTGACTGTATAATTGACCAGTAGACCATAGCCTCCACTGTCTCTGATGCTTTCTTGTAACTGGAAGAAATTTGAACTGAACCTCCACCTCCATTAGGTAAATGACAATATATTACACAAATGTCTGGAGAACTGGGTAGATCTTTCCAGAGCCATACCAAAATGGTTCAAAATGTACTTAGGGAACAGGAAATACTTTGTGTCAATAGGTAACTTTACATATGACCTGACAAGAATTACATGTGGAGTTCTCCAAGGTTCCATCCTTGGACCATCCTTGTTCCAGACATGTGGAGCAGAGAAGCTGAAGGAAGCTTCCTTCAGCTTCTCTGCTCCACATGTCTGGAACAAACTCCCAGAAAGCCTCAGATCAGCTAAAACCCTCAGTTTATTTAAATCCAGGTTGATGACTCACCTGATGACTACATTTGAAAAAAGCTCCAAATCTGCACTGACACTTTTAAGCTTGAGTTGCAAAACTAGTTTACATATTAACTACTGTCTTTATCTATTGCAGTTTATTTATTTATTTATTTTTGTTTAAATTTTAAATAAGGCCTTTTTTTCCTACTATGTGATGATGTTCAAATGTCTCTGTAAAGTCATTTGAATCACCTTGTTGAACTGTGTGATACAAATAAACTTGGCTTGTCTAACATTAAGCCAGGTCATGTCCAAGGTACCAAACCTCTGCTTCGTCTGTCTTGAAGTAACGAGAGAATAAATTGCTGGCCAATTTACTTCTTTTTGCTAAGTTGGCTCACACTTTGATCGCATCTTTATTGTTCATTGATTTATTTCACTTGTGGTGGTTTATACTATGAAGTCATTTCTTTCTCTCTCCCTCTCTGTTTCAAGTGAGTTTTACAATATGGTGATCACTTTATTACACACTTTATTGCCAGAAAGACTATTTTTTTGTGGCTATTGACAGTCTCAAACACCTTAAAAGCTCAAGAATCGTTATTTATCTATATTTGATGTACAGCTTTTGGCAGCAAAATTAACAACTTGCTAGTTATTATCGTTATAGTAGAATAGATATAAGAGCAGTAATAAATATGAATAAGCATGTTCATCAAAGCCACAGATAATTACATAATTGAAGAATGTTATGTATTAGTTTATTGATAGAAAATAATGAACAATATATCCAGAACCAGATGTGCTCTAACCCTTCACCGCTCAAGTTTCCTATTTGTTTAATGTGTCTGTTGTGTTCCTGCTTGAGAAGAGGAAAATGTCATAAAAATAAACTTGGATGTGAGCCAGCTGATGAAAAACATCTCCTTGCTTTTCTGAGAAGTCTGTCGCTCACGTATTTCCTAGCTGGACTGTACATGCAAACTTTCGCAATCAAAGGATGTATTTCCTAGAAGCTTTCAAACATCTTGGATTTTACTCACAAACAACATCTTTAAACTAACAAGAAGCAAAGAGGCTGTGTATTTTAGGGGATATTCACCTCCCTGCGGTTGAGTAGTTTTGTTTCGATTCCCAGTAAGCTAAACTGTAGAAAAGTTCATGAAAATAATTTTCAGCTTGAAGCATTTTACTACTATTTAATTAATGTTACTGTGAATGAGATTCCTTCCAGAGAAGAGATGTACTTATAAAAGCTTGGCCATTATGTCTTAGAAATATAACAGCCATTAGTACGTGCATTTGGCTTCTTGCCGTATCCTCTGAACTTCCTGAATTCCTCAGTCCATTTAGATGCATTCCTAGTCCTTCACAACAGAAATAATTCAATAATTGATAACTGAAATGAACAGCTGGAGCTTCTGAATTAGTATCATTGCAATAACATTG
The DNA here is from genome assembly GCA_014839995.1 of Xenentodon cancila. NCBI lineage: Eukaryota > Metazoa > Chordata > Actinopteri > Beloniformes > Belonidae > Xenentodon > Xenentodon cancila. The sequence goes on along the minus strand of CM026204.1, from coordinate 20,049,840 downwards.
TTAATATTGTGTGTTTAGGACCATAACTTGCAGTAGGCCTGTCTTTATGATCATGTGTTTGTTGTTTTTGCAGCTTTTATTTTTCAGTTACTTAATTCAAAGTTTACATTTTCCTTTGTTTGATGTTGTCACTCAGGGATGGACCATCAAGCGGTGGAAATGTGCATTATGGTCAAACAAATGAAAACTTCAAGTTTTTCTTATTATATTCTAGGAAATTGGTTCTTGGTGGTCCAGACCAAAGGCAAAACAAACAACTCAGCCTGTTCTCGGCAACAAATCCTACATTTAATCTCTGTGATGGTATAGGGTTGGACTTTGGCAAAGGTAATTTACACTTCTGTGAAGGCAGCACAAAAAGGTACATTGGAATTTTAGAGCAACATATGTTATCTTTGAGAGGACATGTTTTCCATGGAAATCTTTGCATTTTTCAGCAAGGTAGTGCAAAAGTACATTCTGCAAACACTATAGTTACACAGGTTTTGATATGAAAAAGGAAACTATGTTGACTCCTACTATTGTACACCTTAACCCTTGGAGCCCCTTGGAGATTTGATCTACTTAGTTTTTACTTCATACAGCTTATCCCATTAAATGTTTATCATTGGTATCCTTTTTTATATCCAATCTCCCCTGCAGGACCTTAACGTAAGTTTACAAAATGTACATACAGAATAGAGTGCAATGGCAGAATATCTGTAAAATATTGTGTGATGGAAAAGCAATGTTACAAAGTGGTAAATGCTTTATTGTCCTGCCTTTTTGTTCTATGGTTGCTGGCCTCACTTAACAAAAAAAGATGTAGATTTATTAAATGAAGTTGACAGGAAAAAGGATGAAATATGTTATGTAAATGCTTGTCAGATGTCAGAGTAAATGGATTATTGTGTATTTGCTTGTAATAAATAAAAGCTATTTTAGGAATACATTTTGGAAAGACAAGGCCCAGCCAAAATCAATTCCTGGTGCCCTGCCCACATACAGCAACACCACAACGCAAACTTTAAGTCTCAAACTATGTTATTATTCATCTATAATTAGGTATTTTCTTCCCCTGAAAACAATGATGAGTTTATGAATGTGAACATACACTTTTCCTCAGCAGTGGTCCAATCTAAACTGCTCTTCAGGTGTAATTTCAGAGGGGTTTTCCGAGCTGCACTCCAGCGGTAAGCAAAGACTTACTATGTCCATCGTCTTATTTTGCTGAGTATTCAGGGATTTTGGTGGAAAACCGAGAAATTAACAAAGACATTTCAGCAATGCTTTATATTAATAGTGTTCTTTTGTTTGCTTGTAATAAGGCTCCTATAACACCTCGTATGATGTTTAGATATTGGAAAGATGAGTTTGTGTAGTCGTCCAGCCACAGCGTGACCTTTTCCTTGAGTAAGGCAACTGTTGGTTTGATTTAAACAATACAGTGCGAATGCCAACGTAAACCTGGATGTCATAGTGGACTAGAACTAAATTTTCACCTTGGTCCAAACCAGAAAAATAAATTACAAGTGTGAACATACTATTTGAGTTTGAAGGAAAAAAAAAAGAAACACCACCAACAATCAAGTCCTCTCATTATTTCATTATTAACATTATAGTTGTTTATATTTGGACAGCAATATAACACTCTAACATGTTTATGTGAGTAAGTCACATCTATCATGAACCATCAAAAACTGCTCTGTCCTTCCCTCTAGTCACACAAACCAACCTGATGACACCAAAAGCTGATGAACATCAACAAAAAGATTTAACCAAAGCAATCAGTAGGGCTCTTTTATGGGTGTGGCCTTAATCAATACAGTGATCAATGCAATAATTCAGCTTCAACAACCATCGGAAGACTCGCAAAAAAGAGAGACAACATGCCTAACGTCCCACATCATACTGTAGGATTATTATCTACATCTGGTGAAAAAGTTTTTATCATATGGATTGCTTATTTTTGTCACACAAGTCATCATTTTCATTTCTGTTTTTAACTCTGTGTTCATTTAAAATAAACTTCAGTTTCACACCTGCTGAAATCGGTCCCCGTGGGCAACTCGAGGCTGAGATCGTGTGAATGCTGTTTCCAACGTTCCTGCCTTTGAGATTGGTCTGAGCCTGAGATGAAGATGATGAAGTACAGGAGGCTCCAAGACAGACCTGAATACTCATCCAGAAGAAATCAATGTGAGTCCCTGCATGCCAATACAGCTTGCAAAAACATCAATACAAGATAAAGATCTGAATATTAAAAGCTTTTATCAAACCACTCCACCGCCAAAATTTCCCTAGATCAAAGCCTCTAACGGCATTATTACCTGATCTGTGGCTGAAGAGTTACAAGCTGCTATAGCAGAGGTTGTGTAATGATTATTTTAAAGATGTTTACTTGTTTAAACCATAGACTGCTTAAGGAGAATTGGATAAACTGTGGTGTCAGCCATACAGTTGGTTTTCTGAAGAGTGCTTTTGAAGCCTCCCGTTCTTCATACTGTGAGGTGGCATTTTGCAGATGGGTGGATGAAAAGACCTGCGCAGCCGCCTTATTTCACTCACAGTCCTTTTAGCTCGTCCTACTTGTTTATATTACCTTTGATGCCTATTAAAATGACTTTACATTCATTATTATGAAATAATACAACAAAAGAAAAACATATTTATGGAAAAAAAAACACAAAAAACCCCCCAAAAACAGATAACTTTGTGTTGTATCTGTAGCTGAGTAATGTTTAGTTTAAATTTCTTATGATCACATACTTTTGAGGTAAAAATGTGTGTCTGTTTCTACTTTTGCAACACTACAATCCCCTTTCATTCTTTTTTTTTCCACCCAGTGATATTTCTGGCTTCCCTTTAACAATGCTCAAGCTCCAGCGTGGAACATGAAAGGTTCTCCTTTTACAATTCACAGTGACACTAATGTTATTAAAGGTCACTGGTTGTCAGTAGGTGTCCAGGACTCAAACATCTAATTGGGATCCAGGAAGCCCAGGTACACCGAGTCCACCAAGACCTGGATGTGGAGGTAATTGCTGATGTTCACTTTTTTCTCCTCTGAGATTCTTTTATCCTTAAGGTGGTCTGCGCAGGGGAGCTTTTATTTAATAATATTTATTGTGAAGTATTTTTCCTCCACATGTTAGCTTACATTTTGGAAATAAAGAGCTGTTATTTTTTTTCTGGGTGTTTCTTAATGTCATTCCCTTGCTTCCTGCTTCCATTCCCAGTATGTGGGATAATTGACTTCCAGCTCTCTCGGCAGTGCACGAGACCTCGTACGAACACGTTTCTCAGCCAACAGGAAAAAAACAAATGGAGCGGAAACAGCTGCCACTCCTGAGCTGCTTTACTTGGTTCTCTGTGTCCAAATAGTCTCCCGGCTTACAGTGGCTGCTGTTTACAACTTCCATGATTTAATCTACTTGCACAAAACCGTGAATCAGAAATATCGCCAAGATGGCACTGCTTCAGGAACCACCACACATCAATAACTGACATAACCACACGGCTGAGGGATTCCATTGAGAAACCTGTGTCAGTCACTGCAATGCAGAGCAACATCCACAAATGCCATTTCAAACATTACTTTGCTAAAAACAATCCTTATGTCAAGCTTTACTGTTGTATAGTTTTAGATATGCTTCCGGGAAGAATGGTTTGAAAGAGCACCTGAAATGCGTCCTCAGTATTGGGTGTTGATTATCAGATAAAATGAAGCTTAAGTTACAAAATGTTTTGGTTTCTTATTGTCATGTCTTATTGTCAATCCATGCTTTTTAAAAACTTTTTATTATGATTTTTACGATAAAGCAATTAAGAATTAAAAGGTCGCAAATCACTCAGCTGTTAAGCCAAATGTGTGAGTCCAAGATCTGAATGTACTTGTATTTCTTTAACATACAGGGCGCACCGAGCCAATTCTGTTTTATGTTAGAAGGGAATTCAATTGGTTTTCAGCATCAAAGTGTGATTTCAGGTTTTGGGGAGCTTTAATCCATTATGACCGAAGCATTTGTTTAAAAATACCCTCTGAATCCTGAGGATTTCCAGGCAAACCTAAAGCCATTACCTCTCTGTCTTTAAAGAAACCATAAACATCAACTACAAGAAAAAGAGTTTAGATTATTTCATTGGAAATTAGTGGCTTTTCCCTTTTGTTTTTTGATCATTGCACTAACACATACTAATAGATCCTGCCCATAGGCTAATATATATGTGTACATACAGCATGAATTTTTCATTGAAAAGTTGGAAATATGAAATCGAAAAAGTGAAACGTCAAAAATGAAAGCAATGTAAAGACATGTGGTGCATGTAGCTCACTGGGTAGAAGGTTAGTGGAGCAAGTGTCCAAATGTCTTTGGGCAGGACACTGAACACAGCACTGACCTCTGACACATTTTTCTTTTTGATGTGACAAATTATTTTAGATGTGATTGTGAAAATCCAAAGTGCTGCATATAAAACTGAAACATGGTAGTGTGTTTGTATGAATTGAAAAATGAAAAATACTATAAGTTTCTTTGTTGGACCTGGATAAAGTGAAAAAGGTACCATGGAAATCCTTTAAGATGAGATCTCATCACTGGAATCTACTGTCCATTTTACCTGCTGCAGTTGCAAAACTATTCCTCAGAATTTCACATCTGGGCAATTATCTCTCTTCCAAACTTGTTTACCACATTAAATGGAAGACGGGCGAAAGCACAAAATCAATGGGGCTGTTGTGTGTGTGTGTGTGTGTGTGAGCAGTTAAAGTGTGTGGCAGCAGGCGGTAATGGTCAGAAATCCAGTGGGAGCAAACAGGAGCAGGATTAATAAAATATTCCTGAGTAGGATTCTTCTTCAAAGTGGTAGGCGTGTCGTTTTGGACAAATGACACGAAGCTCGTAAACATCTATTGTAATTCCAGCTTGTAAGGCAAGGCAAGGCAAGTTTATTTGTATAGCACAATTCAACAACAAGGTGATTCAAAGTGCTTTACAGAGACATTAAAACATCCCATAAATAAAAAGCATGATTTAAAATGTAAACAAAAGAAAGAAAGAAATGTGGAGCTGTGGAGCTTTATTCAAATGCAGCTGAGAACAGGTGTGTCTTGTAAGGTAACAAAACAGGAAAAATCCCAAGCTGGATTAACACGTTTAAATGTGTCTGATCTGGCAAACGGACGTTCCTTTAGTGCACATTAACTCCAGTCTCTTTGCCAAGTTTGTAAGATAAAATTACAATAAATCTCAATCTTTATTGACCACGTCAACTGGAAAATAGTTAATAAACACCGTCTGCACAACATAATCCCAGAGGCTGCTGTTGAAATTGCTTTGTTTGCAGTTTGACTATAAACGCTAATGAGATGTCATTGGTCTCGGCTCAGTCCTGTGAACGGGCCTCATACAGAACCATCGGGCCTCTGCCGTGAAAGCGGACGGCAGCTGAAACAGTCATGTGGAAATATGACATGGATCCCTGCCCACACAAGCCCCAGTGAGCCAGGAAAATGCCACTCCAAGTGTGAAAAACATCCAGCAACACAGTCTTTTCTTGGAGTAGGTGGCAGGGCACCGGGAAAATAGGAAGTAACTCCTTTTCTCTGTGTGCTTTTATAAAATAAACATCCATAGGAGAGCTTGCAGGTGGCTTTCCCAAAATACACTATTTTACTTTTTGTAAATGATTAAGTCAACCCAACGTTTCTGTGAATTTAATGTTACACTGTGGTGTGAAATGATTTGTTTACAAGATCTGGAGCAGGAAGACACTCTTCTTCTTCTTGAGCCTGGGAGACAAACAGTTTGACATTTGCACACCAAATCTGAATGAAACCGGGAACGCTGGGAAGGCGGCGGCAGCATCACTCCCTGCTTTATTGGGACTGGAATAGCTTGTCTAATATTGATTAAAAAAAACTATATATTTTTTTTTAAAAAACCCAACATTGTTCTGCAGACTCCAACAAGGCCTGTGGGAATGGAGCTGACTTTTCTTATATCCGCTATTCAGTAGAAGTGAAGCTACAGTTAGACTCTTTTGAATCAAACAGAAGCCAGCAGGTGGAAGTGTATTTACAAATGGAAGAAAGATTATTATTTTCTGACTGATGCCAACCACTGAAAATGTGTCTGTCATGTTATTAGAGTTACAGTATAAAAAAGCTGAAGATCTTATAAGCAGCAATGGATTTTGCAGCTATAAAGCTGTAACACGTGTCCTTGTTGAGAGCACATGGGAAGTCAGGTTTCCGATAGACTTAAGGATGTGTGCAGCCATCATTCTGGCAGAAGGAGCAATTTGTTTCAGAGTTGGAAAATTTCATTTTCATCATAGCTTAACCTGCTCTTGCTGGAGGCCACTGCAGGGATCCATTTATGGCAAAGCTAAACATGAACTAAGCAATTAAATCAATCACTTGTGGGAAGAGTTTCTAAAGGAACATGAATAAAGTGTTGTAGAGCTGTGGAGCAGGTCAGCGGTAGTGAAGAAAATGTTCTCTTTGGTGAATGAATCCTAATGCAGCCATCACGTTATCATTAAGGGTTCAACTGCCAGTGAGATTTTCTTATGAATATTAGTTTTTAGGGATTCCTTCAACTGGTATGCAATAATTTATGCAGAATTTGACATGTTTGTCTTTACATAAACATTGGGATCAAACAAGAAATTAGGTGCCTTTTTAAAGGGCACTTCAGTTTTAAATAGTGATAAAAACAGGATTATACACCGGTGTCCTGCCACCTTAGCCCTGTAATACCTGACATATGAAATAATAATGCATAAAATAATCTTTTTTTTTTAAATGGATTTTTAAGAAAAAGCTTGATATTTGAATATTGGATCAGATCAACTTAACCTCTTATTTAAATTATATATTCAAATTAAAAACACCCCCAATTTTGTTATTAACATTTTTTTTTGACATTGGGGTGGTTCAGAGGTTTCACAAATGTATGTAATAAATACAATATTTAAGACAGTAGGGGGTTGCAGCCCTTGAGAAGTATTATCCAGAGCCACAGCATTAACTTTTATTGCTATGCTGACCAAACTTAAAATGTTTCTGTTTAGTAAAACATATAGTTAATGTAAACATCAGTGTGTTAGGGCCAGTAGTCGTAGCTGCAGCTGCAGGACCAGACTAGAGCAGCTGGTCTTAAACAGCTTCATCCTGGATCTGCTGCTGTAGACCTGCTGCAGGGGGACACCAGCATGATCCACTTACTGGTACCAATCACCTCCTCTGTTTCTCTTTCCCTTCTTCAGCTCATTGTTCTTGTAGTTTGTTGTGCTGGTCTGTCCCATCTTTTTCTCTTCCGTACATGTTTGTAAGTCAGAACCTCAGGAGCTGCATGCTGCCCTGCAGTCCCACCCTTCGACCATCCCAGTGTTTACCTCCACCCGTCTGTGTAGATGTCTCTGTTGGATACCAGCTGACATCCTGCCCTGCAGTCCAACCCTCTGACCACCTCAGTCTCTGCTGTCTACGCCTGCTTCTGTAGTCCACCAACTAACCATGTATCAGTCATATGTACCTAACACTGTTGACAGGGGGTTATGTTCTAGAGCTCCAGAAAGTGCCTAGAGGCAACTTGTATTGTAATATCCCCTATATAAATATAATTGAATTGAACAATTGCATTTAGTTAAAAACAAAAGATAAATGTATTCACTTTATATTACACAGCAATAAAATTTAGAAGTAGAGGCTAAACAAAACATCTGTAGTGACCAAAATGTACAGAATGAAAATAAACAAACACAAGACACAATGTGGTCTGTTAATTAAAAGTGGTTATTTTAATATCCCGTTTGCTCCTTTGTGTTTGTACAGATTATCTATTCACCCAAATATATAAAGTTTCCATCTTAATGTTACAGTCAAACATTTCTTCCTGTTAGTGTTGCCAGTACTGGAATCCATCACAGCCCCAGTGAGGAGACTGCTTACATGAGCGGACCCAGTCCACTGCAACAACATCGGATTTCAGGTACTGGTTAGATCAGCAGCACACAACACTGAGAGAGGAGAAAACACACAGCAAAACACCAAAAAACTACAAGTACTTTTACTGACTTTACTCACTCACACACACACACACACACACTTAAACACACAAACACACACACACTTAAACACACACACACACACACACACACACACTTAAACACACACACACACACACACACACACTTACACACACACATAAAGGCGTTCATCTATTTCACTGAGATCAACCACACACAAACACCACAAGCCAACAGACACCAAAGTAACATTACTGACGGTACAAAAATCAAAAATATCTGAAAATATACAACTGTTATTTACAGCTCAAGTATGCACCTTTTCACTATAGATACTCAGTGTGAATTTATCAGAATGTACATCAATATGTACAGATTAAATACATCATCTTAAATACTATAAATATAGCTATGGTTGGTCACAGAAAGACTATTTGCACAGTTGGATAATTTCACTTTTACTCTACTTTGCGTCAAATTCATCTCAGCAGCTGAACTGAGTTCGCCCCTACAAATTGCTTGCGACACAGCGGACAGGTGGACGAGAAGAAGAGACCCTGGAGTTGGAGTCTTTGTTTTCAGTTATAACTTTCACTACCAAATACAGTTTATATTTCCTGAAGAGACAATTCCCTGCTCTGCAGAGTTCAAAGAAGCAGAAGTGTATTAAAATGTGAGGGCTACGGTTGGCTGTGCCTTTGAATTATCCAGCTATACCTAACGTCATTGAAAGTTCTATAAAATACTATAAACTCATGGGCTGTGATTGTGCTCTCTTGAAGGGTAAAGTTTTATTCCTGTTGAGGATGGCAGTGCATTTCAGTGTGCAGCTTTATCCTCCAGATACCTCCAGTAGGAAGCTGGAATCAAAGTATCACCTAAGTGATAATAATTTTCCTCGCCAAGTTCACACGCACTCTCTCGGGAAGCTTATTGTTTATTAAGCAGTTAAAAACTACTTCACAATTCTGTGCTTTCATAAAATGTGCTTCAACTACAAGCAAAACCAACCTTTTTTTTTAAAAAACAGCTTAGCACCTTCACATTAAATTTTGTACCATATTTGTGCCATATTTGTTTTTACCAAACATCTGCCTGCCTTTGCATACTAAACTATTACCGTTGGGGTTTGAGTTTAACATGATGTATGAAGAATTTCAGAACATATTAAGGTTATGTGTGACTGCTCAGTGACTGCACATGCTGTTATGTGATGACTAACTTTAAATCTGAGCAAATTTGGAGCCGTTTTATATTAAATGACAACATTCGGCAGGGACGGCTGTATCGTGCATAATGTCAAACATAAATGTGGCAACACTCGGGAGTTAGTTCAGGCAGGCATTCAATCCCAAGCAGTGTGCCGTGATCTCTTTCACACGCCGAGCTCGTTAAAGCTCTCAAAGTCACACCTCCGCCTCAGCTTTCATCTGCACCCCGATTCTGGATGGAACCCCCTATATCTCCATCTACGTCTAGTAAATGGGGACTAATTGGAGTTCAGACTCAACTTAAGTATGTTCATATCATTAAGAAAGTGTTGAAGTTTTTACTTCATGAGCTGCCTGACTGAACTAAGTACGAGTGAGCTGTGGGGAAAGAAGCCATCGGTGACGATGGGGAGAGACTCAACATGACGTTGACTTTTAAACCGCATGCATTTTGCATGCAAAGACAGTCAGACTGTATCAAATAGGAAAAGCAAATGAGAAATCAAAGGTCTCTTTTGTTGTGATGCATTTGTGTCTTATGCATTTCATGAACATTAGTTTCTCTCTGTCAGTATAAGTAAATTTTTTTTTTTTTATTTTTTAGTTAGGAAATATGTGCTTAACAAACAACTCCAGGGTCTGTACATAATTAAAGTGCTCAAGTGGATGAGAGAAAACATAAGTACAAACAATATACATAATAACAAAAATAAAAAAAATACTCATTCGATGGCAAAAGCATAAGGCAAACTGACATCACACATGCTATTCAGGCACCAAACAATGTGACTGACTGTGATTCGCACTACATCTGTTCAGTCTCAAGTATCGGCGCTGCCTGGGGGAGGGGCAACGATACCAGGAGTGAGTCACTGGTTCCTCTGCTGGTCAGCAGAGACACCTAGTGGTCAAAATGATGTATTACCAACTGTTTTCAACATTTATATCACGGTACAGTTCCACAATACACCCCAGAACATCCACTGTCATACAAGATTGCACATCAGAATAAAAGAGAAAATGTGTTCTTTGCTCACTCTGGATCACAAAAAGACATTAAAGTGTAGTCTGCAGTGCTGATGAAATAATTTCCATTACAAAGTGGTCACAATTCCAGGAATGTACAGTAGTGAGACTGAATGCTCATCCTCTCTGGGATTAACTTGACTGATCCACTGTGCAGCATGGCAGGGAAGCTGTTAATCAATACACTGTAACAACGTGAGGAACTGTGGTGCAGGTGGAGCACAACAAAAAGCAAGGTGTCTGCCAGCCTTCTGCTCCTCCACATCAGAGGATAACATGTTTCTATGGTGCGTTGCCACGGCTTCCCCTGGGTAACAAGGCGCTATTTTTAAACAAGGTCATTAGGAGCTTACACTCAGTAGCAGACAACACGTTGACATGCACGTCTGTGTACACAAAGACAAATTCATGTTACCCGCTAAGCCTAGCTCTCCATCACTAACAGAAACGAGGCTGAAGCTGCCTTCGCATCAGACACAAGCTGCTCTGCTATTTCTGCTCGTGTGTCACCACTGCTGCCCTTCTAAGGCGTTCATTAAAACCCTTGATTGAAGTGATTGGCTAAAACGGAAAGGTCCTTGACCTGCCGGAACTGAGACAGCACAGACAACCATGCTGCTGGTACCAACTCCAGAGCCTTGCGTGTCGAGAGCCCAGGTGGTTGAAAAGCAAAGTGTTGCTCTGCTGTAAGGCTCAGAAATGTTCTAACAATGCCAGACGACTGTGCTTCTGTGTTCATGGAATAACGAGGAACAAAGCTGCTCCTTGTTTTTAACTATTGCAGTGTGAATGCACAACTGATGACTCAAACTATTGCACAACACATATGTACATTAGTATACATTGATGGGAAAATAGAGATAGAAGGAGATCCACAGTTTTCTCAGGAACCTATTTGACTGCTTATTATTGCTGATGCATGATAGGCACAATAAACTTAAAAGACATAATGTGCTTGTAACACTATCAGAATCTACATATTGTTATTGATACATTTATAATCACTTTGTTTTGACTGTTCTTTTTCTAAGTCTCCTTCCATTCTATCTCCACAATTAACAATCCTGTTTCATTGAGCCAGAAGAAGAAGCACAAACTGGTTTACACGTAAAATTACAGCCCAGTACAGTGCGAAGCACTGTGGCATTGCACACTCCTTAACCTCAGATAGTTTTATAAATTATTAAGACCACAATGGACCTTTCTACACACCTGTTACGTCTTCGCTCCCATCTCTGCCCCTCGTTTTCTTTCCCTGTGGACATCATTGCTATATTCCCACAATTCCTCTCTTACAGCTGGAACTTTACTGGTAATTAGCTGCACAGATAAAAGAAAAAACAGGTAGTAAAAAAAAGAACCACAGGAAAAGAGAGATGGAGCAGAAAATGGGAGATGGGGGTATTAAACTCTGGGGTTAAGGCGTGATGAATGCTGCAAGTGAATTTTCACTCTCTCTTGACTTCCTCTGTCTCTCGTCCTTCAACCTGGGTGGGGGTTGTGTGGATGATTGGACCTATGACCTCAATAGATCATAACTCAGACTCAGGAGAGCCGATGTTCTGGTAGCCTGTCTTGCTGCTGGTGCCGTAGTTGGTGTTGGTCATCTCCTGGGTGCCGCCAGGTCCCAGATAAGCACGGTGGGGGGGCATTGGAGAGGGAACCTCACTGGGGTTCTTGCTGAGAATAAAGCGTTGCTCATCCTGCTCCTCCAGGTTGGAGATGTCCTTCATCATACCTTTACGGTAGGAGACGGACAGCTTATTGGAGCCGTCTGAGATCAAATTAAAGTGGCGGGCGATGAAGACCATGGGTAAAGGCAGCATGGCGACCACAATGAGGGCATAGGCCATACCTAACGCCCAGGGAGGGTAGCTTTGGAAACGCTCTGAGCCCTAAATGAAGAATAAAAAGAAATGCAAATCGGTCAGGAGAGCAACTGGATTAAATAAGTTCATGAGATCTGCATTGGAACAACGATCCATTTAAGACAACATGCACAAAGCAAGGTGGAACTGACCTCAGACTCTACCCAGGCATTATATCCTGCAGGACTGAGGGCCATCTCAATGACAGTAGCAACAATGAGCACCACCAAGACCGCGGGTGACACGTACTTCCACATGTAGAAGTAGAAGGAGTACGGCCTGAAGCCAAGCATGTCCTCCAGGTCCTGCATGAATCTGTAGAAATAAAGAAGGAAAATGAATTAGGTGAAAAATGTTACCTGGGGGAGGAAAGCAGATTTCATTATAGCATGTTGGAGGTGGTTGGGTGTAGTTTCCCAGTATAGCGTAGACAGTGTGTTTCCTGACATGCTTTTAAAATAACTATTCATTATGTATATTATAAATCTGTTCTTATTTTTATGGAAGATCGTGTTGATCATGTTATTACTCACACAAGTTTCACAGTTTTGGTGTAGGTGGAGGTTGTAATGCACCATAAGTGAGGAAGCATGGGCAGTTGAGGATTTTAAGTAAGATTTCCAATAACATGATTGAAATGTAAGAAATAATATATACATTTCTGGTAGACAAATGGGTTACAATATGTCAAACAGTTTTATCGTCTCAATGCACAAGTTGCAAGAAGGGATGTACTTTATGCAACATGAAAAAAATGAAAAGAAAAACTACTTGAACTTAAACTACTTGAAATAAAATATTATGATACCAGTTCACTAATTTATAAGGAATTTAGGTAATTTGGAAAGACTTAGAAGCAGTTTATAGGGAGGTCAATTTGTCCATTTGTCATTTAAGATGATATAATGTTAGCAGATGTGTTTCTTCATTGAAATTGCGACTATGACTGATTTTAAAGATGAGTTTTCTGGAGTTATTTCCTCTCTTCTCTTACCGGAACAACCTTCTGTGTACAAATGTTTTACCAGTCTATTCCAGCCTACTTTTACTTCTGGTCTTTTTTTTTTTCCTTTGTGCTCATAGCAACTAGTTTTAGGGGACGGCGTCAGCCGCTAAACCTGACCTGTGTGTTTTGCAGGGTGTGCCTCTTAAACGTGGTGTTACAGCCCTGTGCAATACACTCTACATAAACAGCAAATGTAGCATCGTATGGTTTACTGTGGAGATAAATCTGGGCATAAATCTACCTTGATCTGGGTCTATGACGTCACAGTTTGTTGCAAACCCGAACCTCTCGTAGAATGACATGTTTCCAGACTTAGGTAATGCCAAACCTTTAGATTTGGTTGACACATTGCACACTCCAAATGAATGTAAAAATGAGCATAATCAAAAAGAGTCAGAGATAAACCTGTTCTAAAATTGTTCTACCAAACACTACGTTTACAGCTGTATCAGTATTAGTGAATGTGCCACGGCCATTTGTATATGAAATGCAGTCAAACTTATTAAACATACGCTTCCAGTCAAGTTACCTCTTTGTTCCATAGATCCATGCCACGGAGATGTTCTCCAGGATCACCACCACAGTGAGTGGTAGACCAGCAGAGTAATCATCAAACATGGTAACAAAGTAGTTCCCTGAACGCTGCACAAACAGCAGGCCCAACAGGAAGGCTATAATACAGCAAACCACTGAGGGAGAGAAGCGAAAAAAAAAACAAACCCAAAACAACAAAGAGAAAAACAAAATGTGTCAAAATCTGAAATGCACACATCTTAACAGCTGCATAAAATCCAAACTCACCACACAGGATCTCCTTGCGGATCTTGAAAGCATCCAGTATGGGAGTGGTGATGCCGGTCATGGTGCCGATCATGCTTCCCAAGCCCAAGTTGATCAGCATGAAGAAGAACATGACGGACCAGAAGGGACTGGCAGGGAAGTGAGTCATGGCTTCCGTGAAGGCGATGAAGGCCAGGCCAGTTCCCTGAACTGCCTGGAGGATTGAGAGAAGGACGTGGAGATGGACACAGTAACAAATAAGCTGCTTGAAAATCAAAGGTCCTGGAAAATATTTAAAAAGTCAGTAATGTGTCCTCCATCTATCCACAGCTGTAACTTATATATTTCTAAATATACAGAAGCAGGACCACATTCCCATCCCTGCTCCTGAGGTATCTTCCACTGACCTTGTTGAGTTCATCTTCCAGGATGCAGGCGTCCAGCCCCAGCTGGCCGAAGCTGTCCTCCTTCACTGTCTTAATAACACCGTACATCTCTGCATAGTCCTGAGCAGACAGGTGGGAGAAGTTGATGTGTGGCGGGATGAGCTCTTTGCTGAGCACGCCTGTGTTTAAGTAACCCAGAATCTTCTCTGCATTCCTGGACAGTTAGAGATGCGGAGAAAAGAGATACGTTAACATAAGCATCTGGCGAAGACGGGCTGATCTGGTTGTAATTGTTTCTATGAGACATACTCACTCAACCACACACTTCTCGTTCATGATGTTAGCTTTGAAACCCAGGACGGCAAACACCACCAAAGTGGCCAAGATGGAGGTGATAAAGTTGATGATGGAAACCAGTGCTGCATCAAAATGACAGTTGTTGTCTCGTTTATTGTAGCTCGAGAAAGCAATAACACCTCCAAAACCCAGACCGAGAGCAAAGAAAACCTGCGTGGCTGCTTCTCTCCACACCTGTGGCTCCAACATCTTTTCCAGCTGGTGGGAAGATGGACCAAAAAAAAAAAACGGAAAAAAGACGAGAAAATTTAAGATTGTTTATCTTCTTTTTAAACATGAATATTTCATGGACGTCTTTTTGGGCTCTTCGCTAAGAAGAGACTTTATATCATCATGACAGAAATACACAGTCTCAGAGCTGTTTATAAACTGTAGTTTAACAATTCTTACACAAATTATATAAACTGAATACTGTTTACTGGCATATTTGAAGCTGCTTCAAAATGAGTGTTTACCAGTCTTAACCTGGGAAAAAGTCCTCGTTTTGAGGCTGGAATGTTGTGTAAAAGTTGATTTTTTTATCTGAACGCAAACTTTTTGAAGGTTTAAACACTTGGCTAAATTAAAAAAATAAGAAAGACCTGATTATATTTGTTTATGAAAAACTACCATTAAAAACGTCTGCATATCATTGAGAGAAGACACTGAAGAGACTTCAATCATGACTATTTAAAGGATTAATTATTTATATTTAAAAGAGTATTAGGGCCACTGAAAAAAAGATACAATTCTAAGAAAAAAAGTCAGAATTCAGACTTTTTTCTCAAAATTGTATTTTTTTTTCAGCAGCCCCAATACTCTTCTGTAAATTTCCCTTCAGGGATTATTAAAGTAGTTTTGAACTGAACTGAACTGAGCACCAAATGACTCAGCACCTTTTTCATCAATAAAAGGAAATGAAAAACAGTGAATACCAGCAGAAGTACATTTTAGCTGGATATTTACCAGATGCTGTGCTCTAGATGTAGCACTTGTAAAAAACCGCCAACAAAAAACATTTGCTCTTTGAAATTTGATGGAAAATATTACACACTGCATCTTCTCACATGTTCTCATAATGTAATTGCTCATTTTGATCAGTGCAGCATTATGTCATACATTTTTGAGAGCACTTTCAGTCACCACTTGAGGGAGACACTGACCAAACAGATAACTGTGGAGGTTTTCTCCTGAGAGGATCTCAATGAGTGGTGCTAAAACCATCATCAGCATGAACAAGAAGGTCACAACTGCAGCAAGCTGCTGTTTTCATTCTGGAAAAAAGCTTCCAAATTACAATGAAGCAGTGATGAAGCAGTGATTCCTTTTTTTTGTTTCAGTTGAAAATTGCCACTGATTTTCTCTCACCTTGGGGGTGAACATGTGTGCGATGCCGTCTACCGCTCCCCTCAGCAGCAAACCTCGTACCAGGAAACAGAAAAGTACCACATACGGGAAGAGGGAGCTGAAGTACATCACCTAAAAGAGAGAAAAAGTCAAGTACATCACCCGGTGTTGCCATGGACACACATTCCGAGACCTCACACATGGAGGGGGAAGTGCAATTGAACACACTTCCACACTGTACATGCTGGACACGTCCCAATGCTGCATTGTGTTTCTTTAACGCCGAATCTGTGAAATCTCACTAAATGTGCAAGAGAACTGAATGCTTAAAGGCATAAATCTTTTTGCAGCACAGAAAGGAATACCTGCACTACTGATCATGATACCTGGATCTATCTTTTAAAAAAAGCCATGCCAGACCTCAGTGATCAACCCTGAGTATTTTGTGTATTTTGTGTATTTTCCCACCAACACTGTAGGCTGGATGTTGGGTTCTGGTTGACTGCATGACTCACTCTCTGGATCCAGATCAGAACATGTTGTTGCAGTTGTTGCTAAACTGAGAACTATCCATATTCATCCTCTGCCAGTTTTCCTGGTTCAGTTTTTAATATTGCACGTTCCTTTCTTCCATATATATATATATATAGCTCCAGAAATAGATACGTTCTGAGGAGAGATGCTTAGCACGTCAATAAAGCCCTTACTGATAAGGAGGAATCATCTATTAACAATAATATGACTGTTGTAATGATTTATTGGCTTTTTATTAACTTGTAAATCTCAACGCTTTGGAGACTCAGACCCTGCAGTGCAGACACAAACCTTCCCAGAGGACTGGATACCCTTAATGACCGCCAGGCAGACCATGATCCACGCCACCAGCAGGGACAACGTCATCCTCCAGTTCAGGCCGCCGGTGTCGTCGATGGTGCTGGTAATGTTAAGAGTCTGCCGGTACCAGAAGTAAGTGGTGGCTGAGCTCTTCTCACACTCAGGCTCCACAACTTGAGCAGACACAAGGAAAAGAAAAAAAAAAGAACATTGATGGGTGTTTGGCAATGAAGTCAGGACAAAATGCAAGGATAATATTCAAAATGTTTCTTTTATTCTTTCTGCCAAAGAAATCCATGTTAATAAAATTGCACGTTATAATAATATAAAAAAGACCACTGCTGTTAAATTCGATTACTTGTGCATTTATAATGCATCTATAAATAGATATTAGAGATACTGAACATGGTGCACATTCCTGATTGCAGAGTTTTTAGATGTAACTAAAATGGTATGGACACTGCTAATTTTGTATATGTATGTGCTGATTTGAAATATCCCGAGTTTCCTATTATTATCCGAAACAATAGAAAATGCAGTTGATGCTGTAAGAAATGGAGCTAAGATGTTGCATGTTTTTTTCTGAAATAGTTGTAGTTCCTGTTTATTTTCCTTTTCTTATATCAAGCTATTTTAAGGTTACAGTAATTTGTGTTTTGTTTTGTTAGTTAATCTATAGTTAATAGTTAATTTCTTAATAGTCAAGTCAAGACATTTTACTTCTCCAAATAGCCCCCAGACTGGCGCCACTGGAGGTACTGACACATTTGGGTGGGTGATAGCATCTGAGAAGCCTGGAGAAGTTGCAATGCTGGCCCAGCCCCAGAAACAGCACAAATACCTCTGTATTACATGTCTGCAGCTGGTTGACTGCAGAGCTTTAAGCACCTCTCTGTGCAGTGTTAGGTGGCCTGTGAATCTGCAGAATCTGCGTTTATATATATATATATATGTTAACATGCATATGATCTCCTTTGTAGTGCATCGAGTCAGTGACTCACTGGCTTGACTTCCGTTTCTCCGGAGGGGGCATTCAGCCCAAGGCAGTGGATACTGAAAAGACTGGAAGAAATAGAAGATGCTCCAGCCGATAATGACGTTATAATAGAGGCCCACGAAACCACAAACCTGAAAAAAGATGAGCGAGAACAGCAACGTTTAGTAATCACACAAACATACACACAGACACAGCACCACAGGCAAACAGCGCGAGGTGTGGCGAGGTTCAGGTGTCAGGGCACAGACACACGGCACACAGCTTAAGATGGAGTGCATATGAATTATTGAGCTGTTTGCTCTCAGCCACCAAGGCTACGGTCCTCAAAGAGGTGGTATTTATAGCTGCTGCACATCCAAGCTGCCACACGCCTCACTGCCCCCGGCCAGCACTCTCCATCCT
This sequence comes from Xenentodon cancila, assembly GCA_014839995.1. Lineage (NCBI taxonomy): Eukaryota > Metazoa > Chordata > Actinopteri > Beloniformes > Belonidae > Xenentodon > Xenentodon cancila. Next base: position 20,031,634 of record CM026204.1, on the reverse strand, counting down.
CTAATTTATATTAGACTGATGTAATTTGGTGTCGGGATGACTGACGTGGTATCACTGACTGGGCGACTCATCAGATGACCGACTGTCTTTAAGTTGATGTTGATGGGATGGGGACAAGATGGGTCACTACTCCAGCTGATTAAGGGGGCAGATGTCAACAGTTAACGGCGATGGTCTATGCCTGTTGTTTGCTTTAAAGCAGCAGGAGGAGGTCACGTGAGCAGGCCGAGTTAGACAGCACCGTCGTTTGTGAATACTGCAGGTCTGATTTGAGAAGAGCAAAAATAGCTTTTAGTCTTTTTTAAGATGTGATTTTCTAAAAAAGGAAAACAAAGGTCAGCTGGAATATCACTTTGTTAACCCATAATCAGTTAACTGAGGAGTACGTTTTGTCACTGTATTTGTGGCAACTGTGTAATTTAGGCATGTTTTACAGCGAAGAATAATAATAATAATAAAGAGCCATAAACGTTTGCACTAATATCAAAATAAATGCTGGCTGTAAAATGTTTCTGGTCGTAGTAATTACTCATTTCAAGACCCTTTTGCTCCTTTATCCATCTTTAATCCACGCTGCACTTGCTTTCATGCTGTGTAAAACAAATACATGGAAAAAAGTGGATATACTTTGAAAATCAGCAGATTTTATAATCATACTGAATTTCAGAAGCTAAAGCTTGCAGATAAAATTACTATACTAACTAAATACTAACTCGGCTGTGGTTGGATTATTCTTCTGTTTCCACTAAGATACAGACATTTGTTTCAAAAATGCCTGGACTGATTGCAGTGTTGTTTGGTTTCTATATTCATGGCTCTCAGAGAAGGAGCTGTAATAACTGTTCCTATTGTTTTCCTTTTCATCAAATCTAGTTAATAACACTACTGTTTACATCACCCTCACCTGTATTTGGTGTTATTGAGCAGAAGTATTTCACGTTAGCCTTCAAACTGATATTAGAGGTTCATTCTACACGTCTGCTCTGTGGCGCCACCCGACTGCAGACTGGAAGCAGCTGCCATAACTCGTGTAACCCTGTGGGTTTATCTATTAGTGTAAACGGTGAAAAACTCACTAAAGCCAGTATTAATAACATGACACTTACCATCAGGCTGGAAACGCCGATGCCCCCCAGCTGAGGGTATACATAGTTCCACACCCCGATACTCCCACGCCTGATCCTCTGACCCACCGCCAGCTCCAGGAAAAACAAGGGAATGCCGATGAGGAGAAGGAGAATAAAGTATGGTACCAGGTATGCACCTGAGACAGAGGAAGGGAGGAAAGGTTACAGGAGGATGACCAGATGCGTTTATTAGCGTGTACTGGGCTTAAAATGAGTGCAAAAGCTCCTTGTAAAGCAGAGGAACAGACATTGTTACATTCAGTCTACCAAGTCCTATTTTTAGAATTTACTTTCTTTATCTCCCTCTGTCTTATTGCACAGTTTCCTCTCCAATTTCCTGCCTAATCCTTCTCATATATTCCTTTCTCTCTCTTTTTTTTTAACAGAACAGACAAGGCAGGGAACAGAAGGCATGTCATAGCTGCTCCTGCTTACGTCAAGAAGTGAGGAGGCACCGTGGTGACAGAGCCATCCAAGGCCGAGCATAAGGAACAGCTATAGATCAGGGAGAGGCAGCGGCCTGTTTCCAGACGGAAAAACTATTTATGCTTGACGCAATAACAGCTCCGATCACATCATCAGAGGGCAACAGAGATAGCAGCACATCAAAAAGACCTAAAAAAGATAGGATCACGCATCCATATTGAGGCTTATTCTCACTTTTCTGAATGGCAGACAAGAAGAACGGAGACAAAAAAATATGATAAGAGGAAAATAAATCGACTGTTAAGGTGCCTGGCCATGATGTTTCTTATCACAGCTGTTGCACTTCCAGTCATACTAACGGAGAATCCAAACAAGAACGTCCCAGTTGTTTACTCTTTAACAGTTCTGTCTTCAGGAAACATAGTGAGATCGTGATTCCAAGACACATACAATAAAGACGCTATTACATAACTAGAAGTAAAAGTAAAAGTAAAACTGCTAGAGTCAACGAATGGCATGAATCCCGGGGAATATCAAGTATTCCTGTATTCACCTGATGGCATAATGAGGCTGGTGAAAGTCATAAGCTTAAGACATCTAGTTTGATTAAAATGATTTTGTTTTGAAATAAACAGTTAATGTGACGATATCCAGCATGTTCAGTGTTGTTCTAAATGATCCGAAAGGCATTTCAACAATTTGATTATACTAGAATGAATCCAAACACTACTAAAGTCAAAATATTAATAATCGTACATGATGGTCAACCTTCCTTTCCAAGTTTGTGCAAATGATAATAGTTACTTTTATCCTTCAATATTGAAGACTGCAGTGTCATGGGAACACTTGTAAATGAGACATTCTTCATCTAAGGTGTTATCACCCATTCTGCAGCCAGCCTGTCACCCTTCTTCCTGTCTTAGAGACTTTGATTTTAAGAGGTGACACACTGCATTCTGCATCTGTACAAGTCATTAACTAGCTCATGCTCGTTTTGATTCAAGGCTTTTACTTTATTTTTTTTTTTTTACAGAATAATACGATTTAACTGTGTGGTTCATTTATTTATAAGGAAGGAATACTACGCAGATGAAGCAGCTTGACGTTTGGCTTTGCTCTAAACGTCTGTAAAATAAACATCTCCAGCCAATGCAGCAGCTCCTACTGCTGCAGGATTCAGTGGCGATTGTGAATTCACACCCGAAAATGCTGTACATTGACACCGTGAATAAATGTGAAAATGCATGCGCATTCAGCTTTGTAATCACACATTTCAAATCCCCACTTTATACGCAACTCCCACACAAGGTACCAACAATGACTGAACGCCCAGAATGGTTTCTTGCACTTCCTCCATCTTACTCATCACCACCCTCTCATCTCTCCGCAATTTGCCTCGATCATAATACCAAAGAGATAATGGTGAGAAATCTGCAGAGACGCAAGTGTATTGGCTGAGTTTGATGAATTTAGAGCTTTATGTCCCAGTGCTTCCAGGGAAGAGACAGGAGCTGCTGTAGATCTGTGTGTCTCACATGCAACTTCATGGTAATGATCTCTTGAAGCCACAACAGTCAGGCTCTGGATCCACTGCTGAATAGGAAAATATGTTTTACTTTCCAACAGAATTTCTCAAAACCCTGTTTTTAAGCCGATTATGTCTTACAACAGCGTGGTCATAAACGAGGATTTGATGGCCTGTAAACCTTCACCATTTAATGGACTTCATTCTAAACTATATGACAAAATGAGTCCATTCAATAGTATTTGCCACTGATGTTACCAATCTTACAACATAATCAGCGGGGAATGAGTTTAAAGTTGTTGTTTTTGTCACTGACTTAAACAAAAAAATGGTATCAAATAAGTTGTTCATAACATGTGATTTTTAGTTGAAATCCTAAGTCAGGTATTTGTTGATGATCTTTGCAAAATCTTTGCAAAAAGTCACGGGGGTCTGTCGGAGCCTATCCCGACGCATAGCAGGCGAAAGGCAGGGGTCCACCCTGTTCACCAGTCTGTGAACCGGGACTCGAACCAGGAACCTTCTTGCTGTGAGGCAACAGTGCTAACCACTAAGCCACCGTGCTGCCCTTATATGATACATTGTTAACAAAAGAGTTTGTCTATTTTATTTCTTAAACCCCCATTCAGTGTAAAGTTGAGCCTTTTGTTGTCTGTTCGCCACAGTTCTGTCCCATGTCGCGTCCTGCAGCCGCCACAATGTCCCTGCCTGTGTTTGACTTTGTCGGGCCATTGTTTTACTCTGGATAACATGAGTTGCATGGTTTCTGTCCAGTATGTGGTCTCGTCTATCATACCAGATATTTGCTTGTGTCTTCTCCTTCACTGACTAAAACCTAATTTGTGCTGGTATTATATGAGCGGAAATGTCTTAATTACATGCCGGTTTTTGTTTTGGACTCTGAACCTTCAGGATTTGTTCTTGTGATCAGCATCTCTTCTTTTTGACATTGTAAATAGCTGGACAGACGGGAACATACTTGAAACCCCATAAATAAAAACTATTTTAAGAGGTTTGGCAATGTTTGCATTTGCATTTCCGGAAGTCTAAGTGACCAAATATCTTTCTAAACTACTCCAAAATGTTCTTTTTGTGCATTTACCTTAGCAGGAATAATTATAAAAAAAATTCAACAATCTTTCATACAAGAAACTATATTCTTATTTAGGAGAAGTGCCGCTACTTCGGTACAGTAATCCCAAGCAACACCCCCCACAAAAAACACAAAAACCCTGTTATAACTTCCATCAACAGTGTGATAAATCAGCGGTTAACGTGACTGCGAACTGTGTTCAACTTTGTGAGCACAAGGTCATCTGAGGCGGCTGACAGACGTCACTAACCGTTCAAACCGTCTGATGGTGCGTTTACTGGCAACAGTGCTGCTAGAGACAATCGCTGCACCCAGGTAGTGGTGCTAGTCCTCATAAATGGATTTGTTTATAAGATTATGGTGCGGCCTTGTCAGCCTGGGGTACTGGACGCACACAGAAGAGAACATTATTTACTCTCTCATCAAGCTGTGGAGCCAACGGGAAAAACCAAACTGCTGACGTATCTTTTTGAAAAATTTGTATTTCAAACTCAATTCATCACATCAAATGACTCAAAAGTTAAAAAAAAAAAACAACAAAAAACGTTAGAAAAGCATTTTACACAGGAGCAGGAGAAAATCAATCCAAAGAAGAGAAAGAAAACAAGCAAACCAAACAAATTCAAAAGAGAAAACACATCTGAAGACCCACGATGTGTGAGATGCGGATCTACTGAACTGCGGCGCTCGGAGGACCGTCCCGCTGCTACATATGTCTTTACTCAAGAATAAGTCGTGTGCTGCTGCATTAAACCTCACGATATTTTCTATTCAGCTTTATAAAAAAAAAAAAAACTACAGACAGCCAGTAACATTTTCCACTATGTCATATTTGCTAGATATGTTTAAGTTCCTGCCACTAAACCAGCCCACAACCTAACAGTTAAATGAGCTCAGAGCAAAAACATCAAATGATAATAAAGTTTTGGTTTGAAATATGTTCTTACAAACTCTGAATGATCAAACACTGGTTTCCAGGATGATGGATTTTTGCAACTGGAAGAGATGCCACACAGCTTAAAGCACTTTAGGAGATTTTAAAGTAGAAAACGTTCAGCCGAAGGAGATAATATGTTGTAAATAACTATTTTAGGAGATTATTTAAAGCATAATTAAATTTCACAAGCTTCAGTCAGATCAAATAGTTTTCAGGCAAGCACGACATGATTGTTGGAAGTAAAACGAAGGGATGAAATCAAGTCATCAGGGTTTCATATTCTGTCACAGAAATTTCACAGAACTAATAAAACATTACGACACATCACCATTCTTGAGAGAAGAAAACATTTCTTACTAACACGACTCAGCACTTTGGGGAAAACACTACACTCAGCAACTAGGAGCCAAACCCATAAATTATAACTGTGCTTAAGCACAGGTCAGCGCATTAAAACAAATACATTGGCCTGCTAAAATAATCCAAATCCATGAACACACGCTGATCCACCTACCTCCACCGTTCTTCTGGCACAGGTAGGGAAACCTCCAGACGTTACCCAGACCCACAGAGAAGCCCACCTGAGCCAGGATGTACTCCATCTTATTGTTCCACGCCGGTCGCCCGTCCTCGGCGTCTGGATCAAGGGAAGGCAGCAGCGCCTTTCCAGGGGCAGTAGATCCAGGACTGAGACCCATACTCATCTGACTGCTCTTATAGTCCATGGGGTGCTCCAGCGACAGCAGGTCGGCCACAGACTCGGTGACCGGCTCGGTGCTGTGCTCCCGCTGAGTCACCTTGGTGTTCTTTGGCATGGCTGCACAGGAGCTCCTTCAGAGGGGGGGTGCTGATGAGGGGCAACCACGCAGACGAGGCTCTGAGGCAGCTGAGCGGATAGATGGGAGCTGGGAAGCTGCTCCTGAATGAAGGTTGTGCTTTTTCTTAAATCTGTGAAGAGAAATAGTGGTAGATTGATACTAACTGGTAGTGAGAATAAAAACATGCGCAGGACAAAACTTGATATTTTTACAACTGTCCGTCCTTGTGCAGGTTCCGAGTCCATCCACTAACTACACCCGCTTCGAGGGTACAGCCTCAACCCCAGTTCAACACAGGTGGTGATTCTCAAAAGGAGATACTTTCAAAGAGTTTCTAACAATAAATTAAACTTAAAAGTTGTGCCTTTAGATCAAAGTGATAAAAAAACACACTGATTACAAAATTATGGAATTATTATGGACTTATTATGGACTTATTAGGGACTGGGGACAGCCACCTCCTGCTCAATGATTGCTGGGTAGACTGGAAATTCATTTAGCGGTATTGAAGATGCATAGATGGCTAACTTGCTTGAGACCGGAGCGTTTGTAAAGAACTAACAAAAACAGCAGCGTCATAAGGTATTTCTATAATCCACTTCATTCCAGCGAAGGAAAATCAGATTGAATTACAATCCATTTCACAGCAGAGCCCATTATGTTAAAGTTGAGTCATGTGAAGAGCATGAACTGCAGCAAACAGTCGGTCTGCGTGACTGCTGCTCTCAGGAGAACGTAGCACAATTAAACTAAAAGCCTTGAAGCACAGATTTAATCAGTTATTAGTGTCCTTTTCTCCTATCGCACAGCTTCAACATTTAGTTTTAACATCTGTGCTGCTCTAATGAGACAGCCTGATGCTTCACTGCGCTGAATGGGTTGTCTTCTTTATTTTTTTTTTCCCTAGAGACAAAATCCGCCCGAAATTGTTCTCATTCCATGTTTTCTGTCATGTGTTTGTTCTGAGGCCTTTTGTAGAAATCCACAAATGTTGTCCTTAAAGGAAAGAGGGTTTAGATCATATACAAATATAAAAGATTTCACATAATGTTTTCTTTTTTTTCCACACAGATAAAGATTATTGTAATAATTGATTAAATAAGTAGTAGTAATAAGTAAGCAGAGACTAATTTCGGTGTGCATCGTACATACAGCGTGTGCACGATGTCCACACTGACAAGAAAGGGAAGAAAAAAAAAAAAAAAAAAAAAAAAAAAAAACTATGAAAATGTTTCCACGTCTTATTAAAAGCAAGTGTAGATGTGAAAAATGGAGTGGATTCATCCTTTAAACATAAGGAGTTTGTTGGTTGAAATTGCACCTCTGCTTTGTAATGATGCTTGGTTCAGTGGTGTGAAACATGGTAGCCAACTATAGGCTTTCATTCTACTTATTTAAGTAGGATGGAAATCTGTAACTCCAAGCATGGATGCCTTTAAAGACTGGCTCTTGAAAATGACATGAAAACACTGTGAATGAGCTCAACTAAAGGTCAGCTGGACAAAGACTGACACAGAGAACTGTGATTAAATGCCAAATGAAACAGCTACAGGAGCAGAAAAACGAAGCGGAAACAGGAATATGAAAACAGGTTTCTCATTTCATGCGGTGTGGGTGAGACATGACTCTTCAGGGCAGAGTCTGGATCTCAGAGGGGCAGATTTGAAGACCTGAACTTTGGAAACAGATCCAGCCCGCTGGTAGAGGTGGGCTTCTGTTCATGCAGACTTCCTGAGAATAGTTTTCTCCGGTCTGGCTGTAAAACCCATCAAAAGGCTGAACAAGTTCCACGCATATTCAATTCCTGAGCAGTCACGCCACACACCAGTTCAGAGGCTTGATCCCAGAACTGCAGTGACCTTTCCCACATCAGCCTGCACTACCATGAATCCATGAATGAGCTGCGAAGCAATGACGTGCACGTTTGCAAACAATTTCTCTTTTCTTTTTTTTTTGAACAGGCTGCAGGTACTTTATAGAGTGATTCTTTTTGCCCTACTTTTCAAAGGATGGAAATGTTGGTATAATTAGTAACAAACTGCCCCACTTACTGCTTATGGGCCAGATTGATGGTGGCAGATAGGGTTGTAAGCATGTGCAGAAAAGGTTTTCAACGCTGTCGTTGCAGTCGACCAGCGACTTTCAGAGTTTCGAACAGATGGTGCATGACAGAGAGAGAAAGACTTCACATACATTGCGAGACTTTTACAGTTTAGCGCTCAGTTGTCAATCAGCATCCAAGGGAAACATACAGAAGAAGTTTGGTTTTTTTTCAGGATACTTTGAGGAAGTGTGCAGGAAAGGACAACATATATTTATTTAGGGGTGCTCATGCAAAGCAGACTACTTTAGAGAGAGTGAATTGTATGTATTTACTTCAAGACTCCTATGATTATTATAGAGGGTCAAAGAGTGGGTGCTGCTGCTTCCAGAGGCAGATGTGATCCTGCTTCATCACTAAGCAAGTCTGTCCTCAACTCCCCACGGGCAGTTTGGAGTTTATGATGTAGTAGCACAGGTTCAACACAAAGCTTCGCATCACTTTTATCTACTGCGGTTGCTTAGCAATAGGCTCTTCCTGCAAAATTGAAATCCCATCCTTGCAGCGTCAGTGGGTGCCTGTCTCTCCTCTCAGCATCTCAAATGAAGGACGTCTGCAAATAGCAGGGAGACCAAACTGAAGGGAAAACAGATTGTGGGGAAACTGGTGGTGATATATAATCTTTTGAAACACCTTCCAAAGGAAAATGTAATCAATCTACAGATTATAGATGGGGAAAAAAAATCCCTCCCATTTATTTAATCTCTTTCTGAATGTTTTGACAAGAACAAACCAGCATCTTGTTCAGCCATCAGCAAGACCAACAACTCCCTTCGTGGATACAACCTCTAGTGCCTTGTCAAGGTCAAAGCAGCCACTTAATAACAACAATGCAGAGATGCAAACAGTGCCAGCATTACAAAACCGATGAAGAACCGCCCAGCGATTAGTTATATTTGAGATCAATCACACATGAAGCGACAGCGGCAAAACACGAGGGATTCATTAACGACGTCCACCGTCAATGTTGCAGCGAAATAACCATTTGTCAGGTGATAAAAGCGCTCGTTTGTCTTTCAGCTGATATCGAGTCGTTTTGTTCAGTCACACGAGAAACTAAAAAAATACGCAACCCGGTTTAAAAAAAATAAAAATAAATTAGACAAAAATCATTAATCTAGATCGATCAAAGGGGTTAAAATGCTTTAAAAAATTAATAGCCTGACACTTACCTAATGCTGTGCGATCAACTGCTGACAATCACTCCGTGTGGCATAAATCCTTCGTGGTTGTACGGTAGTCTGTCTTCATTCAGGCGCAATCTTCTCACGCAGCATCTCCACGCGAAACGAGATCCGAAATCACAGAGATCTTCCCGTCACACAGGGCGCATGATGCGTAAAGCCTGACGCAGGAACTCAACGTCTACCACAAGTTTGGGGTAATACAATTACAATAACGTGCGCACCTGACACATAAACGCGGCCGCTTCCTCTTTGGTGCTTTAACGATGTTGTGGTGCTCTTCTAAAGACCTTCTACCACACCGGGGCTCCACGTGGTTATGGCTGTGTTTTGGGATAAAGGCATTAGTATTGTAAGTCACGACGAAGTCTGACGCAAGTTTGACTCATCCACTCGTGCGCACGTCAGAGACTGATTAAAAATAATAAATAAATAAAAAAAGAGAACATCTGCAGTGTTCACAGGATGTTAAGATAAAGAAAAAATCAGACAGGTGAACAGAAAAAAATATTATTATTATTATTACGTTGCACCTTTTCTCTGAAGCGCAGCGTGTCTGTCAAAGCCCAGTTACATTTCTGTACATGGATTTAATATTAGTTTGTCATGCAAAGAACATTTCTCGTACAGTCATTTTTCTTTCTGACTGCAGACTGCCCTTGGCTCAGCACACACTCAGGTTTTCTCATGCCTCTCTGGGTGGCTTTTTAATTTCCTCAGAAGAGACGGACATGCCTGTTCGACCTGGCTGCTTATTTGCCCTTGTAATTGTTTGTGCAGATGATGACACGGGTTTGGACAACTTCAAAGGCAACACTAGCACATAGTGAGTGATTGTGGATGATAGAGGAATATGCTGCTAATCTGACAGCTACTGAAGGATACCCGCAGTAGAGAGTCAGTTCATCGTAATGAACATCACAACTCCAGTGTGCAAATGATGTCAGATCCAGGTCAGGTTTTCTCAGGGAGATGCTGCTTCTCAACTGCTTCCACCCACACTGTGAATGCAGAGGGAACATCCTGACCGTGCTGTACGTGCCAGCCCAGGATTTATCTCTGCATGAAATTCAAGACACCTCCAAAACACACACCTCCATCCCCACACAAACCCAACCCCTGCTTACATGTATGCACAGTATGTTTCCTGTCTCCTTCAATTCACTCATGTGACTCACTTTACAGGGGCTGGCTGCTGGGATCAGTTGCCATGGCAACTGCTGATCATATGATGGTTGCTCACACTGTGAGCATTTTTCTGCCTTTTCTGATTTTCAAGCCCCCTCCTCTCCTCGGCCTCTCCAGCAACCACTCCAGCTGTCCTCGGTACAGCGGCAAACGAGCCCCTTAAACACAGTGCAGCATCCGACCACCTCTCAAAACTTATCACGTGGAGGTTTTCCTGCACATGGTTTGTTGCCTCGATGACGAGCAACTCACAAACACACTCGTCATCACACCTTTAAATTATGCAGCAGAAGACACGGCGTCCTCGACGTCCTGACATATCCTGATTTCTGCTGCAGCGTTACTCACCTTAAAGCTTCAGGAATAACCCCGGGCTTCGTGCCAGCACAGCTCTACACGAAAACATTCACATGTCCTAAACAGAAATTGTGATATGGTAATACTGTGCTTTACCTGTTGTTTTGAAAAACAAAAAACAAATAAACATGTCATTTCATGTCATGCCATTTTCTTTAAAGGCAAAGCCTTTTTTAAATTCTCATTTTGTAATCTTGAATATCAGTATCTAATGCCTATTTATACTCATGTATAATGCCTTTCCTAAAACAACTTAAAGTGAGAGTAAAGGTGAAAACTGAAAAGTCCTTGGACAAAATTTAATCAAATTGGCCTTAAATTTATTCATAGCCGTCCTTCCACTCTTCCTATCTCCTTAATGATAGTTTTACAAGATTGTTTGTGTGACAGTTGCTGATAATCTAAAGCATAGGCGGGCTGAAATGTGCACATTAACACGTATGCTTGTAATTGTTGAAAGCCTTTAAAATGTATGAATTCCACAATTCTGCATGACAGTTTCATCTAACAGAAACTGTTTACATATGTAATGTCTTTAAGAGGCAGCTGTAATTATTTAAGAGCCCAGCGAGTTAAGTGATTTTAAAGCTGACAAGTTTTACCTCATGGAAAAAAAACATAGATGGAGAGATAGAGAAGAAAGATTCTCACAGTGCTTCATGTCTTTCTATCATCCCAGTTCTTGCCAACAACTTCTTGACCTTGAGCTGGTGCAGTCAGTCAGGTGGATTTTGTCATTACTTTGTTGTTATTTGTCTTTATGTAGCCGGGACGGTAGGGGTAGGCCCTTGGATGCAGCTCTAATACTTCACATGGTGTTAAAGTGGAATACGTAAAGGACCAGACCTGGATGTGATTTACTGAGCCTTTATACCCATTTATAAAGACCTACTTCTATGGAGTTAGACTAATAAAAAGTTTAAAAATAAAGACATACTGTATCAAACCTTTACCTAATCTAAAAACTGGAACTGCACATGTGATAAAACAGACAGTCTGGGGTTGGATTACTCTTCAGCTTATACATACACATGCATGTACATGCATAATTATGTATTTATTCCTCTTAAAATATAGCTCATGTAAAAATAAATGAAATGAATGACAGAACCATGTTCTTTTTTTTTCTGATTTGCCAAGTTGTGATATTGAGAAAGCTTACACCCGCCATGTGTGGAGCACCGGTTCAGTCTCCAGTCCCACAAGAGCCAGGTTGCCAGGTCACAAATTAAACATGCTGACGAAAACCTGGTCCATGTCCAGGGGGGGTTTCTGTGCAGCTGAGCCTCTTCAACTCCAATGATTTGACTTCATTTCTCAGCCCCTCACCCCCCCATTTGCCTGTTATTAGTCGGCCAGTCCCAGCCCCATCAGCGTACAAACACCTTGCTTACTTCCCTGTGGATGTGAGAGTGCAGTCACTGGAAAAAGTGTACAAATGAGAAGGGAGGGGAACTTTGCCAGTCCCTGACAGTGTGTTACTATCCTCACTGTAGATAAAAATAAAAAAAGCTGCAGGGCAAACATCACAAAGCTAAAATGACTCAAAGGCAACTTGAATAAATACATCATCTAAAACCTTCAACAGCACTAAAAAAAGGTCTTTTTCCATATTAAGTTAAACCTTTAATATTCACTTTGATATATTTTACCGGAGAGGGAAATCATTGGTTTTCTTTTGCGTATTTCCCTTTAATTGCCCAACGCTGCTGTTCAAGAGACAAGAGGCTCGTTATCATTCTGCCACTGCTTCACGCCTTGTCCTGAGATAAAGAAACAAACACAGACGACATGACCTCAAGAGGACGAGCATGAATATTGATGTGCATGATGAATGCACGATGGCAGACACGGGATCATATTGTGATGATGCTTGATAGGCTTGATAGGAAGATTTTTCATTTTTGTTTAAGCACAATAACATTTTTAGATAGTCATTCTTTTGTATACATGTGGATAAGTCAGTGTTTACCCAAGAACAAAAAAGGCAAAAATGCAAAAGGGAGATCAACACCCATTTAGCCACCACAATGTAGTTGGTATTTAATAATTCTGGTTAACAGTTTTTCTTTAGCAGTGATTAGTCACATGAGCATGTCTGCACCGAACACCACTAACACCAAACTCCTCCTTAAAGTGTCTTATGCCCTTTGGTTGCCTGTAGCATGCGCGGTCTGTGTGTGTGTGTGTGTGTGTGTGTGTGTGTGTGTGTGTGTGTGTGTGTGTGTGTGTGTGTGTGTGTGTGCGTGTGTGTGTGTAGAGAAGAGGCTGCTGAAAATAGATCAGAGAACACAAGTGCTGGTCACCATGTGTTTGGAGCATGTAATAGCCAAGAGACTTCATTTTATTTTTCATTGCTTTACACATTGTAGGATTTATTATTTAGATTTTTTTTCTAGATGCAAATAATTCAGAAAATTGCAAAAAGAAACAAGATGTGTCACTGCTTTGCAACGCTTCCACCAGCTGCTCTGAATAAGCAGCTGACAGAACGAGCACTACAACGAGACAGAAATGGAAAAGCAGACAGTTAGGAAAGCGCGCATTCATATCATCCTTGTATTTTTTTTGTATTACTGTGTGAAAACCGGTCCTCTTTGTCCGGCCCTCGAGTAATCCAGATGGCTGTTCGGGTACCTGCTGTTTGAGGCTATAGTAAACTCATCCTTCTCATCCAGTCATTGATCGTCTACGCCAACCTTTTCATGGTCAGAGGGGTCTGCTGCTGCGATCGGTCAACTGGGTTAGACTTCACACGATGTTGGGGCTAAGGAAACCGACTGATTGCATCAAAACTTTTCCTCATACAATCCCGCTCCTGAGGAAGCACCAGGCCACTGCAGAAAGAAAAAAAACCTAATTTCAACTAGAAGAAACCTCTGGGAGAACCAGACTCAGGAAGGGCGGTCATCTGCCCCAACTGGTTGGAGGGTGGGAGGACCGGAAAGAGGAGAGAACAACAACAACAACAGATTAGGAACATCTGCTGGGAAGAAGGAACACAGGTTAAGATCAACAACAATAATGTCAATAGAGTTTGAGTAGAAGAAAACAGAGCGATGAGAGGTGCATCATGGGAAGTCCCCCAGCAGGGTTTAAGCGTCCCTAACTATAAGCTTTATTAAAAAGGATGGTTTTAAGCTTAATCTTAAAGGTAGAAAGGGTGTCTGCTTCCCAAACACAAACTGGCAGCTGATTCCAGAGGAGAGGGGCCTGATAGCTGAAGGGTCTGGCAACCTGTTCTACTTTTAGAAACTCTAGGAACCACAAACAAACCTGCCGTCTGAGAGCGAAGTGCGCCGTTCGGAAAAAATGGAACTATGAGCTCTTCAAGGTATGACGTAGCTCGGTCATTAGGACTTCCACGTGTGAGCAGAGGAAACTAAAACTGGGGGAATATGATCCCTCCTGCTAGTTCTCGTCAGAACCACGGCTGCAGCAGGTCGGATGAGCGGGAGGTTCTGCAGGGAAACCATCCAAACTCTGCACAGACAGGTCCCAGCTGGGATTTTCTCAGGAAAACACTCAGTGATAAAAACAACAAAACATAATTTATAGAATTCCTGTAAAGAGGAGATTTGAACTCATATCCACTGTGCACTACTTCATCATGCAGTATGAGTGATTTGAGCCATTATGACCAGAAGACGGTCCCCTGATGTACCAAAACCTGTCAGACCCATTCAATGGCCCGTGAAAAGTCGACCTCAGCGTGTGTAGCTGCCTCGTCTCTGACGCCTCGCAGTGACTAATCCATGCTGACTCGTGCCAGGAGGGCACCACGGTGCTTTGGGACAGAAAAAATGCACCATCCTTTTTTTTAATGACATAAAAGACCGTGGACCAAATGTTTGCACCCTGGTTCTTGTGACCCTGTCTGCTGTACTCTTGTCAGAAATCTGAACTCCCCCTCGGGGGGTGTGTTTGTGTCCATCGTGTTGTGTCTGATGCTGCTTTGTACAGCTGCATAACCAAACTCCCTGTGCTTCAAGCATCTCTGCCTCTCGTGGTTAACCAGCCTCGACCACGCCAGATGGCACGGTGCGATTAAGAGATGTGGAATGCTGTAATCCCTGTCTTTGTCATCAATTTCCTAAAAGTGGAAGTTCATGTGACATCAACTTTACAACTCATCAGTTTAATTATATTTTCATAACGACAATGGATGCTCAGTGAAAAACGATCTGTCATGAATCCAGTACTAGACAACATTATTTCGCCCATCTGCAGCATTGATTGAAATCCTGTGGAGCGAAAAACATTTTCTTATATTAAAAGTGACAGAGCAAGCTGAGTTATAGCTTTTACAACTTAAGAGGAAAGGATAATACATGTAAACGATAATTATTGACTGTGGGAGGGCATTGCCCAGTCTGTGCATTATTTATTTAGTCCAAACCCTGGACCTAAAACAAACTGATGGAAGTGGTGTCCTAAAGGTCAACTGTGGAATCGTGGTGCTCTCTACTGGTCAGAATTGTGACGGACGAATCAAATATTCAATGAAAAGTAATAAATGTTCATTACGTGTGTGCATTATGTGCACATGTGTATGTCTGCTCTAGTGCAGTGTCATTCCACTAATACTACATTATTACAATTGAATAACGTGTGTTTTATTTTCTACAAATTGTCATTTTTCCAGTACTGATCAGCCGTTCCCCTCTGATTTTCACAACAGCTCTCTTGTCTCTGAGAACCCAGCGTGCCATTTCTCCCTCCTCCCTCTGTGTACTCTCCTCTCCGGCTGTCAGCACAGACTGCTGAGGCCTTTGCTGTTGAGCGAGGGCTTCACCGCCATCTGGCCTGCAGCGGGGAACGGCAACCAGGACCACGGCTCCACGTTCACATTCAGCCTTAATTTATCAGCTTTACAAGACTTCTACCAAGTCTGCAGAGCATACATGTGAACAGAACTAGACAAAGAAGAAAACATACAGAGATAAGAGTGAGTCACACCAAAATGCTGCTTAATAAATTCATGAAATGACCAGACTTTTCTGAGAACCAAGCTTCGAACGCTTCTGTGAAACCACTCTCAGAAGACAGCTAAGCGTAAATAAAATCAGACATATGTTTTGTGTTGGGACCAATAAAGACATTCCTCACAGTGAGTCTATGAAGCATCAGGCGGGTTTTCTTTTCTTTCTGTGTTGGCAACACATAGAAAATGTCTGACATACCTCCCCTGCGCTCTTTTGCCCCCTCTGCTCAGATTAATGCCTTCATCAGCAATAAGGCCAACAGTAACGGTGACACATTCTGCAGTTGCTCAGACGTCTCGTCTACAGCCTGGCCTGCTGCCAACTCCATCCGCACAGCAGCTCTGTCTGTTTAGCCAGACTCTTTCGTCCCGCTCCTGAAGACAAACAACCTAATCTCTGCCTTCACACTGTGGCCGTCATCGATCATCACTGGGCAATGTCTCGGTCTCTCGCCGCCTCAGCCTCCTCCTCAGCCTCCTCCTCAGCCTCCTCCTCAGCCTGCAGCTCATTTCATTTCTTGTCTCTCATCTGTAAGACTGCTGGGTGGCAATAGCTTGATGTCTCTGTCGAATGCTGCTCCTCTTTTGCAAAGCCACAGTAAAGTCTTCTCTTTTATCAATAAAAGATGCTCCAAAGGCTATAAAGATGCAGAGCTTTGGGATCAGCAGCATGTTACATAAATTAAAACCACTCATTGCTCTGAAGGCTGTCATCAGTGCAACGTTGGAACCATAAACAACCAGATGAATGGTGTATTGACCTCATCATAAAATCAGGCCTGTCTGGCACGTTCGATACACAGTTCAGCGCTCGACAAAAGCAACCTTTGTTTTAAGTGTTACAGTTGAAATGAATATTGTTATATAATGTCAATAAGCCTGTGGTTGTCAGCTGAAGTTTTAGTTAAAAGCAACTCCAAGACCCTGCCCATCATAGTAATGTGATCATTAATCATTTTTAGCAAAAAGATGAAAAATATAGTGATTTTGCTATATGGGTTGCTATATTGTTTGCTATGGATGTGTAAAGAGGATTTTCAGGTAGTATAGCAACATTAAAAAAACAAAAAAAACAAAAACAAACAAACAAACAAAATCGTGTAACATTAACCAACCTTGAAAAAGAAGTATGCGCCTGGATACTTTCTTGCAATGTTTCACTGCCCTCTAGTGGAAACAACATTTCCAAATTACAAAATAAGAATATGAATGTATCAAAATTACTATGTTGGACATTTATTTAATTTGTATGTAAATAACTACTTACGTAGGCATATAAACCAAGAAAAGGAGAATAATCATAATCTTATCCTGGAAAAGCTGTGTAATGTAAATAATTAGTTGAAACAGCTTACCACTGGATATGTTTCCTATAAAAACTTTACTATGCAATAGCCAATCTCATATGCTGAGACAGAAATAAGCAGCACAAAAACTTTAGTCTTGATTGGATTTTTGGATTTTAGATGACATTTTTAATTAAATTTAATTCAATAGTGTAACATTTGACTTTTTTAAACAGGCAACTTCAGAAAATGTGCAATGCCAATTCACATTTTAAAGCAAATGTTGTAGGTTTCCTGTGAAATCTACTGTATTTCCTAAATCTCTACCCTGCATAACAATTAACAAATATTTTGCTTTGATAATGTCAGTAAAATAATAAATATTCTATTTACAGTGAAATGTAGCCAAAGCAAAGAATGAAAATAAATCCCCGACAGAGAAACCAGATGCAGGGAGATAGCAAAAGCCTGCAGGACACCGGTCCCCGAGGACCGACTTTGGACACCCCTGCTCCAAAATATTAAACATGTGTTGGTATAACTGGTCTGCGCCACTAGATGGCGTCATTCACCTCTGCAGTGTTAAGAGGGTGTATTGACGTTAAGAAAGAAAGAAAGAAAGAAAGAAAGAAAGAAAGAAAGAAAGAAAGAAAGAAAGAAAGAAAGAAAAGAAAGAAAGAAGAAAGAAAGAAAGAAAGAAAGACAATTCAAAGGCCCACTTCATGCTGAGCAGAGAGACAGGTTGTCCATCTCCTCATCATCTTTAAGTTACATGTATATCAGCTTAGTCTAATGCAAATATTAAATTCATTCTATTGCTGACTGTAAACGCAATTTTTACATCTCACCACCTGCCAGGACAGAAATATCGTATATCAGTAATATCTACAGTTAATATTCCTGCACTGAAATGATCCAGGGTGGAAAAACACTGGCTGTAAAACCAATTCAAGCTATTTAATATCTGTTACTTGTTTGGGAAAGAAATTTGTCTGGACCTCCTGAGAACCAGCAGGAACCGGAAGCATCCAAACGAGCTTTGCAACCAATCTTAACATAATAAGAACATAATAATAATAATAATAATAATAATAATAATAATAATAATAATAATAATAATAATAATAATAATAATAATGGTGTGTTAAAAACAAATAACACTTACCTGGTCAGAAGGACACACGTGGAGTCTTAAATAAACAGGGGCTCCTATGTAACATCCAAAAGCTGCTGTGCTCTTGTCGTTTTCCTTCAGGCCAAAGGTAAAGCTCTGACCTGCGACCAACATGCCCTTGGTAATTAAACAATAAACAGTGGCCTTCTCTCGACAACCCCCCAGTCAGTCCTCTACCTAGTAGAGCCAGCGCTCTCAAACCCATACCTTAATATACGCTTAAAATCCAAGTAGAGAACATGCTCACACATGCATCATTTCAAGACATAAATGCACACATCGATTTCCAAACCACAACAATATATTGATCAAAATCAAAAAATGAACGCGTTTGCATAAGTACTTGACCAGAGTTTAATAAGGCTTTATTTAGTGTTTGCCCACCATATGAGATGATCCTAAGTGTTTGAAATTTAAGATCTGTCACAGAGGGGGGGCCCATGGCTCCCAGGACACCTAATACTCTGCATGCTCCAGGGCCGCTGAGAAGAAAAAGGGCGCAATTGGATTAGATAGCAAAATAGGGTCAGTGTTTGTTTTAATCAGTCTGGTGACACAGGGAGCTCTTGAAAGAGCTGAGTAAAGAGATCCTGGAGAGTGAGAAAATCAGAGGAAGATGGCGAGTGAGGGAGACAGATAGTGACAGAGAAGGAAAAAGGGAAAGAGAGAGAGGGAGAGGGCAGCCAGGGTGATAGGTCCCCAGGCAACGGCTGGATAACGGAGACTGGAGGCCAGAGGGGAAGCTGTCTGGGGGGTGGCTGGCCTCTCAGGGTTCATTGTCAGTGGCTCCAAACCAAGGGGACAGTGGTCATTTCACTATCCCAGCATTCCTCCGAATGAGCTTCGACCTAGTTTGTTTCCACAGTACAATACAATTTAATGACAGTAACTATTCGTGTATTAAAGATCATTAAACTGAAAACAGCTGTTGCTCTGATTTTGATCAGGGTTGAGTTTGATGAAAAAGCAAATAAAAACTGAAGCCTATCAACTGTCTACACTGATTGACAGAATGCTCAAACTGTTGAAGCGTATTAATTAAAATTAAAGTGATGGATAGTAACTAAACACATTTATTTAAACTCTCCGTAAAAATCAGATTTTTTTTTCTAATTGATTTTTTTCATTGACATTTTAACTATTTATCTTACTATTACTTGAAGATATAGATGGAGGTTTTACACAGTGTGAAACAAGTCTTTAAATTCACCACATTTTAAGTACAGGATGAGTAGTTTCCTTTTCCCATGTTTATTTCAACAAACAACAAAACAATAAAACAAACAAAAAAAGCAAAAAGAAAAATATCACAAAATAATATGTTTTGCTTCTTAACTTCTCACACAGTTGCATTCAACACCTGTCAATCAAACCTTTAGTTTGTTTATCATCCACTATCACTTAACTGTGATTCCTGATTTATAAAGAAGTTCAAATCAGCTCCAAAACAGCAGCAAACGTATAACAGTGTATCAGTCAGTGGGACCAACTAGTCGTTTTACTTTAAACACTTCAACTGCGTTTTGCTGCTAAAACCTACATCTTTACCTAATAAGATCTTTTACAGTAAATGTAGCATTTGAAAAATGCGGGGGGTTGTCATTTTACTTCAGTAAATAATTCTAAATACCTCCTTAATTTCTAACTGTCCATGATAATGCGCTCCCGGCTAAATGTGGACTCTGGGGAAAGAAATCCTGGTCAGTGCTGATCATACTTTTCAGTCCAAGTGGTTACTGGGGTACACAGCTGAATTTAAGACGTCGAAAACAATTTTTTGTGTCCTTATGGGACTAATTTGGCCTGCATCAGGGCGGAGGGAATTTTTCATATTTTCATATGGACCACAAAAAAAATATCCCATGTTATGGAGTTTTATGTTCCTTCGATTAAAAAATGTAATTTGAGTCATAAAAGCGTAAACTCCTGAAATAAGTGAGCAAGTGCCACTCACTATGAAAAACAAAACAAAAACAAATTGTATTATCATCTCTGTGAAGGAGCAAACAAGATGAGCCGTAGTGTCTTATATTTTAGTTTGGTAATTGTGTTGTTGTGTTTGTACTGCTCAGTCACTTGCAGAGTCAACGCGCTGGTTTGTGTGCATGTCTCTTTAAATATACAGAGTGCTGGAAAGAGGCAAAAGAATAAAAACAAAAGTCTCAACTCCTTCATATCATTCATCCTTTTCCATCTTGTTTGGTAACAATATCCCCTGATCGGAAGTGCAACTCCAGCTGCAGTGAAGTGGCCATAAATTAGATTTTCTGAGACTTGTTGCAGACTTGGTCTCCACTGTGTATTTAGGAGAGCCTGGGCTATTTGTCCGCAGCAGCTTTCATTTTCATTACCCAAATCCCTTAAATTTAGTTGATCCATCATCAGGTATCTCAAATGATCTCACTTGTGAGGCACTTCTTTTATTTTTCTCCTGCAGAGCAGCTTCCTGCAGTATAAAGCAAAAAAAGTTAGTCTTAGTTGAACCTGAAACCCTGGCGGTGCACTTTATCTGTGTTAAAAAATGTGGAAAACATGTTGAAAAGATTACAATTCAAGCTTTTGCGCTCTAAGCCTAGAGGTTAGTGTGATCTGCCTGCTGAAAGCTTTCCAAATCACTGAGAAATCAAGTGAGTAAGTTCAGATTTTTGCAGCTGCTTTCTATTCCTCAATGTGCAGAGTAATTCCAAACAGTTTATTTTCAATCCAGCCACTTCAGCCCCCAAGGTCATTTGCTTTTTCTCTTTCTAAACAGGCAGAAATCTCAGATGTCCTTCTCTTGGTGGAACTCCACTTGGTCTGATTTGCCATGCTTGTCTGTTCTTCTCAGGGAGAGTTGTGACAGTGTCGTTCAGATGCGTGAATTTCTTTAGTTTTCTACCCATTCTGTGGTCGCCAATTAATAACTAACTACAAGGTTCACCTGCACAGATCTTTTCTCTCGGGTCTGTCAGGTCAGAAGCTGTGACAAAGTAAATGTATTTAGTATCATTTGCAACTAATATAAATATATATATATACATATATGTATATATTTATACACACACACACACACACACATATATATACATATATATATATATATATATATATATATATATATATATATATATATATATATATATATATATATATATATATATATATATATATATATAGTATTTAACTGTAAGGGTTGCTTTCCCTTTTCCCTGACAGGGAAGCTGAAAAGAAATTTCCCAGTGATGGAAGGATGAGTCAGAGCTAAAATAAAAGTCTACAGCCACCATACCAGCTTTACTGAACAGTGTCAGTATCTGGGTGGGTGTTTAGGGGGTCGTGCTCTGTACCCGGGCCCTCGGGGCACCAGTAGCAGGATGAGCCTGAGCATCCGCTGTGAGGTTGACCCCAACTATCTCGGTAGAGTTTGGCTTGTACAGCTGTGTCTGATTGGACACGAACAAAGGGCTGCACTGCAGGAGGTTTGGCATTCACATGTAGAAGAACCGATTCTCTTGGATGTGAATTACTACGATATTTTCACCAATATTTAAGATAATGATCTGCATTTCCAATGGAGATCAATATCCGATTCTCCCTCTGGTACAATCTGGGTTACTATGAGGCGCTCTGAAATACATATTCTTATGTGTAGTTTCTGAAATATTTATCCAGAGTATAATAGACATATTTCTATCAAAAAATTGAAAAAGCAATGGATTCAGGAGAACTCTTGGGCATCAAAGGTTTCCTTACTTGATGCTCTGGAGACAGAGACGCTGCCAAAGCCCCAGGTCCTGTCTGGAGCTGCAGGTTTAAGGAGCTGCGTGTGTGTGTGTGTGTGTGTGTGTGTGTGTGTGTGTTGTGTGTGTGTGTGTGTGTGTGTGTGTGGTGTGTCGCAATGTAAGATTGTCATACACATGCACTTTGTTTGCGACCATCCCTTATTCGACCAGATGAGGATGAAGTCTCAACAAAGTTTAATGAACTTTTGGAAAGTTGATTGTATTAATTGTAGACTTTTTTTGTTTGTCATGCAGGTCCTGCATAAACCTGGAAAGAGAAAGAAGAAAGAAAGAAAGAAAAGAAAGAAAGAAAGAAAGAAAGAAGAAAGAAAGAAAGAAAGAACACCGAGCAATATCTGATATTTGTTCATTTTGTTGTACATAATTGAGTTGATAA